>JABXJD010000005.1:1172500-1772500 GCA_013375575.1 Percina caprodes | reverse complement strand
ACCCCTGGGTGTCCCCGAACCCAACTTTGAAAACCACTGTTATAGTAGGAAATATAATTGTAATAACGCAAATTGTGGTATTTAAAAATATTCTGTGACCTGTATTAATTTTTAGGCCATTGATTTAAAACAGAAACAGCGGCACTTGACCGTCTAAACTGTGCTTCCTGGTTGAATGCAGGGGGGGGCTAAACTTGATTGAACGCTACGCTAAACTGCAACTCG
Source organism: Percina caprodes (assembly GCA_013375575.1). Lineage (NCBI taxonomy): Eukaryota > Metazoa > Chordata > Actinopteri > Perciformes > Percidae > Percina > Percina caprodes. Next base: position 1,772,275 of record JABXJD010000005.1, on the reverse strand, counting down.
TCCAACATGGCTGGCCAGGAAGATCCAGTGCAAAGAGAGATTCACCAAGATTGGGCGAATCGAGAGTACATAGAAGTTATAACGAGCAGCATAAAGAAAATCGCCGACTTTCTTAACTCCTTTGGTAAGCTTTAAAAGAACAATTTTACAGATACGCGCACTAATATGTGGATACCTTGGGTAACGTATAGCTAGCTAGAGTGATGCTTTCAATGGCCACTCCCAGTTAGCAATTAGCTTTATCGTTCGCTGTGAGCTTGTTATTGTTTTCTCGTAGAAGTACCGTGGCAGTTTGGGTTCGAGTCACCTTAACGTTACAGTTTGTTTTGCTTGTTAACTCATGTTAGTAAGTGGCAAACCATTACATCTAAATACTCGCGTTAACGTTACTGGAATCAAGTGTTGAGACGGGTAATGGCTGTTAGGCCACTGCAAATGCTAGTCTGTTCGGCTGACACTACGGTTATACCAACAGCATAACCCCCTGAATTTAAATAATGATGAAATAATGATCTCCCAGAAATTGTTGTTAGTAATAGTGAGCGACGTTGTTCATAATTTTCGAGTGAACGTGATTTTAATCGACATGCTACGCCTCATATTAAATGTCATGTGTATTTATGGTTAACGTTTACGTTACATGCTAAATACGATTTATCGCACTCAGATATGTCGTGTCGATCCCGCTTGGCCACCCTCAATGAGAAGCTGACAGCGTTGGAGAGGAGGATTGAATATATTGAGGCGAGAGTAAGTATACTGCATTGTAATATAGCAATCCATTGGTTATTTATATTTGATCATTTCAAAAGGATATACCCATTACATCAGAATGTGATGTATTGCCAAAGTAAGTTTTCAGTTGCATTGAATTTGAATTTCCCTTTGTGTTTGGTGAATATAATACATATTTGAAAATTGAATTAACAATAGAGCAAGTACTGGAACAGTCAAGAACATAAATATAAAATAGAAATATTACAATTAGATATTTGTACAATATTATGTTTTAAAGTGCACAGTATATATCTGTAATGGTCAGGGATAATCGGATGTGTGTTATTATAACTTGTAACATAATTATATATCTCATTACAGGTCACGAAAGGAGAGACCTTGACCTAGAAATCATCATGGGAATTCATAGTATCCCAGACATACCTGCCCACCCCCCTCCCTGAATTCTTTGGAATAATTGTGATGGATTCCACCCTCCTTTTTGGGACCATCTGGACCATTTTTATATTATAAGGCTGAGTTTTGTGTTGATTTAGCTCATGACACATCTGTATAAAAAATATGGGTCGGTTTTGGGTGTCAGTGACTCAAGCTTCATCAATGTTACAAAACAAAAATAAGCTCCATAAGTATTTGTTCCATAAAATCTTGTGAAGCTCTATTATGGATAATTACAACTTATTGACCATCTGTAGTGTCATTACCACACCAGAGATTTATGAGAGGGTAACATCCTTGTGTGCCAAGTTGAACAATTAATTATATAGTCAACATTATTGAGGACCTGCTTGTACAGTAAACTGTTTTGTGATGATTCTGTAATAAATGATTAACAATGACCTTGTTTTATGTTGTAGCTTAACTTAGTCATATTCAACTTTATTGGCCAGGTATTGTATGTTGACACATTCAATGAGTTTAACACTCAGTAGCTCACAATATAACAGCTAGACAAGTTAACAGGAAGATACAGATATCGAAACCAAGTAAAAGACACAAAAGTACATTGTTTGAACAATGAAAAGATTGTATGGTTTTGTGATTAGGTTGAAGACTATAAACTGGAATTGAAATCGCCCAGATAAGAGCTACACATTCAAAAGTAGAGTGGGATTTATTAGTAGTTTATTTCAATTTGCTATATGATGCAACATACTGAAAGTCTAATGTGAAAATGTTGCTAATCTTGAAAAAGCACTACATGATAAGTTACATAATGAAAACACCATACTGGGCCTACTGTCTGCAAATGTGGCAAGCTAAAAAGCTACATACCCAGTAAAATGGCCGAAATGTGATACAGTGGTAATTGTGCCCTTTGGAAAGCCTTTCAGGCAGCACAAACGATGGACATCGAGATGTTCAGGTAGCATGCCTCCTTTGTTAGCATTGGCAGGTACATAGCTATAACAATCTGAGACCCCAACTCCAATTTTTTTAATCTCCTATATTAAACATCATTATTTGTTGGGGTCGACTAGCTAAAGAGACAAAGAGCCCAGGACCAAGCAGGACTAAGAGCTGCCTGTGAGACAAATCCAGGGACAAGCTTTTAATTTCCCAAAATGCATCGGGTTATACACCAATGCATCTTGGGACAAAGAAGGTGTCGTTGCAGTGTTGTGAGAAGTCCTTGAACGTGAGATGCATTTTCTTAGCCACGATTTTTCAATATCTTTTTGAAAAACTACTAGCAGGTCATAACATTATTAACAAACTACACTGGTGAGTTATTGTACTTTCAGACTGGAAACTAGCTAATTAACCGTATGGCTTCTCACATAAGCTATGTCTGTTTGCTAACGTCAGACTGGCGGTTCCATGTAGCTCGCTAACGTTAGCGACCTAGCTAGCTAAACGTTGATGGGTGACAAGCAGTTTGTTGTGCTCATAATTCGACTGTAGTTTAACTGTTGCATGTTAATAAACTAAAACACACTAGAGTGTTTGCATAAATCGAAACTGTTGGTATTTTTGCTTCTAGAGTCGTGTGTGTGCAGTTGGGACAATGGGAGCTGATAAAAGGTGAGTTACGTTAAGCACTGGTCGCCATGGTAGGTGTGGCCAACTAAGATGGTGTTCTTTTTAAGTTGGTTCGCATTTACACGAACGTTAAATACCACCCAGAACACATAAACAATAACGCTAACGTTAGCCTTTAATTAATATCGTTCAGATGAATGTTTTCAGGCAATTTCAGTCAGCTGTAAAACCTAACTTTACCATTTCATTGTAACCATTGGGTCCCTTTTAAAGCCAATAGGAAATAATTGTACTACCATTTTAGTCCATGAATCCAAATGGCGTATTGAATATTGGAAGTAAAATTCGAAATGTATACATGTTTAACAGGTATAATATAGACATAAAATGACCCCCTCCATTTGCTTGTTTAGCAGAGCTAAGCATTGTGCTCTCCAGTCTGAGAGAAAGTTGCATGTTGACGTATCCAACTCCTGAAACGAGACAGTGACCACTGACACATTTAGTTTAGTTGCCCAGCATCTATCTGCCGACATTACAAAAATCAAGAAATATTGGACAGGCAGAAAATCCTGCTGTGTGTTTTTCTGGAAGTATTTGAGTTAGGGCTGTGCAATATATCAATACTATATTGATATTGTGATTTGAGACTAGGTATCGTCTGAGAATTTGGGATATTCTTAATCGTAAATTGCTTAAGTGGTTTTTAAGGCTGCAAACTGTAAAGTGATGACATTTTCTCATGTTACTAGACTGTTCTAGTTCTGTTATTTTTTACCTTTTTCCCACTTAGTCATTATATCTACATTATTCAAGATTATTTATCTAAAATATCAAAAGATATTTTGTTAAAGCACCAATTGTCAACCCTATAATATCACCACAATATCAACATCAAGGTATTGAGACAAGAATTTTGCGATGTTTGATTTTTCTCCATATCACCCAGCCCTAATTTGAGTACCAGAATACCAAAAACATTGAGTGTTTATAAAATTTAAACAAATGTAAAATTGAACATATTTACCATGCAGAAGCACTGTAACACACAGTATATGTTGAAGTGTTTCCATGTAAATATTTGACCATACTTAAGGCAGTGCCTCTACAACAGGTGGAATAAATCATGCATATTTTTTGTCTAATGTTAATCAAGGAATTATGTTGGTGAGTTTGCCGATAAAATAGTATTTGATTGATATAAGGAATATTGTTCAAGCGCAGATTAGTTTAACTGATGAGTTGTTCTGCCTTTCAATGTCCTCCTGAATAGGATTAGTCGGACGGAACGTAGCGGTAGATATGGTTCTAACCAATCTCGCGATGAATCAGAATGGCGCGACAGGCGAGAGAGGGACCAAGAGCGTGATCACAACATGCGCCGCTGGGGCGAAGAGAGACGCAATGAGCGTTTTGAAGGAGATCGTCGAGGATCAAGAGACAGTCCAGAGGTAGTTATTCTAATATCGGTGATTTTTAATGGTAGTATAATGTATTAAACATACTTGTTTGATTACATCCACACATTACTGATGAATTGTATTTGTTTGAAAGCAACGAGAAAGAAAACGACGCAACAGCGATAGATCAGAAGATGGTTATCACTCCGATGGCGACTACCCAGAGCAGGATTACAGAAGGGAGCCTGGGGAGGAAAAGAAGAGCAAGACCATCATGCTCTGGGGTCTGTCTCCTCATGTCACTGAAGATGATGTAAGTATTTAGTTTTGTTCAGTGGTTGTGCAACCTTTTTTAGTGTTTTGTTTGGTTTAATGTGTGTGCACCACTCATTCTAAAAGAAATGCCCTTGAAAGTGGCATGTTTTGAATCATAATAGTAACATACCATTTGTATATTGCTCAGATTTGTTTTGCCATAGACCAACTGGAGGGACCGCAGCCAGTGGATGTTAGGCTGATGAAAAAGAAAACAGGTGAGAACCAGATATATGACGGACCTCAGCCTCCCCCCCAGTCTTTGACCATAGGGCAAATCTGCTTCCATTCAGACCCATTTCCCATAGCAGCTAGGAAAGAATAGTATCAAGATACTTAAAAAAGGATTTTAAATGTTGATTTAAGACTTATAATTTCAGTTAAATGTGGCTCCTTTTAAGGTAAGTAAGTGCAGCAATTGCAGTTTAAAAAAAAAAAACCTATTGGCAGACACACTTTGTTTTTGAGTCTGTTTCAAAAGTGGTATTCAGCAGGAATTCTTGCTATGGTAAAACTCCTAAGGAGTGGCCTATTGTGTACCTAACAGGGCCTGGGTCGTGAAGCAGTTTGTGGAAGAGTTTGAATAATATGCCCATGGACTCTTAACTAACACGCCTCCCGTCTATATTTGAATGCTGTCTCTAGGTATAAGCCGTGGTTTCGCCTTCGTGGACTTTTATCACTTGCAAGATGCTACCCGATGGATGGAGACCAATCAGGTTGCTTCACAATCGCCAAGTCTAGTTTTAATCTTGGGGATATGGAAAAATAACCCAAAAGGCAACCAAAGTGCATAAAATAAATAGTGTTGGAACTACAGATTTTTTTGAAGTATGCCACAGAGCATAAATATTTGATTTGTATTCTAGTAGAGGTTATCATATACATGATTTACAACTTAATATTAACTTAAAAAATGTTCTGTTTAGTTAATTGCAATGGCAGTAGCATCAAAGATGCAGATTTGACTCCTATTCTTACGTTTTCTCACAAGATATGGGATACTTTGCCAATTTGAATCCCGCTTTGTGTCATCTTTCTGTGGTCAGTGTGTTTTTAGATGAACAGTGATTGGCTTTCTTCTGTGGTGCCAGTGCGTTGAGCAACGGAGGTCTGCCAAGATCTGCTGGATGATGCAACACCAGCAGACTTCTGTGACGTGCTTCGCCCTATGCAGCGGATCTTGGCAGATCTTTGCTGCTCTGCTGCGTGTGGAGCTCTGTGCGCTAGCGCCATAAAGGGATGCCAAAACACTTTTCATCTAAACACACTGCCCTCACTTGACTGCTGGAGTTAAATGAGCAAAACATCTCTTTTAAGGAATCTGCATTTAAGATGATGCTGATAAAGGCATTATCAAAGATTATTCAGAGTTGAATGTAAGCTCAACCTATTCCATTTAAGCCTACTCCTCAGTAGATGAGGTTTCTTTTTAATCTTTGTCTTTTTTTTTTTGTCTTATTTTTTTTTATTTTTTTTTTTTCCTTCTTTAAAGCAGTCAAAGATGTCTGTTAGGGTCACATTGTACACTTTGCTCCAGCTCAGCCTGGGCACTCGGATCCCAAACACCTAAACCCCTCTATACATCATTCTCACATATACATCATGTGCCTGTCTCGTCTTTAACACAAAGGCTATCTGTTGGGGGTCCCTCTTCCCCTTCTCTCCCTTCCAACACTGCTTGCTCTGTTGATGAGATTGATGCTTGCCAGGAATGCTTGAGTGACTTTTGTCGTCCTCTTTCAGAAACGTCTGACCATCCAAGGCAAAAGCGTGGACATGCACTACAGTCACCCCAGGAACAAGTATGAAGACTGGCTCTGCAACACTGTAAGTTAATGATCTGTCTTGGTTACATGGCCATTTTATCTAAACAATGCTACTACAGAACACGTCACACACAGAGGCCTATATATGTTAGGCCTATAAGTTAAATTGTTGCAGTCCTGTCAGCTTATTTTGTGGTGCACCTACATTTGAGTACGTGGTAAAGGTTAGGTTGTGTCTCAGGTAAGTATGGTATGCTGCACCAATATAGATTGGTTCAGGGCTTTAGTAGGTGTATAATAAAAATGATGTGAACGGTTACTTGCAGTGTGGCCTGTACAATTTCCGGAGGAGGCTGAAGTGCTTCAGGTGTGGAGCAGCCAAAGCCGGTAAGTAGTTAAATCAATAAGAGGCCACTGACTGCAGACATCCGGGCAGCCTGTAGCAACATTGCCAGGATGCAAAGCAAAGTTCGTGGTTTTGGTGTTGTAGAGGCCTAGTAAACCAAATGATATGGATTCATAAGTGTCACCACTGTCAGATGTAGACAAATTGCATAGATGGAGAAACAGCATGCATTCTTTCCATGCTACCTGACAATAATACAAAATGGGGACAAAACACAATACATAATGGAGTTTATGAAATAGGCTATCCAGTGTTTCTCATACATTGATTTATTTGTGGTGGCCCGCCACAATATCAACGTCAACTGACACATTGATTTTCTATTTGTTTAATATTTAAAATGGCTAAAATTGTATTTCATCATTGATTTGCTCAGCCGCTCATGACCCTCTCTGAACACATTTGGACCCGTGACAGAAATTTAAAAAATAAATTGACAGAATAATATGTAGACAAAAATCTGAAGATTGTCATACAAAAACAACACACGGCTAAAAAAAATATAATAAAATAGTTTGATAACTGCTTATCCCTCTCCACCCACTTTCAGCCACCACCACAAATATACTCTAATTTTGTGGGAAACACAACACTCATTTTTAGCTTAGTGACACTAATTTCGACACTCATCACTTTATACCCCAGTTCTTTGAACAGTTCTGAAAGTTTTGTTAATGGTCCTCTTACTTCTGTCATTTTTTCATCAGAAAGTGAAACCAGCAGCAATACTGGGGTCTCTGAAACTCAACCCAGCGGAGATTTCTATGGCGACAGTAAGGACTTCTGTTTTATAGATGCAATGTCCTACTTAGTTTAAAAATTAAAAAAAATCCCTATCCATGGTATGTTGTTTTTAAAAATAGACTTTTGTCCTGCACAGCAATCATCCTAAGAAATATTGCTGCTATGACCAATGTGGAAGCCATCTTGACATCCCTGGCACCATATGCTAATCTTTCATCTAACAACATTCGCCTCATCAAGGACAAGCAGACAGGCCAGAACAGAGGCTTTGCGTTTGTACAACTGTCCTCTCCACTGGTAAGGCATTTTAACATGTACAAATGAACATTTACCGTTATAACAACCAACCACTTACCAGTGGCTTCCATTTGCCTTTCTACTGATCTTGTTACTCGTTACTTGTCTTACAATAGTTCTCCTTGATGAACTTGACACCTCATTCATGCCTGGATTTCACTTAAAAGGTATATCACTCTTTATTTTTATTTATTTATCTTTTTTTTAACAGGAGGCCTCTCAGCTGCTAACAATCTTACAGGGACTGCAGCCGCCTCTAAAATTGGATGGAAAAACAGTTGGGGTGGATTATGCTAAGAGCGCTAGAAAGTGAGTATAAAAGTGTATCATTTGCCTTGGTTTTGTTAGATGAAAACATTTTAACTGCACCAATGGTAACTTTTTACTTACGTTGGCAAATTACCTATTTAGAGCCACATTAAGAGAGATTCATCCATGCTGAAATTAAAGGTGGGAATAAACTAGTTAGCATTTGTTTTTTTTTTGTTTTTTTACCTTTGCCTGTTTTAGGGACCTTTTACTACCTGATGGGAATCGTGTCAGTGCCTTCTCTGTGGCCAGCACAGCCATTGCTGCAGCCCAATGGTCTTCAAGTCAGGTAGGTTCATTTTCTGTCAACTTCTGGGAATTTATCATCTCCCAATGATGTATCAGGCTTATAACCCATGCTTGACCTTTTCAGCCACAGCAGAGCTCAGAAGGAATGTCAGAGTACAGCTACCTGCAAGAAGGCTATACTCCAATGTCACAGGTTAGTAGAACAAATGAAGCAAACATTGTAACTGATCATCAGTAACTTGAGAGCAGAGGCATTCTGATATTTTTTATTTTTGCTTTAAAAATGCATTCATAATTAAAAATTGGCTCTAGTAGCACCGAGTGGCCACTATAGGAGACTACACAAATAGACAAATAATTATCTGTATTTGATTTGCAATTTTCAAGTTTCCTGACCATTATAAACAGCACCTCAGAGATGAGACATGAGGCTGTACCTTTAGGTCATAACATTGTTTTAAAGGTTCATCCAATGTTACAAAGTTTACACTGGCAAGTATCCACATCCTCTGGGTAAAAACAAAACAAAAACTGACTTATTTAAAGGAAGTTGTTTCACTAATGAAATTTAAAAAAAATTATGTATTTCAATGAATGACTTATTTCAATAGGAATACCAGGTGTACTACCAGCAAGCTGCAGCAGCAGCCAGCACCTCCCAAGGAAATGGGATTCTAGGAGGTATGAGATGCTTTCACATCTGACGTAGATGTTGATACAGATACTATCATAATTGGAAGAATTTGATGATATTACAGTAAAATGTAGTTATTCAGCGCTTTTTATGCAATGACATGCAGCTTAAATGACAACATATTCTAACATTTGTTCATACTAAGGTTGTAGGAACAAACAACACAGCAAGTGGATAAACCCTGCTTTTAGAAGTAACGAGTACAGACAGAAGAGTTTCTGCTAGATTCTGAACAACATAATAATTTGACTCTATTTTCACTGTGATGTTGAACAGAGCTTTGCTTTTCCAATTTCAGCTGCCCCAGGTGTAAAGATTGTTCCAACTGTAGCTGGAGTAGTAATCGCACAGAGTGCACAAGTCTACCAACCTCATATAATTGCACAGCCAGCAGTTCAGGTAACATACATTTTTGTTAATTCTATAATTTTAATATTGTACTCTTGTTAAAATGCATGGTGTAACAATCTCTAAATAAACATTACATTAATTGCAGGCATTTTCACTTGCCCAACAATTGGAGGCAAACGCCCACTCAGGACATCTTTCAGGCATTGAAGCTGCATCTGTTCCTGGTGGCCTTGTAGCTTCTGCCACTGTTACCGCTGCCAATACATTAGCAGCCTCAGCTGACGCCATTACTGGTATGAGCACACAAGATCCCTTAACACCTGTCCTGTTGTGTGCATAAAGAGAGAAGAAGAAAATCCTCTTGAGGTCACTTTCATGTCCATGCTGTAAATAGGATAGATTTCAACTTGAAACATAGACTTGTGAATTTGGTTTTGCCTGTAGCTTTAAGAGCAATATGTCCTGAATAAAAGAATTGTCAATGGCAAATTAATTCAAATGTTAATTTAGAAACAAGACAGCCACAACTAGCCTTTCATCTGACTGACAAAATATGTGGACCGTCACCAAGCAGTGTTACCTGTCGTTTTTATTACTGTTAAAGCTGAACAAAATACGTTTTTAGATTGACTTTACTGGGGAAGGCTAGGAAGACTTAAGGCTGGGGCCACTTATTGATTCAGCAATAATTCAGTAATATTGGTTACTAAAATGTTTTTTTAATGCATGAAAACTTTTCCAATTTTCTATAGTAGTTGTTAATAATGTTTTATAATCGACAGTTCCTGATACGTCCACCTATCAGTATGACGAGTCCTCTGGCTACTATTTCGATCCTCAAACTGGCCTCTACTATGACCCAAGTACACATGTAAGTAGTGCATAGTGTGATTGACTTGGTTTTTAGTCATGTTCGTTAAAGTCACAGGAGTTCACATTGTTTTGATTTTATACATTGGTGTTTGTCTCTATTCAGTATTACTACAACTCTCAGACCCAGCAGTATCTGTACTGGGACAGTGAGAAGCAAACATACGTACCTGCCTCAGCCGACGCAAATGCTGCACTAAATGAAAACACAGCGTCGGGCAGCAAAGAACTTAAAGAAGGCAAGGAGAAAAAGGACAAGCCCAAAAGCAAGACTGCTCAGCAGGTATTGTGATAGGAATTATGCATGGCTTCTATGTAGCCTTTTCTGAATATTTTTTTGTCATTATCATTTTTAAACTTTAACCAAATCTCTTTTGATTTGTATAGATAGCTAAAGACATGGAACGGTGGGCTAAAAGTCTCAACAAGCACAAAGATAACTTCAGGAGTAGCTTTCAGCCCATTAGTCAAGAAGAGAGGAAGGAGGCAGCAGCTGCTGATGCTGGCTACATACTGTTTGAAAAGAAGGTAATCCAGCAAAATAAAATATCTTCTGTGACCACATGTGTAAGCTTTAGACTTAAACATCCTAAATGGATTGGGGTAAGTTTAATATGTTATATTATTTATTGTATTTTAGCAGGCAGGCAGTCTAGACAGACTCATTCCAGAAGTACCAAGGGGCCCTGAGGAGGAACCACCAACCAGCTCACTCAACACTTCCAAGGTGAGTGTTTTCTGCATCCCTTTTCCTTTGCGGTGTTAAAGCTGTTCTTGTCACAGCTGTTTTAATTGCTTTGTAAATATATGCACTACCATATATGTACATGTGATACCATTATGTTATTTATGTTAACATTTACACCTGCCTTTTTCTTTCCATGGCTTGGTTAGTGTGGCCTTGTGGCAGCCTACAGTGGAGACAGTGACCCTGAGGAGGGGGGAGCAGAGCCTGATGGGGGTGAAGGAGGCCAGGACAAGCTGACAGACTGGACAAAGTTGGCCTGCTTACTGTGTAGAAGACAATTTCCCAACAAAGAGAGTCTAATTCGACATCAGCAACTCTCTGACCTCCACAAGGTAACGTCACACAAGATTGTCTTCAGGACTAAGTAAGGGGGAAAGAGTCATTAAAGAAAAATATAAGACCAAGAATTCATGGAGGTATTCATTTCATTATTCTCAGAAAAACATGGAGGTCCTCCTCAGATCCAAAATGACCGAAGCAGAGCTGGAAGAGTTGGAGAGAAAAGAAACGGAGGTTTGTATTAATACAGAATTGCCCAGCTGCTGAAGAGTCCTGTGGTTCCCCTACTTATTGTGACTGCATTTTAAAAAGCTTTTTGTTTTTGTTAAAATGGTAAATAGCTGAAATATAGAGACCGTGCGGCTGAGAGGAGAGAAAAATATGGTATCCCTGAACCTCCAGCGCCCAAAAAGAAGAAGTTTAAACCAACACCAGTCATGTAAGCAACTTAGTTCTGTTAAATTACTCGTGTGTGGGTGTGTGGGTGTGAGAGATCATTAAAATGTCCCCTTTTCTTCTGTGCAGTAACTATGAACAGCCCACTAAAGACGGCCTTAACAGTGACAATATTGGGAACAAAATGCTGCAAGCCATGGGATGGAAGGAGGGCAAAGGCCTCGGTCGCAACCAGCAAGGCATTACTACGCCAATTGAGGTATTCACAACAATTACCTGGTGGTGTCGGGTGTATCCATTACCTATCCACATCAATAACTGTATGTATGTCGTCAACTGTTTATATGTCGAGTACAGGGTACTAAGGTTTATGGTTTTCCTCCCCAGGCACAGTTGAGAACAAAGGGAGCTGGACTTGGCACATCAGGCACCAACTACACACTCTCTGCTTCAGACACGTACAAAGACGCAGTCCGCAAAGCCATGTTTGCACGTTTCACTGAATTGGAATGAGTCGTCTCAAACTCAAATTTATCGTCATGATCTGCAGATTATTGCTTTTTTCTTCTGCATCAACAGTGTAGTGACTTGGCATTGAAGCAAAAGACGTTTTCCCTTAAATTCTCTCCATGTGTGATGATTATGCCTTTTGTCAAAATCTTTAAACCAGACAATAGAAAAAATCTGTAATGGAGGCTTATTAAGATGGTGAAGAATATAATTTATAAATTGTACATAGATTAAAAAGTGAATTTACTTCCCTTGTTTACATATTTCTTCTGTGTTAATGCCATTTTTTTGTCTCGGCATGTTAAAAAGATTGTACAGTTTATACAAAGGTCTTGTCTGTTTGTACAGAAAATAAATGACATAAATGATTGATGGTCTTTATCATCCTTAGCAGAATTTTTTGAAATGCTACGGTTTACTATTTGAAGACAGGTGGTCCCAATGTGCAGTGCCATTTTTAATAACATTTTTGCTGTGTGCATGTCTTCTGTACAAGTTAATAGGTGTTGTAGTGAGACTGTACTTCCACTAGAGGACAGGTTTTAAAGCCATTCACTCTACTAGGGTCAAAATGCTTTCAAGCTCCTGTAATTAGGGGTCCAAGCTCGAGGGGGCTGGGATAGACGGATGCAAGGCAGCGACGGGATGAGGAGGAGGGAGGGGCAAGCTAGTCTCGTTTTGTTTGCAAATAATTCTAACGTCAACAAGAAGTACTGTCACCCAACATTGCTTAGAGCACCTTTAGTTAGTGAGCATGATGTAATTAAGTGAACGCCATTTAAACTCTTAAATTAACAATAGCCATCCATAACCTATAGTTACATAGCAGACTTGTGTATGTTAATTTCTCCCTGATAATGTTTGTTAAACTCATGACGACTTTATTTTTTGCTGTCTTTTGCAAATTCATAACAGTAAAAAAAAGACATGTAAGAACATAACCCAAGTGAAAAAATGAAGCTCTACAATGAAGCCACCCACATAATACTAAAATGAATACACTTTTACAAATAACATGAGACAACAGACGAGTGGGCTACAATAAAATGGTTTTCATGCTTCCCATTAGAAGGGGATGGAGTGCTTTGACAGAACCATGGTCGCTCCATGATGTTCTTTTTGCCAATATCTCTAAACAGTGCCAGCTATGCTTCGACCCCGTTATTTTTCATATCATCAAAACTTGGAGATTGGTTAAAACATGTAGCCTGTTACTGGCACACATTTTCTCCAGTGTTCGGGTGGGGGGCATTAAAAGACATTTTTAATGAGGTTGCCTTATCTTTTTACAACTAACAAAACCCATTCAGTCTACCACGTTCCTCATTTTTTTTTTTACCTTCAATTAAAGGTCACATGACACGGTGCTTTTTGGATGCTTTTATATAGGCCTTAGTGGTCCCCTAATACCATATCTGAAGTTTATTTCCGAAAATGCAACACTGGTGCACAATTACAGCCACTAGAGCCAGTCCCACAATGAGCTTTCCTTAGTATATATCATTTCTGAGAAAGTAGCTATTGGGGGAGGGCCTTGACCAACTTTTGGGGTTCAAATATTTTTTATTATACAATTAACAAACAATACACTGAGACATAAGAATGTGTCCCAGGACCAAAAAAACAGTGAAGACGGGGAGGGGGGAGATCCAACAAAAACACAACAGCAGTAACAGAACCTGCAGCTCTCCAACAAGACACAAAAATCCTGTTTTGGCCAATAACTCAATGCATGTACATGGGAAATTTGCAATTGCAATTTGCTACAGACCTTGCATTTCCTGACGTTTGCCTTACCCCAGTCGCGCTTTGGGTTCTGCTTTTACAGACTCCACGGTCCGTTGTGTTTGACTTGCGCCAGGGGGCTTGGACCCCGTTCTGAACTGCTTGCAGTTCTACTTTGGTTGTTGATCTTGCAATTTAATAGTTTTTTTATTCTAAACTAATACACAGAACCAAAGAGCCACTTGTTCATGTAGAAATTAGTCACTTTAATCTCTGTTTTCATTTCCACCACTTACCTTTGGCATCTAGTACATTAAAGAAAGAAATTGGTTTGTGTTGCTCCCATGCACCTTTCGTTTAAAGAGATTATTGGCCTTAGTTCAAGGTCTTTGTGCATCTGTTCGTTAGTGGCAAGAGACAAGGAGGACAAGTAAAGCATCCATAAAGAATAAAAGGCTGTTATTTACTGGGTACTGTAAATTTACTTTCTAAATAAACTTTCCATTGTCATCCTGCTTACTAAATGGTGCGTTCACTTGGCCCTGCAAATTTAATTGCGAATGATATTGTATGTGGTCACTCTGTTGGTGCTAGCAGTCCTTATACAAACAATGTGTTATATAATGGAAAATATTACAATACATCTCTTGGGTTACTTCATGGACCTTGTGGTGCCTCATCCTTTGATATTTTCACCTCTTGGGGAGAAATGTTCTGAGCCTCACATCCACCTCTCTTACATAAATATATTCTAGCAATATAGCCTGTGGTCTAAGGTGTAAGCTCCACTGTTCTAGTCCCATCCTGCTTTCTCAGAAACATCAAACATCCATCTGCAGCTTCAGAAAGATCAGCCATATCCCTCTCTCTATTAATAGGCTTACGTAATTCATTAAAATGTACTATAACATTTATAAAAGAAGTCCTGCTCATTGCTAAAGCAGATTGGCTGAGGTTTGTAGTGTGTGAGAAAGAAGGTTGCAGGAATCAGTGAAGGGCAACATGTTCAGCATTTTGATATCACAAACATTCAACTAAATGTCATAATGTACAGTATGTTATGTAAGTAGCCTAATGCAATTCCTGTACCATCTGAAAGCACCAGGAAAGTGTTAACGTTTCTAAAACCAGAGTGTGATAAGTCAAGTTAGTCCGACTGCCTTTTTCTGCCAACGGTCAGGGCCTTTACATGTCCTCCTTTTGATTTGTGAACACTCTGTATTCTTTGTAGACACCACACCTAAAAACCCAGCTGTGCAATAGAATAAGAAACAGTATATAGATTCTAAAGCAAGTATGTAGTGTGGGGCTGTCTCTAGTCCCTGTTTCTGCGTCTACTATTACCATTACTGTACATTCAAGACATCTGTTTTTTTCTGTAAAATAAATAACTGCCAATTGTTTAAAAAGCCCGATTGTTTTAACAACACTAAAATACTTTCAGCTATTCTGAAGACTCTTCTAATCACCTGGATGAAAAATAAATACTAATATATGTCCATGTTCGTTTTGTACAACACAAGAAAGCCATGAGAATTAACATTATTTTGTTAAATATAAAGTAATAGAAAGTATCAATGAAGACAAATAAAACTGATAATACTTTATATTAGACATCAAATCACAGTGACATGTTTCAGCTCATTTGAAATAGGCTACATACATGCATTTGAACATGCAGAAATACATTTTACAATACATAGCTATTTTGTACTGTCACAATATGAAATGTGTTTCTTGTAAACAGAAACTTAAAAGCATTACACATTTTTCAAACCAAATAAAAAAAATCAAGAGACAATGTCTTCACACTAAATACAAAAAATTAGTGATTGTCACCAGTCTTATCAGCTGTGTGTGTGTGTGTGTGTGTGTGTGTGTTTGAGAGTGTGAGAATGTGAAAGCCCACCGGACATGACAGCTCCTGGTGAGGCCTAAACCCGAAGCCTCTACATGATAGGAATCTATATTTGCATATATGTCTCACTGCCCACTTTCCTGCATTCCAACTTTTATTTTTTACCCACCATGACTGCATAGCACAGCCATTGAGGAGAATCGCCGTGTGGGTGGGTGGGTTCATGCCCATTCCTGCATGGGCATCAAAGTACAAAGGTTGTTGATAGTGATACCTAATAGTGGGTTTACGATTTGGTATATATGCAATGTGTGTGATAGCTTGAACCATATCATTCATCTCTCAGAACCCCACACACACCCACATATGACTATTTTTTACATGAGAAGTGTTTCTTTGGCGCTGTTTTATCTTTGACTGAGAAACAACAACAAAAAATGCATCAACATACATAGATCTCTATAATTATTGCATACAGTACTTCTCTCACACTTATTATCATGTAAATAAACAGCATAAGACTCCAGTGGATTGCTGATGTTATTGTAGAAAAGTACCTTAACGTGGTATAGACAAGATAACATGTAACATAGTGTTTGACGTTCTTTTTTTCAGCTCTACAGCCTTATATCAGAAATGTCTGTGTTATGTTTAATCATGCTATGTAACATCCCAACTAGACTACTGCCATTCTCTTTTCACCTGCCTCTGCAAGTCATCCCAAGGACTCACATCACTCCCATCTTATTCTCTTTACATTGGCTTACCATCAAGTTCAGGATTCATTTTAAGGTTCTTGTTCTGACATATAGAACCCAGCATAGTCAGAAACCTGTGTACTTCTCTGACCTGCTCCATTCTTATATCACCAGTAGATCACTTAGGTCTTCTGACCAAGCCTTACTGGTTGTCCCTCCCACTCAAATAAAAACAAAAGGTGACCGTGGCATTAAAGTGGTGGTTACAAGACTGTGGAACGCCCTTCCTGTCAGAATAAAAGTGTCACAGTTTATACATTTCAACACACATTACGCCCCTTCTGAACTACTCAGATGACCTTGTTCATGGAGGTGTAAACGAGGATTAAAATAATGTAAACTGTTACATAAATACCCAAAAATGTCATCAAGCCAACATGGCTTTGCTAAAAGGGACACTTACTTTATGAATATAAACTACTTTTTTTAGACTTGGTGACTTCTTGGTGAACTTGTCACTTAGAGTGATCACATTGTAAAACACATTGTAGATATATCCATGTTATGATTAGTGTGTTATGGGTTTATAAACTGATACAGTTATAAAATTCTTGCTAAACAGTATTTTGTATGGGTTTTACTGTTTTTCACTTAGCCTACCTTACATTTTTACTGGTGGTTGGTGTTTTGTATTTCAGACAGATGCATTTTTTTTTACATGTCTTGTGCTGTTCTTGCGCTGCCTATGATTTGGTGAGCTAAAGACAAATTTTACACTGCAGGACAACACATTTTTATTCTATTCTTGTGTCTAAGTGAGAAAAGTTATATAATGGGGACATTTTACTTGTGGCACCATGCCATAACCATCTTCTTCTTTTTTCTTCTCAAAATACAGATTGCTTGCTGTGCAACTATGCAATTAAATCCATTAGTATGTGTTTGCCAGAAGCAAAGGATGACCTCCTCACCTCTGTATAAAGTGCCAGTTTTTGTTCTCTCATGAGTGGGCAGGGGGAATCTCTCCACATTCCAGATTTTTCACAGGTGGCAAATCTCAGGCTGCACCGTGCTGGAAGTTGCTGGATCAGATACTGGAGGCAAGAGAGACAAATATACCACACCATCACTGTAGGGAATCGCCCAAAGTGATGTAGGACTAATGTGCGAGAGTGATCGGGGCAGAGAAAGAATTGGCGTTTGTTGCTGCAATTACATACACTCACCTAAAGGATTATTAGGAACACCTGTTCAATTTCTCATTAATGCAATTATCTAATCAACCAATCATATGGCAGTTGCTTCAATGCATTTAGGGGTGTGGTCCTGGTCAAGACAATCTCCTGAACTCCAAACTGAATGTCAGAATGGGAAAGAAAGGTGATTTAAGCAATTTTGAGCGTGGCATGGTTGTTGGTGCGAGACGGGCCGGTCTGAGTATTTCACAATCTGCTCAGTTACTGGGATTTTCACGCACAACCATTTCTAGGGTTTACAAAGAATGGTGTGAAAAGGGAAAAACATCCAGTATGCGGCAGTCCTGTGGGCGAAAATGCCTTGTTGATGCTAGAGGTCAGAGGAGAATGGGCCGACTGATTCAAGCTGATAGAAGAGCAACTTTGACTGAAATAACCACTCGTTACAACCGAGGTATGCAGCAAAGCATTTGTGAAGCCACAACACGCACAACCTTGAGGCGGATGGGCTACAACAGCAGAAGACCCCACCGGGTACCACTCATCTCCACCACAAATAGGAAAAAAAGGCTACAATTTGCAAAAACTCACCAAAATTGGACAGTTGAAGACTGGAAAAATGTTGCCTGGTCTGATGAGTCTGGATTTCTGTTGAGACATTCAGATGGTAGAGTCAGAATTTGGCGTAAACAGAATGAGAACATGGATCCATCATGCCTTGTTACCACTGTGCAGGCTGGTGGTGGTGGTGTAATGGTGTGGGGGATGTTTTCTTGGCACACTTTAGGCCCGAATTGGGCATGGTTTAAATGCCACCTGGGCATTGTTTCTGACCATGTCCATCCCTTTATGGCCACCATGTACCCATCCTCTGATGGCTACTTCCAGCAGGATAATGCACCATGTCACAAAGCTCGAATCATTTCAAATTGGTTTCTTGAACATGACAATGAGTTCCCTGTACTAAAATGCCCCCCACAGTCACCAGATCTCAACCCAATAGAGCATCTTTGTTATGTGGTGGAAGGGGAGCTTCGTGCCCTGGATGTGCATCCCACAAATCTCCATCAACTGCAAGATGCTATCCTATCAATATGGGCCAACATGGCAAGGCAGTTCTGAAGGCGAAAAGGGGTCAAACACAGTATTAGTATGGTGTTCCTAATAATCCTATAGGTGAGTGTGTGTCATATTTTTAAATATATGTTGCAATCATCAAAATCAATTAAGAGACAATTAGCCACACACTCTAATAATATTATCTCTTGAAATTAACGCACCATATTTTAAAGCATTGCCAGACTATATCGCCATTTTTGCTAGATTCCTTTATGCCAAAGATTAGAGTAACAATGTCTGATTTACTTTTTATGAAGTACAAGTGGTGAAACCTACAGGGAACAGATATTGGAGGGAAGGGGGTGCAAAGGAGGCGGATCTATCGCGACCCCCACAGATGAGCTTCGGTTTACAATGCCGACCATTTCTTAAAGAGCATTTTGTAGCCGCTGGCTTTAAGAGCGAACGTGCGTAAAAGCCCACGAAGGAAACAAGAAAGGAGAAAGACATTCTGATCATTACATGCGTTCCTACTCATCACAGGAATTAACTTGAAAGCTTCGTTACAAGCACCTTTGGTAAGACTGAACAAATCTGATTATTTAAACAGAAAAACATGTTTTGCTTACCGATCATGATGCCGCTGTGTTTAACACGTTTGAATGTAACTTTGAATGGTTGAGGCTTGTGAAGTAGTAGTAGGCTAGTAGCCTACTTTCAAATATTAGTATTACATATAGTAGGATTTCCCCCAATAACAGAGGATTGTAGCCGGGGGGGTATACCAAATCAATATTTGTAGCCTATGATCACATGGCATATGTCTTTGTTTCCTATTGAGGGAGTGATCAATAAATAAAGAGTATTGGGCCAGGGCTATGTGCCTTAAGGAGTCAGTGACAGATTTTCTATCTATTGTCTGTGCGACTGGTATTGCATTTTTAATCTCTCTCAAAATACATGTGGGATCAGCCTGTGGGTTAAGGTCGCCTTGCAACAGGTAAAACAAAAAGCTGGATGGCCTACGTGGCCAATGTTTGACTCACAAGCAGATTTTGTTTGGTGAAAGTGTTGCGCAAATGTTTCCTATAGTTTGTTTGTGTTATTTAATTTTTGTACAAGCAGTTGTAGGCGCAAACTTATCTATATTTCATGACGTCTATTTCTTGGTTGTTCCATTCCCTTGTCCTCCAGTTTACCCAGCCTACACTTACCTTAAATTGTTGATGGTGTCTAAGCCACATGGCATTGATAAAACGCAAAGACGTTTCCTTTTCCTCACCAACACCATATCCGAGCCAAACTAATTGCGCAATTCTAGATAACAGCCCACAGTCTGCGGCAGGACATGGCTAATATGGACATCTTTAACAACCGGTAGCAGTATTTTAAAGCACTTTTGTTTTTGTCTGCTAAATATACCCATGTGGAGGAAGTGCGCCCTGTATGGAAAGTAAATGCTGCACATTATCAGTGTTTGCTGCGTGAGTCTTACATGTTATATGTGTTATTATTCTCTGCCTGATAAAAATGGCTTAGAAAAACTGTTAACTGTCCTTTCTAAATTCTTATTTGAGTGTGAGATACAGTGTGTGATCCAAATCTACTATGACTTTCTTTGAATAACGAATGTGTGACAGTGATGCGGTGGCTAGTCTAGTTTGTGAAGTAGGCTTACCATCTGCTATTTTAAATAACAATATGAAATGCATATTTTATTTCATTTTTGAGGAAAAACGATTATTTATTTGACAGAAATTTAATCCACATTTTTTTCTCAAATGATCTCCATTTCCAATCAAAACATCCAAATATATCTCAATGGCTTTTCAACTGTGAAGATTTGCTGATTTTCTTTGTCTTATGTGACATTAAACTGTAATAAATAATTGGGTTTTAGACTCTTAGAATAGATAATTAGATAATGGAAGTGGTTGTTAGTGGCAGCCCTTTTTATTTGTCTTCAGTCCAGCTTTCATTCTTGCGTTATGCGTTATGAAACACGGCTCCTAAATGCAGGTGTTCATGCAGCGTGGTCAACATGGGAAAACTGTGGTTGTACTGGTGAGAACGTGTATCTTTACCAATATGAGGCACTTAGAGTTAAATTAGAAAAATAATTCAAATTACCAACTGTGTTAGATTATATTATTATTATATTATAAGATTCTGGGATACAGATACTGTCCAGAGAAGTTTTTTCTTTGTGGTGGTGTGGGGTACAGGGTGTGTTTTTGACTGGCCCTTCTCTAAACACCAACACAATATATGGTTTTTATGCTGCGTTCATTTTGAGAGTGAACAGATAAGCTTGCCTGTGGTCAGTGACCCCACCAAGACGCTGAGAGTTTGAGAAGGTGGGCAGGTGTGCGGCCTGTGGAGGCCGATTTTTTTTATCCATACAGTAAGCAGCCAGCTGTTCTCCTCTGTCACACTGAAGAGACCTGTGAATATCTGCGTTTCTGTCAGCCAAAGTGTTAAGTGTCAGACACTCCAGAGGTTATTATTATCTTTGTCATGGGGCTCATAATCTGTAGGCCAGAGCCTGGCCATACCATGTGCTGTTGTCTATTTATATTTAAGTTATTAAAAAGAACTTTGGTGATGTTGTGTATTCAAACGGATACATTGCATATGTTTATTTAACAAATTAAATGTTCCTTGCATGCCCTTTGATTTTAAAGACTGTCTTTTTGGAAATAGTCCTAACACATCTTAGGTTTTGTTCATCAGTTTATGAGAAAGTTCAAATGGAAATATATTTATCTTGTGGGTCAGTCAATAGTAACATATAAAAATGGGATCATCTGTGTTGAGTGCTCAAGTGTAAGAACAGCCTGACATGCCCACCTGGAGTATAATAACTCTGAACCTCCTGCTTCCAGCGGTTGGTTTTCTAAGAAAAGTACCCTGCAGCTTGTCAACATATATCTGCGATTAATGGAAGTTAACTGATTTCTTATGCAAATGATAAGGGGCGTATTTTCACGTATTGATTAAAAACACAGCTTCTTCATACTTCCGGATGCCCCTTCCCTTCACTTTATTTTCAAATAAATGGATAGATACAATATTTGTTGCCATTGTTACAATGAAACATATTTTAATGCACACTGAAACACGTCATTTGCTATTTAATACATTTGATAAACTTTTCTTCGTTGCCATCAGCTATAACATATTACCTGACATCTTTATTGTAGAAACTGCAGACACCAGCACATAATGGCAATCATCAATTAACAATAGAGCCACTTTAGCTCTACTTTCTTTGAATGCTAAGGCGATGGACTCAATACATAGATCACCTTTTAAGAATAATGCAGTCCAGTTGAATTGCCATCCTGCAAATACAGTGTGTCAAAAATGAACATCACAAGGTTCAAAAGACACACACACACACACACACACAATAATTTTTGTATGTTGGCCAAAACATTTTTGTTAGCATGAATGTCACCTCGATCTCTTGAAAAATTTGCATTTGAGGAAAAGGTAACATAATCGTGAAAAGTGAATGTTCCTATCCTATCTTCCATTGTAATACATGTTGGAGTTGAGCTTTGTTAACCATATAGGATATGAAGAACCCCTGTCAAATATTTGCATATTTTCCACATTTGTTAGGTGGCATTTGATTAGTCATAAAATGGCTGAAACTATTATTAGCTTATGAGGAGGGGGTTAGTGGGTGAAATATGACATATATCTCCATTCAACTATTTGATACAGTATCATTGATGTTGAAGTTTAATTTTTATGTTTGTATAAGTATTATATACTCTATAAGTGTATAAATGTATCTTTCTGTTGAAATTATTATGAAATTTATAATTAATTGCATATAAGGATAATTGTATGGCAATTCCTGCCTTTGAATGAAGATACATACCCAGAAAGAGAGCAATAGCAAATGTTTATTCCAAAAAACAAACAAATCCCTTGTTATTATTACAGACTACGACTACACATCCATGAGCAACAGAAAACAAAACCAAAAAACCTAGAATTTTGTTAATTTAATCTATATATGTTTAGTACTAAAGGGTTATAGTTTATGAGAAATTGGCCATAATAAAAGCAATCCCTGTAGCCCGCTTTTATTGCCACACAATATGTGATTCAGGTGCTGGCTGATATTGCAGGACATGAGCATGTGTTCCTCTGTCCCCAGCAGGCACGTGGCGGAGACGGACTGGTGCTGCCAGGCGCTGTTGGCGGAACATCGTGCCTGTTCCTGATACACAACCGCATGGGCACGCCATATCTACATGTGCTTGCCCAATGCCCCCCCCCATGTCCCGTCCAACTCACATGAGAAGAGATATGAAATAAGTTTTCAAGTAAAATGATTTATAAATAGCCACCCTCTCACATTAACATTGAACAGATGGACAAATCTAACAGCTAATCATTATTCACCCTCCCACCTGTTTAAACATATTAACTATCACCTAAGTCCAGTCACTCAAAATGGGACTTTCTGGTCTTACGCCCCTTTAGGAACGATTAACAATCAATTATAACGGCACAAATCACTATTGGCTGCAGTAGAGTGTAAGGTGACCCTCCTGGTTCTCAGCGGAAGAGGATATAACAGTTTTCTTAGGCCAGAGGAGT
The DNA here is from genome assembly GCA_013375575.1 of Percina caprodes. NCBI lineage: Eukaryota > Metazoa > Chordata > Actinopteri > Perciformes > Percidae > Percina > Percina caprodes. Next base: position 1,749,061 of record JABXJD010000005.1, on the reverse strand, counting down.
TAATATGATGTGTTTTATTCATATTAAGCAACCAAAAGGTTCATGCAGATGTTCTTGAATATAACAGGAAGTCAGCCGGAGAGTCACCCAGGAAACAAAGACATGGACAGAGAGGTAGATTAAGCAATATCAAGTGTAATTGTTTGTCCAAAACATTTGCAGCTCTCAACAAACATTGAATTAATGTCCCCTCCTCTAAACTACAGTACCAAGTCTGTGTTGCTGTTGTTCTACTTGTGCAAAAAAGTTTAACATGTGTGCATAATCTATTAAGTCAGACATTGAGCATCATACTAACTCTTCATTTAAGACACCAATATTTCTATTGTTTAACCAAGCTCATCTTTTGTTTTCTTTTCGATGTGTGCTTAACTAAATTTCTCAAATAGGATTTTTTTAAGATGACCCAAACTGCTTTGGAAATCTGAAAACAGTATTAATTTTTTCAGTACCTAGCTTGCAGCACAACAATCACTTCGTAGACCACATCTGCTTAATTTCTAACAAGCTGTCTTGGATCGTTTTAAGGCACACATTATAGACACAGATATGGCTAAACGGTCCAGCCTGCCATTTGCTAGATAAAATTACACAGCAGAAATAGTACCAGCTATTAGTCTGTTTAAAAAACTTGTTTTGCGTACAGCTACCTGATCTCAGACTCGGTCTGTACATGTCAGAAGGTTTCAGTTCTGTCAGTTGTGTTAATTTTGCTGATTCACTGTAATTCTGTGTGAAACTGGAAAGATGCTAGATCACGAATCACAATCTAAGTGTTTTGAGTTACATTTTAGAAAATCATATGGTAGTTGGCCTTGGTTTACCTTGTTGGTTGTTTACCTCTACTTTTACTGAGAAATGCAACAGATTGATGTGGCCTAACAGATCTTTATCACACTTAAAAGCCCAGCAAACGCCTGGTAATGCTTTATTTTACGGCTGTGTGATTTCCCTAATATTTTTCAATGGATAATACTAACTGGCTAGCAATTATATTGCTAGCAATTATATTGAATTCATTAATTAAATGTCTACCAGTTAAGCGTAGTCTCTGTTTTCCATATGAGTACCAAATTACATATTTATTTCCAGGAAGCTTTTCGTATGATAATTCCTGAAATGTGTTTGTGTGCCATACTGTGTTATTCTTGTTTGCCTTGGATAGTTTTGCCTTCACAACATTTTTATTTGAAATGTAAGAGAGATATTTGACCCTGTATAGAACCATGATCTGACTGAGATCAGCAATCAAATCATTCCAATAGAAACATCCATTTGCAAAGGAAAAGTAAACTCTATATACATTTTATTAGCAAAAAAGAATACGGTTATGAGTTTGATTTAGCTTATATATATATATATATATGTGTATTTTTTTTCCTTTGCAAATACATGTATATCCCAGTTAGTAAAACTCAGGATATTAAAAGCATAAAAATACCTGTAAACATTAACCTTAAACCTTAAAACCATGCAATCACAAAAAGTCCACAAAAAGAACAGTGTCCGATATAGCATGTTCTACAAAAGGATGTATTGTCAGGCAGACAAATGTACTTCACAAAACAGTGTTCATGTAGGGGTGGAAAATCAGCAACATCACAAGGTTCCATAATAAGCCTCTTCTGTATTTACTGTAAATGTTAGTGGCTCCAGGATCATCTACTGTTTTCTGGTTGTTCATGCACAAAAACAGTGATTGGATCTTCCTGAAGCCCTCTCCCAAAAGGCACATTCAAAATGACATACACATCACTTTCATTCCCCTCAGTTTCTCTGAAAATATCAAAGTCTGGTGTTGCAACATAAAATATTGGCATGGCATGACAGGGGCTTTTATGTTAGTGGCTATGCATGGGACATGTGTACTTTGAGCAAATGAAATGACTCACTAGATCAGCCAATGGAAGGTCTCACTAAGGTTAGAAGATTGGTTTTAAGTTTAAATAGGATTGGTCTCCAGATTTTGAAATCATTCATTGATAGGCCTCTATACCTGATTATTGTGTTTAGTGTTGTACAGTGTAACTTTGTTTAATTTCTCTCAGCTTTTTTTGTAGCTGCCGGGTCATGGTATCAATGGCCCTTTTTAACAGTACAGTGTGAATAGCAGTAATAGTTATCTTCTGTCTGAACACACACTGAACACAATTGAGTTTCTGTACATTTGTCACAGAAGTAGCTGCTAACAACACACTATTGTCCCTCTGAGATCACATTGTGAAGTGGCGAAGAGGATTATTTATGTAACCGATGCCAGGCATTGGGGGGCAATGAGAAGTTATTAATATTTTTTATTTAATAATAATGTGATTGAATTTAAGTGATGCTAATTTTCCCAGAGAGATCTTATCTTTATAGTTTGCCAGTGATTAATTGGTTGAGAAATACCTCTGTTCTCCTCAAACCAAACCTCATTGACATTTAGAAAATATGTTGTATGATAATGGTACTACGGTAATAACTGTTTTGCAAACTGCTTTCTCAGTAATTAGAGGCCTGTTGTTGTGAGTAATTTAGCATTTTGTTTGATCGCATTGTTTGTCAAAAAGACCACCCTGTCATTGTATGGAATTCAAACAGTAGCCCTGAGAATCTGCAGGCTTGTGACATTAACCACACAAAGTACAAGAGCAAACAAAAGACCAAAAAACTCAAACAGACCTTGACCTTTGACCGTGTGGTCTGGACATTTGCTTTGCTCAATACTGAAGTTCTGGAAACAACATTTTTTGCCTCCAACGTTTGAGCTCAGCCTGTGCTCATTTATAGCTATGTATCATTCATGTTGGTGTGTATTACACAAGTTTCAGTGAACAGTACTGTTGAACAGAGTGTCAACAGTAGAACTGGGTCATCGCTTCCCAGTTGTTGTATAGACAGATATTGAATATAAGGATTCATGACCCCATTGTTCGCAGAACTTACAGAAATGTCAGTACATGAACACAAAACCTGCTGCTTGAGCTGATAGACTATAATACTACTGTTGAAATTGAAAATTAATTGGAAATATTTACAGCCATCAAAATGACATTGTATAAAGCAATATACAATGGTTGTATAGCTTGGTGTCAAAAGTCAAATGGAACCAAAGTAATTAGATCCTTCCCACACTAATGTGAGTTTATAAGTGATTATTAATAGAGTTTAACAGTCAAAAACTACACTTCTCCGCCTCACCAGGATTGTCAGGGTGTAATTTCATCAGATTTGATTGACAGTGGTGTGGAAACATAAGCAATCAACCCTACAAGATACTGTTAAATCCGGATCGGCGCATGGAAATACATGACGTGGCTTTTTCCAATCCAGTCCAACCATTTCAAACCAGTTAGAAGAGTGGAGACAAAACAAAACAAAATACACAAATCTTTCAGGTAAAAAAACAGTTTGCATTTTTGGCAGTAAACCTTTTTTACATGGGACCCCATTGAACATAGGTAAAAGCTGACTGAGAAAATATGTTTTAAGGACCTTTAAACAATCAAAGTGTATACATTTTCAGAGTGTGTTAGTTCATACTGCATCTTAAACAAACAAACCCACACACTGTATGTGATTTATGTGTCTACTTCCTCTGCCCTAGATATTCAAGAAATTGGGTTACTAAAAAGCATAATCTTCATAGTACACATACAAGCCAAAACAAATCTGTTACAACTTGGATGTGATGGAACCTACTCAGTCAGAGATGAACATCTTATCCAACGGGAAAAGTCACAACCTCAGAGATGATTTGGGTGTGCCAATGAAGATGTTACCAGATGAGGATCAGTGAGTGGTCTCCCTTTATTTTAAACACAGATGAATGACTGCTCTTTCTCGCTTGCATACTGTTAACGGCATTTTAACACAGCATGTGTAGAGCAATTCTTATAATATTAGTTATGCTTGTGTGAAAACCACATCCTGGATTATTTAAATTAACTAAAAAAAAGAGACATTTGTAAATACTTTTGTCCCTGTGATAAAAGTTTGCCATTAATAATGACCAGGATAATGGATGTGGTGAGCAACAAACAGTTTGACTGCATCATTTTCCCTTTTTTAAATGCATGTTGCCTGATCGGGTGGACCCGTTTACAGCAATGGCACACAAACGGTCAGGTATGTATGTGGAGATTTGTATGAGGGTTTTTAACCACACATTTGTTTTAATGCATATAATAATAGAATGTGATTTTAAACATTCTCTACAGCAGATATGTGCACAATCTATCTATAATCTATCTGAGATAGCTAGAGTGACAATTAACTAATGGTCATTAATTTGCCCCCTAGATTTGATGATCCTGATGGAGGACTTGAGAATGAGGAATTTTTGCCCAGTACAGATGGAAAGAAACCTATACGCTTCACAGATGTAAGTCCAAGTTTACAGACATCACACAACAGAGGGAGCATTATGTTGTCTAATTGGACATTTATTGTATGTTCTTATTTTTACCCCTCTCAGTTTGAAGGAAAGACCTCTTTTGGCATGTCTGTCTTCAACCTGGGTAATGCTATTATGGGCAGTGGAATCCTGGGATTGGCGTATGCCATGGCCAACACGGGCATACTCCTCTTCTTGTAAGTAAATATGTGTGTTTATCAATTGGTGGCAATTAACAAAATATAAAATATACTATATATACATATATATAAATATGCTGTGTTTTTGTATACAGTATATATATATATATATATATATATATATATATATATATATATATATATATATATATATATATATATATATATATATATATATATATATATATATATATATATATATATATATCGCTACAAAATTGTTGTCATTCAGTTTCTTAACATATCAATGTGTTTCTGTGGACTACTGAGAGTGGAGTCTGTTAAATGGTTTAATACACTTGATAGAGCCACCATGGAGTCCTGAGACTCTCTAAGGTACTTTGTGAGGGATTACAGTTTTATAAACTAGAAAGTTATTTATTTGTACAATACAATACAATAAATCTTACAGTAGGCTACAATGTAGTGAAATGCAATCTCTGAATTTAACCCATCCTAAGTATTAGGGAAAGTGGACAGCCACATCAGCATCCAGGGAACAACAGTGCTTTGCTCAAGAAAACTTTTGACATGTGGCTGGAGGAGCCAAGGATCGAATCGCCAATCTTGTGGTAGAAGGCCGACCCACTCTACCTCTGAGCCACAGCCACCCCAAGTTGAGTAATGGCTTGCTTTGGTCGTGCGATTAAGGGCAAGGGTGGTGCTGGTTACTTACAGGAGTGATTTGTTATCTGTCATATCATCTTGTAATATATCATGTATCATGTATCATGTATCATGTACCATGATATGCCCACCTCTCCTCATACCCTTTTTCTCAGGCTCCCATCCCCACCCTTGTTGCCCTAGGCTACAGAACCCAGAAAGGCCACAGCCCGGAATAACCAAACCTTGAGACCCTGTGTGAGGCACATAGACTGTAAAGATAATGGATGTAGCATTAGGGATGTCACCGATTGGTTTGTGGACTGCTGCTTTGAAGTTTGCAACGTATGCTTTGGAGTTTGCATTTTCGGCTGTCGCCATCTTGGTATTTGAAACCAGAAGTGACCATATTTGCTGACACGAGTCCTTCAGAGGAGTTTTATAAGCAGGTAAACGCGGCCCTCCGAAGTACTGGCACTGTTCATCTGCATTTACAACTGTACACACACAGAGCTGGTTGAAAATCAGTAGACTTTCCCCTAAGATCAGCTTGGTTGGAAAGGTGCTACCGAACACTGAACAAGACATTTTTAGGTGAACAAAATGTTCCAATTATCTTTGATTAAGTGGAAACACTCAGTGAGCAGGTCAAAGTTTAAGACGAAAAACATGTTCACTTTACACAGTACCATGGATAAGCATTGCTAAGCCTCTAACGTTATTACAGGTCAGTGTGTAGACACTACCTAAAGAATCCACTGCTTTATCATCAATTTTAAAATAAATAGGACAATAAACTCATTAAAATGTTTACTGAGATAATAAATCAAGTGAGAAATTTCTCATAGACTTCTATACAATCAGACTTGTGCTGGAAATTAGATAGAATGCAAATTTAAGGCACTTCTGTATTGGCTTCACTTTTCAGGCCTGGAAGTTGTCACTTTGTGAAGCATCTGGATTGCTTTTTTACTTCCTTCTGCTCCTTGCAGAGTACTGCTTTCAGACTGTGACCCTGGTGGTCTTGGCCATGTCTATGTCTGTGGCTGCATCTCATAACTCTTAAATTGCCTCCTTGAGTACTACACTTGCTTCCCTTCCTCGCGTCTTAGTCCCTCTCACCGAGGAGGCACAGGAGAGACACAATGAAATCATAGGAGGAGAGAAGCAACAATCAAATGTGTTTTGAAGAGATGGGACTTCCTTTTCTCTGAAGCGTCACATTAATTCGTCAGCTGTATGGGCGGAGTTAGTAACTCCCTCAGCTGAACAGCTTCCGGGAAGGCTGCTCTCGTGTGTCCTCACTCATGGCTCCTCAGTGATCCCTCCTTGATGCTCGCTCCTCACTTCTTGGGCCAGAAATAAGAGCTTTGAGATGACCTTCACAGAGGAAGGACTTCTGGTTCAGCCGAGGACCGAGGAGTCGAGGAGCTATCAACTAAGGGTTATGAGACGCAGCCTGAGTAGCTGTAGAGAACAAGCAGAACTGGAATAGAGAATATCCTCTGTAATAACATCAACTATGGAAATAAGAAGTCGGTTCCATGCTAGAGCTTTCAAAGAGTAGCTACTAGTAGTAGGTGACTGGTTCTGTGTAACTGGATCATTAGTATGTACGGTTGGTGCAACAGACATTTCTGTTACATATACATGAGTTTTTACACCAACCTAAAGCCTAAAAGTCTTTAATATCATGACAACTTATATCAAACAAAACATACAATAAACAGCACTTGCAAAGTTAAACATAAAACTTAATTGGTAAACTATTTGTATCTAAGGCCAAAATACAGTGATAGATTACAACTGTTATAAGATACACAAAACATAGACTTGTGAGCTATGGAAAAACTGTAGGTTTGAATGAGTCAACAGATGAAAGGAAGGATGTCACCTCCAGTATGATTAACAGTATAACATTTGGATGTAGTTAATTATTATTATTAATCATTATTGAGATAGACAACATGAAAATCAGTATTGAAGCATTATATATTACTGTTAAGTGTTCTGTAATTTTGTTTGCTCTTAGTTTGTGTTTTTATTGCATTAAAAAGTTGAATTATTAAAAATAACAAACCAAAGAGCGTTCAAGGCACTTGAACCCAATTATTTACGGAATGTATTATTTCTTACTTCATATCTTTATGCCAGCACTTCATCAAAAGTTAAATATATGTGTTCATTAAAAAATAAATCAACCATTAAAACAAGCTTTCTTGCAAATTGCATTGTTGTTTTGTCAAAAGCTTCAGGGCACATGTCTTAAGAATAACTGCAATGTTAGTGACTTACGTGTTTTTGATTACATGTCCATATGTATTTCAATCAAGAGAGACTCCATTTAAGAGCCAAATGAGTTTAATGAACATTCTCTTTGGCGATTAGACTCCATCACAATGTTTATTTATAAGGGGTATAAATAAACATTTGGAGTCTAGACACTGGTGGAGGTGATGATGGGTCTGATGTGAAGCGGGGCTTCTGATGGAGGAATGCTGGGTGCTGGGAATGATAAGAACTTGAGGTGAATGGGGTGGAGGAGATTTTGCCTGAAATAACAACTGACAGTAGCAGAGAGTAGAGATTTAAAGTTTGATGAAACAACCGATGGTTCATGGGGATTGTGGCAAATCTGGTTGGTTTAACTGAGAGTAAAATGCTCACATTCAGCAGATGACAATGCAGCTGATTAGGTTGGGAGAGAGAAATGTGAAGCATGGAAGTCTTTCTGAAAGAATTTACACTGAGCTTCATTAGTCCGTACACATATTTTACTGTAGATGTTTGGTCCTTCTTGCCTCAGTGGCACCTCTTTGGACTACCAACTTTATTTCCCTTATTGTAGCCTACAGCCTGTAGTGTCAAAAGAATCCTTGATCCACCAGCAGAGTTACAAATAGACATTCTCATTCCTGGTCAGCATATTTCCAGTGAGACACAGAAATAGAAGTCATGAATGCGTCAGGATCCAGGGGAGGATATTTCTTCCTTTACACAAGGCATCACACAACTTAGGAGGAGGACCTCTGCAACTCTGAGAAACAAAAAGGTTATGGGAAATATAATTTCCATGTGTAGGGTTGTTTCTATCAATGGAGAGAATTTATATTCTATTTTTAAAAATGCTTATTATTTCAACAATGCCCCATCTTGTTTCAACTTGAATATTAGCTGAACCTTTGATATATTGTCACAATAATACTGTTAGCAAGTAAAATTAGCATTTTGAAACAACGAGCAGCATCCACTTTAAAATGTCATTCAATGCAGGACAGTGGAAAATCAGCCAGCACTGCACTTTCCCCCTCATTAATACACAATTTCAGATCAAAGAATAACTTGTGTGCATGTATTATGTCACATGTGCAACATCTAAGAACATGCACAATACATTACAACTTAATGCAAATGGTTGATTGTAATGCATACGGAAATGGATGGAAGATGAATGCTTGGATTCAATGCAGAATTTTGTTTAATATAATGTTGACATATTTAGAGGTGTACTATAGTATAGGTATGTGACTGGCCCTTCTGTATTGTGTCACAGGTTTCTTCTGACAGCAGTAGCAGCCTTGTCATCTTACTCTGTTCATCTGCTGCTCAAATCCTCTGGCATTGTGGGTAAGCCCTGTGTCTTGTATCTGCCTTATGTAAAGAAATACAGTATTTTACTGTACAGTTATGTTATCAAAATGATATGTAGACTTCCAACAAACAATCAGATCTGCTATGTCTCATACAGTCAAACTGGTTAAAGGACCATTTAGGCAAAATGAAAAACCATGCAAATTAATCTAGAGAAGGGAATGGATTAAAAGCGAGTTATAGTCTGACTGCTTTTAGCAATCACACTATGGCACTAAATTTGTTAAAATTTCTCCTGGTGCTCGTCACCCACCAATCATAGCTGTACAACCTTTTTATTTTTAATTTGAGTACATTTTATTGTGTTTTTAAAGGAACGTCTCAGCAAAACATAACTGAATGAATGTTATTGTTTGTAATATGTTAACAGGAATTCGAGCTTATGAACAGCTGGGGTACAGGGCCTTTGGCACTCCTGGAAAAATGGCTGCTGGTATAGCAATAACACTGCAGAATATTGGAGGTGAGGAGCCAATGTGACCCATGTGTTATCAAATGTGTTGACTGTTTGCAAACTCCCTGTAGCAGAAAACAGTTTATATACCCCTTACCCACACACACACACACACACACACACACACACACACACACACACACACACACACACACACACACACACACACACACACACACACACACACACACCTACTACATGCTCTCAAACTACTAGTATCACTTTGGCTTTTGTTGTTGGCTGTACATCCCTTTAAGATGGAGTACAAGGATGTATTAAATCTATAGTGCATAGTTTCTCTTGCCCCCATGAGGAATTCTAAGTAATTGTCAACAAAACTGTTGGCGCATCCATGTAATACAAGCCTGCCATAATTGAGCCCATGTCTCCACCCCTCCTCCACGCAGTTGCTAATACCCAAGAAAGACACGGAGGATTAAAAAAACCTGATGGACTCTTCAGAAGAGATAATTATCTTCACTTGAGTTTCTGCTTGCAAAAGTTGCCGGACAACACACTCTTCTGAACATAGCCATACTTAGAAACACAGAGTTTTGTGGAGCTGAACGTCTTAATTAGCCTTACATCAACTAATTTGGCAATGGCTTGAATGTAATGGACATTCATTAATATAAAAAATGTTACGCACTAAAGCTTTAAGAGCCAAGATCAGGAGACGTGTTGGTAAACAGCTGCGTTCCTGGTGCTGCAATTTCAAGAGTTCCTCCCACTCACTGAACAGCATTCTGTTTCTGAACAAAACTTTGTGGATACACATGTCATTAAGACTGTCATTAAGTTAATTCAGCAGCAGGATTTTAATAGGTTAAATTTGTAATGCTCAAAGATTTCCAGCCCCAGGTAAAGTAGGTGCAATAACTACACATGAATTGAGGATGATTATCAAAAAAAATACTGTGGTCAAGAATCCCCAACGCTCGACCAACATGAAAATCTTAATGCTGTTTTAAAGCAATACAATTCTGACAATTCTGTTTTTGTCAGACTAAAAGTTGTATGTGCTTGGCCATACATTTTCACCTATTCTATTTCTTGTCTGTTACAGCTATGTCCAGCTACCTGTACATTGTTAAATCTGAATTGCCGCTGGTCATCCAAGCTTTCCTGAAGGCAGAGCCCAACTCTGAGTAAGTGTTATCACTTAAATGCTTTTCAACATCTCTGTGCTGTGAGTGAAAGGCATGTGACTCATGTCTGCTGTCCAGCTCAGACACTGTGTGCAGGGTCAATGGGCATGGTAGACTATGTGGTTAAGAACATTTCAGTTTGCACCATTCATTGATTACATCAGTGTGGGGGTGTGATGAGAATGGCAGCCTGTAATTGGTTGAACTGCAGGGTCCCTATGGTAGGGTCCTATCTGTCAGTTATGTCTAAATACATTATAAAAACTCAGGACTGTCAAATTGTGGAGGCAAGTAGTGTTCAGAGCGTCAGAGTCGTGGCACAGACACAGACACACTGCATAAGGCCACGGAGGACTAAAGTGGATTCCATCTGCCTGTCCAAATCTAAAAACAGACCTTGTGCTCAAAGGAGATTTCAGTGACTGCAGCAGTCCCTCTTAAAACATCTCAGACCTGAAAGATAAAAAAAAACTCAGTATAGAAATATCAGCAGCCCATCCCAACCTTGTGTTGTTCATGATGGAGTTAAACATCCAGACGTCCAACAATCCTCATACATTAAATGCAATACATGCACAATTTGTGTTAAACATCCTCTACACTCAATATCCATCTAAGCACGTGACCTAGCCCGTCTCTCCGTTGTCATGCTGTGGGGTTGTTATGTTTAGTGTTTTTCCATTTTTGTGCCATGCCCTTTAAAGACCTCTTTCATCTAAGCCTTCTGAATGGCACGTCATAACCCTTCAACATTGATTCATTTTGGAGTGGGATAAACTATTTGTGTGTATTCATTTCAGGGTCAGAAGTTGAAATTGAAGTGGTGTAATTAAGAATTATGTCTCTCTCACTCACACACACACACACACACACACACACACACACACACACACACACACACACACACACACACACAAATGACAGCAGCAGGTGGTGTAACATGGCTGGCAAGTTTTGAGTCCGAGCATAAGGACAGGTCAGCTGAGGTCAGACACTTGGTCACCCACACACACACACACACACACACACACACACACACACACACACACACACACACACACACACACACACACACACACACACACACACACTGTCCATTTCTACTCTACTAGTGGCTTTTGCTGTTCAGAACTGATGCGTCAGAAAAACAGGGTGGACCAAGGAGCGGGTGGTGGGGCTGAGGATCTGCATGGTCACACAAGGAGAAGGTCAGATATCTGGACGCAGCAGGAATTTACTCAGCGCTGTAGTCATGAGGGTGAAGTCACAAAAATGAAAACTTGGACTTGAGGCCCAGGCGTCTAGACTTGGGCCTGAATGATACTAGATAATTTTTTAAAGGTTTTGTTTGGGCATTCATATACTTAATAGAAAGGGGAGGGAGAGGTTAAATCTTAATTAGCAAAATGTTCAAAAGCAAGACTTTTAATTTGCCTGTAAAGACTTGTGGATTATTGATTTCTATGTCCCTAAGCAGCTCAGGATTTATAGCATCCTACATTTCCTCTCACATGTGAAAGCTGATTGTTTAAAATGGCCAACTGGCCACATGTCCAAAGAGGACATGACCTAAAATTGGTGTGACTTCCACTGCTTTTGAGAGAGAGAGAGACAGAGAGAGAGAGAGAGAGAGACAGAGAGAGAGAGAGAGAGAGAGAGAGAGAGAGAGAACATATTTATAATATTTAATGTTACATTTTTATTAGAATTTTAATTTTGTTTCATATTGCTGTTAACAAAAGTTTTTTCATATTGCTTAAGCCCCATTGAGAGAGAGAGAGCGAGAGAGAGAGAGAGAGAGAGAGAGAGAGAGAGAGAGAGAGAGAGAGAAGGGCCATGCCAGAAAGCTGGACACAAGACTTTTCTATTCTCAGGATTTAGGAGACAGTGGTCTTTATTATTACTCATCTCAGGTCTACAGCTACTAACGTTTGAGATTTTCTATCACTGCCACCGATTATACTTTATTTGTTTTCCTCTCTTTGCGAGACACACAAGGAGAGTTTGTCTTTTCTATTCCATTACAGTAAATTGGTTGCTGCTCACCTCAAGGACTGAAACAAGTCTATGCATAGAACCACAAAGGTTGTTGCAAAGAACCACATACACATCTGATTACTATAAATAATTATGTTGGGACTGATTACAAGCTAGTGAAATATTAAGATTAGGGCAACACAGAACACCGTAACATGGAGCCAGTCAGACCCACATGTCCACGTGTTAAGAACAAGAGTTATGTTTTCTGAAGGACGTTCACAGGAGGTTTGTTTTTTGGGAGGACATGTGTGTGGTGCCTACGTATTGCAGATGATGATATAGCAGCATGGACCCCCTATTGGATTGAAGGGGAAGCAGGTCTACGGATATGTCATTCCATCCCCCACATGTTTTTTAGACTTGATCCCAGAACTGTTTATGCAATCCTTTAAGGTGGAAACTATGTTGGGGGTAAGTAATAGAGATGTTTTTGGGGGGTTGGTAAGGAAGAACTAGAGACAGAGATGGCAATGGTGTGATGGAACAAGCTGACATTGGTAATATTTACTGACGTCTTCAGTGCTGTTTTGCTTAGGCTGCACTATGTCTTCCTTTTCTGCAACTGTGAACAGTCGCATATATCATCAGTTACATAACAGTCGACTCCAGTACTTGGTCGAGAGCAACATAAGCAGACACGTTTTTTCCCCCACAATCTGAAGGCCAACGATGTTCCCAGCAGGTTGCAGTTGGTCTGACAAAATGCAGCGCATCAACAATTTGAACCAGTTAATAACTTTGTGTTCCTCTCAGACTGTTAGTTTTTAAAAAAAGTAATCCCAACAGTTTCACTAGATGTGAACCAATTCATCACCATCCAACACTTTTTCCACTGTATTTTTGTCTCAGTCTCTCTCTCTCTCTCTCTTCTCTCTCTCTCTCTCTCTCTCTCTCTCTCTCTCTCTCTCTCTTTACTGTGTCCCTGTGCTAATGTTTGAAATATTGAGCTTACCAAAGTAAACTATATTTGTCTCCAAACAGTCTGTGGTACTTGAATGGAAACTATCTAGTCATCATGGTCTCTGCCTGTGTCATCCTGCCCCTGGCTTTAATGAAACAGCTCGGTGAGTAGAACTACTACAGTTGTACCTGGTCTGTTTCATCTTCCCCAATTAACTGAGTTATTTGTATCTACAACAAAGAACTATTAGTCTATTGTAATTATTGTGAGTGAGGCATATCAAGTATCTAACATTTTAGACTTTTAATCTGCTCACGCTGCAAGCAAGGTAAACACTTTTATTTTCAGCACAGGAAATTTTCCTTGAACTCACTTGCATTTCAACCACTGGGAAACTGCGGAAGCCTAGTTCCGCCAAAAAAAAGAAAATTAAATAAAAAAATTTAAAATAAGGCATGATATAAAAAAAAAACTTATTGTAAGTTAAAATGATCTGACAGTAAATCAAAATTATGAGATACATAGACTTCCAAACTCATAATTTTGACTTACCATGGGTGTTTTTATTTTTTTATGACACATATCTTTTTGTCTATTGTTTCTTTTTGTGGTGCAATTGGGCTTCCATGAATTCCATACATTTTTTGTTCAAGGGCCTTAGTTTCTGCCTCCTAGCGTTAACAGACTATGGTTTAAAATTATTTCTATGCAACATTGTTATCTTTAGGATGTGTTCATTAAGATTGTGTGTCCTGGTGCGAGCACTAGCTCACCCAGTAGAAAGTTTGCCCATTGTAGTCCTTTGCAGCGGCCGACCTGCAGCCCTTTGCTGCGTGTCATCCCCCATCTCTCGCCCACCTTTCCTGTCTATCCACTGGGGAAAAAATGCCCCCAAAAAATCAGTAAGATTAATTGTGTTTCTTGTTTTTGAGCCAGTTTAGATAATTTTGATGGAGCAGTTACCTTAAAGTCAAGCAATTAGTCAAGCAATTAGTGTGCGTCTTTATCCCAGCACTGGCAGAAGAAACAGCAGGTGCCCGATTAGTACACGAAATAAACATGCTCTTTCTGATCTCATAGTGCTGTGAGGTCGTTGTTATTAGGGCATTTTTGCAGAAGCCTTTTTTATAGAACAGTAGGAAACCTTCTGACTGTAAGACTAAATGGATCAGGATCTGTGAAATTAATTGTCTTTTCCTATTTATTTTTAGGCTACCTCGGCTACACCAGTGGGTTTTCTCTCAGCTGTATGGTGTTTTTTCTCTCTGCGGTAAGTTGGTCCCTCTTCACAAGGAGGCTTATGTGTTCTAGCATGTCATCTTGGCACACATTCCTCACTTTCCCACCCTTGTTTCCTTCTCACCCTCATCTCTATTTTCAGTGGCATGTGGCTATGTTTAAAAATATATAATATATAATGAAATATAAGAGCTGCCTAAAACACATCAAAGATTGAGAGTTAAACTGAAGTACTTGGACGCTGAGTCACACTAATCTAATGTGAAATGGCGTTATTTATTTTTATTTTTATTTCTCAGCTTTGCAGTGATTATTGAGAGCCCTCGTTTACTGACACTAACATATCCCTTGTGTCCCTTGTTTACGGCTTTTCTTTGAGTCCACCTGTTTTTCTTTCTTTATTTACCTTCCTTACTGCAGGTTATCTATAAGAAGTTTCAGATTCCTTGCCCATTCGAGGAGTATTCAACCAACAGTACTGCTGCCCACCTCAGCCTGAACATCTCAAGCCACGGCAACGAGCACACCAATAATCTGGTTCACAAGGACGATGACTCCCAATGCTTCCCAGGATTGTTCACCATCAACTCACAGGTAGGAAGCCGAGATGAAGAAACTGTCTGCTTATCTAGATTGTTTTCAAACACTAAGGCCACACATGTTAAAGTCTGCTGAGTTCCCACACTGATTTTGGGAGGCTCGGTTGCACTGCTAATCATAGAAAGTCAAGTGTCAATGTGTTCTTCACAGACAGCATACACCATTCCCATCTTGGCTTTCGCCTTTGTTTGCCACCCTGAGGTCCTGCCTATCTACACTGAGCTCCGCAAGTGAGTCACCCCTCTGTAACTTGCAAATATTTTATAACATGTCATTGCAGAATGTGGCATTCACATAACTTATAACTCTCTGATTTTAGTCCAACGCAGAAGAAGATGCAGAAGGTGTCCAACATCTCCATCTTTGTCATGTACAGCATGTACTTTCTGGCAGCTCTCTTTGGCTACTTGACCTTTTATGGTGAGAAGTCGCCACACTTTTTTTGGAGTTTGTGTTTAAAGTATTAGGGGAGAAATAATAATGTTTATGCACAAATCAGAGAGTAAGTGCATTAATGGATATTTGTCATTGAGAAAAGATACACAGAAAACAAAAGGAGTTACGCTTTGGCTTATTGAGGCAGTAAAACTGGGAGATGTGTTTTGTAAAAGCAGAACAAAAAAAAGAATAGTTGGAGGTGACTCTGATAATAAAAATACTTTGTTTTGCTGCTTTCTTGATCTTGCAATGTTAACCCATGACCATGCAAATGATTCCATTGGGCAAAACTGCTTTAAAGACACCATTATCCAGAAAGCATCTGTGAAATTAGAGTTTATATTTTACTGACAAACATGTTTTACTTCCTGTGCACAGAGACAATTTACCACTGGTGACCACATAAGAGAAAAGATAGTAGTTTGAATCAAAAAATCTACAGGGCCTAATTTTGTGATGAGGGGATGCTGCTTTCTATGTAATTCTAAACTCATTTATTTATTTTTTAAATCGTAATGCAGCTTTTAAATGTTTTTTCAAATGTGTTTTTGGCACAATACAGTGGAAGCAAATTGTTAAAAAAAAATAATACTTTTACATATTTTTAGAGGAGAGAGTCACAGTTTTTAACACATTCTAATCTATGGTATTAATTCACTGATTGTTATTTAGTCACATAATGATATGCAGTATCCATGGTTTGTATTTTTCTATATTTAAAGAAAACAGAGCCTGGTACAATATTCCCTTCCTACATAGAGCACAAGCACCCACTTGTGGTGACTTGTGGCTCTTCAGTGCTAGATGGCATTATTACTGAGTGATGTTTACATGAGAAAACTTGGTTAATAATTTATTAATTCTATATCTATATATCTACTTTTCTATTATTTCTATAGACAACGTGGAACCTGAACTGCTGCACACTTACAACCGCATTGACCCTTATGACACTTTGATCCTGTGTGTGCGAGTGGCCGTGCTTACGGCTGTGACGCTGACGGTCCCTATCGTGTTATTCCCCGTAAGTTTTTTGTTGATTTCTTCCCTGTGATGCTAAATGAATATGATATTGTAGTATTATTTCCTCATTGACTCCTCCGTCTGTGTCTGTCCACAGGTACGCAGAGCCATCCAGCAGATGGCGTTCCCCACCAAGTCTTTCAACTGGTTGCGTCACATTGCCATTGCAGTCATTCTGCTCGCCACCATCAACATGCTGGTGATATTTGCTCCCAACATCTTGGGAATCTTTGGCGTCATTGGTTAGTACAGCACTTAACTGAACATAAAGCTGAAATTGTAGTGATGTTGCAGTTAGTTGTTATCTTGACACCCTTAACAATGGAAGACAAGTAGCAAACACCCTCTCAGGGAAATGCATAAGGAAGCTCTTTTGTGTTTTCTCCTTTGTTCCCCCCTCACTTTCTATCACCACTGTATCTATCATTGTAAACTATATTTAACATATTTTAAGTAATAACACATAAAAAATAATGAAAAAATAGAATAATTAGATGACAACACTTGTTGCCCAGTAATGAGCAAATTCAATACAATTATAAAGAAAATGAGGAGTAAATAAATAAACAAACATACAAACGATCCATCAAGCACACAGGCAAATATTCCGTATTTGCTACTTAAATACGTAATAATGACTAGCGCTTATAATTTCAACAACACTTTGCACTTGGCAAGGTTGATTGATGTTAACCAGTCCTTTCTCTTTTTTTGTTTTGTGATCAAATATGATTTATTACCAGCCCTTTCTCTTTCTATTTACAGGTGCCACGTCAGCTCCATGCCTCATTTTCATCTTCCCCGCTGTCTTTTATATCCGCATTGTTCCAAAAGATGACGAACCGATGACCTCTACTCCTAAGATACTGGTGAGGCCTTGATAATCTTTCTCCCTTCAATCATTTATTACGCTAATTTGGTGATTATACTGTGTGAAACAAACTTTTTTCAGGGTATGGAGTTCTCAATAATCAAATCTGTGACAATTATGTGCTTCCCCCCCTCATTCTTAGGCTGTTTGTTTTACTGCTTTGGGTGTCTCCTTCATGGTAATGAGTCTGAGCTTTATAATCATCGACTGGACAACGGGGAGCGGCCTTGCTGCAGGAGGCCACTAGATGCTGCTTTGGTGTGTTTGAGCTCTGGAAAGGGGGTAAAAGAATTAGTTTATGTAAAGGGAGCACTATCACCTCATTGGGAACACACTGCAACACTATTGGTTGGAATCACACTGGTAATAATCAAGTTAAATTAACTTTTTCCCTGTAAATTAACACATATCTGAACAAACAAAATAATTGCATAAAAGTGTTCTGTAATTCATTTTAACCCTGCAATTCTTCTGAGTAATCAGGACTAAAAAGGGTCTTTTTTTATTACCATCTGCTAGTGCGACTTAGTCCACCATGGTGGTGAATGGGCCTTTCCTGTTGCTTCCCCTTTATTTAGACGCAAACTGCAGCTGGTACTGTACAGAAAAAAAGAAGGCATGGTTGTCTGTTGATGGGACGGCATCATGATATACATAAGATATTACTCATGCTATTTTTTACACAAAAAATAATTATTTTGTACAAAAGAGGACAGGCAGATGATCTCATCCTGAGCCAGCTGCAATCTGAACTGTTGACATTGATGTTTTATTTATATCGATGTAATATAAAACAAAACAAAAAAGGGTTTAAAGGCCTTAGTATGCTGGCAACATTTCGCATCATGATCTGTTGAGTTGTTGTGTAGTGTGTCATACAAAGATTTTGTTCCACATCAGCTAACTCTCTTCAGAAACCCTGGTGCCTTTTAACATTTGGGACAGCACACAAACACACAGTAAAAACAGAAGTGTATATTTATTTAGCTACTACATCTGTGTTTTTAATTTCAAGTGAACAATATTTAACTACTGTATATGATGAAGTCAATGATCCAAATATATTATGTATCAAATCATTTTTTGTTTTAGCTTACAGTAGCCTACAGTATACAAATGATGGAAGGAGTTATAACTAAATATATTTTATTGTTTTGATAATATAGAAAAAGCTTGATTTTAGGATTTCCCCTTCCTTCCCTTTGTAGAACTTTTAGCACACATATACCAAATATGCCAAACTACAAATTCAAACTAAAATAAATTCTTGATAACCCCTTTTAATTTTAAAGTGTTTTATAAATACAGAAATCACTTTCATCCACTCCATACGGTAATATTACATATTCTGTATTTACATTTACAACACTTCATTGAAGTTTTGTGATGCCCGCATCAAATAAAAAAGTTCAATCTTAAATTAAAGGGAGAGTTTGGGGAAATACACTTATTCACTTTCTTGCAGAGAGTTAGATTGGAGTATTAATACCACTCTCATATCTGTGTGTAAAATACAACTGCAGCCAGGAGATGATTATTTTAGCGTAGCATAGAGACTGGAAGTCGGGGGAAACAGGTGGCCTGGCTCTGTCTGTCCAAAGGTTAAAAGCTTACCAGCACTCTAAGCTCACTAACTAACATTTAATATCAGAAAGTCACTTACCTGTACTGAAATATTGTATCCAGCCATGCAGATAGTGATAGTGATTGTACTTGCCCAAGTTTTGAGATACACTATAATGACAAAATTATGTGGACACATTAGCATGTACATATCAAAAAACCTATGCAAATACAACCAAAATCCAGTTAATTTGTTTTTATAATTTGTGTGAACCCACTAAAGCTCTATGGGTTTGAACCATGGCTGGCCAAGCAACATGAATTTACAAACATGAACCCACTGGTGGCTCTGGCAAAGTTTAACAAGTTAATTTTGATTAATTTGAAGAAGTATTATGGTTTTGTGATTCTGTTGTAATGTCTTTGCCATACTGGTCTGTATTATTTTGATCTGCTTTCACCTTTGTTGACTATTTAGACTTGAGGTCTATGTTTTGCATGTTATGTCTAGGCCTGTCACAAATTTCACTGGACATTTAATTGTCCCAGAAATTATTGCAATAAATGATAATAGTCGTTCTGAGACCATTTTCATCTAATATAATGATAATGGCATAATAATTCAGGTACACCTTGTCAAAGATCAATAAATGTTTTTTTCTAAAGAATATTTAACACTGGAGCTGAAAGTCCCGCCTCCCCACACAGAGACCATGTGGCTGACAAGTGACTGACACGAGGGTTCACTCCTCGTTACGCTAAGGAACCGAGAGGTGTCACTGATGCACCGGAGTGGTCCAGTCTCTTTAGTAGAGAAAGAGAGAGACGAGGAAAACACAAAACAAAATTATCAAGCTCATTTTTATTTATCATGCAATTAATTGATTTATTGCATATCACAACAGGCCTAGTTATGTCCACTCTGTCCTGTAGATGATATAGTGAACACAGACCTTTTCCTCGTGACACTGTCACATACATGTTATTGTAATACTGTAAATTTGTCATCTTACAGTGAAGTGTATTGAAGTCCCATTGTGTGCAAAGTTAATAGTGTTATACAGTATTAGTATTATGAAGCTCTTCTTAAAACTGATGGCAAATAGTTAAGATTAATTTAGGAATGTGGATAGATTCACTCAGTAATTCTCCAGGTGAATTTTGATTCTCACAATAGCACTAAAACCTGCATACATATAAGTGAACTTTTTACAGAGAACAGGAGTATTTCATTATTTAGAAATCACAAATTAATAATTTTAAAAACAGCACAAAGGGTATACACCTGAAAAAAACTCATATATAACAATTATATGCTGCTCTTACCCAAAGGTGGTTTTCTATTGTATTTCTCAGTCTTTAGAAACGTCCCGTGTAAAACATCACTTGTCTAATTTTATTTATATATTATTGACTTGTTGTTTAGCAGTTTTGAGCCAAGGAAATACTTATGCACGTATCCACTTCTGTCCCTTGCTTTTCCACATGTATTTGCAGTAGTTGTAAATGAAGGTTTTGTTTTGTCATCTTGACTTTTCCTTCACTTCTTCATGCCAAAATAACAACTTCCTACCTACTGAAATGCCTTCAACTTTGAAACAGGTGCCACAGTTTTACTACCAGATGCAGTATATATCAAACATGCATTTTCCATGTACTGTACCGAAACAAATCTGTGTGATATTTTATTATAGCTGTTGTTCAAGACATAGATCTATGGAAAAGACACAACTATATAACACTAATAAGGTATACGAATTTTGGTAAATAAGACATGGCTTTATATAAATAATGTATATAAATGTAAACCTTTTATATTTATGATTCTAGTTACAGTAGCTTGTAAAATGTAAATAGCAGGGACAGTTTTAGATTGGCAATAAAATAATTGTAGATGTTTTTACATTGTCTCTGTTGTTGTTATTTTTCTTTAATTGAAAAGAATACTTATTTAAGCAGCACAGCACATCAGCCTAACTTCAATTATTTGGGTGTTTTGGATGTTGCAATTCATTTGTATGCCGGATTTTCTTTTTAAATTGAATTGGCATTTACACATTTGATCAATGTAGGATTATCTTTATCCCCAAACACACACCTATACACGATTTAAAGAAGAGTTTATCCATTAGTGTTCTTATCGTATCTGTCAAGAATAAGCTTTGTTTACAAAATAAAAGACTAAACCCGAAACTTTGGGTCATTCCGATCCCTCACTGCTGACCTTGATATGTCAAAATATACTGCACGTTTTTACATCAACCCTAATTCCTTTATTTGCTAATGGTCAAAAAAGCAGACAAGACACATAGGCTTGTGTACTTCACACTTCAGGTACTATGATCTATGATGTACATTCAAACACTTGTATAGAAACAGAAAGTACCCACAGTGTCTCTGTGGAAACATCACAGCAACAGTGAGTGAGTACCACTTATGGCACAGAAAAGGTGAATTAGCAATACAACATTTTGAATTGACTCAATTTTGTCTGTTTTGTTTTGTAAAACACTTTGAGCTGTATTTATTGTCTAAAAGTTGCTATATAAATTATGCACAAAAAACTAGGGAATTTGTCTTTGGTAGATTATTTATTTTTGTAACAATGATTCTTGCCAATAAATCTTAAACCATTAGAAAGCCTTATTGTTTACCTTTAAATGGTATCACACTCGTAAGGAACATGCATTTGTGGGATGAGCAGCAGAGCTGAGTATGTGGGTTGAGCCCATGAAAAAAATTGTAAAACCTCTTCAGACAATGCCGAACAGCTTTTCTTTGCTATTGCTATTGCAATCAGCAGCAATCCCACATGTCCACAGTCTGGGACCAAATTCTACCCTCTAAGATGACAACACTTGTCCCCACAGAGCTTGGTTTATCAGAGACTACCGCCAGAATTTGGGAGTGGAGAGGATGGAATGGCCTGCCAGCAGTCCTGACGTCAACCCCAAAGAACACTTTTGGGATCAGCTTGGGCGTGCTGTTTGTGCCAGTGTGACAAACACAACCACATTGGCTGACTTGCGACAAATGCTGGATGAAGAATGGGATGTCATCCCACAGCAGTGTGTGACCATGGCTGGTGACCAGTGTGAGGAAGTGCCAGGCTGTTGTGGCTGTGTATGGTTCTTCCACATGCTACTGACCCTCCTGTTTGTTAAATGAATGATTTGTGGAATTGCTAATATATCTTGTTACTTCAGACTTCAACCACCCAATCCACCAAACAACACTAAACAAGCCTAAAAAAGAAACGTTTTTTGGCATTGTCAGAGAAGATTTGGCAAATTTTTCATGTGTGCAACCAGTTCTGCGGCACATCCCACAAATGCTTGTTCCTTACAACTGTGGCACCATTTTAAAGGTAAATAATCAGGCTTTCCAATTTATTACAAAGAAGCATTGCTACAACACATAAATCATCTACCAAACACAAGTTCCTAACTGTTTGTGTGTAGTTTGTGTATTGGTAGCCTATTATTCATTATCATTATATCATTACAGAAGGGCCCATGACTCAAATAGAAGCCCACTCGTCAGCTACGAGAGGAAATATCTATTTATGTCCATTTGGGGGCGCTATCAACCAACTCTTCTATCAGCCTGATTAGGCTATGTGTATTTCATTAACACAAAGACCCTTTGGCCATTTTAACAGCCATTCTGCATCCTTGCAGACAAACCTGCTCCTTTACAGTTCAGCCGCAGCAGTCCAGACTCCTTCATATCGTTGTGTTGTCGTCTGAGAGGCTGCATCCATGTGAAATGCAGAGGAATGATGCTACCTGGCACAGCGCCCACTGCAGTCTGCACACCACACTGCTGAAATCACGCATCACTGGCTTCCCCCCTAATTGGTTCCACATAACCTACCGTGGACAGCTCACCTGTTCAAATTGGACTAATATCGCGACAGGTTGTCCCGAGTTACGTCGATGCGACTGGTCGACCACTTCCAATCGTCAGAGGGATATCTGAGGATAAGAGCCCAAATTGATCACCGAAAAGGACTGCAACAGTCGCGCGGCCGAGGGACGTGCTGCTCACCAGGCCGACAGTCTGCGGCGGAGCAGCGAGCACGGGCATCTCAGCCTGTGAATGCTTGCAGGACAGAGAGCTGTGCGCGTTTCGAGATGGACCAGCGGTGGTAAACAGCCTGGTGTCATAAACCAAAGATTTGGGTGCATCTGCTTTATATTCGAGCTCCTACGTGAACAGAAGAACAGGGACATTGAGTTACTTTACGCGTGGGTAAAAACTCTGGAATCAGCTGCTTTCCTGTCTAGAAGGCAGTGCTGGACGCGGGAGCTGCGCCAACGTTATTCGTTGCATCGGCTGGCACGCTGAGACCATCGGCATTGAAGCTTTGATTTTTGCGCAAGTGGACGGTGCGCCCCTGCGGTTGGAGCCATGGGTTGTACGGTGAGCGCAGAGGACAAGGCTGCCGCGGAGAGGTCAAAGATGATTGACAAAAACCTCCGAGAGGACGGAGAGAAGGCAGCCAGAGAAGTGAAGCTGCTTTTATTAGGTAAGTCACAGATGTGGTTCCTCCTGGTGGTACCTTAAGTGAATGATTGGTGCTGGAAAAAAGAAACATCTCCACAGATTTAGAGTGAAATTCAGTAAATCCACAGACCACCTGATTACACGACATACTGTGGTATGACCAATGATCAAGCAGCTCAACATGATGATGTGAAAATATGAATTAAAGTAAATTTGGGAAAACATGAAAGTTTAGACTTGAGCAAGCATCAAATCATAAACTATCCTATAAGATCATCAAACTTAGAGTTCCTCCGAATAGCCGGGCCCTCATTTAAATAGCACAGAAAAGAGGCAATTTCAATGTTCATTTTTTGTTTGTTTCTGAAACACAGCCGTAACTGTGTTATTTATTTAGCCAACACAAGTGTCTATATCAAAGCCTGTTTACACATTAACAGGGTTACACTTCAGGACTCACATCCGTCTGTTATTACGAAGAAACAGCGAAACAATCCTTGTTCTGCTAAAAACAGTACCCCCTATTTTGCATTTCTCTCTTCTTGCATGTATCCTACACACACACACACACACACACACACACACACACACACACACACACACACACTCCTAAACAGTACATCAACAAAAAAACACACACCTCCCACCCAGTAACATATTCTCACTTCCCCTCTTATCCATTTCAGCTCTTTGTTTGACATCATCTTGCTTTATCTTTCTCTTTCATATCATTTAAATGTGCACACAACTCAACTGACAGCTGACAAAGGTGTGTGTGTGTGTGTGTGTGTGTGTGTGTGTGTGCGCGCGCACGCGCTGGAGGAGTGAGAGAGGTGAGGTGGGTGTGGTTGGAGTTGTGCGGGTGTCATTTTGCTGTGGTGAGCTGTTAATAGAGGACAGGATCCAGATGTGCTGCAGGATTGCTAGTTGTTTTGAGGTGTTTTGGCTGGACTCCTACTCACTCCTTATTATCAGCCAAATAATTATTAGTAATACTACTGAGTTTTGCCCTTAGTGTCATTCTTCAACAAAACAGTTTATGAGCGAGGAGCTGATTGGGGATCAAGTTTACTCTTTGAGGACCAAAAGCTCCTTGTGTAACTGTAGTTGGTATCCCATGTTCTCTCTTTAAATGCAACCTTCTCTAATTTAAGCATTTTCTACACATCAGAAAGCATATGTTGGTTAAATATATTGCCCTTTCTTTACTCCACTGTAAACAAGAATTGGGCGGTATCTCTATCTCTCTATTTTACCGCGATATACGGTATTACCGTGACTAATTGAACAATTATAACGTAAGGCTCAGACGGCGTCACCAATATGTTGGCTTGTGCCTACACTGTTCAGAAACTGAATACCAAACACTAATACTGAAACACCTCTCCCTTCTCATTAGGTCAGAACCCGAAATGCTGCCAAACTGCAGAAGTTGTGTTCTTCTTCGAGGCCAGGTCACTCGGTGTGCGTCTTGCCATAGCCCCCCCTCTCTTTCTTTCCTCACCACTGTCACGTGATGACAACCACACATAAGCATTTTTAGGCATTAAATAAATTATATTTAATCCTTGTCTTCTATATGAGTGCATTGCATTTTTTTGATGACGGTATTGAAACTGATACCGTTGCTATTTTTAAGACCCTGCGGTATACCGTATTAGCGTATTATGCTACCGCCCAACCCTACAGTAAACCACTGTGAATGGTTTCACCATGTTTGATTTCTCATGTCAGCCACTCTTAATCTGCTCTTCTTTACACATGGAAACTCACTTTTAAAAGAGATGTGTATCTTTGAAATTTGGTGTATAATGTCAACACGGTGAAGTGGTTGATACAGAGAGACTTTAAGGTGACAGTTGTTATCTGGCAATAACTGAGAAAACAGAGCAACAGTAACAGCATCTTATTCAGCAACAGCAAAACATTTTTAAAGATATAGAGAAAAAAAAACTAGAACCTGAGGTTCCCCATGTTTGCGGTTTCTTCTGGTTTCCTTCCACAGTCGAAAGACATGCAGTTTAGGTTAACTAGCAATTTTAAATTGCATTCCTTGGTCACAATATAGGCTACAGTTTTAGATCAGAATCAGAATCTGCTTTAATGGCCAAGTAAGTGTGAACAAATACAGGTATTTGACTGGGCTAGACTTGTTTTCCTTGTCCACATCCAATGCCGGAAATGGGCCGGATATCACTGTTGCTGAGTACGGGCACTTCTGATTTTTGTCCACATAAGTACCGTAACTACATACTGAGTCCTGCCACCTCCTGCAATGAGTAGGTAGGCCTACCTGTGAACACTTGCATCACCTAGCAGCTTAACGCTGAGAAAACAGAGCTGAAAGGCCCTTATTGACATGGATAATTATATTAGATAAACATATTATTGTAACCCTGATCACTGGAATAGACTACTGTGCCGCTTTGCCACCGCCCGATACAGAAGCACAGCCGTGATCCAGTGCGCAGCCCACAGCCAGATCATGATCCATCCGACCAGGACAACTAGCTGCGGTGATATGGCCGGTTCAACCGAGGTGTGGTGGCATTTG
This sequence comes from Percina caprodes, assembly GCA_013375575.1. NCBI lineage: Eukaryota > Metazoa > Chordata > Actinopteri > Perciformes > Percidae > Percina > Percina caprodes. The sequence goes on along the minus strand of JABXJD010000005.1, from coordinate 1,722,886 downwards.
TGTCATGAAAACATTATGACATGAGGATTGTATAAAGAAGTAGGTCATAGAGAATGTGCAGCAGGACAAGACTTTTGCTCTGTGGCTGCACTTCTCGTTACCTGGGTCGCTCGTTCCAAACCACTTTCAATTAACCTTCTACACCCCTGCGCCACTTATGCAATAAGAAGCTACTCTTTTAATGTCCGTCTTTATCGGTTGCATGTTTTCATACAAAATGAGCTTTACACAAAACCTTATCACAGCTGATATTTCATCACTGTAGCCACAGTTGCTGGTGAGCAAAAATCTTAATATCAAGCCCTGAATGTGTGCAATAAAATGTATACAACCACTTTTTTTGGGTAGGCGCAGTTACTTTCTGGAGTCTTGGGGTTACCATGAAGTTGCCAGGCAACCAGTGGAGACATAAAAGATGTCACAGCTCCTGGCCAAGAAATGATCCTGCACATAACCTAAATGTTATGAAACACATTTCTTAGATTTTGTTACCTTTGAACAGAGCCAAGCTAGCTTCTGTCTCCAGTCTTTGTGCTCAGCTAAGCTAACGGGTCAATGCAGCTTCATATTTAACACACAAACATGAGTGGTATCAATCTTCCTATCTAACTCTCAGCAATAAATGAATAAGAGTAGACCTATTTCCCAAAATAGGGAACCATTCCTGGAATAAATTTGTCTGTCTGAAGATTCTCACACATACCACCACAAAATCACTGTAGTTTTTCAAGTTTAATCTGCACTGCCACACCAGTATTTACTCCCCATCATGGTATTATGTCAGTGACTTAGGACAGAGAAAACAAAATCACTAAGTGAAGAGAGTATGACAACACCATCTGGCTCGTTCTAAGTGGCCATTTACTGAAAACATTGAGAACATGCACAAGGTTGCAGCTTGTTTGCTTTTTATTGTAAGGTTTAGCTGAGGATTGTGTATTTGTTAGAGATGAGCCGGATACTCGGCTGAAACAAGTATCCGGTACGGATAAAGCACTTTTTCCAAATACAAGTATTACACGAGTAACACGAGTCAATATTTGTGCTCGGATTGAATAAAAATCCTGAGTGGGAAGTGGACTGCGTCTGCGTTCTGTGATAGGCACAGCGCCCCCCCTACACACACACTGTGAGTTTTGAACAGGCTGTATAAAATAGGTTTTAAAGCGCTGCAAGGCTCTCCCTTCTCTTCATTGAAGCTTCTCTGTTTACAGGCTTGTGGTGATGCGCAATGTGCTATAGGTGCCAAAAAAAAATCTGTGTGGTACTGCAAATTTCTTTTGTTTTGTCATGGTCAAAAAATCGTGAGAATCATGACATCAATTCTAAGCAAAAAAATCGTGAATCATATTTTTCCCCAAATCGTGCAGGTCTAGTGCACACTCAACCAGGTGAGCTACCCAGGCACCCCACGTTTATATGTTTCTAGTCTATATCCTTGACGTTCCACTTCTGGGATTGCTCTGTTGCAGAGGGCTTCCATTGGGCTGGCATTTTAAACTCCGGTTGATTCATGAGGCCTATGGTTAACCTTCTCTCAGATCTCTGCAGGGTAAATCCAGACAGCTAGACTATCTGTCTAATATGAGTTTTCTGTTGCACGACTGAAACAACTTTTGAACGTACACATGTTCCACCACAACAATTTCCTTCCCTAGGCTATTTTGCAGAGGCAACGCAGCTTGTCCAAGTGCTTTGCACCGCCCAAGACAATTGTGATTGGCTTAAAGAAATGCCAATAAACCAGAGCGTGTTTTTCTCCCATCCTGGAATGCTGTGTGGAGTAGGCAGACTTTCCTTTGCTGTGCTGCAGTGGAGGAAGGTCTGGCAATTTGATACCGCTATGTTTCTAACTGGCTTTGATGATACTTTAAGCCATATTCCTTTTTAGCACAGGGCTAAAAAGAAAACTTTAGAAGAAACTCTTTTCTTACCACTTTGTGTTGTAAGAAAACACTGATTTCACCATATTGCGCCATACTCAAGAGCTCTGTGTCACTGGTGCCTTTATCAGACCTGGAAGCAGGACCAAAAACTCATAAATCATAAAGTTGCATAAATCTATAATGACATATCTGTACAAATATGAGTATTGACAAAGGATTTTTGAACATTAGCATTCCCAGTTGTTACCTTTTTAATATGTGTATGTTATGACATAGACCTTGTTAACGACCCATTCAAGAGTGTTGGTTTGGGTACACTTGAACTTCAACTGAAAGAAAAAGAAAAAGAAAAAGAAAAAAAGATCAATAGCCCAGTATAATGTAATTGGTTATCAGGCTTTACAAAGTAACAAAGAAATGATGTGTAAATTGCAGTAATTAATCTTGTATAAATGTTGTATTTGCATATTTACTATGCACCGACATTTACCACTTGTATCTTTTTTAGTAAAAAAGTGTTGTAAATAAAACAATACATTATATTACATTAGTAGTTTGTAATGTAAATTTGCTATCATTATGTTTTTTTTTCCTGCTGCGGCTGCTACTTCATGAGCTTGTCTTATCTGAATTGTGGTAGCTAGACAGTAAGAAAACTCTGTTAACAGAGATTTTATTGAGTAAATCAAACTATAATTATGCACTTTGGATTGTTGGAGTTTGGAATCAGTAACAGCCAATTAAGACACATTCTTAATCACACTCAAATCTATGCCAACTGTGGTACAGTAATCAGAAAGTATTGATTTAGCTGTTCTAACTTGTGAATTTTTCAGGTCCTGACTGCATAGGAGTTGTAACAACATTAAATGCAAAGCAGTGTAGCCAAAGGCAAAGTACAGTGCCTGATTTCAGTGCAGCATTTTTCTTCCCTGAGAAATGAATGTATAATTTTGCAGTTAAGTAAGGTATTATTACCATTCACTATTTACAGTGCGGTACATGAAGTTGATTTCGTAAATAATTGTTATTTCAGCACATAGCGATTATCTGTCCCAATGATATCTAATTACCGTCACATTTATTTACTGCCCTATCTGAGGGGCAGTTTCAGTTTCCCTGTCACACATTTTCATCCACAAATGTTAAGTGAGGATCTTATATTTTTTTCCCTAACTTATTTCCTTTGAACCCTCCTGAAATGAGCCTCCACTGCACTGCTGTCTCTAATTCTCACCCCAGGCAGATGATAATAATAGTGCTTCACAGACATGACTCACTTCTCATGACAGAGAGGACAGCTCAGAGTGAGACTGTCCATGCAGATATGACAATTTCACAGCTATCCACAAACTGAAATAATATACTTATATACCGTTAGTCATGTCGCTGCTGAATACCACTAAGTCCTCAATAAATGCATGTGTATTCATGTGCTGAAATAGCAAAACAGGGTCCTTGCTTCAGCCTCACTAAGGATGCAATTTTTATTTTTATTCAGATTTTGCACTTTTACATACAGAACTGAGAGTAACTGGTGAGTTTTCTATATGACTAAAAGGAACAATGTCCAATAAATGTCCTGAGACAGATTATAGCTAGTAGAAGCATGAATGAACTGTACTCAGTAGTATCAGAGGCAATTTAAGATTTTTTTCTTAATGAGGCGGCTTGGCTCAGGGTCACAGTGGACTAATGAGAAGAGGCACAGCACAATTTCAGGCCGTGTGTGTGTGTGTGTGTGTGTGTGTGTGTGTGTTTTAGGTCTTTGAATGAGATGTGTGTGTGTGCAGAATGTCAGCCTGGTGGTTAATGTTAATGCATTGCATGCACAGTTCACATACATCTTTTACACCTTTTAGAAAATGTAATTCATTAGCTACTAGAGGGCAGACACATAAGTATGACAAAAACAAGTATGACAGACACACACCACTAACATAGTATAACCATGTAAATAGAATGAGAGTAGAATGGACATTCCCATTCAAGTCAGCGTGGCACAATGGTCAGAGCGGCGGAATTTTTATTTCTACCAAATCAACACATTTGCCGAATTAGATATAAGCACTTCCTGTTTACAATGCACCTGTGGTTTTAGTGACTAGCTATTGCTAGATTACTGTTATGCTGAAAAAAAAACAACCTAGAAAGTTAATGATTCTCATGCAAGTTTTGGTGTTATAAGAAGAAGAACCTTACTTGCCTGCATGATTCTTGAGTCTCCATCTGCTGACGTTTTACTGTTGGTAAACAGGACCACGTTCAACATCGACAAAACGTAGCAACACGTTTTTTTTTACTGAAGTTTAATCACAGGGTGCGTTGATCACCCTGTTGCGTGTGCAAGTGCTCTGCCTTTTTACTACCATGAGTTTTCAGACACGTCTCTGTTGATTGGGTATCACCTGGGACACAGACAATTAACGAGAGTCACACCCACCAAACGAGAGAAAAACAATCTTAAAGTTGTTACATACTGTTTCACACCGTTCTGAGGAAACTGGTTGTTCAACCAGGAAACCATACCAAAACTGTCTTTTATATACTGTAAAGCGACCTTGAGTGTCATGAAAGGCGCTGTTAAATATAATGTATTATTATTATTATTAAAATAAATGCTTGATGGGCACGTTCATCCTGACATAAACGTAGCAAAACTTTTATTTAAACCGAGACCCCTGCCTTTTTACTACTATGAGTTTATATACATGTCACTGCTGATTGGTAACATCTCTGACAAACCTACCAAACAAAAGAAAACATACCTTAAAGCTCGATGTGCACCGTTTTATACCGTTTCTAGGAAACATATTGTTCAACCCAGAAACCGTGGCAAAACGGTGCACACCATTTTAAGATTATGCGTGCCCCATGATTCACCTAGCCCTTACACCTCTTGCAGTATCCTTGCATAAGTTGTATATGTATACTGATAAAGAACATCTCTCTTCTCTGTAAATCATTTTGACATGTTGCTTTTGGTAGTTTCTGCAGAAGTGCCTGCTGTCTGCCAATTCATTGCAACTTCCTTAGCCTCATAGAGCTGGATTGTGTGTATGGGAGACACACAGTGAATTAAAGTAAAGCCCTCAGGGCTTTATGTGAATTTATAACTTACAATATTTTCTGCATTTTCTGTTGCTGCAGTAGTAGATCTTATATCTGGTGACTTTGTAATACTGACAGTTGTTATGCAGCAGGTCTATGCAGACCTGAACTTATAAGTTAGATGAGAGCTATGTTTAATTAAATTACATATTTATCACAGCTCACACAAAAGCTCTGTTCAAAAGTTCATTCTCAATCCTGTATGGTGCAGATGACAAACCTGATCCTTCCCCATCTTTCATGTTTTAATCACATTTACATTATCAGCTCCATCTATAATTTAATACTTCTTTTATCTCTTTCTCTCCTCGTCTTTTCATATTCCACTCACCTTCTCTCTCATATGGTAGTGAGTGAATAGTGCAAGTGTGCCGCAGAAAGTGGCCAAATCTTGTTACAACCAATATGTTACCTCTGCCAACATCAATCCACTTACATTGATTACACTTGACACTAAAGACTTGACTTGACTTGGGGTTGCTGGATGGATGGAATTTGGTATGCCTTTGACCTCTTCATCGGTGTTGCAATTTTGAAGGAGGTTTGAGAGCGACTTCTTTTCACCTCTATTTATCCAGGTAAGTTGATTGAGAACAAATTCTCATTTGCAACCTTTCACAGTCACACAGTTACACATTCATAACTAGAAGCTGCCCAGTACTAGTCTGATTTGCTGGCCACTGAGCAGATCCACTGAGCAATAATAATACAACATTTCTTTTGCCACATGGTATGTTTTGTCTTTGATTACATCCCAGTTTGTAACACAGTCGTACAACAGATACAGTTTCCCCTTGTGGGATTAATAAAGTATAATACCTTATTTATTGATATTGATTGATTGTATAAGATTCTATTGTAGATTCTATTGTTTCCAAAATCGTTTCAGTGGTTCATTAACTCGTTGGAATGAGACATAAGAATATTGGTAACAATTCCCCTCCCAAGCTTTAGGGGGAACAAAGAGGAAAAGTGCTTTGGTGCCTGTCACTGCCCAATGTGAGGAGAGTGCAGGTTTGATTTACGCATGCTCAGATGTAAACGGTTTGATTACGTTAGCTAAAAATACCATTCCAGTAACAGCCTTTGTTGTGTTTGATTGCTAGCTTGTAGCAAAGCTAGCAGTCATTTCAAAAACGTTGTAGTTATCTATGACTGATTGATTGCTAACATTAGCTCAAAACACCATTGAACTGATAACCTTTGTTGTGTTTGATTGCTGACTTGTAGCCGGCAGTGAACGAACTTCGTTTAGTAGGTCAATTTTTACTGTATTGACATTACAGAAGTCTTTTGTTAGCATTTTATATGCTAACCATAGACAGTTAAAGCAAAATGATGCATGCGTGACGCAAATCTGCACTCTCCACACATTGGGCAGTGACATGCAGGCAAGTAGCTAATGCTAATGTAATTCTTGGTGGGTACCATAACATAACGACACTGTTAAACACGCTCAGTTAATTTTAGTATGATTGTTTTGACCACGCTTAACAACTCTGGGCTAACCCACAAATTCATCAATAACGTTAACTGCTAGACTTAGATAGACGACTGATCTAATGGTAATTTAGCTAGCTAGCACACCTCTGTCTTCTGCCTCAGTCTCCCGGCGCTGCGAGGCTTCAGTCAGGATGAACGCTGACAACAGCCCGGTCCGCGGACACGTCCATTCCACAGTCAGCCCCCTGCCAGCTAGCAACCATCCCGGTCAGCACTTAATTCCGGTGCTAATAAAACAGACCCAGACACCCGAGTCAAACAGCGGCCACTTGTAACATTAGCTACACCTCCGATAACGTTACCGGTGCCCACTCTTTCGCTTTTAGCTGTCTGTACAGTTAGCCAAATTTACCAGACAAAACAGGAATAAGCCACCAAAAGGACTACTAGTAATTTAAAGATGTGGTAGCACTGGATCTGGATGAGAAGGATAACTCTGGAGTTGGAAGGGGTGTGTTGCGATTCTGCCTTCTCCAACCAAAAGTAGAGGGAGGATTGTTACCATTTGGGGTGTTTGGTGCAGAAACAAGTACAACTTGCTGTCTTTTTACCCATGAACAGGAATACTTTTATTCAAAGCAATGCACGACAAAACTGGACATACTGCTACTGGAAATGAAACCCCCGGGTCTCTGCAGTGATGATAGATGAAAATGATGAATGATTAAAAAGATTTAGTATCTTCATCAGTTGTAAGTCTGGAGGATATCATATAAAATGAGATGGGACGTTTAGTGAGCAAAAATGGAGAAGTACTGTTTTAGGTGTGTGTGTATGTGCGTGTGCGTTGTTTTGCAGTTAATCTTGCATACCACTGCCCATCCTTGTATGTTTTGTGCACTTTTATGACTGTACGCTCAAGGACCTCTCATGATTGTGGTGATTCAGTTCAACCTATTTTATTGACTCCTTTAACCGGCAGCCAGTGGCCACAGGTATCAACAACTGCTTCTGTTTGGCTGTAGCTCAGAAGATGGAGTGGTTTTCCATCAATCACAGGGTCCATGGTTTGATCCCTGGCCCTTGCAGGCTACATGTTATAGTGTCCTTGGGCAGATATTGAACACCAAATTGCTCCTGATGACAGTGCCATCGGCATGTGTAATGTTTCATCGCTCCTAATGAGCAGGTGGCACATTGCATTGTAGCTTCTGCCACCAGTGTATGTTTCTAAAGACTAGAACATAATAGAAAAGCGCTCTATAAATTTTGTCCCTGCAGTCCATTTATATAGCAAAAAGGAATTTCCGGAAAACGCCTAGGCTAAAAACAAGCCTTATTTAATCTGTTATGGCTCAAAAACTGACATCCATAAAAAGGTTTGGTCTCATTTTAAACCAAAGCATCTGCAGATGAATTTCATACCTGATATGTTTGATCCACCAAAGTTAGGCATGATTTGAGATAAATAAATCTTGGTTTGTTTTTTTGTTTTTTTACCTTTGCTGCCATCTTAACAGTAATGCTGCTATGGGAGGTAAAAACAGGGAGCGAGTAGAAATAAAAATGTTTTTTCACCTACATCACCAACTGCTGAAAGGTTTGAAAATCTACCCAGTAGACTTTTGCTGTTTGGAAATGTTTCTGCTCAGCAGCAGTGACAGGTGGTCCGGATGCAGAGTGCATGAAGTTGAAACTCTATCTGCCAACATTAAAGGTCTGTCATCGATTTGACTCCCTGTTGATTCCTGGCATAGCTATCAACCCCTCTCAACACACACTCATAAAATCATAAAATATACAATAGTTTAATAGTAAATCTCAGATTTCGAATGTGAAAGGTGATAATCAGTACAGCTTGTTATGGTCTCCCCAAGTGGCCAACACACAAAAGAAAACTTTGCGGTGGTTAGTTTGTTATCTGTAAAACCCAAAACATCTCTAAATGTAATGTCTCTTTCACTCAAAAAATGTCTAATGTCAAAGTGGAAATCAAGAAAATAGTACCAGTTACAGAACAACATGCATCTCAGTGTCAGTCCAAATTACACACAATAAGCAGTTGGAACTCACTGATGTAATGCTATTTATTTATTTTTTATTTATTGTTAGTACACTTAGTGAAACTGAGTCCAGCGCAAGGGAAATCCAACTCAGAGGAGGAGAGGTTAGTGAGGCCAGCGTCTCCACGGCAAGTGACATTGTGCACGGATCCGCTGCTCAATGCATGGATGAAATAATAAAATAGTAAATAGGACTGCAGTAACATAAATATGTGCAGAATTAAGACAGTCAGGATGGCCCAGTGTTTGGTGAACATGGTACACCTTGTTCACTTACATACCCTACAAATCATCCATGGGATAAATTACGCATCACATGAGTTTGCACACCCAACACAGTTTGTTTCTGGGGAGATGGATCTGTGCTCCCCGCCTCCTGTGGCCATGGATGTCTGAGCCTCAGCAACTACTAGCTATAATAATACAATTAGCCTGTTTCCAGCATTAGCCCAACACTTTGAGATGGTTCTTGTTACCTGTGACAATATATGCTATATGTCACGTCTCTTTCACATTGCAGGTGACTGAACTATTAGGGTGCGTTTTGAGATACCTGATGAAGTTTGACATTGTTAATCCGGCATCATTTATCTTGGAACCACACACCATGCATGTAGCTGTTTGCTTACTGCTACTGTTTACAAAGTTATTGAAAGCAAAACTAATGACAAAAGGCACAACTCCGGGAGGACTTGGTGTCGCCATCGTCAATGCATTTTTACATGTGATGTCAATGCATGTGAGTGCGCTCACATAGGCATAGCACATGTGTTACGTTGCACATTATGGCAAAGGGCAGGGGACATGCAGCTTGTCATACATTTTCCCAACGCATTTGCGCCAATAAAAGTAAATAGAAATACATGAATGAATTTAGATTTAAAAAGCAATAATTGCAGGACAACAGGTTGTTTGAATCGCGAGTGGGAAATCTTTTGGGTCGAGTCGCAAGTCAAGTCTGAAGTCAGCTGTTTCAGACTCAAGTCCCCATCTCTGGACTGGTATAGCATGATGAGATCAATAGAGGTATTTGTAAGTGGGGCAGTTAATAAGGAGTCATTGTAAGCCGTTTCATAGGCATGAGAAATTCCTCTGTGGTTCTCTGACATTGTTTGGCATTTAGTATATATAAATGACTATTTCAAATAAAACAAAGCAAAGTAGATAAATACTATCAATGCTCTCCATCTTCATCCCTTCACTGTTAACTTCAAGTTCCATCAAAAAAGCAACTAACTGAGGTTTGAGGAGGAGGAAAAACTGTTGAATGAGCCTGTGCTTTAAGAGTATTATAGTTTTTGTTTTGTCGGCCCACACAAATGTGTAAATGTGTTGATGTTCGTAATTTGGTTCTGGGGAGGTAATGTGCTGCTGTAACCATGGCAACTACTCCGGTACATGCACATCCAAGGACACTACGTATTTCCCTACCGGCTCTGAGTTGTCCTACTAACACAAACCAGCATTGAGGCATGTTTCCTGGTAGAAGTGGCAGAGTATCTCTCAAGTAATATCAGCCATCAGCACTCACGTCAGCAGTAATAAAAGAGCTGCACAGCAAGCACCCCATGGCTAAATGGGAATTTGTCAGGTGATTACATACATTTTTTCCTGCCCGACACAAATACACGGAAGCACATATGTGTGCACGCAAAGGTGAGTTTAGAAATTACAATGATCATGTGTTCGAAAATGAAGTGTAGTAACAATTACTGCACTCATGTTCTTTTAATTGTAAGTGTCCCTTCAATGCCTTGCGAGATTTTATGTTCCTTGGCCAACCAAAGCTATCAAAATTGTCTGAGCACATACAAACATAGGCACAACTGCACTTTTTGCCATGTGCAACTGATTTGGTGTAAGCAAAGTCCTCACTTGTCTGGTGTGCCAACAAAATGCAGGATGGTTTTATGGGATCCCTCTAACACTGCAGCAGCTGCCCAACACTGCTGATGTCTCATCTGTTTGCTGACGTGTGTGTGAGTTCAGTGTGTGTAAAAGTATAAGCTGACATGATGGTATGTGGAAACATAGGGAGGTGGAAGAGTAAGCATTATGACTGCCAGGCAAACACCAGCTGCGATGGTTGGATATGCGTAGAATCACTTTCCTGGGACAGTGGATTAATTAGGGGAAAGGAAAAGCCATGATTCTCATAATCTTTGACATAAAGTCCGTATTTCATGCAGGCTTTCATTTCCTAAAACGCAGGGCTCAGAAACAATGCTAGCATGTGGGAAACTTCTGTTTCTACAGTAAATTATAAGTCTTAATTTTTTTTTACAAAAAGGGCCCTGCACAAATTGAATAAAGAGATTAAATAGTTTTGATTAGCATTATCTTAAACTGTAATGCCAGACAGAATTTATGTAGCTACAGATATTAAAGATAGTGTACGTCAGTGTGCTGAAGTATGAATACATACATGCGTATATACATATCTAGCTATACATTTAGATATGCGTGCAGACTACGCCCGTGCATAAAATATCATCAAAAATATTACCAGTTTAACAATATATTTTGCGTTGATGATAAGAAAAGATTTCACCAACATCTTTCTTTCTGATTGTATTCCTCTACGGTTTATTGAACTGTTCAGGAATAACCATTTTTTTGGGTTATGCCTGTAAAGTGTTACAAAGATCAATGCGTATTCACTGGAGTATTGTAATTAATAGGAACTCAAGCAAGGCTGGGTACATATTGATTTTTTTCTAAATTACCCTGGTGGTGGCTGGGTTGCTCAGGGGTAGAGCAGGTGCACATATACTGAGAGGTTTATGCCTCGACACAGAGCTCCAGGGTTTGAATACAACCTGTGATGATTTCCTGCATGTCTTCCCCCTCTCTCTCACCTAGCTGTCCTGTCCAAAATTAAAAGGCGATAAAAGCCCAAAAAATAATCTTTAAATTACCATGGTGATTTGTGTGTATACTGTGTGATACCTGATACTTCCCACAGCCCGTCACATACAGCAAAGTGTGGAATCAGCTCTACTGGGAGGCCCTTTTTCATAATAATAGTCCTGTTATTGAATAGTTCATCTAAATACCTTTTTATGGACATAATCCAGAATTTAAACCAGATGTGACCAAATGTGTCCTCTTATGATACAATGCTGTCAATCATCGCCCATGTTTTAATTGGCAGCCAGCAGCAAATATATATATATATATATATATATATATATATATATATATATATATATATATATATATATTTTTAAACAGAGGTAGATTTGGCTCTATTACTACCTCTGCTGCCAGCTTAATTCCTAATTAATAATTTGAATGAATCATTTTCATTCCATGTGCGTACCTTTTTAATACAGAGCAGTGAGGCCAAATAACAGCTATAGTAACGGGAGCCAAATCTGAATAGGTTGTTGAATCCCATGTTTTCTGATCTAGGCAGCCAACAATTGACTGGGTTTTCTTATTTCACAGTTTGTGTGTTGCAGGCACTTCAGATGTATAAACTGTATAAAAGTGTGGAAAACAAGAACAAAAAGTATGTATTTACCTTGTTACCTAAATACCCACAATAAGAAACAAGTTATGTCAGTTCTAAAGTTTTTAGGTAAAGAACTTCACTTCTGTTAATTTGAACTATGATTTTTATTTATTGGATAGGACAGTTTAAGACAGGAAAGTGGAAGACCGAGGGGGATGACATGCAGCCGCGGGTCAGAATCTAATCTGGGCCACTGCGGTAAGGACTGAGCCTTAATACGTATTAAGGCACATTCTCAAGCAGGTGAGCTACCAGGTTGCCTCAGTTTAAGCTATGTTTAAATGAAACCTGTTGTTTGGAGCTTAAATAATTTTTATTGTAAGAGAAGTAATTTGTTGGCAACTTAACCTGCATTGCGATGAATTGAGTGTGAATTCGTACAAATGTTTCTGTGCAAAAGCTCAGCATTTTGCTCCCTGCCAGTGTGTCTGAGCCAAGGATTTAGATAATAACTAGAATAACTAGAAAGCTATCCAAGTACATATCCCTCCAACGATTTCCATATCAAGTTATCTTTAGCGCTCTCCTTTTTTCTTTCCAGTATATGCAGGGTCATACTTAAGCGATTAGAAGTTTACGCATCCCACTGTTAAGATGTTTCAAAGCACTAATGATAATAAAAAATTTCAAACCCAACCAACACCACACCTTGTTTTTGGAAATGCAAATTAATTCAGCATTCACTAATGACAAAAAAGTAACTTTTAGCAATAAATGGTTACCTCTCCCCACATGTGTTTTCCTGGTGGTCCATTAATATTAAGACAGTTCATGTAATGTAATATCACTGCTTCAATTTCTGCTGGAGACTTTCAACACTCTCTCCTCATCTTACTCTGGAACTGCTACAAGAGAATCTTAGCAGAAATGTAAGTAATTTAGCCAGGTGCCACACCTTCCTAAACTTAAAATATAATAAAACATTACTAGCAGTTCTAAACTGAGTAGCAGAGATACAATTGATTAGGGCATTTTGTGCAGCACTGGTATAGCAGCATTGATATGTTCTTAAAAATATGAAATAATTAAAATTACAAAGTTGACTGAGAAAAGAAAGTATCTTTTGATGTCTTCCTAAATGTAAGAATCAGCAAGAATTATTACTACATTCATAACCTCATCCTGAAAGATCAGATTACTGTGAAAAATCACCCACACATGATCTAATGTTAGACTTCTTTGGTGGAAATGGCAAATATTTTCTTTAGACTTTATATTGCTGAGATGAACTACGTTTCTAGACATCCAACACATCATGAATTCTTAAAATGTCAAGAGTGGTTGGATCATAGGCTTTTAAGAGGAGACACAGTTGGGCATCACTAGCTTAGCAATGACGTTATGTGTTTCGCTTGTGTTTTAAACTACTATGGGAGGCCATGTAGAAAGAAATTGATTAGGCAAAGAACGGCACCTTGTATTGGAAATGTATGAAGCAGTCAAGAGCAGTTTTGGTGACACTACAAACTGCTGATGGGCATTCATTTAAAGCAAGATGGTTGATGGAACTGGAGGAGGCACTAAGGTCTAAAACGATTTAATAAAGGAAGTAAAGGCCTGGTTGCTTGTATAATAATAATAATGTATACTTTATTAATCCCACAAGGGGAAATTACAATTTACACTCTGTTGTTATTACACACAGGCCTAAATTACACACATGCTCAGGTCCTATACATGCACTAATGGTGAGATGTCATGGAAAGGCACCCCGAGCAGTTGGGGGTTTGGTGCCTCAAAAGCACCTTGGCAGTGCCCAGGAGGTGAACTGACACCTCTCCAGCTACCAGTCCACCACCATACTTTGGTCCAACCAGGGACCCTCCGGTTCCCAAGCAAACTCCCTACGGACTGAGTTACATAATAGATTGTGTCTATGCTATACTTTTCATAGAGTACTGTATAAGCTCAGTGCTCTTTCTCAGGCAGCACTGATTGATTTGACTGCATTGCATGCATATCTAAATGTCATGTTACAGCCTCTCTGGTGCTTGTCTGGTGCTCTCAGTGTGCTGTTTTTAATTTGCATGCATTAGAATGAGCTACCACTTTTTTCTCTGTTGTTTCACACTGATGCTCTCTTTCCCCAGAATGTAATAGACATGAGTTTTTAAAATCTACACGTTTCTTTTCATCTGCTTTAGTTGTTAGCTGTAGAAGTGAATCTGACAATGTAGGCACCAGATATATGAAAGGCTGTTTGCTCCCAATCTGATAAACTACCATCCCTTCCTTACTATCTGACACATAGTGCTCTGCTTGATGTGCTGCATTGATTTTTCTTTAAGAATACTGCAGTAGCTTAAAGATATAATTGTAGGGTATATATTAAGCATCCAAGTCACATAAATGTGTTGATACTGTTTGTGAGCACAAATACTGTTAATATTGGCTGCACAGCAAGAGCGCAGCAAGCATCCTACTCTGCAGAGCAAAGTAGTAAGCTCCACTGCTCCATGTTAGGCTGATGACCTACTTTTCCACTCCAGGCAATGACTTACTATACCGTATCCAGCCATATAAAATTCCTCCATCATTTTTTCACTCTGCATATGAAATAGGTTGGAGGGAGAGGGGAGCTGGCTGCTGTGCTGGCTGAAACACCTGTGATACTGATGTTAGTTTGAAGACAGTAACCCACTATAACCTGTATGTAGTGATACAGTGAGCTAATCTAGGTCTTTGACTGCAAGCCTGAATCTGTGGAGTAGCTGCATGAAATTATTCAAAGACTGCCACTATCTGCATGCTAATAAGAAGAGGATAGAGAAAGGCTGGGTGACACAAACACACACACACACACACACACACACACACACACACACACACACACACAATCAACTGAGTAAATCATTTACTGGAAGTGTTGCCTAAATAATTTAGGTCACAATGTAACCTTCCTGCCTTTTGGTAAAATGTAATCATTTAAGAATTGGAAATTTTGTCTTTCATCTAACACCTTTGTTTTTGGTGTATATTGAGCATTATGTCCTCACAGAATAGCCCTATTTTAAACATCTGAAACGCAAGTATCAAACGTGAAACGCAAGTAGCTTTGTGGGCAAATCTCGCGGGCTGTTGCTATTATATTGGCAGGATAAATGACTCTTGCGCCTAAAATGGGTTGGTCTGAGGTAGCTACATTACTCATAGGTTTGCATTGGGCGGAACGTGCAATAAACCAATCAGAACTTCAGCTCACATTCCTATTAAGAGCAGGCATGCTTGTTCAATGGCAAATTGCTATTATAATGGCAGATTTGCAAGGTGTACGCCGAGGAGACCGACGTTCTCGTCAGGGCTGGAACAGGAGCTGTCCGGGATGCGGCAAAGTATAAATCTTGTCTATCTTGACCTGGTGGCGATGTTGCTGCGGCCTCTTGGGTGCATCTCCTCAAGTCTGGAGAGGATTGGTGCATTCATGGAGCTTGGGCCTCCAAACGCACCACCTGCTCTTGTTGTGTCTGTTGTGCCTCCCCCCACTCAATCTCCCTTCACCTGCTCCACCAGGAGCACATCACGCATTTCCACTCCTGGACCCTCAAGTGTCCAATCCTGCCGTGGCGCACGTCACATGCCTATCAAAGGAGGGAAAAATAATGAGTTATTCTGTTTAAACTTTTCATTTTCTGTTTGTATTTTTTGTTCAGTTCAGCACACAACAGGACGTTGTCCGTATGAGATTTCCTACTGGAAATACTCCTTTTGGTTTATGCAAGGGGTGGAGCCTGGGAGAGCGTGCAGGAGGCAGGAAATGACATGTATTATACCGCTGTCACAAAGCTGTTTGTTATAAAGAACCAAGTCTCTTGCCGGTCCTTGAATTTGTCTGGCAATTTCAGCATTTGCCCTTATTAGAAGTTCCCGAATCTCATTGTCTCTTCAGTTGGAAATTTTTGTTGCCATCTTCATGTAATGTAAATCACTCTTCTTCGCCCTTGGATGTTTGTTTTTTTCCACTTTTGTGTGAGCTGCAATAGAAAGGTCATCAACACACAAGGGAGCTGGCAGGTTAAAGGCTGATTGATGGGTGATCCAACTGATTTGGAGCAACTAGCTACGGCTAGTCGCTACTTTGGCTGGCTTCCATTTGGTTGCTGGACAGGTAGTGAACGGTGAATTTATAGAGCTTTTTTGCAACTGCCGGTTCATGCTGGGAACAATGCAAATGAAAGTGGTGGGAACAAACCAAAAAGGTTAAATTGAAACACTCTGTAGAGCTGAGAGGAACTAAAGAGTTGGGTGGTAATTCTCTGTGGGTTTATCATTATATACAGTATTACCTCACCTTTTTATTGATTGAACTAAGAGGTTAGTTGGTTGTAAAGCTCATACACAATAACTGTGAACTATCACTGTTTTAAAAAAACATAGTGTTGGCTTCCAATGGCCAAAATCCAACAATTCATTGAATACTAATGCTACTGTATCTTGTTAAGTTATTGTGCACATCTGTCACTAAGTCATTATATTCAATTCTGATTTCACATTTAACAAAATGCTATTGAACATCACAGTAGTGAGAATATGTATTTGTGCTACAACAGATCTGTATACATCAGATAATGTATGCATAGATGAACTTTACATTTTGGGTCAGGAAGAAAACTGTACTTACAAATGACTCATGTCTGCTTGTGTCAGACAGCTCCCTCAGTACATTGCCACAGGGCTTTAAATAGCAACAGCCTCATTGATGTGTATTTTGCCCAGTGTCACCAACGCCCAGAGGAGGTTAACCTTTTAAATGGCTGTGAAAGCTAGTTGGATGTGAGCAGTCGTGATACCAATGTAGAGCGAAGGAGGAATCGTGTCAAAGCCAGGCAAGTGAGTCATTCTCTCATGGCAGTCACTTAGACAAAAGATGGCTTATGATGCTGGCGTATTGTATGCTGATGTGATGTGTTGCATGTCTCCACAGAAGAAATGCCACAGCAGTGGGCTGTATGACACAAAGATACAGTGTTTGTGATCATAGGCCTCCTAAGGATGGTGACATGTTGTGTTGAACTAGTATAATGGAGTTATGACGTGTGTGTGTGTGTGTGTGTGTGTGTGTGTCAACCCACCACTTTGGTTTCATTAGCTGAATTGCCATGAAATGTTATACAAACATTCATGGTCCCCAGAAGATGAAGCATTTGGTAACACCACTAACAGGTCAAAATCTTTGACATTCCTTCTTATCCAGTGAAATACCTCCATATTTATTAAAAGGATTGGAAGATCCTTAACATACATGCTAAACTAAGATGGTAAACATGGTTAACACCTGCCTAACATCAGCATGTAAGCATTGTCACTGTGAGCATGTTTGCATGCTGCTGCTAGCTTGTTTTCTTCTTCAGAGTCAGATTTATGCTGTTCCACAGAGTGAGCTGAGTGTGTTTTGCCTGCAGCCGGAGCAGGACCTCACTCACGTGTCCAGTAATTAAATGTGCCAGGACATGTTTAGTTTTCTTCTGTGAGACAGCTTTTTTAATTGCCCTTTTCTGGTTAGTTCCCTCAAGGCACGGGTGTACATTTCATCTAACAGTTAGGGGGGCAATAAACATAACATTTTTTACACAAATAATACAGCCGAGATTGTACCTATATAGGATACGTGTAGTTGTGGAACTCCATTAAGTAGGCTAGCAAGCAATTTATTAGATTTAAAGAATATTTTATACAGATTTTGCTGAACTAATAACTAACCCTCCCAGTAAGCAAGCTAGCTAACTAGCCGGCTGACTAGTTATGATGTCTTTTTCTGTATTGTTAAATTTTACAAAGAAATACATTTTATGGTCACAAGCCTGAAATTACTCACCTAACATTGTAAATTAACAACCTGTAAAAATTATGCTCTCATTTTGGTTTTAATGCCATAATTAGAAAAGGTTCTTGGGAAGTATTAACTGGGTAATTTAGGGGAGAGGTGTGCAATGAGGAGTCTGCACTATAAAACAGTCTGCCATCCTGACACTTGCTCATTGCATTTGCTTGCCGTAAAGCAAACCACTAATCCGCTTAAAGTGAATTTTTGCAGAAAGCATGAACAAAACAAGTGATTGCCCGCTGCTGTTCACTGGATGCTTTGAACTTCATTGTCACTCAATGCAACACTCTAAAAATTAAGCATCCATTACCAATCTCGCATTTCATATTGTTCGTAGTTGCAGCTGAACTCTATATTTATGTGCAAACTGGCAGATAACCTGTTATGAATAATCATGAATGTACCAGGCACTCATGTTAATTCTCATCCCACCACTTTTTCTCTTGACCAGTGCCCTCCATGCTCAGTCCGCTCACATGCTCACAAATTCTCCACATTGTCATCCTCCGCCTCCATCTCCTGCTCATGTGTCACTCTTGTCCACCTTAACTGTCAATGCCTCCTATTTGTCTTTTCGTTTAACTGCAATTTGAAGTGCTTTTTCTTCTCAAGCTTTCCTTCATATTGTCCTCCATGTCATTGGATCTAAAATTGTGATAAATTACTTTTAGGGCTATTAGTTTTGATGGATGTATGCTGCTTTGTCCCTGCTCAGTATCTCCACATCGTACAGGGTTATGGTGGTACTGTGTGAGCTTTACCATAGGGAATCTGTGACATGGAGTCATGATCCCACTTACCTGAAGACAAGTAGCCTCACTGGGGTTACACATGTGGAGATACAAGCAATCTGCCACTGGCTTCCCATTCACAAACACTGTCAAATTGACTGAGACAGTTTGACTCCATTCAATCAGACCCAAAATGCATTACTGTTACAATAGAGTAGGTCTGCAACTATAGCGATTATTTTCATCACTGATTATCATGTCGATTATCTCTTATGATTAATCATTTAGCCAATATGATGACATAATTTGCTAAAAAACGTCCGAGACCGTTTCCTAGAACAAAAGGCGTTGTCTTAAAATTGCAAACAGACCTAACCTCAAATGTAATATAGTTGGGTTACAATGGCATAAAACAGAATGCAACAGCAAATCCTCATTTTTGAAGCTGAAAATAGTGAATATTTGTAAATCTTGCCTGATAAATTATTTAAACTATTAGTCAATTGTCAATATTGTGTCTATGAATTTTCTGTCAATTTACTTATCAATTAACTAGAGTAAGAATGCTTCCTGCAGCCCTCTCTCTATGGTTCTCTCAATGACCTGTAATTGGCCAAAGTCTCCTATCACAGCTAGATTGTCTTAAGCCTGACAACAGAGCCAAGCAGAGGTGCAGAAGTCTAACTTTTGACAGTCTAAAGTGTTTCAACAGTATAACAGCCGCTTGTTTATACACTAGCTCAGATGTAGATTGACATGTGTGGCCTGGTTGCATAGTTTTATAATGATACAATTGATTATTCGGACAACGATGCAATATGTTTTCATAGCACAAAGTCTACCACAGTACAAATTCAATTCAAGAGCCCTCAATCAATATGAGAGGATATTAATAATAATAATAATAATACATTATATTTAACAGCGCCTTTCATGACACTCAAGGTCGCTTTACAGTATATAAAAGACAGATAAGTATAAACAACAACAAAAAAAAAAAAAAAAAAAAGACAGGATCTGTGTATTTACAAGTAGGCAAGCTGGAACAGGTGGGTTTTGAGTCTGGTTTTGAACAGTCGATACTGCGGAGGTCAGGTGGGAGTGAGTTCCAGAGCTGGGGAGCAGAGCGGCTGAAGGCTCTGTTCCCCATGGTTACAAGTCGAGCTGGGGGTACAGTGAGGTGGAGGGAGGAGGAGGATCTGAGGGAGCGGGAGGGGGCAGCGATGTGAAGGAGGTCAGACAGATATGGAGGAGCAAGGTAATGGATTAAATGCCCATTTACTTTAATACAATCAGTTCCATATATATTGACTCAAAAATCAACTAAAATTTGATTTTTAAATGTTATTACTGAACTCTTCCAGCCATTGAAATAAAAAAAATCTTCTTTTTAATAAAAAATAAATAAAAGGAAATTTCAAAATAAAGTTGCATATTTAGATATGTAGCCGTGGCCCTTTGCGTGTCTCTCCCCCTTTTCTGTCTATCTAATAAATAAAACCAGATATATTCACTGATGGTATTGAATCAATGCTTATTGAATTGATATATTAATCCAGAGCAATGTATTGTTACACCCCTAGTTACAGGTGATTGACCTGTGAGATCCTGTGTGTATGTTTGTGTGTTTTCCACAATCAGGATATCTCATCAGTCCATGAATGGAGGCTTTGTGTCATCAGCAGTGGGTAACTGAGACCCTGACCAAGTCGTGGATGTGAGTGGACCTGTGAGAGAATTGGATGCCTTTTTGAGAGACGGTTTTCTTTTCTGTAGTCTTAGCACTTGTGATCCTCCTTCCTCACGCTACAAATCATGTTATTATCAATTCTCTGTGTTCTGGCACTCAACTGAATAGTTAGGGTTGAAGAAACAGAAAGAGGTAGCATCATCTTCTCATTGCCAGAAAAGGATTCTGAGTCTGTTGCAATGACACAAAGAAAAGAGCTTCTCCCCCCTGCCAGCACAGCACACAGACGACTCTTTGTGATACTAATCAGTGTTCATTGCTGCTTCAACACTGTTGGTTGGATACATCTGTTCACTTAGAATACTACTGAATGTTTTCAGCAATAGTGTTTCATGTTCTCTGCTGGGTAGATTATTGTTCACTGATCACTCATGTCAATATTTAAGCTTTGTGTGAGACAGTTGTTGAAATTTTTTGGCACATACAACTTTATTAATAACCTGTGCAGTGGATTTTTGTTCCCTTGTGATCATAAATGTCAGTACCTGAATTAGCTATGTTTGGTGGTGTCCCATCGTGATAAATTAATGTCCTGCCGGTTTGTTATCATGGATAATTTGATAGGTAACACTGTTTCCCGAGTTTAAGACAGCAATATGAAACAGATTTCCCTAATGTGTTTAGAAGACTACAAACGGGTGCATCATTGTCCGATAATCACTCTTATTTACAGCGTCCTACACCAACAAATATTTTTGGATTCATGGCTCAGCTCTTATTACACTTTGTATAGTTTTGGAGTCTGACTGAAATATCAGTGAGCTAACATCAGCATTTAAAACCTTAAGTTTGACATCACCTGTTCTTTCCAGACGATGATTGAGAACAATCCATGACACTGTCAGGTCTCAGCTTTCCAAAGGTGCATGTTATAAACTCTGCAGGGTGCCAAGCTTTTGCAGACGCCATATTTTTGTTTTCTGTTCTTTTGAAAGTGTAAATGATGGAAATAAAATCAAACTTTATGTGACAAATTACACAAATGTCTAATCTGTCATGTGTTGCCTTTTGGATATTTTTCCATCTTTTCTTGGCTTCTTTATGCACATTAATAAAATTTTTTACCTGGGGTGCCCAAACATTCAAGCCCCACTGTATTTGATGGATTGCCATTAAATTGTGGTATTCATGTGCCCCTTAGGATGAATTCTCACAACTTTGGCCATCCCTTCATTTTTCTATCTAGCACCATCATCAGGTCATTGAAAACATTGAAATTGACATTGAAATTTTTGACTTTTAAAACATTTTTTTGTTTTTCATGTTAACACAGAGAAAGAAAAATAATTAAAACAGTAATCATGATTTATGATCAATTCTGCAATGAAGATGTATAAAAATAGTAAGTTTGTATAGCACAGTTTATTGCCCTCTGGCTGCTGCGATAAATGACCTGAAACTGTCAAATCAAAAGTCAATTCAAAGGTTTTCCACAGAAGCAGCACAACAACACTGGCCGTTTCTCCTTAAACACCTTGAGCTTAAAGAATATGTGTGCCCTCCTTTTTTCTTTTTTCTTTTTTTACTGCTGCTCAAGTGTTCACCTCCCTTTGGAGCTTGAAATATTAATGGATGAGTTTTATTTTGGAGTCAGAGAGGTGACCTTTATGCATCTGTGGACTTTTTCTTTTTTAAACAAGTGCCTATAAATCTGAGGCTGTTTTCATATTATTTGTTCATATTCATCCCATAAAAGGAAACTTTGATGTTACAGATGGAAGAAGATGACATTCTAAAAGAAGATATTTTACCATCTGTGATAAAGCTTTGTGTTCCTAGCGAAAAAATGGTGAATTAATAGAAGAACCAGCCTAGTTACATAAAGTAATCTTGATTTGCTTTAAATAGGATTAAAACCATTCTACAGCAGGATTCACCCAGGTATAAATATAAGTAAAACATTATTAAAGAGAGAAGGTGAAAATGACTCTGAAACTTTTACCAGAAATAATAAATATGCATATATTATTTGTTATTTGTATTCAATTAAATATTTGTCTTATGTGTGTTGGGTTGCTCTACCTCGTATCATAGAGCCACAAATCACCTGGAAATCCAGCTACCTCTCTGCCTTCATTCATATGACATTGAATGCAGCCCCAGACATTGCTTTTACACCCCTCCCTTTCCCCTGCGTTCCTCCCTCTCACTCAGAAAAGTGTTGGATGTGTGTGAATATGATGGGTGTTGACAGCACTGCTGGTCCCACCTGCGCCATTAGCCCTAGGCTGGGCTAACGTTTGTTGGCAGGGCTGGGTCAGGTGGTGTGAAGGGACAGAGCATGGTGGCATGGTCCTAACAGCACACGGGAAATGCCAACATTTACTCAGACTCATTCATTTCAACAAGATAGCAATGGTTTACACTATTAATCACAAAAAAAATGACGACTTCTCGACATGGTCGTCTCAGTTATAATCCTCTTAAGGTTTTCCTTTGTACAGTAATCAATCTTTAATTCTTTATTTTTAATCCCCAGAACTAGGACTTTTCTTGCCCTCTAGGTGTCTTTCATCCATACAACTGATTTAAGCTCATGGCTGTAAATATTTTTCAATATTATATATTATATTTCACAATTTTTCAAAATTGTATCAGTTCCTAGATTATTTTAAACTCATTGCTCATTTGAGGTTTCTGATATTTGCAGTTTATGTCTGGATAAAAAAAGTAAAGGTGCCCTGTGGCGTGTGTCTTTGTACACAAACAAAGTTTACATTCTGTGTAACCCACCAAAACAGGTTGACTAAAAACTTTGATCATAGCTCTAGCAGTGGACAGAAACTGCACCAAGTACCTTTAAATTTCAGAGATAACATAGATAGAAAGATAGACACAGAGATGATAACTTTGACAAAAGCTATATAGGTTGTGAATAGTTCATAGTGATTGATTTCCTACCGCAAGAATCTGCAAGTTGATTTTCAGAGCTCACTGATGTGAATAGAAACCAGTTTCTGCCTTGAGGGTAAAAAGTCATTATACACAGCTATGGTATGCTTTGGAAAATATATGACATTTATACTTACTATATTTAAACATGCAAAGCCACCTTTAAAGGATCTTTCTTTTATCATGAGAAGAAAAGTATTCCTACCATGAAACATTAAACCTTAAAAAAAAAAGTGAAATCACAGTGAAAAACAACATCGAAATGAATAGTTTTTTCTTGTTTTTTTTAATGCATGTCTGCACATCATGTTGTCAGAAATGGAAACATATATAAACCAGACAACCCACAGGTCACAATGTCATGGTAGTGACTGGATGTCACATGTTTTTTAAGCAAAGACAGCATACCCAAAGTACAGCTCTGTTCCACTTACAAAGACAACAGACACTTGAAATAACTCTAATCTTTTAATGTTCCAACAGGTGCAGGGGAATCTGGGAAGAGCACCATTGTAAAGCAGATGAAGTAAGTTACAAAAGCAATCTTTGACTTACTTTTTCCTTTATATATTCCGTTTTCAGTTTCACCCAAATATGTATTCTCCACCTTAAAATAAGTGTTTTAACTTGAAATAATGGTGCAATTGATACAATTGTAATAATACTTGTTTCACAAAAGAAGAACAAATAATCTGTCAACTTCAATTACATTTTATTTATAGTATCAATTCATAACAAGAGTTATCTCAAGACACTTTACAGATAGAGTAAGTCTAGACCACATTATAATTTACAAACACCCAACAATTCCAGTAATTCCCCCAAGAGCAAGCATTCAGTGTGACAGTGGCAAGGAAAAACATTCTTTAAGGGAGAAACCTCGGACAGACCCAGGTAGGCGTTGGTGCTGGTTGGGGGTATTTATAGTCACAAAGATAATGGAACTATGACTAGACATAGTTGTTGTAGTTTATGGCGTAGCGGGGCACTGCAGGGCAGTGTAGAGAGGGTGTAGCAGGGCATAGCGGAGCCCGGACCGGGGCCATGGCGACAGCTGCAACCATGTTTTAGGTGCCACCCTAATCCTAGGAAACGTCTTGGCAAAAAAAATAAACATAAGGACTCTGGGGAATAAGCTCCACAGAGCTTAGATAGTAACAAGCATTTCCTGATGTGTTTGACAAGCTGGCTAATAAGAGAAAACTTTACCACGCTTCCACCTGATGAGTCTCTTCTCACTGTTAAAGTTGCCATACCTCACTGATGTTATCTTCTGTGTTTGTCTCAGAAACTCAGGCACTAAACATATAAATCAGAGAAACATTGGCTGATAAATAAATTTGACTTTGACATGTGGTTTGTGCCATTTAACTGCTCATAGCACAAGAATGGTGTGAAGAGTTTGGGAATACAGAGGATATTGTATTGCCTGTGCACCGATCAGAACACACACAGACAAACAGAGGACCCTAAATGTCTTAATAATTCACATTCATCTGGGCTAGCCAGGCAAGTGACGAACAGTCAATCTTTGAAGCCAGATAATTACAGGAATACAGATAAATCAGCCTGCAAAACAGAGACACTTGCTTATTATGTAACATTACATATTGATGTATCCTTTGTGTGTGTGTGTGTGTGTGTGTGTATGTATGTATATATATATATATATATATATATATATATATATATATATATATATATATATATATATATATATATATATATATATATATATATATAATAATGTACAACCCATAAGGAAATTCCAAAAGACCATTCAAAACGAACTAGCTAGCAAGCAACAGCGGTGCAAAATCTGTTACTAAAAAATAAAAAAAGGAAAGGAAATAGTTGGTTAATCTCTACAGATTGCCAATGTACTTCTTTATTGTAGAAAGTAGATATATGAGTATTAGTCTAACAACATGTTTTAAAATACACTCTGTCATTTTATGACTATTCCAACTGATGTCTTCATGGTGGCTAAGAAGGGTTACCATTGAGTTACACTCAATTAGAGTGCATATATTTATGTAAATTATTCAAGTTTAGCTAATTTCAGCAGTGCATCAGTAAAGTCTTGAATGTGTGGTGTGCTGTCTCTCCATTTGCAAAAAGATTTTACTTTTTGGCAAAAGCAAAAGCTACAGATATCAACTTATTTTATCTTGCTGATTAGGCGATCTGACAGAACCCCTATTATACAGAATACGGCCGGACGGGCTGAATACAAACTTTTGTCACAGCACAAATTTACAAACAGTATCACATTACCATAACAAATGTAGATATTTTGTTTATAACTCCTTTATTAATATTTTTTGTTTTTATTTGAGCAATCTCTCTTCTCTCTTTGAGTGTTTTTTTGCCTTGATTCCTAAAGCAGTAACTGCACTTCTCAGTTGGAGAAAACTCCACAAAGGTATTTGTTTTAGTGTACTCTGTGTAAACATGACATTAAAGGAGAGGAAGTAAGGAAAACTGTTTTCATAAAGCAGCTTAAATACTAGGCAACGTTTTTGTTTACTAAATTGCTACTGTTTGTTATCATTTGCATCAACACACTGTTAATAGCAGTAGGCAGGTTGACCTCAGAATTAATGGGCGGTCATCTCCGTATGCTCTCTTTGCACTTCCCTCTGCAGCCTGATGACATCTGGATGATTGCATCTGATGATAGGATGCACATACACTTAGTTCCCTCGCTCTCAGGTTCTGAGTAGGAATATTGCAAGCGTAAACTCAGGATACTGCATCAACTGGATGCTGCAGAGTTGAGGCAGTTTCATTGGATCATCATACACAGCATTCTGACATGATAAATGTAATTTAGAGTGTACAGTATATGCTTCTTGGTAGACAAAGTAGCAATTGTATGCAGACAGAAAAAAACTGCTTTTCAGCTTTAAAATGTTTTGCCTTTTGACACCCAATTAATGTTCATGTATAACTTAATTTATAACAGAATGTGTTTTTCATGTTCAAGTTAATAATTGATGTTTTGATGCTGAAATAGACTCAGTAAATCAGTTATTAGTGCTGTGAAACCCTAATTTGAATATGGCAAAAATGGCTACACACTAGTCACAGCTTGCCAGTGCCACCATAATTTCCATAATAAAGCTGCTATAATCAGTGATTTTATTATAGTAAGGATCAAGTGACTACATATGTGAATGCTCTTAGTGACGAACTCACAGATGATCGTAACCCAACACTACAGTTGCCCTCAGTTTCACTGAGCATTATTGTTTCAAATCAGACAGGAAAGACTTGACAAATCTGCAAACCTATGCTTTAAAGTGCACTTTAATAAATGTT
This sequence comes from Percina caprodes, assembly GCA_013375575.1. Lineage (NCBI taxonomy): Eukaryota > Metazoa > Chordata > Actinopteri > Perciformes > Percidae > Percina > Percina caprodes. The sequence continues at coordinate 1,696,348 of JABXJD010000005.1, read as the reverse complement.
GCATGTGTTTTAATTCTTAGGATCATCCATGAAGATGGCTACTCAGAAGATGAGTGCAAGCAGTACCGAGCAGTGGTTTATAGTAATACCATCCAGTCTATAATGGCCATTGTTAAAGCCATGGCCAGTCTCAAGATAGACTACAGCAACCCTGGCAGAGTGGTAAGATACACAAGCACACAAACGCTTAAAACCACTTTGTATTCTTTGTGAGAGCAGAAGGCTGACCAGCCTAAAAACAACATCATTGTATGAGAATGAAGAATTCAGTTGCCACTAACTGTTGACAGATCAGGATCTCCCTCAGGCCACAACAAAACAAAGCCTGATTTATCAACAGCATCTTGCAGTTGTATATCTGGTGCAGTCCCTAAGTCTTATGCTTGCACAGAGCCAAAATCACAAGTTTGTCTTTGTTTTTACAACATACTGTGTCCCTTTAATTTTTCTGTCTCAAAGTAATAATGGGAGACAAACTGCTGTGTACACTGTCCATTATCTCTTATCTCTAACAAACATGTTGCTCCTTCACTTATCCATATTCCAGTACAACCTGGTGAACAAAGATTATTTCAAGGCTGTGATGCCTCTGGGAGAACAGGTCTGCTTCATAAATCACGCCTCCTATTGCCAATTCCTGGTCAGTCAACACCGGTAAGCTGTGCAACGTCAAATCACAGCAGCCCTTTTTCAGCAGTAGAATTGCTGTAATTAGAAACTAGAACACAGTGTAATGCTTCTTGGCTCCATCCTTGTAACCTGCAAGGAAATGGTCCTTGTCTTACAAAATTTACCTCCTCCAACTTTGATCTGCTCGTCCTTAAAGTAATAGTCAGAGAAAGAAGTGGCTGCAAGTGTAGTTAATGCCAGCCGCTGCAGCAGCACTGAGAGCTGTTTTGGGGATTGGATTTATTCAAAAGTGCTGGCAAGACACATTTTAACCACACATTTAGTTTGCCTGGTGCTTTCTGCAGCCTCAGCAATGACACATTTTCCTTGTTTTGAAGGCTACTACCTGTAAAAAGAAGAATTTTGTTTTTTTAACAACTGATTTATCATTCTGTGTCTACTTTGCATGTCTGTCTCTCTTTTTTGTCTGGAATAACATTACATTGTCATCCTCTGAACACCAACTGTCCATTCATAGCTTAGCAACTCTACAGTAACTAGACAAATCAGGCCAAATTTTGAATTTTACTACAAATTACTTTGAATATTGAGTTTATCAGCCATTATTTACCATTAGTATTGAAAACTGTGTTACCTTATGAGAATGGAACGCTTGACAGGCAACAGCAACTAATGAGGTCAGGGCTCAGCGACTGGTCAGTTTGCATCAGTTTAAAACATTGACTGGTTTCATTTTCTTTGATGGGAGGGTTTTCAGCTTTTCTTTTACTTCTTCATAAAATAGATATATCTTCCTTGTATGTTTATATAATTATACATTTAAATTAACTTTGCGTTGAACATTGGATGCCATTTGTGATTATTTGTGCCATTTTATAGATCGGGTTTATCAATCAATCCAAACAATTTCATTAATCAGCAAAATAACAGAAATAATAATAAACACACATTCACAGAACCTCATCAGCAAAATCAATGAACCCTTATACAGAAACGCATGCATACAGACAGACACCCTGTACACACGGACACATGGAGACACACACCACCATCATCAATATCAACAAGTCGCAGCTTCAGGCAGAGATCCAGTCTACTGCACCCTGTGAACACTTATCAGCCTGTGAACAAGCTGTCAGTGAGGTCTAACAATGGCAGAATATGTGTCAACGTTGTTTTGCTGTGATGCCAGGTTATGTGTGCTGTAACTGAAGATATAATAAAAGGATTGAGGATTCTGCTGTGGTCATTAGAATAGTTAGTGGTGATTTATGTTCACCACAAGCAAGGTAAAAGTCAGTTGGCTGAAGAAAATCCATTAAAAATATTAAAACATGGCTACTCACAAAAGGAGCATAGATGTATTTGCTGCCTGACAGGGAAGCAGGTTGAGACAGAAGAATTTCTCCTCAAATGTGACAAATACACCCACACAGTAGAAATTGTGAAATGTAGTCTTCATTATAAGTCATTCCTTTATTTTAATGAAGACTACATACATATTCAGAATCAACCTATCCCACAGCCAGATACTGACCAGTGATTATTTCCCTTTGTATTTTGTCATATCACTAATTGTGAACAAGGCTCTGAGAAAATAGTTGATTTCATGCCAACGGGAAGATGGAGTATTAAAGAAAACAAGCATGAGGGCAAACAGCAGGAAATTCAACCACCCTATGTTAGGGCAGCCCTGCATGCTGTTACCTTGAGTCACACCAACATATCTTAAATGTGCTCAGCCAATATTGGCTGGCATCAGCATAGGTGTCAGTGATGTCCATCACATTATATATGCTACTTTCATAACCTTTGCTTCCTAGGCACTAATTCGGTGCTGTCTGGTGGAAGTAGAATAGTTACTGGTCACTGCAGCTGTTTCTCATGTCTATAATGGCTGCAAAAATATCCCTTTTTATAGAAATTTCAATATAGGAAAGTCATTGTTTACTACAAAAAATAATTTAAAATTAGTACCAAAGCTAATATTTAGTCTTGTGTTAGACAAATGAAGTGAATTTCATCCAAAATTCCCCTTCACTGTACATATTGTTGCATTAAGATAGACAACATCGACCCATTGTTTAATGATGCATTATGGTTGTTTAAATCCATACACAAATCTATACAGCTGATTAAGATGATGTAACAGTTTTAATGTGTTTTGGCAGTGATGCTTTCATTGCAGCTATCCTGTCCTGCGCCCTTATCACCCACTGCAGGACGATGCCCAGCAGCTCTTCGCCCTGTCTGCAGCTGCTGAAGAACAGGGCATCTTTCCTGATGATCTGTCCAATGTGATGAGGCGTTTGTGGGGTGACAAAGGCATACAGAATTGCTTTGCACGATCGCGGAGTACCAACTCAACGATTCTGCAGCATAGTGAGTGTGAATTTGTGTGTACATTTTAAACTGGGATGCCACTTAGGAATAAAATACAAAATATAAAGAAATACCTTCCTTTCTTCAATCGGACGATCATTATAAACGTTGACACAACATATCTTTGTCTAGTACATCAATCATCAAGCAATCTGCTCCTGCATACACTAACTCTGTGTTTCACCATTATACATGTAAATTTGACTACCTAAATATACTCTTTTTTCATCCTGCATACTTGTTTCATATGTATATTAGAAAATAGTTTTGCAACTGAAACACTGCACTGCAAGATTATAAAACAGCTGAAGAAAGTGACAGTGAGAAAGTTTTTTTTTCTTTTTTTTTCTTTTTCATTTTATTCATTTTATGTTGGTGTAATATAAAGGGGTATTTTATATTCCTGCCATTAGGGATGTTGTTGTCTTGGTGTTGTAATAGATCCAATGGTAAAGTTTTAGCCTCTCTCATATGCGCTGCAGTAAAAAGCCTGTCTTTAACTTCTCTAGGGAGCTATCAAGACTGGAAAGATAGTCCAATAACTTCCATTTAGTGAGTATTGCTACATCTCTGGGTTTGATTATTAAAAATTGTAACCAATAAGCAGAGAAAAGAATAGTTTGTCTTGAGGGATGAAAAGAAATGTAGTTGGCATCCATTAGCCTCCAAGTAAACTGAGAATTGATAGTTGTGATAATATCACCCCTTTAGTCACACCTTTAGTTTTTTTTGAAGAAGTCGATTAATTTTGTAAACGTTAAATATATATACTGTATATACATTTTTTAAATAGCTGCTCTGATGAGAAAAGCAAAAGAGAGGAAAATTGAAAGAAATGCAGCCAATATATATATATATATTTTTTTTTTTGTCAGTAAATAACATGCATGTTGTCATTGCAATCCTCCCACTAAGGCTAGTACATAGTATTCTGGGTCTAGTGGTAATCCCTCAGTGGTCTCACATAGACATTTCAGTCAGCTATTTCCCACAGGGATTTATTGTATGAAACACTGTGACCTCATCTCAGTCCTCACAAGCACACCAAGCAAAGCACAGCAGATATTGGAGTGACAATAAAACGTTTACCTGCTTGAGATACACAGCCTTGCAGGTGTTAGCTATATCTATCCATCTATTGCAGAAGACGTAATATATCGTTAACCAAGATGAATAAATAATTTCTTAAAAAAGTAGAATTGAGAGGCAGCCGAAAACCAGCAGTGCATACATGAATGGCAAGGAGTGCAGCTGCAGTGACTGAGGCCACAGGGAAATAATAATGTGAATGGACTGCATGCAAGACAACAGTCATGTTTACATCCATAGAGCCAGCCAACATACAATATCTGTCTGCAGTAAGGTCAATTTATAAAATTCAGCCAGCAGCGCCAGTGGGTAGAGTAACGACAACCAAAACATTTTGGAACAGAGGCCGTGGCTCTCACGCTGGACAGGACATCAACAGGACAGAAAGAAATCTAGCTTCCGGTTAGAAGTGGATGGTCTGATGTAACAAATGGAGATGCTGAATGGCCACAGGTGCATTGGGGAACATTCACCCCAAAATGCCATAACCGGTCTGTTGGTCAGTGAGCTTTACTATTGAAAGCTACGAGCAGTAGCAGTAGCAACTTACAATGGGCAGGGCACTAATAGTTTAAATATACTGCCTAATACGAACGGTGCATTAGAAATGTTGCAGCGAATAGACCATGTTGTGTGGGTGTAGCAGTGTGCTCCAGTTGCTTCACACCATTTGTGTGTGTGTGCATGTGTGCGTGTGCATGCGTAGCCTCCTTTTGCATGTTGAAACATCTCTCTCTCTCTCTCTCTCTTTTAGTTACCTGAATGACCTAGAAAGGATAGCTAAAGCAGATTACATTCCTACCCAGCAAGATGTGTTGCGGACTCGGGTCAAGACCACTGGCATTGTAGAAACTCACTTCACCTTCAAGGAGCTGCACTTCAAGTAAGGCCATATAGCACTGCCACCTACACTCTCACCCTGTCTCCCCCTTTTATCAAAACAAGCAAGTAAGCTAACGATAATATGACCCCCAGGTGTTCACTCATCTCTGATGCTTGAGTGTTATTTTGTGATACATAAAAGACTGCCAGTTGTCAGATCGTTTTACTAGCCACATACGACCACATGAAACATGACCAATACTGAATAAAATATAAATGTTCTTTTCTATTTTGGGAAAGCAGCAAGGCGGAAATGAATATTGAATATTAAAGTAAATGCCGGTATGTCATCGTACGTTTTCTTTTATGCCTCCGTGCCGGCAACAGCAGTGGCCAGAGTCTTTATGTTTTTGGGTTGTCTGTCTGTCCGTCCCATTCTCATGAACGCGATATCTTAGCACTTCCTGGAGGGAATTTCTTTAAATTTAACTCAAACATCCACTTGGACTCAAGAATGATGAACTGATTACATTTTTGAGGTCATAGGTCAAGGTAACTGTGACCTGAATGTTTGGCCATAACTACATAATTCCTACACTGATTAAAATAAAACATTTCATGCAAATGTCTAATAGAATAGAATTATGAAGTGATGAGATTTTATGTGCTAAAACCTAATGTGGCACATAATGTTCTGCAAAAACACTTTTCTGTCTATGATTCAATGCCATAACTCAGGAACAGATTTTGACCATATTTCCTATTTGGTCTACTGAATTGGTGACACTAATCTTGGTTGTCCACCTTGAAACTGTGGTGACTGTTTAGATCTTCTGTGCTGCCGGGTTGAAGATGCGTGTGAATCATCCATGTTTCGCCAAAGAATACACTTACTGTAACATTGTTTATTAAATCGCTTCAAAGTTTTCAGTACATATATTATATGAGTCTGAACAGACAACAATGTAGTGCAACTTGACTGGTTGGTGGAGGCATACAACTATAAGGTGGTAATTCTAGTTTACACCAGTTTAAGCAGTGACATCACTCCAGCCTCCTCCACACAGGCTCTAAACAAATTAGTAGACTTTATTTTGGTCTCAACATTAAGAGCATCAAAGACTAACCCTCCTGGAAATGCACATCTCAGCTATAGAAGCCAAATTATACCAGCAATTAAAAGCTTAATTATGACACATGCACTGAGAGCTGAGTATATAAATTAGATCCTTCCCACCATGCCCTCACTCAATAAGCATTATGTAGTGCTAACATTTAAATGTATCGTCCATGGTACAGCGCTGTACATCTTACATAAAATATGCTCTGACCCACCCCGAGCACTCATGTGTGGGATAGTAATGGATGTATAGATGTATCTCTTGATAGAGGATGTGCAAGAGATACAGTAAGTGTTTTAACATTTTTTAACCACACCAATACTGAAGCAGATACAAATAAGGGATAATTCATTATTGCAAATGAAACTGCTGCTTATTACACGGCTACTTACTAAAGAAATCAGTAATTTGACACAAATTTATGGATTTTACCCTGATGTTGTCCTTCTGGGTTAAAATTGCAAAAAACAATTTAAATGTTTTTGACCCCCCATTTCCACCAGTATACACTAAAAGCAACTTATTACTACTATTTCTAAACTATTTTTTTGTAATTTATGGTCAATAAACATCATGTAGCCTATATGAAATTATATCTAACTTCTTAGTTACAAAAGCAGAATTATACAAAAGTATGTATTATTTTGACTAATATTTAAGATCAGAGGCTGCTTATGGATAATCACAGATTGTCAAAGTTAAGTCAGAATAATGCTATGAAAAATTAAATAAAACAACCAAAGTTCAATAAAATTAGTGAACCGATCCTTAAGTTGACTTGTGAATAGCATTTCATAGAACCATCCGTGTTACTTTTGGGCAAATTGGTTGAATGAAGCCTAAATGTTCTGATACAGATACTTTGAAAATGTGTCAAATTTTACCCTAAGACAACATGAGGGTTAAAAATAATCCTCCAGAGTCTAGGATCAGAACTGCGTCCATCGCATAGAATGCTGTAATTGACCAGAATCGAGTATAAGTTATGTAATAAGTATAGTGTAGGTGAATATACAAAACATGTCATATCAAATTGCAAAGTTGTTCTCTAAAGCAGCTAAACAGACCTGGATGATAAAAAAGCAGCCACATGGCTCTGGTGTGACCTGTTTCCTGATAAACTCTGATATTTACCTTCTGTCACAACCTCAATATTTGGCCTGAATAATACATGGAGGCAATCAATAAGAAGAAAGTCACGTTTTCATAATTCTGTCCTGTTTGCCATAACAAGTATGGAAAGGAAATACTTATAGATACAGAGAAGTGTCATTTCGTTAACAATGGCTTAATTTAGATTTACCAAGGCATCTGCTAACCTAAACACGTCATATTTGCTCTTTGCATCATTAAATATAATAGCTGTCCTGGATACGGTGGACTGTCATTGCTTCAGCTGTCTGTTGGGTTTTGCTCACATTTCTAACATTTTTGGATCACAGTCCTTAGTTTTCCAATTAGCCTGTGTGCCTCTCGTAGCCCCGCATTGACGCCTGCATTCTTTTATCTGACAGACATCTCACCACCTCCACACCTCTTTTGTTCTCAAAGCAGCCTCATGAAAACTTAATGTACATCCTGGGATGGAATGTCATCCTAACTTTCTATTTCCTTCCTTCTTTGCCATCATCCTCCCTGACTGTCCTCTTTAGTACCCCCATTCTCTAACAGCTTTACCTTACTGTCTTTCATTGTGACCTCCCTTTGCAGAATGTTTGATGTGGGAGGCCAACGCTCAGAGAGAAAGAAGTGGATCCACTGTTTCGAAGGAGTCACAGCAATTATTTTTTGTGTTGCACTGAGTGCTTATGACCTGGTGCTGGCTGAGGATGAGGAGATGGTAAGGAAAAATCCACCTTCTGGCTTGTGGGTCATTGGCTACATGGGTAATATAATTTTACTAGCTTGATAAATCTGCTAGTTTAGATTGTAAGGCATTACGAGGAGATTAAAATCACCCATCTCTCCTTTTATTAAATCTTAATAATAATGAGCTCCAGTTGGTAACACTGGATCAATGAACTTCAATGAACCATTTTAGTTAAACCAATGGAATGTAATTATGTAGTTTAGGTGACTTGAACCTTTTGACCCCAGTTTCTTGAACTCCTTAGTACCCAGAAGAGACTTGACCAAAAGATGCTCTAAAGCAAGGATCTTCAACAGGGTGTCTGGGACCCCTAGGGAGTCCTCAAAGTCAATGCAGGGGGGGCTCCTAATTATTGTTAAAAAGTCCTCAAGTTAATCCAACATATTATTAGCATATATAAATCCCCACTGATGATAGGCTTACGTATAGGCAAGGTAGTCACAAGCCACCCACAGATACATTTTTAATTTAAAAGCTATTTCATCTATTCATCTATCAGCTATTTTCATATTTCTATGCAAAACAATTACAGTATGTATGAAGGCTATTAAACCGCCCTACACGTAATTGTAGCAATATGTAGTAAGGGGTCCCTGCTCTGTCTGTCTTGCAAATAAGGGGTCCTTGGCTTAAAAAATGTTCAAACCCCTGCTCTAAAAACATCATCTGCAATGGTTATTCCACACATTTCAAATATTGAACAACATTGTCCCCTGGTGGCAGCTCTGATGTGTTGTGCTTCAGTGGAGGCTGTAAGCTATGACCAACTTTGCTTCTCTTTAGAATCGAATGCATGAGAGCATGAAGCTGTTTGACTCCATCTGCAACAACAAGTGGTTCACTGAGACCTCCATCATCCTCTTCCTGAACAAGAAGGATCTCTTTGAGGAGAAGATTACTCGCAGCCCTCTTACCATCTGCTACCCAGAATACACAGGTACTGCTTTTATAGTTGCACAGCTTCAGCGGAACTACAGACAGATTGTTGTTGCTCGAGTTGGCACAGTGCCAGTTTGTAAACAAATTGCAATATAAGAAAATGTAATCTGTCATATTAACAACAAATCTCTTCCTCACCTTTTACAAATTGTCACTTTCCAGGAGCCAACAAGTTTGATGAAGCTGCCAGTTACATTCAGACTAAGTTTGAGGACCTGAACAAGAAAAGGGACACAAAGGAGATCTACACTCACTTTACCTGTGCCACTGACACTAAGAACGTGCAGTTTGTCTTTGACGCCGTCACTGATGTCATTATTAAGAACAACCTGAAAGACTGTGGTCTTTTCTAAAGGTAGGAAAGAGGGATGATGAAATATGAAATGTTATCAAACAGCTTTAGGTAATATAGGTGGACTTGAGCTGAGACAATTTGTCAGTTGATCACTTAGTTGATCAACAGGAAATTAATTGCCAACAATTTGATAATTGATTAATTGTGTAAGTAATTACCATGAGACAAAAGTCTCATGGTCCACATTTCTGTATTAATTAAGTTATGTTTAGACACAAATATGGTCGCAATTTGGGTATTTCAAGCCATAATGTTCATGTGTTACACTACTGACCATTCTCACAGAGTCTTAGATTAATTAAATTAATTTAACTGATTACAATGAGGTCTGTAGATTATCCAGAGTAACAAGACTATGTTGCTGTAAAGGCTGTTGAGTTTTGATGTCATTACTATAAGCACCACAAATATTTCATTCAACTCAATAATAATTTTCAAGAATAACATCCATCTTATAACCTCAGCAAGTTGAACCCAAACATCTGCATGTCTAGATACCACCAGAGATTTGTGAATATTTTTGTGTTTGGCAAATATAATGTAGACATATCCAAGTCTTTGCAATATACTGTAGTAGCTGAGGACCAGATTAAATGGCATTAATTACAAAACATAAATCAAAGTCCTTGTGCATTAAAACAGTGAAATAACAGCTCTTCTATCATTTTCTATTGTATTTGTCTGAAGTTGCTTTTTTTGTCTTTCTGTTCATGCAGAGCGATGCCCAATGCACACAGACTGCATGAGAGACTGCGAGAACCATGTGATTATTACTGCTTTTCATAATGAAAACCATAACAGACTTGATTCCTAGAGGGGAACCTTAAAGAACGTAAACAGTCACTGATTTGCAACCATTACATTCTCTGTCAATTGTGTTCATATTTTTTTCATTTTAAATAAATGTCTTACTGCTCTTGATCAAGGGTTCTCATAATGTTCATATATATATATATATATATATATATATATATGACCAAGGACCCCCTTTTCAGTTTTCAAATTAGATAAGTAGCCAAAATTATATTATCCGACTGGTTTAAAGCTTTAGTGCGTAACTTTTTTATATTAATGAACGCCCGTTACATTCAAGCCATTGCCAAATGAGTTGCTACAAAGCTAATCAAGACGTTCAGCTCCACAAACCTTTCTCTGTATTTCTCAGTATGTTCTGAAGATTGTGGCGTCCCGTGACTTTCCCACGCAGAAACTTGAGTGAAGATAATTACCTCTTCTGAAGAGTCCGACATGTTTTTTTAATCCTCCGTGTCCTTCTTGGCTACTGGCAACTGCGTGGAGGAGGGGTGGGGGTGGTGCACAATAACATAAGGCTTCTATCATGTGGACTCGCCGACAGGGTTGTTGTCATTACTTAGAATTCCTCATGGGAACAGCAGAAACTACGCACTATAGCTTTAAGTGGAAAATAATTGTTGGAAGAGGAAAACTTATAATAATAACCCATTATCTCATCATGCCATAGCAAATGAAAATACAGCAAAATTAAGTACTTTTCATCCTCAATAGGCCTTTTAAGGACCAAATTTTAACAGGATTATTAGTTGATGAGTCAAATTTTTTTAGTATTCAAATCTCTTTTTAAGTTTTTTAGATTTTTAATTTACTTTCCAAATTTGTCTTTAGAGTTAAGTAAGAAGATACAGAACAAAAACTTTTCTATAAAAATTACATTAACTTACGTTAGGTAATCTTGGCATTTTATGAACCTTTTGACTGTACAGGGCTTATTCTTTAGAAGAAAACAAACAAGCATGGAGAATGAAAATGGATAAAGGGAAAATAGATTTTGTACAATGTTTACACAGAATCAATATTCATGGTTACACTAGTGCATTGTCCTGCATGTCCATAGATTAGCTTGTATCCCCCACAAAACTGAATAACATTCCTTTAGTGACTTCTACTTTAAAGAAACAAAACAGAAGTGGTTATGTGTCACTTTTAAGATATCTGCAAGATTTTAAGTGCTTATGTCTGTTTCTAACATGGATTATTCTGTAATATTTGTTCCATTTCAAGTCTTATGTATGTTTGTGCCTTGATATCTGTTTACACGTGTTCTTTAGAGACATGCTATCGCCATAGTGTGAATTAGGGCTATTTCTACTCCACTTTGGTTCACATAAAAATTCACCTCAACACGGAGACAAAGCCGTTCATTACTATTAAGATTGAAGTCATTCACTTGTTACATGTAAATAAAAGTTTGCTCACATGATCTTTTATTCGACAGAGTGATGTGTCAAAAGAAAATGCACGAAAAGCATATTATTCTGTTCCTCCATATTTGGGCAAAAAAAAAAACTTTAACAGAATGTAGAAAGAGAACCATAGTGTAGAAACAGAAAACATTTGCTGATTAAGATCATAAAATGGGGTTGAAAGCTCAGGAAAAGCCAATAAAGACACTTTGAGTTGACATTATGTCTCACGTACTAAAGGTCAGAAATGGACTTCTAGGGATTGCCCCTGAAAGTGTTCTGTGTCATATTTTGAAAATCAATAAACACATATAAGAAAATGGACTTCGCCCTGGGACGCGTTCCTATGTCCCAGTGTGTTGTTTGTTACTGTTCGTGAATGTTATGTTTACATTATTTTTTCTGAATATAAAAATAAAAAATGTGATCACAACAAAAAGAAAATGGACTTCTGTGCTCAAATATAGCAGTATATTTGTTAAAACACAAGACTATAACCCAGAGCATAGTTATGACATATTGTGAAGGGTTTCACTGGCATTGCAGTATAAAGTGTGTACAAATAGCAATTTGTGGTTAATTCTTCACAGGTCCCACATAAAAACCTCCCATGTTGGTGCCACTTGGCCATTAGCAAAAGTAACTTTGTACATTTACTCTATTAAGCAATGTATTTAAGTATAATTCTGAGGTACTTGAGTGTTTCCACTTTGTGCTAATTTATAATTTAATTAATAAATTATAATATATATTCTGTGCTTTATTTATATTTTACTACTCCATCAATCATGTTCTGACCCATCAGATTTATCTTGTGACCATTAGGAGGGGGCCCTAGGTTTGTAACCACTAGACTGAACAGGTCGCTCCACCTCAAGCAGTTGCCAGTGAAAAGCTTACAAATCGAGGCATTAGTATTAATAATCTAATAACGTATAAAATAAGTCTATAATATTTATTCTAAATATGAGCATATGTTTCGTTTTTGTGCCAGTTTTATTTTGCTTATACTACATATAATGTAGTCTACTTCTACTTGGGTAGGACTTTGGATGCAGGACTTTAGTTTGTAATAGAGCATTTTCATTTTCAGCTTTGTATTGGCACCTACTTTTGCTATAGTGAAGGGTCAGAGCAGTCTCCCACCACTGTGGCTGAATTACAATATAAAGTGTTATCAACATCCAAAGAGGGTGAGGCGAGAAGGCGCAGTCGTAAACGGTTTGCTTATCTACAAATGAAATGAGAACTAACTTGAGCCCAACACCGTGTTTGCATTTCTAAACACCATTCAGGAGAATAATGGCGAACGGACTGTATGCAGACCTTAAAGGGTGAGAAAAGGTTTATTTGCAAAGACAATGCAGAAGGGTATTATTGGAGGTCGTGTTAAAAAGATCCACAAGGTGGCAACATGTAGATTCAGTCAATCCGCACATGGATACAGAGGCTTTCAGCCTTTTATACTTTGCAATAATGTACACAGCCTTGGGAAACTACGATGAAGCGTTGATCTTATAAATAAAGTAATAATGCATTTAATGCAATAATCAGTGTAGTGATTCGTAATATTTAATAATATTTTATGTAAATGGTTAGATGGAAAACGTTTTAAAATGTTCAGTGACTGTATATATTGTTCAATAAAATTGGTCTAATTATCCAACTCCAGATTGTTGTCTTAACAGTGTGATACACATGGGTAACATAATTAAAGTTACAGTAGGAACTGCTGTAATTACACAGAGAGGTGTCTTGTTTCAGGCGACTTGCTATTGGCTGTTTTTGTGATGCTCTGCGCTGATTTGCTGCAACGAAAAGCTCAGCTTCGTCAAAGTCAGCTAACAGACCTTGATGTGGTTATATGAGGGAAATATACTGAGCAACACTTCATCTCTGACCAGCTGTAAACCTGTGCACTTGTGGATTGTGCTGCGAAGGTGAGCGTTATTACTAAAAAAAAAACACGTTATGGTTTAAGAGGTGTAACAGCCTAGCATAGCTCATCACTCATCTAATGCATTTTTAATTTCCGCAGAAACAATTAACAAGATTCTGAACTTCACTACAGACATTTACTCACACGCTATGGTAAGTTTTTTTCACGTGCTTTTATATATTTGGACAGTTTCGTAGATGCATAGCAGTGGCTTAATTTGGATTAAAAAGCTATAGTCTTTTTTCTCCTTTTAACGCACTTCTTTATTGGAATTTTTTTCAAAGCCAGAGTGTTTTCATCCCCCAAGCCACAGTTAATTCAAACCCAACTTTCCTTGCCAAATGCATACAATTGAGTGAATCACTTTTTCTCGTTGTGTGAAGGCAGGCAAGGAGAACAGGGCATTTTAAGAGGTGCAGACTGTCCCACTGAGGATGTCTCTTTATGCCAGATAAGTCTCCCCCAGGGGCCAAACGGTTCAGCACCCACAGCTGTGATAACATCATGGCATTGTGGTGTCCCTACTACTCCAAACCAAAACATTGGCTGGACAGGGAGGTTCCACCAACTCAATATTATAAGAACTTGAAAACAAAATGTATGGCAAAAAAGTTGAGCTCTTGATTGCACTAGGGACAGTCTGCTTTAGCCTCCTTGAAAAAACTTGGTTTGATGATTGTAAAGATCATGTTGCCTCAGCTGGACTGCATTGATTTCAGTTTATCTGAAGGCTGAAAGATTCCATGATTCATAATTAATACATGCAAGTTGTGTAATTCCAAAATGTTGCTGTCATTTCCTGCTTTATAATGCAGTCCAGTCAACATCCTGTCAGTTAGGGGAATCCAGAGAGGATATGTGCCTCGGCATTCCTCCACAATTCAGCTTTACTTGGTTCAACCTTCCCCTCTTGGAGGCAGGGAGAGTCTTTCCCAGTGTAAAATGTGCAGCCTGTTCTCAGAACCACAACTTTTTCATTTTCTGGGATCAGACTCCATGGGATGGTCTCCATAAAGCTGCTCTGAGGTTTGTCAGGAATGCTTCACTTGTTATATGGTCATAGAGCAGAGTGATCTCAGCTGGTAAAAATCTTATTGGCCCAGTTCTGGAAATAACAGAGGGAACTGTGTCTTAGCTAGACCGGCCAGGGCATGATAGGATTTTTTGGAAGCCAGCCCTAACTGCTCTGTAGACTCCTGTAAAAGTCAACCAAAGCTTTTTGGTTAGAAGTTTTGTTTTTAAATAGACTGAATTTAAATTCTGCCTACACCACTAATCTTTGTGTCTGTCTTATTGTGCAGCTGTGTTTAGGAGATTCTGCTGAGTGCCTCCGGGACCAAATGCAGTGCATGATGAGATCCTTGCAGGACCTGAAGCAGATAAGGAGACCGAGGCCACTGAGTGAACCATGTGCTCGGTCCTTCGCTGTGACACGGCTCTGCAAACAGAGGGCACAGCAAGAGCGACTCACTCGTCTACGTGTTTCTGACGCCAGCACATATGACTCTGCCTGCTGCCTGGCCAGCACCCTGGAAGAAGAGGAAGAGCATCAGGAGCATGAACGGTTGACACGAGATTCCCCAAGCAGTGAAAAGAGTCTGGACTTTGACTCGGGTTACTCTGAGGCTTCTTGGCATGATGAAGGTGTGGTGCTGAGGAGGACCAGGAATGTGCGAGTCTCCTCTTCTGCCTGCCTCCGCACAAACAGAGGACCTTCTGGCCGAATCCGCCCCAAATCCACTTCAGATGCTTGCCTGGAGCGCTGGACTTCATTTGAGGCCAGTGACCCAGAGGACTGGACAACATCGCTGCTGAGCCGCAGCAGGAACAGACAGCCTCTGGTTCTGGGGGACAACAGCTTTGCTGACCTAATAAAGAACTGGATGGACCTACCAGAGTGTCCTGAGCCAGCAGAACTAAAACCCAGTGCGGGCCGGCGTCTTGCCAAAGACATTTTGATCAATATGCGGCGCAAACTAGCAGGAATGTCTAAAAGTGTGGAAGTGAGGCCAGCAGACTCCACAAGGGTCCGCAGTGCTGCAGAGGCCCCAAAACGGATGTCCTGTCCTGTGGGATTCCAGGCTCTCAAACCTTTCTTTCACCAGTCCCACACAGGCCTGCATCAACCAGACACTGACTTTTACCAGTTCACCGCTCTCATGAAGACAGGCAGCCGACAACCCATCATATGCAATGACATTATTGGATACATTTAAGTAAGGCTGTATTTGCAGACTGAGCCTTTAATACTAAATAAAATACAATGGTTCTATTTTCCTAATTAGGTTTTTGTCTACAATTTTTGTTTGGAATAAAAGTGTTTTGGATTTAATTAAAATGTGTTCTGTTCCTGTCTGAGTTTGAGCAGTGCTAACTGTGAAACTCATTATTGTAACCATCTGTCATTGTGTTTGACACATTTTAAGTTTCTTCTTAATCCTTCATAAGTCAAGTGATGTTATAGGGGTGACAGTGTCTGACGTTATCATAAATGCAATATTCTGAGACAACTTTTAAGCTCAATCTGTCTTTTGACAGTGGTTGGGAGAGAAATTGCATGACAAAGTAAAAATATAATACAACAATATACATCTAAGTTCAATTAAATAACCCACACCGTAAAAGGTCAAAACTACGGTATATTCAACAAGACACTTTCCTGGGTAAATGGGAGGTAGGGTGTGGTAATCATAGTAAAGTGAAGGTAAAGTGTGTGACCTATAATAATAATAATAATTAATAATAATATACAGATGTTAAGGGAACTGAAGTCTATTATTGAAGTACACAGATATAACAATGTTCCTCATAGACACATTTATTGAATTACTATTGTTTCAACATAATTTAATCACAAACAGCATCCTTTAAACGCAGGATGAATTCCACAGTGAATTAATAACCCCTCTAAGTAGTTACAGTGATCATTTCAGAGAGGATTCTTCACGACAAGATTCAAACAGACAAATTGACAAAATGACACTATGTTAATGTGAGGGTGTGAAGTGAAACACATCGTGAGGTTGTGGAAAAGGGCAGGGCGTGCACATAAGCCATCTGAGGACAGACAAAAGCTTTGCGGATGAGTCCAGCTTCTCCACTCTGACCTGTTCTGGGATTCTTCTGGGAGGGAGGGGGGATGCATGTGGGCTCGGAGCGGGATTTAAACAAGACAGCTGTGTCCAGATGGCAAGAGTACCCTGAAGCATCAAAGCACTTTACCTACTGTGCCAACTGCCTGTTCTGACTGTAAATCGTGCTCAGTCTGACCTGAATAAAACCTAGAAACCAGGCCAGTACTGCGCCAGCAGCTCCAAGATCATAAGATGAGATGATCTGGCACCTATTACCTTGACCTCTTGGAAGACACATTTTACATATAAATGAAAAGCAAACAGAACTTTTTGGTAACATCTCTGGTATGTTGTATGGAAAGTACAATTTAAAAAGAGGAAAGGATATTAGCCTAATTGTTGTGCATTCTGTGGTATTTATTGGGACATGGCTAAGGGATAGAACAATAGATAATGGTTGTGGAATTATTCACTTATTCACTACAATGATCAGTGTCAATAAAATAAAAAGTATTGTTAAAGGAAATGAAAGGAATAGATAGACATATGCTGGGGAAAAAAACATTCAGATATGAAGCTTTGTATGAAACAGCTAAAGCAACAAAATGAGGATGTTTTTAACGGATCTGATGTCACAGGAGTGTTAAGTTTGCTTTGTCACATTGAAGTGGTTAAATGTGAATTCTTTTCACTGGAAACTTTGTGGAATCGGTGGCATCACAGCAGCACGTATCTGATAGGTGGGACTGACTCACAGTCCTCATCTTCAACAAATGAGGAGATGAACTCCAGCATCTTCTTGTGTGGAGGGATATCTTTCTTGGTGACCATCTTCACCACGTCAGAAACACTGCAAAAATATACAGTATAGGTAAGCTTTGTCTGGAAAGAGAGTATGAATGGAAAAAGTATCAATTTAACATTATTTTTTAATCATAATTGTATTATATTTTAATTTGAACACACATTTTAATTAATTTAGCTTTATGAATTCATGCTACTAAGTATGTATGTATCCAAAGCTTGATATATAGTATTTCTCTATGAGACAGACCACCATTATTGACTTATCAATTCTACATACATCATCCTGCTGCTGGAATTAATCATTTCAACACTGACACTTTAATAATTTATTTATGGTCTTTCTTGTTTATTTGACAAATGTTCTTATTGTTGTTATTATTATTATTATTGTTATTTTTGTTGTCTTTATACTGTCTTTTTTCTTGCTAAAACTGCTGCTAGAACTTTCCATTTCCTTGCGGGAGTCATCCCAAAAGGATTAATAAAGAGAAGTCTAAGTCTAAGTCTAAGTCTAAGTAGCAGACAAAAAGTGTATTAATCCGTGGCTGAAAATAGTCCCCAACAAATATACTATTTACTTCTGTTTATGTAAGGTTCAGATTAAAAGAATGGGCTTGGGGCCACAGACAGGGTTGGGAAGTTCAAAAGGAGAACGCGTTGTTGGCTTTGGTCTTTTCATGGGAATTTTTTACAATAACAACAATTTAGAATAATAGCAGCTATACAATTAAATCATGTTGAATGTTATCTGTGTTATTAGGTTTCAAGTTCCCCCTAACTAGCCCAACACAAGAAGCTTGGAGCAGGGCAACTGCAGAGGAGGTGACTACTGAAGAGAGCATTTGTCATGTGTGTCCACATGGCCAGCACTCTGCCCTTCTCCGCGTCAGCTTAATCTAACCACAACAACAACAACACCAACTACACAGATATTTGAACATGAAGGCCTCACAGCAAGATTTGAGCATAGAACAGTTACAATCAAATATGTCAATTTACCCATTTCTTGTAAAATGTCTGATGTATTACAGTTACATGGAATTAAAACATCACTGAGGGTGCATATTCTGCTGTATTTTAGTTCTTGATGAGAAGTTCATAGTATGACACACATGATCAAATTCAAACACCCCGGGGCTTATGATATGCTGCAGCGCTGAACAGGCCCAAAAAAGCGTGCCTTCTCAGATGCCAGAAAAAAAGGTTCATATTAATTTAACTCTTTAACTCTTGTACTCCACAAACAGAAGGAAACCTGAGGAGGATCGTTCTCACTCGACAGTGTTCAGTGATGCATTTATTGTGTCAACAGGTTTTCTGCTCACAAGCTCAGAGGAAACACCTCATCCTGCCATCAGCCTCTAAACAAAGGGGAGGCTGCTTATTGTGATTGTTTATGTGCCCTGGGTAGCGTGCCGTGTGTAGCCATGCATATTCAAAACTGCACTGTGTCTTTGTCCTGGATAGACATACCTCATTTTCAGCCTGTCTTCTTGCCCCGTGTATAACACAGCTGTTCCGTAGTATAAGCCACAGACACTCAAGCTATATTTATCCTGTACAAAGAAATTATTCAGTTAAACATACAGTGCAATACAACAGACAAGGCATACAGTGATGATGATAATAATATTATTACTCTCATTTTCCAATTAAAACCATATTTATTTATTATTTATAGCATCTCAGAACGGTACACCTTACTCCCCACCCCCCTTTTTTTCACTACTTATTTTATTCCATGTTGCAATCTTTATTTTATATACTGTACATGTTGTTACTGGAAAGGAAGTTTTTTTAATCTTGTTGTACATGTGTATAGTGACAATAAAAAGGCATTCTATTTTAGTCTATTCTTTGAGAGTAGAGTATTGCCTGCATGCATTATGCAGAGCTGATGATGACCTGTGGCCTCAAACCCCTTCAGTAGTTCAGGAAGCTCCTCCATGTCTCCACAAACAAACCAATTGGAACCGGCCAGTCAAAGGTTAAACAAAACCTGGAGCAAATATGAGCACCTTCCAGTTTATTTTTCCTTTGCCTCTTCAGAACAAACTCCAACAAGATCAATAATCCTAATGTCTGTTCAGGGAAAGAATGTGCAGGCAAGGAGTCATGTGCTCAGACATTTCTGTTGCAAGTGACCTATATTGTAAAATAAAGACAATGTACTGAGTATGCTAGAGCAATAGGATAGGTTTTTACTACATTACATTTCTTAATACTTTACAGGATATGCAGACACATATCCTGGCTACAATTGTACAAGTGTACATTGTATTCTGGGACACTATGGGGGCAATCATCTAATCAACCAGTTTATGCTCAACTATTTGCTATATGTTCAGTCAGAAAAACAAACATGATATTTAGGATGGTGGAAGTGACAGTTTGACATTTGTCAGTGTGGTGGAAACTCTTGTCACCTGTCCAACAATTTGACTTCAATTGGAACAGTTCATGTATATCCCCTTTATCTATTACTAGTTCTTTGGTGTTATTTTTTGTACAAAGCAGCAGCTTAAATCTAGGTTGTATGAAGTTAAGTAGAGGCCTTTATAGAAAAAGCTTGACATTTTTGGTAATACATGTATTTACTTTCTTACAGAGAGAGGATTGGTACCACTGTAATAGCTTAACTTTGCACAATAACTTAAAACAGGGAACAAACAAGCTTGGCTCTGTCCAAAGGTGACAAAATCCACCAACCAGCAGCTCTAAAAATTGCTAATCAACACATTATCTAAGTGTAAAAATGTTAAATCTGATGTTGTTTGTCTTACAATGAAAACACGTTAGCTATAATTACCGAGATGAGAATGTATAAGTAGTACACATATGCATTGGGGAAAAGGTTCCACACATCATTCAAGCAGTGGAAGAAAGTCAATGGTTCAACAAAATGACCTTCCACCAGGATGGTAGAATTTTGTCTTGAAGTTGTGAATGGAAGCTGGATGGCCAATCATTTGAAACAATGGCTATTGTGTGCACTGGAGGAAGGTGAACAAGTTTAGGGATAAAAAAATAAATAAAACATCCATGAAATATGTACTCAGTAGCACTGGGTGTGAAGAAAGTGTGTGTTTCCTTGCTGAGAGAAATTAGGAGGTGTTACCTTGATATACTGGAACAGATCTCGCAAGGTCATTTCCTGCTGACCGCCACGTCTGCCCTCAACGAGGAAGTCATCCCACAGGGTGTATTTCTTTCCTGCAACCTGCCGATAGACACATCACATACACCAAAGCGCGCGCACGCACGCACACACACACACACACACACACACACACACACACACACACACACACACACACACACACACACACACACACACACACACAGTTGACAGACTAAGTACTTCTTGCTATAAGGGATGTGCAGAAAAGGTTGGGTCCATAACAACAGTCCTAGACACTCACAGACAGAGGGACAGCATGTTTCATCACTGTGTTATAAAGCAGCTGAGAACAATCAGCAGCCTTCTGAACGCTACGGTGTGGACCTGAACAAGTTGCGATGAGGTCAAGAAGGTGCTTCCTTATGTGTGATGAAGTGACCCACTTGCTGTTCTCAGGTTTTGATTTATAAGATTTACTTGATTTACCAGTTTTACCATTGTTCTGTGCTAGTTAAACAAATACATGCAGCCATGTCAGTGCAGTTTGGGGCCGAAAATATTTGTGCAACTTGAGAAAAAGTTGAAGAATGTTTCTTATAAAAACTGCATCTGTGTGAATATAAAGGTCTTGCTCTGGGCATTGAAATAACAACATAGGAATTTTTCAAGCCACCCTGCCAGATTGCACTTCAAGTAGCTGAAGATTGAGCTTTGAGGGGCCTTTTTCAGTGTGAATTTCCTGTCGTTCTTACAGTCTGCTGTGTTTAGCTTAACCAATGTCATTCATTGAGAAAACTTTACAAACAATGCGTCTCTTTCTGCCTCAGACTCCACTATCACCCTACAGTAGTGTGTCACAGTCCTCATATCTCATGAGACAGATGACCAGACAGCAACTCAGTCTCCTCTATGTCATTATTCCTATAGGATCAACCTATGACCCTTAAACAAATACTGGGTGAGTGATACCCAGACAGATCAATTCAAACCTCTGCAAACAACGTTTCTTCTGTCAATGGACAGATACTGGTTTTCACATGCCACCACTTATTTACAATAAACATTATACTCCACCTGTGTAGGACCTCGGGAGAAAACATCACCTGACCTGAAATGAGTCAGGATTCCTTCCTTGTCAATTTGTCACATAGTCAGACAACCCTTCTCTCATGCTGTCTGGCGAGAGAAGTTGTGAAGCTCAAAACTTGGCTTGAGATGTGAATACTTAAACTCTGGCTAAACCTGGGTCCAATTATCTTTGCTCCAGCAGCCAAGGGGAACTTCTCGACCACCCCTCACAACTCCCACCACTTATGGGGTTTGGGGTTATGGAGACACACTCGAAGCATACTTCTCCTCAAGTCTGACAGGGTGTCTGGGTCCTTTGTCCCATTTTCAGACAAAGCACATTTTGTTTGCAAGATGCACTTCTTACTCCTGGTCATATTAACTTCTTTAATGGTTATGCCGAGTGAATTATCAGTATACCTTCAAACTTCCCATTGGCAGAACATAACTTAAGCCTGAAATGCAGTTGTAGTACCAAATACCATTATTTTAAATGACCATGCAATAGCACAGTTATTGTCAGACTTGACATAAAATGGACCTCTGTCATTCAGTGGTTCCATGCCAGAGTGCTTTTGTGTGCAGATGCTGATTTTACACAATGCTAAGCAGGCATGCAGGCTATTTTTTACTCTATCCTCCCTTCCTTTCTCTCATATCTGTCACACAACTCTGGCAGGAACATGAAGCCAATCAACTACCCCATCAGTCTGTGTGTAGAGTGACGTCAACTATTCAACACTGTAGCAGAGAGAGGAAAAAAAGCCAGAAGCAACAACGCTGGAACCAAACTGGCTGCTGGAAACAATTGCAAATGGTTTCCCACAATCACAACAGTATCTTTTTGTCATGAAACTTCTACCATAAAAAAAACTAAAATTACCCAATGATACAGTTATGTCTGAAAAAAGAGAAGGATTGTGAAGCAAAATGTTATCGTTTTACTCTCACAGCAACATGGAACCAAAGTTAGTTTACCTAACTAAATCTCCTTTTTTGGGAGCCCAAATGCAGTTATTTTTTATGTCATAGACACATCTTTATCCAACACACTCAAGGTAGACACTGAATCAAAAGGAAAAATCTACTAAACACATTTAACATAATACAGGCTTTTCCTCATACAAACCAGTTCATGAGACTGTGTTTCATAATAACATAAAAGTCCACCCAATTAAAGCTGGGCAAAGCTGTCTTAAAATGTAGCAATACTGTATGAGAGGTCACCTGTGATGCTTCACAGGCCTGGAGTAAAGCCACAGTGGTGGACATATAAGTTTATACTCTGTCTGGTCTGTTGTTGGAGGACAGCCAAATCTCTCTTCTGCAGTCCACATATTGTAGTCTGTATTATAAATGGAGCTTTGCACTTCCCCCTAAAACACGACACAGCTGGTCTTTCCAACACAATAAAGGAACACAATGACATTTTGTTTAACTGCTTCTCATTTCTCCTGTCAGAGTTTTACTGATGCTATGGAAAAAGCACATTACAGTGGTTGTATCAACTGCAGTCACAATGTGGAAAACACCATTCTTTTAATGTATCAGCAACACAAGTGCTTAGTGATACTGTAATAATGTATTGCTTTTTCATCCCCTTGTCTTGAGATATAAGGCCAAATTTAAAATGCTTGACTGTCCTTAACAGAATCTACGTTTGTATTTTTTTTAAATAGACAAAATTAATCCAAATTTCAATCAGTGTTTGTGGCTTTTGCATTATTAAACGTTGTGCATATTATACATTATCTCTCCCTATGAATCCTGTTCAGATAGAAAGTTCCCCTAATATCTGACCTTACCAGGCCAAACTGACTGCTTCCTCTTGTTGACAGGAAGCCTGGCAAGCTTCCCTTCTCTTCCTGAAAAATCTGAATGTAGACAGTAACAGCGTCCAGGAAAGAAAATCTAAATTAATCTTATCATAAAATAAGCCACATATCAGATACACACACAAACATCTTCCCCCTTCACTTGCTGGTCTTAAAACTGTAAAACAAGAACAGACATGAGTAAAGAAACAGATTACTTTAACGCAAAATAAATCATGTCTGCAGTGCTCTGCTGCTAATTTTATTTTAATTTTATTTTAGACATTATCTGTTGATCCTGGGGCAGGGCCATCACAGAAAAGGAAAAAAAAAAAAAGTAAAGCTAAAAGGGAAAGTGAAAGACCACGGGAAACCCGATTCACACTCAGTCAGATTTTCAACAGATGACGACAATTATGGAATTGTAAATGATTCAAAACCTACCCCAAATTGGCCCATAGGTATGTAATATGTAGATTTCACTCATAAAATAACTTTACAATGCGCGATGGGGTTGTACGTCAGTAGCCTAGATTAAATTACATCCTCCTTCTATTTAGCGCGGACGTTTATCCTTTCAGTCCGTGTTTCTGTTGCACTACTATTTTCTTTTCCCTTGTCCCCCTGTACCTGTGTAAAGCATCCGTGGGTTTCATGAAATGTGCTACATAAATCTAAGTTATTATTACGTTGGATGCTACAACAATCACTTAATGTTTTGGTATCGTGACACAATGACAGTGATACCCATTTTAGTTCATGATACATCCAACAACATGCAACACTTGAAATGCAACTATGAATCTGTAAGGTATCCTCTTATTGTAAGTGAATGATTTTCTGTCCGAGCAAAACATTCATCACAACTGTATGAGTAATTGGGGTAACTCAGTAATACAGTGGGCAATACAACACCGTATACAAAAGACCTTTACGACACCAGGTGTGGTAAAAACACTGCTGCTTTTGTCGAAGGCGGCCACTAGAATCAACACAAACTGAAAGTTACATATAGCCACTTTAAATTCACTCTTTCACATCACTTCACATTTACATTTTAAAATCAGGTTTAGGTTCTTTCAATATAAATAGTGCCATAATCACCCACTCACTAAGGCAGTTTAACAACACAGGACCTGATACACAATAAAGACTCTTATGATAACAAGGGCTGATGAACCCAAAAATAGATGCCACTGACTGCAAATATACATGAGGCCATGGGAATGTAGTGCAGAGGAAGTTTAGCCAAGTGAACCTGATAAGGAGGTATAATGAATCCAAGTCTGATTGTGCCCCCATTCAGGGAACACAGTCATGCTGGTCACTTTGCACAGGTCAATGCACATTGAGTGTTATCATAAAGTGAGTTTTTAATCTTGCCCTTTAAGACAATGGAACATTTTTGGAGACAGGAAGCCTCAATAAGTCCTCCTCCCTGAAGTCCTGCCTCAGCTTTATTATCTGTACAGAATCCCAACATGGATACGTTTTTATAACCCGTTGTGGCTAGAGGCCTGTTGCTTCAAAGGCAACTCTTTCCCTTTGGAGGGCTTTAAAGTGGGCTTCAAGGGAGGCAGATGGAGGGTCTGTGTGGTTTTTTCCATATATTTTCATCTTAATCTTCTTTAGCTTGCCGTAGATTTCCTTTCGTAGACAATCTGGTTGATTTCACTAAGGCATCATGTCCAAGATTACTCCTGAGATTGAGCCTCAAAGTCAAGCCACATTTCTAAACATATGGTAGTAAAGTTGACTACTGTAGATGCTCTTATTGCAATACAAGCAGGTATGCACCATGGTTATTTCAGTTAAACTGGGCAAAAAGTCTTTGTCTTTTAGCTGGGTTAAAGGATTACTTCAAATAGTATCACAAGATTAGCTGGTACTTAATTTTCTTTAAAATGTAAAGAAATTTGAATATATATCATTGCTGCTGTATGAGATATAGTTTTAAAATTTCTAGCTGCAACAGCATTATAAAGAGTCTTAACAACAATCATATCAGACAAAAAACAACATTCATTAAAACTAAATTCAGTAAATGTATTTTTCATGTTTCAAACAACCACTGCATTTACTAAAAACATAAGTGGACTATAAATTTCCTTTTCACCCATCCAGTATCAATTAACCTTCCATTATATCTACTGCAAAGAGCTGATGGTGATACTGCCAATGGCAGCACAACATCCATGGATGTAAACTTACTGCTGTAAATGGTCTACAAGGTACTAATATATCTGAGAACTGAATAGGCCTACTGTGGTTTCTATTGTAAAGACCTGTGTCACTGGTACATAATTTTGTGAATGCATTCTACAGCACCTTTAATATGTGTGTCCTTGTACCGGTTCAGACAGATACAGACTTTGTAGACTGGTCTGATGCTTGATGCTGATCATTGTGGATAACCATGAAGTGATGAACTCCGCAACTACGATTGTATGTATAAGATGGTGCAACTGACATTAAAGCACTAAAAATGTTAAATCCCATGAAATGAAAATCAAGTATACCACTGCATAAAATTTCCTTTCTTCTGTTTGTTTTGTAAATTGTTACAACATTGTGAAACAGCATCATTCCATTAAACTATGTTTATGCAATGTTTGCATATGAAACCAGAGAGTTGATGCTCCAAGTAATGTTGTTACTAAGAGAGATAATTTGGAACTGCCTGCCAGACCTTTGGAGCTCCTCATTTTTGCCTGAAGCTAGCAGCTTGAGGACACATTGACTGCTACTAGCACAACACCCGAATCTCTGACAAATGGTCAAGCGGTCAAGTTGCATTGCTGGTAAAATTGCTGGTTTACAAAAGGACAAAGAAAATGTGGTATAAAAAAGACAACAGCTATGGTTCTGGTTCCATTATATTATATGTGACTCTTGTTTTGAGGTAGATCAGAAATTATGCTGGTGAAGTGCAGTTTACCCATATCTATAGGAACATGTTTTCTTGTATGGCCTATTTTTATTTATTTATTTTCAAAGGAACAACAGTTTGGTTGTGTACAGTGTGCCCTTTGTCTCATCTGGAGTGTCATCTGCTACCTGGTAACTATTGATTACCACTCCCTTTGGACTTCAATGAAGAAACAGATGGCTGGGACCTCCAACTGCTACCTCCAGCCCATTTCTAACACCCAAGACCAGAAAACAGCCTTACACTCCTATAAATAATGACTCCTAATAATAACTAAATGCATTAAAAATCAGTATTAACAATATCTTGTTATAATTATAAACTGTATGTTTTGAAGGATGACTTCTGACTGGTGCGAGGAGGAGCAGCAGAGGCAGCAGCAGCATGCCAACACTTCTCAGGAGAGTGCCGAGTTGGACATTCAGATTAGCATCCCGTTGCTTTTGAAAGGCTTTCATTGACGTGTAAAATAGCAAACAGAATGTCAATGTGATTGATTGTCTTTCAAATGAGAAGAAAACAACAGTCCGCATGACTGAAAATGACCTGGGGCAGAAGGACTGAGTCAATAAAATGCTACTCTAATACAAATGGTCCACTGACATGCTGGAGCCTGCAGAGACACTGAGAAAGACAAAGTCACAGTTATAAAGCAATAAATTATGAACAAAATGCTTCAAAGTGATGCATCTGATAGTCCCAACACAAGACCATGGACTAAAGAGCCTCTTACTTAATTCTAAACATTTGTAATACATGCAAGTTCTTTATTAAGAACGTTTTATTGTGAGATGATTGGGCATATTTTAAGATGGAATGATACACTGATAAAACACTTTTTAAACACTTTATAATAACCATCAATATGGGTAATTGATAGTAAACTAAACTTTAGATAATAGTTATTTGATAATAGTTATTTTACTGGTCACAAACAAGGACATTATGATTGATAATGTTTATTAATTATTCTTAATGGTATAATGTATGTTAATTACATACTTTAGATGTGTAAAATAAATGTATGTAATATATTAAAGGTTATGCGTGTGCAACAATAAACTTAAAATTACATACATTATAGCATCACTAAAAGTAAACATTATTAACTGTCAATTACCATTTATTTGTCATGGCTATTATTAAGTGTTACCAAGTCTTGTATAAGTGCAAAGCCTTTTGGATAATTTTTTTACAAAACAGCAAAGAACATTGATTTCTTGTACCGTATACAAGGACACTATGACTTGATCTCAGTCTTCTAAAGCAGTACTAGTAAACAATTTAATATCAGATAACCATATTGATCCGTTTTGTTTTACCAAAACATGGCTGTGTCATTAAAATATGTTAGCCTTAATGAATCCACTCCTCATAGTCATATTAATACTTATATTCCTCAAGGGGGAGTTGCAGCCATTTTCAACTCAAGCCTATTAATTAATCCTAAACCTAAACAAAATTACCACTCGTTTGAAAGCCTTGTTCTTAATCTTTCACATCCAACTTGAAAAACTTTATAGCCAATTTTATATGTTGCTGTGTATCACGCTCCAGGTCCTTTTTCGGAAAAGTAATCATTGTAGGTAATTTTAATATTCATGTGGACATTGACAATGACAGCCTTAGTATTGCGTTCATCTCACTACGTGATTTGATCCGTTTGGTAGCTTTTCCCTGAAGTCCTTATGTTTTCTTGCCTTGCAGATTTTCTGGGATTGGGGAGGCACCTAAATCGTAGTTGCAGCTGCTGCTGTGGTCCTGCTAGAAGCCCTGCTAAGCCCTCTACTGCTACTACTATTATTTCTAGTCATAGTTATATTGTATTTATTGATAATATAAATACCACTGGTCATCACACCAACTGCTATAATTATTATGAATCATATTTCTGTATATCTGTATCAGTGTCTCTGCAGTCCAATAACAGTCAGGGTATACCCAAGGTTTCTGCTTGTTTAAAGGGATTTTTTCCTTGACACTTCACCGTATGCTTGAATTTGGGGGGGAATTGGCTTTGTAAAATATGATGTGGTCTAGATCTACTCTATCTGTAAAGTGTCATGAGATAACTCCTGTTATGATTTGACAATTTAATATAGCACATACTGTTTATTGGTATGTAGTATAGATTTGGCACACACATCTGCAAATGTTTCACTCACGCGGATAAATGTATAACAAACAGCTCTGAATGTACTGTGTGTGTCCTCTGTTGCTACATCCCAGCTTGTAGTACTGATAAAAGGCTTTTGTAAGCAAAGGTCACACTATTTGGTTATGTGGTGCAGTGCCACTGGAGCAAGTTATTGATATCTGTGGGTCAATATAATGTCCAATTCCTGTCAGCAGTTAATAAGCTGTAAGTTGAACTGATGTTGGACACAAACAAATAAGACACATGAGACTTCCATAGCGCTCACAAGGCACTGAACACATAATGGGGCCAATTAAAGCTGCATCTGCCCAGATACAGCAGAGGAAACATTGCTACTTTAAGCCAGGATCCCATGTTCACTCTAATCTTAACTGTGATTTGCACACATAGAAAAAGAGATGTTTAATTCAAATTACTTTGGGGATTTCCTCTAGCGCCACAATCAGCTTGACATTTGTGGTTTTAAGTGAAATGTCTCAGCAACTATTGGATGTGTTGCCACAAAATTTGGTACAGTCATTTGTGTCCCCCTCAGTATAAATAGTAATCAACTTGGTAATTTCTTACTGACTGGAGACCTGCACACTTTCCAGTTGTTTAAAGCCAATGACGGGCTTGTTTTGGCTGTAATCATAAAACACAATATAGCCAAAATTTCAACTGCCAGCCTAAAGATGACTCAGCTTCGCCAAACAGACTGTTGCAAATTGGTGCAAGTTCCTTTATCATGCATCACAAAGTCAAAACCATTAATTAGCTTGTTAAGCATAGAATTAATAAAATCCATGATAAACACTCATTAAGATTAATAACCCTGGAGTCCCAGTCTGTGGATGTACCTAAATTGTTCCAAGTTCTTTATAAGCACATTCATGTGGCTTTTATTACCAGTAAAAAGTTACTTTATTTCTATTTCCATAACAGAACCTGGACATGTGTATGTTATTAGTCACTGCCTCATGTGACAGTATACATACAGTACTGTAAGGCAGAACAACAACATGCTGTCGGCAGACAGAAAGCAATTAGCCACATGTGACGTTCAACATACAAGCTGGGATATGTATGAGGTAATGGTTCCTGCTAAGAGAAAGGAAGTGGAAAAAGGAAGAAATACATAACAGAAGGCCTGTAGAATTCAGAGTTGATGTGTAAATTTGTGAGATCATGAGATCAGGAACAGCCTAGGAACTTAAATTGAATGTCACTAATGTGAAACCTGCAGCCCATCTACCACTAGAATTGGTGCTTTAATGACAGAATAATGAAGCAGGAGGACAGAGACCTCTAATACATGGATCCTCTATACAAGAAATAAAATAGATAAATACGCTCTCTCAAGTTATATTTGAGAGAGTGTATACTATGTATGACAATCAAAGTAAGACATAATAATTTCATCTGCATTCAGGTGTATTTAACATTTCACTGAATCTAGAGAGACACATGTTCAACAGTGCAGAATAGCAAAGTTAACTTATTATGACAGAACACAGCTGAGGTATCATAACCAATACAATGTCAATAAAAGACATTTAGAACATGCCTCACAAAGCCAACTTTATTATCTCTTCCTGCATGAAAATAAAAAAATAGTAGTAGTAGTATTAGGCTCCGTACGGGTCTAGCTTCTAGAACCCCATCCACAGCTCTTTAACATGGAGAAATGTATAGTTATGATTGCTAAACTTGGATTAGCTGTTAAGGGTAGCGGGAGGGTTAAATTACAAATTTTGAAGTGTGGGATTCTGTCTAACAAGCCATCCTGTTATTGTGTTTCTCATTGAACAATCTGGCCTGTGGCTTAAATATGTATGAGATGAGGAGATATGTTTGAGGGCTATTTGAAAGAGCTGCTAACTACCATATAAACTACGTATACATAAATAAATATAAAGAAATAATCTGTTCTCTAAATTATATTTGTTTCTATCTGATGCTACAGCAATAAGCGACCCATGTACAGATGTAATATTGTTTCATGATGACGCAAATGGGAAGTTAATGATCTGTGTGAAATGAAAGAACAGCAGTGATGTAACAATGCATGTAAACAACAGGACTTAAAGACATAAGGCCATCTACACAATAACACCAACAACAAAAAACGTGGAGGACAACAGAAGGCACAAGCCATCTATGTTGATTACAGATTACTCATTATCCCGTGAGCACTATTCATGTCTGGGTCTTGAGTTACGAAGTGCACAATGGAGCTCCATGCAGGAGCTCCCGGAGGAGTAGAGAGTGCCTTGGATCATGTTCACCCTGTTTCTTTACTGGCACAGTGCAATGGCCAGCACAGATTTAACCACATGTGAGGTAAATCTCCCCCTTTGTTGTTCTTGTTCTCTCTTTAAGCCAGTCCCTGTTATTTGTGTGACAGATGTGCAACCTTCAATTATATAAGTGATCAAATCACAAATAGAGTAGCTGCAGGTTAAAACATTTATGGGGCGCCAAATGTAAAAATTCAGACACAAATTTATAGCTAATATATTTTGATTTGTTAGCTCACTTTCCACACATTTAGCAAGTTTTTCTTACATTTAAGAAATAAATTCATATAAAACAACTTGTTAACAATATGTTAAAAGTAAAATAAAAAAGTAAAATGTTAATTATAAATATTAAATCTAAATGTTAAATGTTGTTACAGTAAATGAAATATGCAAACAGTCCACACCCTTGATGTGTCCCCGTCCACACCACTGACTTTGGATCAGCTATGGGATTAGCAGGTGAAACAATGAATAAAATAGGCTGTTTGCATATGTTCTAAACATTTAGCTTTACATTTAATATTTAGCTTTACATATAACATATACATGTACATTTAGATTTAACATTTAACATTTACATTTAGATTTACCATTTAGGTTTAGATTAAATATTTAGATTTAACATTTTAATTTTTATTTCACTTTTATAAACATGTACTAAATGTGAGGAAAGTGAGCTAAATAACCTAAATATATCAGCGATAAATTTGTATCTGAATTTTTACATTTGGTGCCACATATACTGTATAACCACCCCAGATACTCAGCTAAAAGTGCAAACATCCTTGTTTCTTCTTGAGTGATATTAAATAGGCTTTTTTAATGAGCAAGTTGTGAATGAAGAGTTATTTAAAACAGAGGCTGGAGCAGATGAACAGTCCCTGCCTCCTCCTGGTGCTCTACTGACCAAAGCAGCAAGATCATGTAGTGCTCACTGGGAAATCTGGTTTCAATACACAGCTTCCTGTGAAGGCAGGAAATAGCTGTCATTTCTGCAGGCAATTAACAAAGAACCAGTGTGAGTATCGGCCTTGGAGTGGTTTCCTTGAAATCAGGAGCCTTGCCTCCAACACTGCTAATTCAATTAGAGACCGAAAGGGCAAGCTGGGGAAGAGAAAATCAAGGGAGCATGAAAGGGCACAAAGTTAAGACTAGAGTGTGGAGGATTTGTGCACAGACATGGAAGAGGGAGTATTTCCATGGCATACAACCAGCAGGCAGCCTAGAAGACAAGAAAAGACAGCATACTGCTATAGAGAGTTAGGCAAGCTGCTGGAGGGTTTGAGGATAGAGCTATTTAATAACCAGCTGAAACACATCCTCCTCTGTCCTGGCGTCCTGATGTTTTACTTCACATGTTTTGCTGAAGCTGCAGCTCAGTTACAGCTGCAGGAGCTCAGCACTCATTAATCTATGTTGAACTTGAAATATCCTTTTGTCTCTTGTAACATTTTGTTTTAAGCAATAACAAGGCATGCATGTACAGTGTATGATGCAGTTCCTTTTAACTACTTACAGTATTGTTCAACTTGTGACAAAGAGTGTATTTTAAGCAGTCTTTTCTGCTGGAAACAGAGTTGATAAGAAGCAGAACAGTTTGTCATTGACTGTACAACAAAAACAATAACCTGAAAGACACTAAAATGCCATGTAAAGCTGAGGTGATAATTCTCTGTGGGTTCTTGATCACAACCAACCCCTTTCAGATTACAGATTGCATTTAGACCCAATGTTAAACGTACACTGTGTGTCACTGGACAGCCGTGTCCAATTTCATTGAGAAATGACAATGTCTGTCACACTCTATTTTGCTTTATATGAGCTGGAAATGTTTATGTGTTAAGAGTTTCAGTGAATCTTTTAAATACAATGACAAATAGAGGTTAGAGAGTAGAGTCTAATATTCTAATTTAAAAAATGCAGCTTTAAAACTGTGTCAGTAACATCTGAGCCAAGTAACAACAAGCTTTTTTTGGATATATGATGATGAACATTTCTAGCCATTTTAGAGACATCCATCTCTGTGAGCTTGCCAGGCTTGCTAGTCCTTTAATGGTCTGTGCCTTGGCCCCCCAACTGATAAACCCAAGGAGGAAAACAAGGCTAAAGAATCACAGTGTTGAGCAGACAAGGACAGCCTCCCGCTTGTTTACATATTTCTGCCTCCATAACAACAGCAGGGGAAGGCCAGGGGAACTTCCTATTTTGGGAAACAGCTGCTTTAAAGCAACAATTTCTGGGGAAAGGTTTGCATGGTGGGAGAATGAGCAGTAATTTATTTTAGTTAAAGAGTCTGTGAGTAAAACAGTTATCTGTGGACAGAGTGGTACACAACCACATCTAAAACACTTTTTCCAAAATCACAACAACCGCTCACTAACATATTTTTTCCCCTTCAGAGTTGTGATAATGCAGGTTACATTACGATGACTGCCACACATCTGGCAATGCTGTGATGTGGTGGATAAAATACACTCCACTTTGGGTGAACACCGGGTGGGCCACCAGTACTACCAGTGTGTTGTTACTTGATATTAATGAACTGAGACTGATCTCATGAGAGGAGAGGTCTAAGTCATTGCAAAAGTAAGCTGAGCTCTTGATGCTTGCATGTCTGATCAGTGATATTTCACTGCTGCACGTCTGCTCTTGCTTCAAAGAGGGCCTAATAAAACTGTCTGATCCTAAACAGATTAAAGTGATAATAGAATATTAATAGGTATGTGATTTTAGTTTCTGCTTTCATTACCTTGGGCAAATTTCTGCTATTTTAAATAATCTATGTTTACATCCTTAACTTTCATTTATACATTTCAGTAAAGAAAAGTTGTTGTCCTACATTCTAGCACTCACAAATCGATCAACAATCACAAGCAGGGCATCCTTATTCCATATAGTTCTTCAACATTATGGTATTTCGTTATCTGAGGTTGTAATGGCAACACTCTTCTAAATGACTTAATATTGGTATTTTCAGCACAGCAATTTTAAGACCAAGATCAATCTTCAGTACTACAAAACTACTGATGCCATTTCATATTGTTTTTGCTATGGTTTTTCAGAACTTAAGTGCAGTTACCTATGTGGATTACACTCAAAAAAAGCTTGAGAAAAAGAGCTGAACTGATTTTTCCAGAAAGTATCACAGACAAACTTAAGCTAATCATGAAGATTCACGACTAAAATGTTTTCTTTGGCATACATTAGAGCATCTCCCACTCAGATGGCTAAATTGTTGGCAGCCAACCATCTTCCTCTCTCTCTTTCCAAGTGTGTAACAACACATGTTTCTCATTTACTAGTGCCAGATTTGTCCCTAACCCTCAAAATACTGACCCCGAAACTTGGAGCCTTTTTTCCTCCGGCCTCTGTTCTTGTTCCTAAAAGCTGATAACACTATGAGCACCGCTGAAAAAGCCTGGAAAGGTTTGGAAAATCTAAGGTCTGCCCATCCCTCTGACTAAATGATTCAACACTTGAATATATAACCTCTAGCTGGGTTGATGCGTGACTGCAATCATTAACCTAGTCCATCCAACGTTTCGTGCTGCTTAGGCAATGTTGTATTTCGGCCAGTAAACTTTAGAAGTATGTGCAAACACTTTTGCTGACCGAATTACAGACAACAACTGTGAGAACACCAGGCTCTTTGTAAGTAAGGAAGAGGGCATGCATGGAACTTCAGTACTGCAGAGAAAGTCCCAGCTGCCTCTGTCATTACAGCAGCCTTTAATGCAGCTGCAGCATTTTTGCCTGTAACCAAATCTGAAACCAGACCTACACTGTCTCAGAGCTCCCTACCGTTGCACCCTCACGTCCCAGAGGACACAGTTACCCCACTCGCTAACCCCCAATGACCCCTGTCTGTCAGAGCTTCAATGCTTAAAGTGAGAAAGCTGGCAAGGGCAGCTCCAATATCTGATTCCCTCCAGAGGTGAGATATTGAGGGAAAAGCAGTCGGGCCTGTAACGGGGCAGCAAAATTGTTTGACTGGGTATCCTCTCAGACTTGACCTAAAATATGACCCGGAGAGTTGCTTGGCTTTTGAATCTGTCTGGTAGCCATTTTGTGTTTGTGTTTTAAAGCTTGGCCAATACTGCATAAAGACCTTAGTATAACCTCAACCAATAGCGTGGATTTGATTCTAAAAGGACTCTGTCTTAAGAGAATATAAGCTCCTGTCCTTTTGCCTTGAATTATAGTTGCCTTAAATATACTTAATTTGTGCAAACACAGAAGCAGACATAGGTGTGTTTATGCTTTACCTGCAGTAAAATACCCTGAGGATTATACTGAGCTAGCTAAAGACTTGACTCACATGCAAGAGATTGACAGTTAGCAGGGGTATCTTACATTCAGAGCACTCATTCATGACTTAATGCTCTCCAGCCAGCAAGGAAGGATGTGCATCTACAAAGGACCAAACAGATTTATCCCCAAAGTAGACAGACTTAAATTATGTATGTGTATGTATATACAGTAAGGGTCTGTCTGGCTGTATAAAGTGCTCTACTCAGGTCTTGGATGTGACTGACTCCTTTGTAAATTGTGTCCATATACCGACCACAATCACTGACTGCAACTAAAAATGGCTATAAGTGAATAAAGATGTTACTCACTTCGAAGTGCCGGGGCTGGCAGGGCTGGGACAACACAATGTGAGGGACAGCCAGGTACATATAAGTTGTGCGATAAGAGCTGATCTTCTGGTGTCCCTGCACCAGTTTATACAGCTCCAGGCACATCAGGCCTGCCACTGCGGCTGTGGTGGTTGCTATGGCTGGGATGATCCTTCCAGCTATGCGCTTACTCTGTAAAGGAATGAGAAGAAAGTTCACTTATAAAATGTAGTAGCATCAAGTAAAATACTATGAGCATATTGTGTTGCAAAATTAAAAAATTCCAGTGGTAGAAAATAACCAAGCATATTTACTTAAGTACAATTTTGAGGTGCTTATACTTAACTTAACTTTCTATTGTGTGCTACTTTATACTTCAGCTCCACTACATTCATATACTCCATTACATGTAAAAGTTCTGCATTTGAAATCTAAATAAAAGGTAAAAATGCACTTAAACTATCAAAAGTAAAGTACCCATTAAGCAGTGGGATAAGGTCCCGTCATAGTTATATTATGTAATCATTATTAGTAGTGCATTAATGTAAAAGAAGCATTTTAATGTTGCAACAGGTCTCGGTGGAACTACTTCATACAGAACAGTTGGACAGTTTAAACTGTATCCATTCGTCACATTCAAAATGATCATATGTTTTACAAACTCTCAAACTGCAAAGTAAAATCAATTTAGTGGCATTTTTAACAATATTTTATTATGAAATATAATGGAATAGTACATAGAACATTTGTGAAAAACCCTTATGTTACCAGGGTAATGGTGAGGAAAAGTAAAGTTAATCCCAAACCAGATGCAACATGTGTAAATCTCTGTATGATTACACAAGGGTAACCCTCTATTGTCTCCCCACAGTCAGGAGGACCCATCCCCCCCTCCTCCATCTGTCATGGCTGTGTGTCTCCTGCAGCGGCTGGTAGAAGGCCTGGCTCAGGTGTCACCTCCCAGGCTACAGGTAAAGTGCTGTGATTAGTTCTGTTCCAGGAACAATAGGTAAGGAGGCTGTCTCTGTGGCTTTAAGGCAGGTGTGTGCAGCACTGACAAAAACATGACCCCAAGGGAGGGGCAGCGGCATTTTCTTGCTTTCTCTAATCTATACCACCTCTCACTTTTACCTCATCCCTCTATATTTTTAAGCCTTCACAGAGATTTGATTAGATGATGCAGATTGTGAAAATGCTGACCTGGTGCCGATCGGCTGCAGGGATGTCATAGTTCTCTGCCCTCAGGTTAGAAGCAGCAACAATGTAGTCCATGTGGAAGTTACTGTCGTCATCCTGTGCAAGACAGGATATTAAACATACTGTACATCATCGTCATTCATATAACACACTCCAAAGGTTGATGCACAAAAACAACATCCAAGTATGGCCATGGCCATGCCAAGTGAAATGATCAGCTAGGCTGCTTTGAGATTTGAAGGCTTTGTTGTTGTCACTTAGATCACCAAAATGCATGTCTTGGTCACCCCATCAGAATGCAGTGGAAATCAGGTTTCTGTTGTGATCGACATGGCCAATGAGGTCATGCCTCTGCTTCTGCGGCTCTACAAAGGCTAGGAAGGTGACTGTCACTCAAGGATGGCTTTAGGGGTTGTGAGGAAGCTCCAAGCTGGCAACTTGATGCATCTGAAACCCTCCTACACACATTCCATCTATCCACAGAATGACCTGTGCACATAGGGATAAAAATGAAGAGAAGGGGGAGTACTGTAGTTTGGGGATCTTATTCTTATTCAAGATGACATTCAATATGTACCTGACTTACCTCATACACCTTCATTACTACATCTTCTGAGTCACAGAATGCTTTACCAGAACCTCATTTAGGCTCCCTGAGAGTCATTTTCCATAGCCTTTCTAAATTCTAGTAACACTCACCTCTGCAGCCATAGCAACTGCACCCTGTTTGTCCTGCTAATAGCTCTTTGTTAAGGCATGGGGACTGAAGTAAAGGTTTACTCGCTGACACCTTTCTTGTCCACACTCCCAACCTCCAAAAAGATAATGAAAATGGTTGTAAGGAGGTCAAAATTTTAATTCTTCTACTCCTTTTCCAAGGTTTCCAGGGAAACCCAGAAACTCATTGGAGGGCCAATAGGACAACAAGTAAATAGAATTTCTCCCCCCGGGAATAATTTAGTATAACATTAAATTATATTTGGGGAGAGACATCCACAATAATTCAAGATGTTAATAGAAAATAATTACTCATTTTTTTAATGTCACCACTGATGATATATTTGACACAAATTCATTATGTCTGTGTTTTATAGAGCTAATAAATATATATTTTTATTATGGTCCCGCTCACGCATCCCGAGTATAATGTGAATGGTACAAATTGCTGCCCTTGCGACACTTGACTTGATGACAGATGACTTGAATCCAAAAGTTGTTCTGGATATGGGGTTAGATTCTTTTATCTGCTGATATAGCTGAATGTGCTAAAACAGCTGGTTAGGATATGTACCTTTAGGAATTTGTTGGGAAGAAATATGTCTAGTCTTCACTCCCAAATAACTAGAAAAGTTGGACCTTTACGCTTGGTTCCCACAGACACTTTGAGATGTCAATCAAGCGCTAAGACAACGAGTGATAATTTGTTGAGAGGTAGTGTGAAAGAGTTTGAGGAGAGTCTGTGACAGTGATATAGAGGGAAATCTACCTGGACTCAGTGTGCTACTTCAAAGATGCAGTCAACACGGTTGAGGACAGTAGGTCTCTGTCCTGAGTTGTTAAATGCATTTGCATTTCACCAAAAGTATTCTAATGCAGTTCTCACATAGGCCCATTTAGAAACAAATCAGTTCCACATGAGCTGACTAAATGTTATTTTTCCAACATTTAGACTTCTGAAGTAGATATCTTAGCCCCAAGGAGTTCTAAAAGTGACATGAATATGTTGAGGAAAAGCACAGATTCAGGTCAGTGAGGACTCAAAGATGAGGAAAAAAGACATATTCTGAAAGCACCTATTAGATTTGAGCTCAGCCGCCAGTCTGTCTGTGGTTTCTGCAGAGCATGCAGTAAAGGTGTCACCACACTCTTGCCCTACCTTTTCAAAGTCGGTGGGGTACATCTGCATGGCTGAGCTTTTCAGAGACGGTGAGGCCAACTTTTCTTTCAACTCCTCAAGTCGAACTTTTTCTGGTGCAAAGACAGATAGAGTAAAGAAAAGAAATCCTGCAAGAAAGTGACAAAATAGCATAAACTGTAATAACTCACCCTCGTCATCCCTTTCCTTTTCTTTCTCCTCATCCATCTCCTTGTCAGTGAGATGAATCTTCACGGAGGACTTGGGAGTAAAAGAGGGTATATGGACTTTCTCTAAGATTTTTCTGATAGCAGCCCTGTCTCTTGTCCCTTTGATTCTGTAGATCAGCCCGTACAGATTAGCTGCTGCCTCCACATACCCTATATGGGTAGTCTAAACACAAAATGAAAATATAAACTGTTAATTATATTGAAATTAATGTCCATATAAACATTCATATAAATTAACTAAATATTCTATATCATTGGGCGTTATTCTTTATTTCTATATAGCTTTAGAGCAAAGACAAAAGAATAGGAAATATCCTAAACAATCCTCAACATGTTAATTAAAATTGGCTATTTTAAACCAATTCAGCACTGAGTCCTTACAGCAGACCTGCCTGCAGGGTGAAACTGTAGAAGGGACATTGTGTAAAATATTAAGGTATATTAAGGTAGTGCATTAAGACCAAATTACTTCCCTGAACCAAACAGGGAGCTGTAACAATAGGTCACTTTCTTCCTCTCTCTCACACACACACACACACACACACACACACACACACACACACACACACACACACACACACACACACACACACACACACACACACACACACACAATTTATTTTACTGATAAGTTGAATTGCAATTGTAGCATGTCTGTCAAAGTAGAAAGCTTACAAAAGATAAGATGACAACATTACATACAGATGGGAGTGCAAAAAGAAATTGTTAAGGAAATACAATTAAAATGGGAGGAGATGAAATAAAATGATGACTGAGAGTATGTAGAAATCAGTCCGGCTATCAAAGATGTGAACGTGTGTGGACAGCAGATAATTATCTGCCTTTCAATATGCAGTTTAAGTGCATTCACAGCTCAGATAAAAATCCAGTATATGGTTAGAGTGGGGAGGAGCCACTATCAGACCAGATAAAGAAGGAATGCAAGTGGTCATCACCAAATACTGCAGCATTTTTTTGTTATTCCTGTCTACTGTTTTAGGGTGCATTTCAGCATTAGTAGTGTTGCAGTCTCACCCCTCTGGAACTGCACTGCAGATATCTGAAATGCTACATCCCTGTTTACCACTGCCTACAACCTGTAGTCTGTAAAGTGTCCTTGGGTTTTTTTAAAGGTGCTAGATAAATTAAAGTTATCATCATCATCATTATTATTATTATTATTATTATTATTATTATTATTATTATTATTATTATTACTTCTGCATGAAGGACCAGACACTACTCACATTGTTGGGGTCAAAGGTCAGTGGGTGAGGGCATCTCTTGGCTCCAGACCAGAAGGGTAGACCAGCAGAAGTAAGCTAAAGAAAAGCAAAAGGAAATCCCTTTATCACAATGATCAACAGCTGAAAATATCATGTATACATATAATCTTTTATAAAGCTCACTGTAGTTCTTCATAATACAAAGGTGATAGCCAAGAAGATTTTTGTCCCTAATTTAAAAATAGGGACAAATATTCCAAACACTATTTTTTAGAAGAGTTGTTAAACATTAAAACTTACATCATATGCAACACATAGTAAGTATGTATGTATGTATGTATGTATGTATGTATAACTTGATAAAAATATTGTTTTCTGACACAGCAGGAGGATTACAACCTCCCCGTAGACAGCCAGACTAATATTGTTATCAGTCGTGTGTTGACAACACAATTTGTATGTCTGATAAAGGAACAAAGGGACAGAGAACTTTTGATGTTTCCAAATGGTGCATATGCTGGGAAAGAGAGAGTCTCCTACTGGTGGTGCCACAGTTTTCACAGCAGGGGTGCTTTCTACAGCAGCCAAATGGCATCGACAGCAGTGTCCTTTTCACAATCAGGATTCAGACATCAAAATAAAGCAAATAAAAAAACTCACTAACTTATATGACTTCAATGAGTAAACATTGCACTTAACTGACTGACCATCAACTAGTTTAAACTGCAGTAATTTCATTAGCAGGCAGTGAGCCACTCACTGTAATGAATGGGACTGCATGTACAATATGAAGCCTTTAATCTCTGATGTCATTTTAGCTGCATACATATGTTATACTGGCCAGTCTTTCATTCTATTTTTATGTCTTGAGCCTTGTGATGAAACTGATCTGATGCAGCTCACACCCAACAATGTAGCTGTTATGCTAAATGTGTGGCCATCTGTCATGTTTGTGTGTTCCCGTAGTTTTCAGGTTGGGTTGTGACCGTTAACTGACATCAGCTGCCTTATCATAGTTCCTCAGAAAGTTTGTGGTCGAAAGTGACTTTCCAAGAAGATAATGACGCCATAACTCTCATATACGTAACTACAACAAAGAGAGCAATGGTAGAAAACGGAGAAGCAAAACATTATAGCCATAACTGCTGTGTTAATTATCCATAAAAAAAACTTTGGGATCAGTTTAAATGCTAATTGTAACACATGAGAAACAGCTCATTTTATCAGTACAAGACATGTTAATAACAAAAGTTGTTTGTTTTCAAGGAAATACAGGGAATTTAGTATCCTACAATAAATATTTAAGCAGACATGAATGTAAGAAAATCATTCTTGGTCAGAGGGATTTCTATTAACCTGCAAGGACATTTAATGAGACTAGAAACAGACAGTTGCTGGACGGAGACTGGGGTTAGTGAGGGTCTGTTTGGGTTGATACTGATCCGTGCCCCCCCAGGTGTGAAAGCAACATGTGACATCACTCTACATGCTTCACCAGATTACAAACCCTTAGGACCCCTTTAGAGATATTCATCAGCGATGGCTTTCAGTGTTCAGGTTTCAAACAAGCGTTATAGTGGTCTCTGAACCCGGGGAAAATTGCTGCATTAGTCCATGAGGTGAAATGTGAAAAGTGAAACACTGATTGGCATTCCTTTTGTGCTAATGCCACATTGCAGTGTTAAATTAATTGGTAGCCTGTGTACGGACCTTACATATACAACAGTGCCCCACTGTGTTAATGAATATAAATCACAGCTTTACAGTACTTGGCTTTAGGGAGTTATATTTCCTCTGGTGTAATTTTACCTCTTCAGGAGGGAAACAGTGCAGAAGCTGGCGAATATCATTGTTAAAGAGAGTCTCCCACTTGCAACGTGCCCAGCTCACACAGTCTTCCCAGCTTGTTGGACGTTGTCCTCCAGATCCCATGTCCTTCAGGCTGCTCCACACCCCCGCAAGAGTCTCCAGGGCCTCAGCATCTCCAAGGCCAAGAGTCCGCTCTACAAACTCTACATCTCTGCAGGAAAAAGTGCACCAATTCTTTTTTTTTTTAATTTAATGAGAGGCACAGAGTATACAGAAGGTAATAATTACCAGATGTGGAAAAAGACAAGACAGCAAAAGTATTGTCTACATTTGGTTGTATATTACATTCTCAGGGTGTAACCTTCAGAATAAAAGCTTGAAACGTCCTCAAGGAAAAAAAATATTTGGTTCTAGGAAGCACAGAGGACAATCACTAAACAGATCTTGGCAAATTAGGGTGTAGTCTTGTAATGACTCAGAGGGGATTCTTTCTACACTTGGCTGCGGACTAATAGAAAGGAAGTGGTTGGTAAGCTTGTAGTGTGCTCGTCAGTGCAACACCGTGCCACACGCATGGACAGTTCTTGCAGCAT
Organism: Percina caprodes; assembly: GCA_013375575.1. Classification (NCBI taxonomy): domain Eukaryota; kingdom Metazoa; phylum Chordata; class Actinopteri; order Perciformes; family Percidae; genus Percina; species Percina caprodes. The sequence goes on along the minus strand of JABXJD010000005.1, from coordinate 1,654,197 downwards.
TATGGGCCAGCTCACCGTACACTGCATTACACTGCAAAAAAAAAAAGGATCTACCTCTTCTGCATGAGGTTACACCTAAACAAGTATAAACAGGAACATTTAGAGTCATAGTTCTGCAAAGAGCTGTACAAGTGGAAGGACGACACAACAAAATATGTCTGCATCTCCATAACCTCATTAACCAGGACTTAACATTGACTGGACTACAACATGAAGGGTAGGTAGCAGTACAGGGTGGGTATGTGTTTACACCATAGACTGTTAATAAATATACAGTCTATGGTTTACACCCCATAATCCCTAGAGCGCACCCACCGTTGTGCACACCAGCTACAACCTTACATTTCCACTTCAGGAATGTAGGTGTTGAATTGCTTAAAACTCTACTTAACAATATTTTTATTTAAATTGTATTAAAAAACTGTATCTGAGAGTAAAAGAGGGTTTGGGATAGGGTTCACTGCCTTCCCAGTAGCACCAAATGACAGACAGACAAGTCCAGGGACTAGCTGCTGAATTTTTTAAGGTTGACACAGACAAACGATGAATACGTGTGAAATTGTAGTGGCTCTCGACTTTATCTTTTAGCTGGTCTCGCATTGCCAGACCTTCCTCCACAGCGCTGCGAAGGAAGGTCTGGCGAGTTGACAGAGCATTCCGGGATGGGAGAAAAACGTGCTCTGGTTTATTGGCATTTCTTTAAACCAATCACAATCACAAACTGTAGCTGACCTGCCTCATGAAGATGTCCAGAAAGGTTTTCAATGACTTCACAACAAAGAGGCCTCCAAAGAATCGCACAGTACATGTTCTTATTTCTATACAACTATGTAATAAAGAAAAACTTTAACGCTGTGTGGATCAACAAGCACCATTTCTGCTTCTTGCTTCTGTTTAAAGACATGAGAAAGTGTGTGAGTGCTATACAATAAAGAGGATTACATCAAATCTCACCAAAACAAACAGAGAGACATGGCAAAACATGGCTGGATTAGGGGGACTCCGAGGCTCAAAGCTCAGACTAGGTCTGTCACTGACGTGCTGTTACATTATAATTAGGTCATGTTTTTTTCAGTCTCACAACTCCCAAATTACATGATAAATAACATAGAGTTACACCTCAAATAAATAAGATATTAGTACAGTCACTGGCAAAATCCTTTGACATGATGTAGTACATTATTCTGCATTAATCTAATCTATTTTCTTGTTCAGTAGATGTTTCTAAACCAGAAAGCCTCTAATTAGCTGAGAGACTGTATCTATTATTTGGAGAACATAGTGTTGCTGTGAAACATACATTACAGAGTACAGACTTGGCAAGACAGACTGTTTATGTAGTTTTTACTAGGGGTTTACAGCTAAAAGCCAACCACATGTTTTCCTGTTTATAAAACAAAATAATGAGCAAGAAGCACTTCATTAGTTTTCGTAATTTTGTTGGAATGCTTTGTAGGAGAGCAGAGAACCATTGTAAAAGAGCAAGTAGTGGTCATTAAGTGCCAGCAGACTGGCAGCAGATTGATGAATGTAATGTAATTCTCATGTTTGTGTGAGGTAACACTTGTTGTGGGAAAAGGGTAAATCACATGAGGATGACATGATATCTTACCTCAGGAAGAGATTCACATTTTCAGGTGTTTGTTTGAACAGTCCTTCAAACTGGTCTCTGGCCCACTAAATGAATTGTAATGTTTGTACAGATAATATAATCAGTACAATAGTGACTTTTTATACTGCATAAAATAACACACTGTGTGACCAGAAAACCCTTTATGCTGTTCACGTGGCAAATGCCGTTCTTTCTGTCTGTGGTTCCACCACTTTGGTCCAGACTTAAATATCAGATGGATTGCCATGCAATTTAGTACACACATTTGTAGTGTAGATTGTGAATCCTACTGAATTTAGGGATCCCGTGACTTCTCCTCTAGCGCCAACATGAGGTTGACACTTTTGGTTTTTGAGTGACATGTCTTGACAACTAGTGTTTGGATTGCAACATAATTTGGTACATGCATTAATGTTCCCTTAAGGATAACTTTGGTGATCCTTGAATCCCAGAACTATGACCAAATACCTGACATTTCCATCACCCTCAACTATAGTTTAGCACTTATCAGCTATTGTTAACACACTAACATGCTAAACTAAAGTAGTGAACAATAGGATGGTAAACCTGCTAAACATCAGCATGTGAGCATTGACATAATAAAGAGGTTAGCTTGCCAAATTTAGCATTTAGCTCAAAACGCCATTGTTTCTATTTGCACTCTCACAGAACCGCATGGCTATACTCTTATTGAGGTTCTAGTGCTGCACTGCATCTGTTTTGCCCTTAATATATGTAAATGATGTGGGTAAACATTTTTAAACATTTTTCCATAGAATGCAGTTCAATGAAACAGCACCATAAAGTCCTGTATGATTTTATCAACAAAAAAACTTAGTAGTAACCTTTAAAAAATACATTTTAACAATTTTAGTAGGACCTATGTTATTTTTTGGGTAATTCAGAGTAGATTTTCAAGCCAACTTAGGTAAATCAATATGTGAAACTCTAACTTAGAAACTTAAAGCTTAATCAGACTTAATAAGAAGAAACATCATACTTGCAGGGTGTGCTCAATGCGGTGAGGAAAGTTCTTCAGCGTACACAGTGGGATGGCTTCATTAGAAGTTGATGTGCCCGGCCCATAAGACTCTGTCAGGTGAGGCACCACTGCCAGAGTATGACCCTGACATCCTAAAGTTCCTCCCTCCAGTAATGGTTTCTGGTGTTGAACACAGCGGCCATCGAGATAGACCCCTGGACAGGAAAAGATGGGTTGCATTTTTTAAATGCATTAGTATTTAAATATGTACTGTAATTCTCCGGCATAATCAATGTGGTAATGAGAACTTAATACAATAATGGTAAGGAAAACAGAGTAAATGTTCTTACTGGCTTCCATATTATCAAGGGCTGCAGCCACTCCATCGAGGCCTATGAAGAAGTTGTAATCATACACTCCTTCACTGTCAGCGTCCAGGCGATTCTGGTGAGCGGTGATTTTTATCCTTGGGTTCATTTCTTTCACTGCTTTGGCTGCAACGTCCGATTTTGGTTTCTGTTAATGAACAAGTGAGTAAATAGAACACATCCTTGGTCTTTAAATAATTAACATGTTTACTACTGTAGTAGTGTCTCACTGCTCTTTTATTATAAAAAAACAACAGAATTAACCATTTTTTTCCATTTTCAGTTGAGGATTTTTTTTAATCAACATACCCCATTCTATGTGTTGCGTAAGTTGTTTAGACATTGGTAGTTGTTTACACAGACATAGGAGATCAACGATATTACTAAACTACACTCAGACAGTCAAAATACCTTCACCTGGACATTAGTGAAGCCCCATGACCCGTCCTCTTAAGGTCTAACAAGATCCAATGAGCTATGACGGCATGTGAGCTTTTTAATTACAGAGTGTGTGGTTGTGTGTTTTCTCACCCCAATATCCTGAAACCTGAACAGGAACTGTCGGTTCAAGTTGGATTTTTCTATGAAATCCATGTCTGTCACTGTGATGTGCCCTTCTTCTCCAGCACTGAGCCCAATGAGGGCAAAGTTTTTAAGAAGCTCACAGCCGATGGCCCCTGCTCCAACCTTGAAACACGACAGTAGAGACTGTGTCACACTAAATATATATATTAGCTTATACAATGCAAGTGTATGTCAACAAATAAAAGCTATGTTTTACAGATAACAAAAAAAAGATAATTTGTCTTTTTGTCTCACTGATACTTTGTGTGGAATGTTTAGGGTGTTAAAAGTAACACATGCATGCACTCTCTCTCTCAATAACACACACATACAGCCAATAAACAACAGTAAAAATAAAACTTTCAAAGGAAACAGAGAAAGGGTTTGGCACTGTTGAACGGCCCCTGCACAAAAGGTCAGCACTGGCAGGAAATGCCGCCAGTATCACAGCCGTTTCCTGCATGTGCCATCATCATTAACACCAGACAAGGAAAACTCAAATGGAGTTTCTGCATTCCAGTGCAGAGTGTGCCCCCTGTTGGACAGACATCAAACCTGCTCTCACCAGGAAATACTTCTGCATTTCAAGCTTCTCCTGGAATGCTGACCCAAACACAGCAATCTGTCCATCGTACCTTGTGCCTTTCTGCCAGAGAGGGAAAAAAGAAATGGTGAAATTGCATCCAAAGTCTGACCAAATGTTCCTGCTTGATATATGTGACTGGTTCAAATCCAGGAATCTCTTAACATACTTCTGAAAAGGAGCACTCTGCCAGTTGGTCGTCATCTTCAGGGAGACACTCCAGTGCATCAAAATATAACCACTGCTGAAGAGGCGTAAATTTCCTACTACATGCCTGCAGGAACGTTATAGAGATCACAGAGCAAAGTGCAGTCAGCTATATACACCACACAGAATGTGCTAAGTAATGTATAATTAATATACACAGCGTAACACTAGCCATGTTATACACCAAAAAAACTGAGATTTGAAACTTATGTTGCAAACATTGACCTTTGATCTCACCTTTATAACTTCTTGTGCTGCAAGGCCTCCAATGAAAGCATTGATAGGAGCCAAGTTACCCTGGGCTGTGTAGGAAAGGCTTCTCACAGCAGCTTCATCCAGTTCTTCCAGCTGTGCGACTGTATTAAGCTCTCTCACTATGGCAAGCAGGGCATCTGCATCTGACTGTGTGGGATTAATAATGAAGAAGTGAGTGGAAACAATCCTGTACATTGCTTTAATGATCATACCACCACACCAAATCATGATTAACTTGTTTTATTTGTTACTGATAAGATAACCTGTTTTGAAAAATGAAATGAATACTGGCTGTAATATCCTGTAACCTTCACCAACCTGAGACCGAGGACGAGGGAGTCGCTGTTCTTTCTTTACAAAGCCATGGAGGGCTTGGAAAGCCAAGTGAAGGGTCTTGTGCCTCGATATTTTTCCATAATCATTCATTTTCAGCAGCTCGTAGTCAAATAAAGCCTCACTCAGTGGTTTCTGCAATTGTACTTATTTCATTAAAGCATACACTTTTACAAAAGCAAAAAAAAAAAAATTAAGGAAAGTCTAGATACTTACGAATGTTAACATGCAGGGCTGTTTCACCTCAGTCACTACTCCACCCCGTTCATACGTCGAAAAGGCTGAAGTGTCACCAATACTGAAGGAGTATGAGCCTGGTTATAGAGGTGACAAATGACATATAGATAAGTGAGATAAAGTTTGCATCACATCTATTACATTTTCTTTGTTGAAAATGTTGAGTGTCATGTGAAGGGCTGGGGCTCATCAGTACACTGCGTTGCAACTGTGAACAGTTGAGAAAAGAAATTGTGAAGAAACAAAGTAACACTGACCACGGACTTTGATCTCCACAGGTTCGATGCTGTTGAGCTCCGTCATGCCTTGGACCTGAGAGAAGAAAACTTTAGAGCCATCTGAAAATCCGTGCTTCCTGTCATCTGTGCAGAACACCACTCCAGGATTTGCCTGAAATAAAATCATGTAGACAACCTTCAAATTTGAAAGACATGTTCTAGTAATAATGTTCAAGTAAGCTCATTTTCACAGTTAGAAATTCCTGTAAAAGACATTTGGAATTATTAACATTCATCATCAATAATCAGACAGGCCTTCTGTGTGGAGTTTGTATGTTCTTCCTGTGCATATTTCCTTTTACAGTCCAAAGCCATGCAAGCTGAACTGTCAACTCTAAAATGCCCACAGGTATGAAAGTCACCCAACACAACTATTAGCAGGATAAGCCAGTAACATAAAACAAATGGAAGGTATTACCTTAGAGACACTTTGTATCATCGCTGATGCCGGCATCTCTCCATCTTGGTCCAAGACCTCAAACTCCTCCCCAAAGTCACAGAACAACTGACTGCAAATGAACCACAAGTTTTTAACTTCTTTCTTTGATGCTTTATTAAATAAATTAAATCTTATTTTTTTGACAGTTTTGTCTAGCCCACTTACCCACACAGTCCTTTGGTGTCTGCTACAATAAACCTGATTCCATGTGAATGGCAGAGATCACCAAAACACTTCTGATCATCCAGTGAAGAGTCAGTGAGGACCACCACCTGAAAAATGACAGTTCCCTTCCACTCAGAAAAAAACTGTGTTGTTGTTACTCTTGTTGTTTTTCTCTGACTACCTGAAATCTGAGTTTACAGTAAGACATGTAAGTAAGAGTAGGAATAAGGGGCATTGCAGCTAGTTTACAAGCCAATTGTGGTCCACTCACACAAGTGTGACTTGGTAATTTAAAACTTCCAGGGCAAATACATTGAGAATATATTTTGGTATAGTTAGGAGACATCTTGTTTCCAAAATGAGGGGAAAGGACTAGATGTAATTTGAAGAATTTTAAACTAGGTAGTGAAAGTTTTTGTGTTTGTGGAAAAAGCCTTTATGCACCTGATGTTAAGTACCTGAAATTGCAGAATCAGGTCCTGATCCAGTGGTCCAGAGTGGGCCAACACACGCACATGTGGGTTTAAGGCAGACAGCTGTTGTAGGGAACATGTGGCACGGTTTTGACCAAGATGGGATTCCTTCAGGAAGAACTGTTGGGAAAATGAAATTGCAGATTAACAAATAATCTCAACTCAAGGTCCACTTGATTTATGACACAGTCTTTTTTTGGTCAAGGTCAAGAATGAAAAAGACATTTTTTTGAGTGAATCTTTATTTAAGAAAGGAGGGGAGGGGAGAAAATGTACTCAATAGTGAAAGTACATAATAGTACAATTAGACACACAATGACCGTCATACACCATTATGTTCCATTATTGGTGGCATAATTCCCAATCTGACAATATTTAAGTAGAAAAGCAAAAGTAAAAAAAATAAAACTTTATAAAACAATATCACTTTACAGTTTTTTCCATCTGCTTACACACTGAAATCAAAAGTGTTGCACAATTATCAAAACCTTACACTCATGGAGCAAATATTGGCCCAGACATGCGCCACTATAAGCACAATGTAAGCCTCCCACTTTTCGCAAAACATTACACATAGTGATTTACAAAACACTAAACACATTTGTATACATTAGACACAGAAGTACATATATCATGATGTCACTTCCTTGTAATTCCAAAGCACCACTGTCAAATTACCACACCTATTAGCCAATCTATGAATCCAATCAACCAAACTAATCAGATTTAAGCACTACAAAAGTGCAGAAGGTAAGTCTAGTATTTTCTGTACTGTATTTTCATTTTACTGTAATTGTAACCTGTACTGGATCCAGTATGTTTGTCTGTTGTTGGCTGAGCTAACAGTGTTACTGTATGCCCACTACTGCAGTTGCATGAAAACCGAGACCGTTTCGTTGTGATTCTCTATGTTGACATGTTGAATGATTTGGGTATATGGAGAGAAATAAATATATTTTTCTCAGTCTGCAGCATTGGTCTTGTATAGTGTTTGGTGGACTTATTGTATATTTGCACTTTCTCTGTGTACTTCATTTACAGTACTCTAATCACTGAGAAGTAGAATGCTAAAAGTGTTTTAGGTTAGAAACAGGAGTGTGTGACTGGTTCAAACTGAATTAAGTCATATGAAACATGTGTGTTTCATTCGGAAACTAAATATATTGTTTATTAATTAATTAATTAGTGTATAGTTTTTGCAAGAGTGTTTTATTTTGCAAAGGATCTGAGGTGTTCTGCTAATTTGGTGTGTAGTTGTGTGTAGTGTTTTGAAAAACCGGTCCCTGTTTTCAAAATAGTGCATACTGTAAGCAATGTAAGATGATAATTACACTTGGCAGGTTTGGCAAGTTGTTGTTGCTCTAACAGGAAATATATATATATATATATATATATATATATATATATATATATATATATATATATATATATATATATATATATATATTAATTAAATCACAGTTTATGAGTTACATCTGATATCTCCTCAAAGCTTTATTTATTTATTTAAGCCTATTTTAACAAATCAACACCACAGGCCTAGTAGGTTACCTGGGAGGACAGGTCGGTCCACAGTGCCTGGCATTCATCCTGGACGGTGACAGACTTCACTCCGGACAGGATCACATTTTTGGCTATTTCTACCCCAAGACCACGCATGCCTGCAATGAGGACGTTGACTGTGCCCATCCGGTGCATCGCATCGTGACCCAGAACATACCTGTGCAGGTAAAAGAACATGTGGATCTCTGTACCTGCAGTCTACACACACAGTTAAATTGATTTATTGACATGTGTGTGTGTGTGTGTGTCTGTGTGTGTGTGTGTGTGTGTGTGTGTGTGTGTGTGTGTGTGTGTGTGTGTGTGTGTGTGTGTGTGTGTGCTCAGGCGGTGGTACTCACAGCTGTCTGGAGTAGAATCCTTCATCAATTTCACCTTGTTCTGTCATGTTGCACTCGCAGTCTCTCCAACAATAGTAGATGACTAGTTTAAAGTGGGGGATCAGCTGGACTGACACTCGACTACAACAACCGCACAGGTCAAACCAGGAACAGAATAGAAACCGGGTGTGTCATATTATGATGACAGCAGTTTAAAGGAAAGTATTTCACTTTCGTTTCAGAAGAGTCTTTGAATCGTTGTTTTGCCAAGAAATATGTTGTAGCCTGGCCACTAGAGGGCGACCCGGGACTGTTTAACGAGTTGTGCTTACATTGAATAAATGTTTGAATGCCCTAAAACAGAACTGGAAAATTTGAGTAAAATTAAGTTAATTTATTCGCTCATCGTGGAAACTCACTGTAGGTCAAATTAAAATATATGTTGTTATTTTCAGGTAACACCAACTGTCAAATCCCACTTTTTAGACATTTTTACGAATTGGTCTTTGGTCTTAGGATCTTGTATTGTGCTTTTTGTAGCCTATATTTACTAGGATGTTGACCTTATAGTGCAGAATGATTGAGATAGACTACACTCTGTGATTGAGACCTACTAGTTAGTTTGACACTAGAAGGATGTTTTTCACATTTATCTGCTGAGGGGGAGTTTCTCTACGCTCCCCTTAAGTTGTGTAATACTGTTATACTACACTGAGGAGGGACTTGGTAAAGTTTTAAAATTTTAAAAATATATTTACATATATTCAGAATGTTTCACTGAGGGTGAAGGAGTAGATGTAGATTTAGGAAAATTAAATTAATTCACCTTTTTCTTTTTGGTGGAAAACCCATGTCAGCTTATATCACGCAGCCAGAGGGTCATAAAGGGATAGGAAGGCAGATTTCTTGAATTTCAACAAGAGTGTATTTATTTACAATGTGTGCCAATGAACTGTCAAACTGAAAATTAATAAGATATGAAAATAACTAGAGCAATGTGTCAGATAAATGTGGAAATGTATACAGACAAGCACAACAATAATAACGAATATAGCCGCAAGCAGCGATTCGCAGGTTCAAACCTTTTTTCTCAATAGCGACTTCAAACTAATTTCACACGTGGTCCAACATCGTTATAAAACATATCCTGCAAGCTTTGTAACGATTGGACAAACAGTGCACTTTGTTTAAAATGCATACAACGGATTTGTCAAAAAAATTTAATTTCAATTCAGTGTGAAATGTAGCTCAGTCCAGCTCATGGCAACCACACAAACAATTGCTAATACAGCCGCAAGCTGCGATTCCAAGCTCAAACCTTGATTTGTGTCATTCCACGTCCAGTTATTGTGCTTTTAAAGGATCCCCTAGTGGTTTTTTGTTGATTGGACAAACATTTAGTCATTTATAGCCTGATTTGAGCTATATCACCTGCAGTTTGTTTGCCTTAATAGCACCCTCTGGCGTTCAATTTGAATTAAACTTTCAGGGCGTGGTTGAGGTACTTATGAGGACATATATTCTGAGAGATTTGTGATGATTGGACAATGAATACTATCTTGCGCTTGTAGTGCCCCCTAGTGGCGTATGTATATAAAACTGTCTGGGTATCTCTGGGGCACTTAATTGAATATACCTCTGAGTTTTGTGATGATTGGCCTGGTTGCTGATTTGTGTTCATTTATGTCCAAAGCCACGCCCCTTTCGAAGTTCATTGGTCAATAACTTTCTTTATATATGTATACTTTTTGTTGTATAAAGCATGTCCATATTTCATATGGACATGCTTCATACAACTTGTAACAAGCTTGATCTATTGATGATTCACTGAAAATGTTGTAGCAAGCTACGGTGTAGGAGATCTCAAAAATGTGTTTTTCAAAAAATTCAAAATGGCGGAAAACTTTTCTAGGTGGACCTTACTGCTCCCTGAGATTTTTGTAGAGCACAATAAGATTCACCTGTGTGCGAAATTTAAATTCAATCGGACTTACGGTGATTGGGCGTGGCCTTTCAAAGTTTGCATTTTGAGGCTTTAATTACAGCGCCACCATGTGGCCGTTTGGGTTCATATTTCTATAGAAGCAACATGCACACCATTTCCAGGTATTCCCAAAGTTTCATGTTTCTAGCTCATTCCAGCTCACAGGAATTTGAGCCTGTGCAGCACACGACAAATAATAATAGAAGGGTTCAAACCTTTTATTTATGGGCACCTTTCAAAGCACTCAAGGACACTTTACAGGTAAAACAAGCAAAAAATACAGTTAAAAAGGTAAATATAGTTAAATTAAATCAAACACATAGAAAAGTAAAAAAGTGACAAGGTGGGGGTTGCAGGATATTTAACCCACCTTGTCACAGATACAAATTATTATTCAAAGCAGAGTATCTTTTAGAATTCTTAAAACATTTCTGGATATATATTTAAAATTTCCATGGTGACAATAACAATGACACACCCTAGTATTGCTTAATGTCTTTGTCATTCATTTCAACAATCTAAGTCTGATAACGAGTCACAAAAAACACTCCAGAAAGAAAGAACGGCCTGCTTACTTAGGAGTGATGAGAAACGATTCATCATGACGTATCAAACAGAGGCGGTAAGAAGATGGCAAACCACTCTTAAGCTCCTTGTGGTGTGCAAAAGAGTAAAAAAGAGGAACCTGCAATCCGATTTAATATGCACATGCATGAAATGAATGCATTGGATTACTGCAATCTAAGCTGCATGGCCTAGTGCACTGCATCATGTTTATGTTGCCCCTTGTTATGAGTCATGTGTTCAGTGAGTTCTGCAGATGCAAACTCAAGGACTGGATGTGATGTCCTTAGCACTGTTGTTTTGGACAGTTTGTTTGATTAGTGTCTGGATATCTAAGGCCCAAATAAGACTGAGTCTTTCCTCGGTTTCATGCAACTTTGTACTTCAGTGCTTCTGTGGTAGCATACCTATTCCATTTGTGTCAAGAAAAGCTGGATCTGTTGTGGTTTATGAAGAACAACGCTTTAAGTACATTTTGTTTTAGCTGAAAATGGCATGCAGACTTACAGTCTGTGATTATTAACTTTGGATTCAGTAAGAGTTGGTAATGCATAATGATTCATTATGTCATGAGAACATATCTATTTGGGAAATGCATAATGATGAATAACTTAATATTATGTTAAAGTTCAATTACCATGTGTCAATTTATTTAATTTCTCTTTTAGTATTTTTTTTCTGTTAAAGGTCACATTGAGGTGGTCTGACTAGAGAGGGAAGAAATTCCTTTCATAACTTCCTGGCTGGAGTGGCCATATTTCAAGAGTAACTTAATTCCATCATCTAAAAGCTATGCAGTTTTGGCAGAAATCCTACAGGCGTGCACAGTATCAGGCAGTTTTCAACTGTTAAGAAAGTTTTTCCTCTACGCCACAGACGCATGACTGGAGGGGAGCTGCAGTTGATGATATAAGATTGTTACTATGAGGATATTTTGTGGGATATTAAGTGGTCAGATTTCGCAATTATATTACACTTCCTTATTGCGGGCGCGGCTTGACAAGACAGCACCCACTTGAAGAATACCAGAATTAAGCGCCTTAGAATGACGATATCATTTCCGGTTCTAAACCTTCAAAATAAGTCTTTAATCTCTTACTCCACAACATGTTTCCTGAGTGGGAGCGACTAATACATTAGGTTAGGCCTGGATAAGGAAGTAGAATATGTAATATGTATGTAGAATATGAAAGAAGTGGTAGGCTATTACAAATTGTGTTGCAAAAGTAAAAAACTAAACAAAATGAACTATCCAATTTATACAAGTTAGGCAATGCAATGAAAGAGTATGGGGGCAATATGTGACTTAATTGGCTCTTGGAACTTATTTAATGATTCGTGTGTTTAATTGATCAGCATACATTTTGTTATTGTAAAAACTTTTCTACAGACTTGTTTTCTATTATATAGGCTTGTACTATCAACAGATCATGTTTTAGATCGTAATGTAATAATGTAAGCGTGTCAATGGCATTCCCATATTTCTTAGTGTGTTGTATTATTTAAAATAAGCTAATTTATTGGTTTTCTCTCTTTCAGACTATTTCATGTGCTGCTGTGTGGAGAATTTCCCTTCTTGGGATCAATACAATTTTCATCTCTTCTCCTTTTATCATTAATCAGTAATTGATCATAAATCAAATAAACAATATCATATTACATGATGCCTCAAATTCTTACTGAAAGCAATAAACGAATCATTGATCATCACTCCCACCATGAGGGCTTCGTCCTGGCGCGCTTTTATTTTGGAGGTGAGTGTAAGATCAGACTGACAGTTTATCTCAAAGCCTTGCTGTATCAGTATCAGTGTAAACTCTGTGCCTGTGGGACTCCGGTGCTGTCAGGTGAGTTCGCGGCTGCAGGTTAGCGAGTGGAGCTTCACCAACACAAGAAATCTATCTCGTAGAAGAATTCACATTTAGAGATTGTTGGACAAATCACAGCCACATCCCCACTTTTCAAAGCGAGGTAAGATTTTTTTTTTATAAACTGTATACTACAGGCCTGTATTTGAATGCAGGATGTTTAAAGTATCTGTGGTCCACGTTAACGAATGACTGAAAACTGATCGCCTACCTGCACAGGAGATGTTGGCCTTATTTTAGAAGCTATAATACAAATGATTCTTATTATAGCCATGCTGGCTTTAAAGCTTAGTGAATGTTCTTCTCTGTTTTGAAACTTTTAAAAGAGTTGGCCATTGCGTAATGGTGTATTAGGTTTGTGGTACAGGATTACTATCCTACTGAATAATTTGCATTGTATGAGTAGGACTGCATTCATTTAGGTATTTTAAACTATTTGACCCTATTAGTTATTACTCTGTGTTATTCTGTGTATGGCTCTGGAGGCCGGGACATTTTCATAGTTGCTCCACATGTTCCAGCAAGTCATGTCTTGCCCACAGTAGATTTCATCTTGACTCTACCAAGTTGTTATTTTCCCACTGGCTTTTTATCTCAATAAGTTTCACGGCTATGACATATCGCTGCATATTAAGTCTAAATTATCTGACACAAAACTGCTTAATTATTTAGTTCAACGACAAAACAGCTGCTGATACTTTTACCTCTTTCCTCAATTCCTCATGCTGCATTTCTCAGTTTAAACAAGTTAAAATGTTGACATTATCCACCTCCACTTCAAAAGCAGCAGCTCTGTTGAGAATCTAATGTTACTGCTCACTGTAAAATTTCAACATTCCTTCTGTGTTTTCCCTCACAGAGCTCCTTCAGGTTCTCAAGAATGTTCTCTTTGAGGAAGGTATCTTATTCTTTGAGGAAAGCATCTTCTAGGTAGCACTCAATCATGGTGGACTGTGACGTGGAGATGGTCACTTGGGCCGCCTTGCTGACGGTATGCATATGGATACAAACCCAAACTGCCTCAGGAGAGCACACATGTGCTTCTACTCCACGTGTGCTAGTGGATTTCACTGTAAAATACTCCCTCCCCCACTTCCAAACTGACAGACCTATACAGAACATAGCTGTGAACCAGGAGGAGAATCAGCAAGAGGTGTATGTTGCAAGCCAGAATGTCATAGAGGCAGTCAACAATGCTATGGAAAAAATATGGGACGTGAAAACTGGACCAGTAGGCAGTCCTGACTGTGAAACCTGTCGGGTGTGTGACATAGAAATAGATCCTGGGGATCCAGTGGAAACGGACAATGAGGTTCTGCTTTTGGATTTTTCTACATTTCCCAATCCTTCCTTGTACATTTGTGGGAGTACTCAGCATGGGATCTGTCACTACATTGAAGTTGGAACTCAAAAGCCTATCCCTAAGTGTTTATACAAAAAAGGGCAAAACTCTCCAACCAACTGTCCAGACTGTCTGGCTAGCCCACTTGGCACTAAAGTCACCATAGTTGAAGAGGCAGCCATAACGCTCTTCTTTGTGGCAGCCTCTGTCAATGACAAAGTGGCACAGAGGTATCCAAGGAGGTCAATATCAGTCATGAGGCCACTTTCAACTGAAGATGGCTTTCATATGGTCATGGATGGCCTGACAGTGCTCCCCAGTCTACGGAACTCTTACACGATTGATTACATCTACAGCTTTGCCACCACAGAGTATGTCTACTTCCTGTCCCTGCAGAGAGAAAATCCATCCAAGAGCAATTCACCTTTTCAGACTCGTCTGGGACGACAGCCGATACGAATCCCAGAGGTGTGGATGTACAGAGAGGTGGTCCTGGAGTGCAGGTACCAAACAAAGCGCAGAAGGAGACAGACAGAGGCTTTCAGGTACATTGTGTATAACGGGCTACAGGCAGCATACTTTGGGCGAGCAGGAAAGGACTTAGCGGATATGATGTCGGTGACAGAGAGAGAAGACATTCTGTATGGGGTGTTTGCAGAGGTGAATGAGCGTGGTGAACCTAAAAAACACTCTGCCCTGTGTGCCTTCCCTTTGAGTAAAATAAACCAAGCGATTGATGATGGTGTGGAGGCCTGCTGCAAGTCAGGTCCAGAGCAGCTGTCCAGAGGTCTCTGTCACTTCCAGCCGTGTGAGAGCTGCCCACATGAAGTGAGTAACTCTTCTTATTTTTTCCCGACTGTCGTCAGAGCGGAGTGCAAACATCCCCACACTTCCAGACAGGAAGTGACATATTCAGACAAACACTGTTCACCTGGGAATGGAACAGTCTAGTTTATCATTAAGCTTACAGTTTATATTGTCTTGAGCAATGAGGGATAGTTTAAAGTAAATCTTGACTACTGGAATAGTGTATGGCTGTGGCAACTCTTGTGAAGGTGTGTTAAAGAGCAGGGCCAGATGAACTGGGAGGGGTGGATTAGTCAGTAATGTGACCAGCACATTGCCACACCGTTTCTCTACTCTGTTAAGTTTCACTCTGTGTTAAGTACAGAGATTTTATATGAAAACTGCTCATTAAGATAAAAGGCTAAATGATAAGGCTGCACTAAGTTGAATTTATTTGGTTGCTGACATTTTCCTTAATAGATAAGCTACCAGAGTGAAGGTAAAGTTAACTTGGTGGGTCAAATGTGAGCTTAAAATAACAGGCAAGATGTATTCCCCGACCACCTCTATTGAATAGAGCATTTGACTGCGGTGCTCAACAAAATAATAAAGGTGTGGTCTTTTCCCTTTTGTGGAGTTCATTCTGTGTCCTTTGAGCTCTCACAGTCGTGTACACATACAGGAATGTGTGCCAGCAAACACAAGTAATAAATCCTGCTGATAAAAAGGTGGACTTTCAAGGGGAGGGACCTGGTTTTTACTTAAAAGTTATTAGGAAATAGGTATATTATTGAAGAAATGAGGGGTAGGGAGGAAAGAATCTCTCTTTTACTCAGTCAATAAATGATGGTCTAAACACTTATAAATGTGTCTTAAAGCTGATATTTACAATATAATACAAATGTAAATACTGCATGTAGTCAAGCTCCAGATACTGAATTACATGTGAATGAGAAGATCAATGTTGGGAAAGTATGGACAGTCCAGTTTCAGTAAAGTAGAAAACAGAAACAGTCACCATGTCAACATATAGTGCTGGAGTTACTGATGTTTTATGAGTTTGTTACTCTCACAGCTGTTATGACTAGAGGCTAGGAGCACTTCCTTCTTAAAAGGATGAATTAAGATGGTCTCTCTTTCTGTCTCGCTTCCTCTCACGCACAAGCATATGCGTGTTTCTATGTGGTCAGAGGGAGACTGATGCTGAAAGAGGTAGATAGATTTATGAATGAACTGGCTAACTAAAAATAAACCCCCTTGTTCTATATTTGTTTGTCCTGCTTGCACAGAGCTCTGAAGACAATGACACATGCAGTGTCAAACCCACACTGGTATCAAAGCCGTACTACAGACAAGACCTCTTCAACAGGCAGATGAGAGACGTCCTTTTCACCGCTGTCCTGGTCACCACTATTGAGAATCACACGCTGGGCCATTTTGGTACCTCGGATGGCCGGATACTGCAGGTAGCCATATGCATGAGGATAAAATAGTAGTCATTATGAGGTGTGCCAGTGGGTGTGCTTCTGCAGTTTTAATGTTTTATACAAAATCTAGAAGTATCTTGTTCAGTACTCACAATTAACATTATTTCAAATATCTAAACATTTGAACTTTTACTGTCTGTCAGTCAGACTCAGGTGTATATTAATCCTTGTGACATTGTCTTTCTGTTTTTGTGTGGTGTAGATGATTCTTACTTTGCACAGGCCTGTTGTTTTTGCCAACTATTCTCTTGGAGAAACCAAAGTGTCCACGACAGCAGAGGTGTACTCAAACGATTTACTTCTCTTTGCAGTGGGAAATAAGGTACAGTTTGTAATATCTACTGCAGGCACTGCTTGTCTAAGACATAAGGCAAACACATACAGTACATGGTCAGCCTAGAATAGGTGTACAATTGTCATTGAATAATTGGTTTAACAGGATTTCAAATCTATTGGATAATGGATCCAATGGTTGTACACCCCATGCACTATCCGTTAGAAAAGAACATCTTGAAGTTACAAAGATCAAGTACAAAAAGTAGATAGTATAAATCCAATATGTCTCTCTGAGGAACAGTGGGTTGACCTTTCTTATGTCGAGCTGCTTACCTTTTGACTGTTTTTCCATGCTACATCTGGCTTACCCCACCCTCACTTCCTCTCTCTATGAACAAGATGTTCAGGGTGCCCTCTGCAGGACCAGGGTGTGCCCATTTTATGACATGCTCCAAGTGTTTGATGGCTCCACGCTTTATGAACTGCGGCTGGTGTTCAGGAATCTGCGTGAGGCAGCATGAGTGTGCCTCAAAGTGGAACAAAGACTCATGCACACCTGTCATAACAGAGGTAGATCTACTGCTAGGTGTAACTGATTAGCCACTGCATGACGTTTAAACACCATAAGTCATAAATGGTCCCACTGATTGTACTGAGAGGCTGATTGCTGTGGCTGATAACCTTATCATATTATCTGCAGTTCTTCCCTAAAATGGCACCTGCTGGTGCTGAGACGGAGGTGACACTGTGTGGCTGGGAGTTTCAGTCTCCTCTGCCACCCGCCATCATCAGCGGTAAAACCCACATCATCACAGTGGGCTCTGGGAACTTTTGTACTGTCCTGCCTGAAAATAGCAGTTGTGAAGTGTAAGTACCACAAAAGCACACAATGCCAGACAGTACAATAGAAGTAGGAAGTAATGGGCACTGGTAGCCACAAGCTAACAAGTTAACTGAGGAAGATTGATGTTTATTAGTTTTAATAATAAAATGTCTATCTATTTTCTCTCCCAAAGGTCCTAATGAGAATTTTGATATAACACAGTTCTTATAAACCTCAGACCTGTTACTTTGGTTATTAGATTTGGAATGTTTTTCGATTCCTTAAAATGTATGTGTGGTGTAGCTGGCTAGTCTTTTTTTTTTTTTATTATTGAAACATTTTGTTCTTAGTGTGGAAATATTTTTGTGTCATTGCCATTTTTGCTTGTGGTCATTTCTGTCTGACAATCTTCATCTACAGAATTTATAGACACATAATTCCTTTTGATCTTACAGCCTGGTATGCAAGATTCGGGAATACACACCAGACCCGGACCTCACCATCACTCTGGAAGTGCACGAGGGGGAAGTAAAAGGCCACTACTCAATTGAAGGCACAGCTCAGATGCCTGGCTTCTCTTTTGTGGTGAGAAACTTTTAACCAATTAAAACTGTTTAAAATTAAGTTCTGTATATGGTCTTTATTTGCATGAATGCTATGTACGATATTTTGTGAAACATTGTTTAATGCATATGGAATATTTCACCTCTGTTTAACCAGGAGCCAAGCATAACAGAAATCAAGCCTGACTATGGACCTGTGTTTGGAGGAACAACAGTTACACTGACAGGCAGGTATCTTAATTCTGGGATACAGAGAGATGTCTTCTTTGCTGACAAAAAGTGCAACATTCAAAGGTGAGCAACACAAAAAACTATTACTTTGCTAACACATTACTATGGTGAACAACACATTAATTCCACTATGTTCAGATGTCCCTTTCAAATGAAAGGTGTTAAGTATTGTTGACTGTTACCTCTTTTTTTCAGTGTTACTGAAGGAATGGGGAATTCTTCAATCATCTGCCACACAGCAGCAGCAGCAGGTGTTGGGGAGGTACCTGTGAAAATCTTCATTGACAACTTTCAAGTGACGACCCCTAAAATATTCTTCTACAAGAAAGACCCCGTTATAACCTCTGTACATCCTAATTGCAGTTTGCAAAGGTAGGACAGGTCTCTACTGGTCTTATTAATGCAATCCAAATTAAATTATATTACTCCAAAAATGTAATTGCCTAAACATAATAAGACAAACAGTGTTTGCACATAAAACATGTCAATGTAACATGCTCATTTATACTGTCTTACAGTGGCTCCAAGCTTGTGATAAACGGTCAGAATCTTGACTCTGCCCACAAAACTGTGGTTCAGTACACTTCCAAAAATCCCAACATGCAATCTCTTGAACTGGTAAGTTAACATTTTGTTTTTACCCTTTCTAAGTCTTTACAGACACAGTACATTATACAATTAAACTACTTTAATTTCAGTTCAATTCAAACAAGGTCATTAAACTGTGAATTTTGGCAATGGAAGAACAGTCAGTCATACTCCTTCTTAAGCTGAATATTGCTTTTCTATTATGATAAACTGTTATAAATGATTTAAAATGATTTCAAATAATACATCATGTGCTTATGTTACTTAAGGTCTGCAGTGGCACAACAAATGCCACATATATGGAGTGCTGGGCCCCTGCTTTTCCAGAAGAAATGCCAGAAGAAAAGTCTGACACAGGAGAGATTTTTATTCACATGGATGGGAAACGTAACCTCTGGAAGAGACGTTTTGACTACCACCATAATGTTAAAATCATTCCCTTTGAAAATGAAGACAATGAATTACCTCTAAAACCAGGAGAGACGGAAGTTTCACTGCATGTATGTTTACACATCTTACACTAGACAGTTTTTTTTCCCCACCTCTATTTATGTAACACATTTTTTTGTATTAAAATTATTAATATATGTGCATTTTTGACAGCATAGCAAACTGAACACAGTAAGCACATGTATGAAGATCACAATGACCATTGGGGGTGTGAACTGCCATGCCCAGGTTCTGTTAAACGAGCTGACCTGCAGGATTCCTAAAGGCCTGCTTATTCCCAGCGAGGGATTGCCTGTCAAGGTGAGGGAGTCTGCTTTTAAATCATCAACCTTAATCTGAATAATTAATAGGAATGTATACTAAATTAAATTTATTTTAACGAGAGCTATCATCTGTATATCATACTGTAGGTGTCTGTGAATGGGGAAGTTCATGATGTGGGTACTGTAGTCAACAATCACAGCAACAACAACACTGTGATTGTGGGCATTGTTCTGGGCATCATTGCTGCACTGGTAGTAGGTGCTGGCCTTGCATTACTTGTGATGATCCATTTAAGGAAGCAAAAGAGAGGTGAGGAAATCTTGATTCTAGAACACTTCCAACCATGATAACAATTGGTTAACAGGAGTTGCACTATACTACTATGTAGTAATGTATATTTTCATGGTTTATTGTTCAGTGATGTTCATTTATCATATGTATCCTTTCAGCAAATATAGAGAATCGTTTATTAACAATGCTTTCATGGAACCGCATGGGCAGCGGGCCTGATTTTGTCCCAACAGGTGACTACAGACGAGGTGATATATCCTCATTCATTCATTCATAATAATATTAATTGTTAATCAGTTATTCTACCTATTTATTACATTCCCTTTCTTCATCATCAGCAACCCTAGGAAGTACAACATTTTTAAATATAAATATTTTATAAATCATAAATAAAGAGACTAAATCAATAGATACATGTAAAAATATTATGGAACTAATTGTTTTAATTTATAAAAGTCTATCACTAAAGTCGAGGGTAACAGGATAAAGAACTATCTGACCGATAAAGGGTAACATATTCATAGATGATAATTATTTCAAACAAACTAGAGCAATTGGTTTCATCTCATGGTCTCCATCTTAACATTTAACTTTTGTTTGTTAGTGAAGATTGTATCACACACTGTAAGGTATGTTTGGTAAAAGTTGCAATGGCCTTTTAAGTACAACAACTTCATGGTGTGGTTCCTTGTGCACTACAGTGGCTCTGGCCAGTCAAACATCAGGGTCTGGAGGGATGGCTTTCCAAGGTTTATTGTATGCTGCCAGCCATGATTTGTCCATTCCTCTAATGCCAAGAGACAATATCTCAATGGTCAGTCTAAGCTCTGATCTTCTTGAAGAGGTAAAAGATGTCCTGATCCCTGCTGAGATGCTCCGTATTGAGGATAGCCAGATTATTGGCAAAGGTAAGATCCCAGTCTTATAATGTGTATGTTTTATTCTTATTTTTGACTATTTTAAGATAAGATAAGAGAGAATATATTGTCATCCATCTATGCAGAACAGAACATAGATTTAGCACAAATATTTACTATTTATATTTAATAATTAATGGTCTTATGCAGGTCACTTTGGGACAGTTTATCATGGGTATCTGATAGACTGCAACAACCAAGAGACCCACTGTGCTGTTAAATCATTAAACCGTATGTGAAAACCTTTTTTTAAATAATAATTTAAATCAGTGTTAGTCTATATGAGCTCATGGCTGTTGGAGGAGTATGAATGACAGTAAGTTTTGTAACAGGGATCACAGATTTGGGAGAGGTGGATCAGTTCCTCAGAGAGGGCATCATCATGAAAGGTTTCCACCACCCCAACATACTGTCACTGCTGGGCATCATGCTGCCTAAAGAAGGGCTCCCTCTGGTGGTTCTACCGTATATGAAGCATGGAGATGTGCGCCATTTTATCCGCTCTGAGAAAAGGGTATATCACGCAATGAAAGGTTCCGGACCAGTAGAGTCATGAATATTTTGAATAGCTCAGACCATGGGCGTTTTGGTGGGTCAGCTCTGTTTGATAATTCTTTGTCCTCCACAGAACCCAACAGTTAAAGACCTGATAGGCTTTGGGCTTCAGGTTGCCATGGGAATGGAGTATTTATCCCAGAAAAAATTTGTCCACAGAGACCTGGCTGCACGTAACTGCATGTGAGTGTGAATCCTACGTTGATTACTGGCCTGTCACATGTCAGTGGAGACACATTGTCACACGAGTTTACGCATCATCTAGGTGATATTATAAAGGTGTAATTAAGTTATGGAACATCTTTATTGGTTTAATGTAAGCATCACATGCTCCCTTGTGGTCTTCTCATATGGTCAACTACAGCATACATTTATAAATCCTTAATAATAACTTCAAAAAGTTAGTAAAACTCTAAAAAAGGACAGTAAATATGCCTTGGTTAATATTGCATCTTGTATTTTTCATGCAACAACATAATTAAACTTTTCTTTTTCAAGTATTTTCCATTTAAATGAGTAAATAAAGAAAACCTTGTTCCGGTGATTATACCAAATAAAAAGTATGTAAGGAAATTTGTCAAGCAAGATAGATTAGCCTGGCTGTCTGAAGGCCCCTTGGGATGCTTCATATTCTGGATAATATTTATGTTTTTGTTATCTGTTTATTTGCACTTACAGTACATATTAAAGGAATTGTGCAAGATTTTGGATCCACTGTTTCTGCATCCCAGTTAATGGGACCATCACTGCTCATCAACACTGATTTTTTTCAAATTGGTGTAAATTAAAGTTCACCTGGCTCCTCTTGAGCACACTTTGAGTCTGGAGATGTGTAAACTTAACAGGAACTATCCGTTAGATAACGTTTTCTTAAGATGCATTCTGTTTTCAGGCTGGATGAAACCTACACAGTAAAGGTGGCTGATTTCGGCATGGCAAGGGACATCTATGACAAGGAATACTACAGCATTCAAGATCACAAACGAGTAAAGCTGCCAGTGAAGTGGATGGCCCTCGAAAGCCTGCAAACACAAAAGTTCACTACTAAGTCCGATGTGGTGAGTATGCTTTATCCAGTCCACTAAAGTGTGCTTGTTACCACCATCATGTATGTATTTACAATATATTGCTCATCTGTTTCCCAGTGGTCATATGGCATCTTAATGTGGGAGCTGTTGACCAGAGGTGCTAACCCATATCCAAATGTGGACCCTTATGACATCACACACTACTTGTTGAAGGGACGCCGGCTTGCCCAGCCACAGTTTTGCCCAGATACTCTGTAAGAATCATACCTGCAACCCTATAAATAAATATCATGACTGCTGCAGAATTTTATCATTTGAGTTTTTAGTTGAGTCTTAGTTATCAGTGAATATAAATCAGTTTTATGTCAGTTTAATATATAGTATTTCTAGGCTCACATGCAATGGTTCACTTAACTGTTGACATATTTACTCACTTACTTACTTATTTACTCATTTATTTATTCCACAGCTATTCTATCATGCTGACATGTTGGGACCCGGAGCCTGAGTTCAGACCTACCTTCAATAGCCTGGTTACAGATGTACAAAACATCCTGTCCTGTCTGGAAGGAGAGCACTACATCAATCTGAAGGTTAACTATGTCAACTTAGATCAGCCACGGCCCTACCCATCCCTGACTGGATCTGCAGATGAGGCTGAGGGCTCAGACTTGGACATAGACAGCCAGGCCACCAGCTGAGGGTGCAAAGTTCTTGAGACTCTCTTATAAGAGCGCAGGATCTGGATTAAAGTTGGACAGCGTACAAGAAAAGGCACAAGTTAGCCTGGAACAATTCATGCATCACATAAATTGTTGATTTTGTCTACAAACCTGAGTACATGGAAGGTTTGGTTACTGATTTAAAAGTCACTGTATAAAGTCTTATTGGAGCTGAGACAAAATCATGCTGCAAGTATCCCATCCTTGTTACATTTTTTTGCAACAAAATAGAGACAGCATGTACAGTAGGTTGACTTAAATGTTGTTTACACATCTGAAGCACAAGTGTGACAAAATGAATGTAAAATGTGCTTTTGTTCTCAGACTTGTAGAACAGAATGGGTGGCTACATGAGAGTTAGACACAGGCTCTATAAAGTGCTCAAGGGTCAACATTTGTAATTTTTTTTACACAATATTCATGCTATAGAATGTACAACGGGACATGTAAATGTGAAATCATACTGTATGCAGAATAACTCATTCTTCTCAGATTTAGAGCCATTGACATTTGCTCTGCCAAAAGCTCTGCACCTATGAATTATACATTATGCTGTCCATGCTGTTCAAATATCTATTTAGGCTTAGAAACAAATCCAGTCCCTTTCATCATCACTAGAGGGCAACCAATGTCTTCTCCTTAAGCATCAATTGCTGCTGCAGTGATGTCTGCTGCACTACAGCAGCTCAACACAAAGATAACACACAAACAGTACAACTATATTCATCTGGGAAACTAAATGTATCTTTCAACTAGCATACCATTCTTTTACCATTCAAATTACAATGATGATCCAAGGGATTTTAAACGCACTGATTTTTCAGTTTTTACACTGAATGCCGTACAGTTAACCAATAACCTAGTTTATATTGACCAACAATATTTCTATCAGGGGTAATAGATTAGGTTCTGGTATTCTTGATTTTCTCTCCTTTGTACTAATAGAGCTGATTTTTCTTTGCTCTAGGTTGCACTGTAAACTATGTTTTTGTGCAGACAAATTGTTTATTGTGCATACTTGTCTGTAAAGCGTGTCAGCAAAATAAATGTTTCCCTAGATTTGTTTTTTCTTAGCCTTGAGCTGCATTAATACTAAGAAAAAAATCCTGATTCGCAAATACATTTCTACCTAAAATAGACTCACCTACAATTTAATTTCTAACTGTTATTGTTAAAAAATGCAGATCACTACAACGAGAGAAGTTCTTCATGAAAGCGTATCATAAAAGCCAATGACGCAGGTCTGAGGCTTTTTCTCTGCTAGGCGGATGAGAGGAAAAACACTGTTAGAGGTCTGAATTATGTTATCTCAACCAGAATGAAAACAGCATGCTTCCGCCTGCCTTATCTGTGTATCTAGCATTTGTAATACTCTCTGTGAATAATTTATGTATCTAAAATATATATTTTTTTTTATCCCTTCAGGTACTGAAAAGGGGTCACTAGTAATGACGAGCTCTGGTTGTGTTCAGGTACAGGTTCTGGATTTTAAAATGAGGGGATGTTTGCAGCTAGAGACCAAACTGAAAGCTACAATAATGGAAATGTTTTTGCTGTAAACAACAAATGCATTCAATATTTGCTTTTATTTAAGGAATGCAGAAGCAACCACAGGATCTAACATGTTTAATGGTTATTGGTCAGTTACAGTATTCAATACCACCAGGGCTCCAAAGAAATGTGGCTACCACTGACTTCATACAGATATTTTAGTATTTGTAGACTGGACTTGCTGAAGAGGAGGTGAGGAGTGGGAAATAAAGGGTTAGTCAATATATAAACAGTATGAGCTGCACATTAACCCACAGTGGGGAAAGGAAACATTTGTTAAATAGCACAGGTGCATCAAAACAATAAATAATATTTATTTTTTTAATGTTGAAATGAACGTTAAAGGCTGAAACTGGTACATACAGTAACTCCAATTTGACATAAATTGAGCATTAGCCTAAATAATCCAGATGATATCACCATGGTTATTTTTCTTGGACTTTAGAAAGGAAGAAAAAGAAGCCACAACAGACATACAACTATCCCTGCAAGTGCAAACTGACTATTCAGAAGCACCATATATGTTCCTCCCCCCAGTTGGCAAACACACACACAACACAACACACTCCATCCAAACGCAGTGAGGGGTGATAGCTGCACTGAAACAAGCTGAAAGCAGATCCCTGACGTGTCTGGTCTAAAATTCCTTTTGTTGTCTTCAAGTGTATATATTTATAAATATTTTACACTTTTATTTCCCATTGCCTTGGTTTTGAAGCAGGGTTTGGTTAATATCTGTGAAACTGCAAATATGCAGCAGCTGTTGTGTGATCCATGTGGACAAGGGGGAGGAAACTGTGGCTAGCTATTCTCCACAGATTAAACAGAAGAACACAAGAAGAGTGTGATTAGGACAGGCTATTAGCACTCTTAGTGGAGTTGCCCAAATTGAAATCTTAACTAAAAAGCATTGGTGTAGGGACATTACAAAAGCATAGTGGGGTTCAAAACCTACGTCTGGGCATAGATGTCATTTATAACTGCAGTGATGAATAAGGAGCCAATACACTGCTTTTAAAGTGGCAAACATGACTGTTGTAGCTAAAGATGTGCTGAGTGAGCTTAAGCCTCCTGGATGTGCTTGTTGAAGTTAAAAATGTATGTGGTAGTACCAGGCATCAGATGTTCTGCACTGCACCACTTGGAATAAAATGGCATGAAAAGTAAGAAAATAAACCTGATTCACTATTGTTAAGTATTTCCTAGCAGGTGTTTTGAACTATGCAAGTCAACAGTCACTTTTTCAACATTGCTCGAGGTCTCTCAATTTTTACAAGATGTTGGTGAGAAAAAGTCTGCACAGGAACACAAAGGAAAAAATGTGAGGATGCAACAAAACATGCAGATTTGATTAGTCACAAGTACACAGTGTTGGACTGTCTGATTCCTGTATTTATCATTCAATGTTTTTCCTCTTTTCTCAGTAATAAAGACATTTCATTTTCTATTCTCATAAAATTATATTTTTTAATCATTTTCTTTAAAAGTGGGCTGAATCTGTGATGTCTTAAAAGCCTAACTTTTTGTGAAAATTATTGTGCAAGTGGGTTTGTAGCCTTTCTCACACTTTTGTTCTCTGAAGTGAATCTGCTATCCTTGAGCTTGTGTACCATCAGTGGATACCTGAATAGCAAGACAATTTTCCTCCCTCTCCCTTGCTATTGTAGCATTGCATTCAGAGGGAGGTTGAAGAGCTGGGAGGTCACAGATAGAGGGTTGTGTTATGTTTGTTTCCCTCTCTGCTCTTTGAGTGAATGTTTCCACAGATTATATTGAAAGGCAAACAGAAATTTGCAGTGCAATGAAAGTGCTTTAGAGCCACAAGGCCATGCCAGGCACATAGCTAACTGTACTCGTTTAGAGATTGCACACTTTTTTACTGCAAAGATTTATGTTATACACACTACTTGCTGAAAATGTTATTTAAATGACACCACAATTGCAGTTAAAGGTGATGCAAATGTCTTTAGACTGACTATAGACTGACACTTTCATACTGTTTCTCATCATTTCTGTTTTTTTCATGTACTGACCTAGAGATATTTCTGTATTCATAATTAAACAGATTTATTAAACACTGATTTTTTTTTCATTTCACATGTGGTACCAGATGCACATGTAACCATACAAATGTGTATTTCCATGAAAAAAACAGTTAACAAATGTGTGTTTATCTCTCACTGATGTGTAATTCTACCAAAAGGGTACACTGTTTGTTTCTTAGTACTACAGACATCAGCACATTCCTTATGTATACATAAAAGATTAAGCATGTTTATATCCACACAGTCAAAAACACAAACAAGAAACAGTAAAACTAACAAGCTAGCCTGCATGACTCCTTGTATTCAATTTCAATGGGGAATCACACACATGCATATGCCTATGGAGAGTGTGTGTCTATAGTTTTAACATAAATGCATTATTAATTCATTCAGGTAATTATTGAACCTAAACAATGGAAATAAGAGAGATATAATTGTGAGATAAATCAGCTTCCATACCTATGTGAGGCACAACTGTGTGGCTGCAATCATGTTCTGCGGTGCAACTGTACTTATGAATGATTTTGTTCACATGATCCTCATCTCATCACCGCAGTGGTGACCTAAAGGTTAAAGAAGCAAGCCTATGACTGGAACGTCATCGGTTCAATCCCCCAGACCAGCAGGATAAATTCTGTGTGGGGAAAGTAAAGCTTCCAGTGAAGTACATCACACTGTGATTGTCCTGGATAACTTCGAGGTATGAATGTGTAACTGTGGCTATGTGATCAGTTTCCTGCAAAAGAGAGGCTTCCTCTCAGTGAACCTTTCCTTGAATAAATAAGGGTAAAAAAAAAAAATCTCAGTTGGGTTGTTTATACATGCTCCAGTGCTGATGGTGACACAGTGCTGTGGAGACATGGCCTGTGCCAAACTAGGTTGTTTTTGGATTCTGCTTCAGCCCATGGTATTTTTGGGTGACAGTATAAATTAAGGTGAGTCATAAACATTGCACACTGATGGCTACCCCTTGCTATCAAGTACGAGAAACAATGTTAAATAAGACATTTGGTATTCACGGTCTGAAAAGGAGCCAGTCAGACTACCTTAAACAACCAGATGCAACTTACCTGAAGTTAGGAGGAGTACTGCACATTTCAGTCATTACTGTCGCTCATCAAGGTTGTACAACTACACACTTGGCTGTCATTTGACAAATCAGAAAACCATTAACAATTAAGCTTCTATATTTGTCACAGTTATGTTTACTGTCATAATTCTTATTCTTATTCTTATTTTTATATTCAGATTCATTGTGTTTTCCTTGGTGTAGCCACCCAAGACATAAGATCAAAAAACCAGCCTGTGCTTCTCTTTTTCTATTTTATTGAAATTACATTTGGAAAGGAACTCTCAATATCAATGTAACATAAACAGTTCATCATCTGCATGTGGATTTTGATAGGCGATATTAAGAATAAATTAAGCAAGTGGATCCATGAGAAAGTAAAAAAGTGCATGTCATTCTTACACATAAGACTAAAAGTCTCTTCTTATACGCAGTATAGTCTCGCACAGCGCTGCAAAGGAAGGTCTGGCTAGTCCACACAATGTTCCTTGTTAGGATAAAAACGTGCTGTGGTTTATTGGCATTTCTTTAAACCAATCACAATAGTCTTTGGAGCCACGAAGCGCTGGCTGCGGCAACGGTACCTTTGCAAGATAGCCTCAGGAAGGAACTTGTTTAGATGGAGGGAGGCAAGCTCTAGGATTAAAATGGCTGTCGAATGTGTGATGAGAAGTTTACACAAAAAAAAGATAAATCTAATTTGATTGTCAATTCTAGCTCAGAGACTGTTTCCCGAATCGACCAGAGTTTAGAAGGCCAACACAAAGAAAGCGGAAGGTGAGGGACATCGGCAGAACCTGTGGCGGCACCGGAACTATCCTGTACCAATGAAATGTTATCGACATAGACTATATGCAATATAATTGTGTGGTTTGTACTGACCTACTCTTTAACCTACAGTATGGACTTTGTCTACGTATAGCTATGCATTTTCATCTTTACTTTGGCACCAAGCTGCCTAACAATTAATTACTTACACACAAGCGTGACAATTTTTCATGATTTACCAACTTTAAACAAACACAAGTTTAACACAATTTAACAAACCATGCTTGACATGCAACAGGGTCAATTTAACATTTTGGTTGATCAAGAAAGAAAAGTTAACCACAGTTACAAATGTTACACATGTAACACTTAAACATTCTTTGATACCTAGTTAATAGAGGTTCCCAGTGATGTTTTTATTTCTAATCTCCTAAATCTCACCAATGAACTGTAAACAACAGACTGTAATGATTTTGATATGTTTGATATATTTTAATTGTCTTCTTGTTTTTTTTGTTGAGTAAATTATCCTGATGAAATGAAGTTATTTAGACTAATTAATAAATAATAATAATCCTGCTTTAGAGGCATAAATTAAATGCATACAATAAACAAATATAACAATGAATGATAATAGTCTGATTCTCTCAGTGCTAAAAGACCAAATACACAAAGAAGTAAATCAGGTGCGGGTGTACATCATCGACCAGCTCACACCTTTACAGCTTCTATAAAGCTCGAGAAGTTCCTCATTTATCAGTGTCTTCCTCAGTAACAATTGTTTTGCTCCTTCAGATTGCAAAAATCACACATTCAACATTGCCAAGTTTATAGTTTCACACTAGGGCCCAGTTTTTGAAGCAGCTCAACAGTGTTTGATGGGTTTCAGTGTCTGCTGTGTACTGTAATGGAGTGACAAAACATTCAGTCATTTCCTGTCATATCATGTAACCTCAGGCACATTAAACAAAAGTACTGAGGCTTTAACCATTCTACAGAGCAGACACTTCCATTACTGTATAAAGAGTTTTATGATTCCTGAACACTATTAAATAAAAAGGGTTAAAAGAATGTAAGGGCTTGAGTTCAGTTGTGTCTTGATGTTTTTACATGTATGTGCATGATTACAAATATTTTAGATTTAAATGATGGTCATTTTTAGGCTTAGTCATTTGTTTTTATTTCCAAGCAGCTGAGAAAACAACACACAACAGACATACACTGCATACAGTGTACAGTGATGATCAAATGATAACGACAGCATGAGCATTTTGCTGTAAACCAAAAATGTACAATAACTTAAATCCCTTTCCCTTTATTTCCACTCCTGTCCAATCTCTTTCTCTAATACTTTTTGTTTTCATTCCCCCATCTTTTATCTCCTCCTTTCTCCCTTGACCTCCACACTCTCACATTCACTACAGTCGTTTAAATGTTGCTTTATTAATAAAACTAATGTCAACACTGAGGGTGTTTGGCAGATTCAACCCCGTACACCAGACATTTATGGTGCCTGAGTGAGAACCATTTCTTGGATAAATGAAAGATTGACTTATATTCAAAAATAATTCATTAAAAACTGTTTAACTGAGTAACAAAATGGTATAATTGTTAATGTATGTTGACTACAAATCTAAACAATGCTCAATAAAAGCAGTTAACATCCGTAAAACGTGGGCTAAAGTTGGATGTTTGGGATGAAATGACAGTGTGGTTTGGGAATTTGTATCAGAATGCTAAAACATTTACCTTTTCTATCTATATGTTTCTCAGCCTACGTTAACGTTAATCTCTATGTATCTTTTGTAAGATGATTAAACTTATTTCTCTGACCTGCAGGCTTTTGACTTGTGGGATACCGGAGCACCCAGGGGAAACCGATTGAGAGACAGGGAGAGAACATGCCAATTCCCTGCCCATCTGAGATGAGATGTTATTTCACAAATCATTGTCATGTCATTGTGTCTTGTAAATGAGTTAGGGTTGTTAGGGTTTAGACAGGTTTGTAGACAAAAGGTTGATAGAAGAGGTTTTCTGTAATGCTGATCTGTAGTTGTCTTTTAAAAGCCCTGTTGGTGCTTGTAAGCCTGTTGCTATGACAACCACCATTGGATACAAGTGATGTGTAGGAAGGTATGGAGATATGGTTGAAAATTAGCAAACTGCTTCATGCATGTTTAACAATCTATTCATAATTTTCACGTATGTGTGTCTGTGTCAGGGTAAGGAATAAAATTTGTTTGGAGGAGTAATACAGACATTCCAGAAAATTACATTCATTCATGTATTGAGTAAGACTGGGTGATATATCTTCCCATTATTAATTCAAGGATTGTACAGTATATGCCTCAAAGTGAATACTGTGAGTACACTGAATAGATATTTTTCTTTCAGCAACTCACTGAATAACATATTTTGCTCATTATACTTATGGAGATAAGGGAGTGGCCCATATCTCTCATGAAAGTCAGTATCAGCCCATTCCCTGCAACCAACATATTGCAGTCATGTGCTATTGCGTATGGGCACGTAAAAGAGAAGCATTTTATTTTTTTACTGTCCCAAGAGCATGAACCAATAAAAATGAACCAAACTAGTTTGTTACTATTGAATTGTGCTCCTCTCACTTTGTTAAGACTTTAAAATTAAAGTTGGGGACTCAGGTTACACAAGATATTTTACAACATAGCTCACTTCTTCACTATGAAATTGATTGTTATGGACTGTTTTGGCTTTAACACAGAAATCATAGATTTTCCACCAGTTATGAGCTCATCGACATTATGGGCATCCAGGCTTGCCGTGTTGTGGTAGCTATAGTAACCTCAGTGTGAGGGTATCATCTGTGACACTGTGCCCCCCTATACCGAGGCAAAAACTCCACTCCACCATGACCAACTGTCAAGAAAAGGTATTCTTGCACTTACTTTAAAGTTTTGGTTTTATTTCGCTTGCTGAGATTTCTGCCACAATGTCAACACTGGGACTGATTAAAATGTGATTCTTCGTGCTCATCTGCAATATTTCTTTTTTATGTGGAAACAGTGTCACTGTTAATAGTCTGGATAATCCACTGAACACACTATCAACAGTTGTAATGGGATTGTGTCTGTAGTAAGTAGTGTCTCTGATAATTGTTGGATTTGGGTTATAGAGAATAACCACTTTTTTGCTGTTAATCTTTACTTTTCAAAACTTGGAGTGCTTTATGCAGCACAAAAGTTCACCTCTAATTAAATCAAATAAAAACTTAAATAAAAATTTGCATGGCAGTGGGTATGAGTCAAACCTATTTTGTAATTTGGGTAAACTGAACCCTTAACTGGAATTCAATAAAGTGTAAATTTCAAACTAGAACTGTACATGGACTTTGCAATTAATAAGAAAACACTTGATGAGACAACTAAAGCAGCAGAATTTTCAAAAAGACAGACACAAATATTAACATTCTAAAATAACTCTCCATTGGACTTTTTTTTCCTTGTTAATGTTAAATCCTGCATGTTGTTGCTTAAAATGTTCAATGCTTAAAAGGCATCGAAATTCGCATTTTTACATGTTATATTGTATAATTGGAAAGGTTTGTGTCCTCAGATACTGCCATAGCTGTCAAGGTCTCCACTGATGCTTGTGAGAAGCATGCTTTCAGCCCTTCAAAGGTTTCCATCACATACCCTATGACTATTGGTTTTGGTTTCTATGACAACTAAGTTGAACTATAAATTGACTCATCTTTTACAAGCTTGAGTACAGGTGGAGAACAAAAGAGTTTGGTCAGAATATGATTTCAGGGCCAATCCTCTGCAAAACAAGGAAAGCAATAAAAAGAGTCTGTAGCTGGAATGGTATTGTTTAACTGATACCTTATACTGTCTTTTTATTTAAGTAAAATTGACAATGTCTAAAACATTACAAAAACAAGGGCAACTGCACTAGGATCAATTGATTTTCAATTCAATTCAATTTTATTTATATAGCGCCAAATCACAACAACAGTTATCTCACAATGCTTTTCATAAAAGAGCAGGTCTAGACTGTACTCTGTGATGTTATTTACAGAAATCCAACAATTCCTCCCATTGATGACTTTTGTGAGTTAAGAAGGATATTTTGAAGTGTGTTTTGACACACACTCCTAATTTATCTGTGAGCCTTATTCTTTGTTGCTCAGGTAGGCAGTTTTAGTTGGCCGTTTTTATAAGGCCTTATGGCCTTTTTTACATTTTAGATTGATTAATTTAATTTTAATACATGAGAAAAGGGAATGCCCAAAATAGAGCTTGTAAGGTGATGTTTTTTTTTGTTTGTTTTTTACATTTTCTAACTTTGTTTTCCCTGTCATAATATAAATCCCTGAAAAACAAGCTATAAATATGGTTATAAGTTAGAATAAGTGTGACGCTGATGTGAAATAAACAAAGACCATATTCTCCATTTTAAAATCCTCCATGAAGGGACTGTAAGAGATTTCAAATACAGGTGAGAAGACAGACTTGTTGAAGCAGTAAAGCAGGAGAGTCAGTCGAGTCCATTCACAGACTTACAAATGCTTGATTAACTATATGCAGCCATGGTAACATGAGGATGAGCAGATCATTGAGTAGTTACAGAGAAGCACAGTGAGGTACTGCCTGTGAGCTTTGTGACGCAGATTCCACTTTTGCGTATGCTTCTACTGTAGGACAGGCTTAAAAGCTTAATTACAACTGATATAAATCACATTACTTTCAACTGGCAATGAAGGTGACTGTTACAATTTAATTTAAATGATTTCATGGCAGAGCTTCAGATATTAAGATAAACAGATTAACTGAATTAGAACTGTGCCTAATAAATGGCAACAGAAGATCCCCTAAAGTAATAATAGAAAGAAAGTTAGTCTACAAGACTCATTAAATCCTCTAAAATGATTACGCAGACACCCCAGCCAACCAACTTTATAATATTTAAATTTAAATTTAACAATAATCATCTCATAACAAACGCCCCTGTTGTCTCAAAGATTTGAAAAAAAACAACTCAAAGTTGCTTTAGGGATCCTCGCTGTGAGATTTGTTACTTCAAAATGACTTTTATTACAGCTTATTTCAAATGGCACAAACAATGCAATGTCTATGTCACAGAAGAGGCTGTTACTATGGTGACAATGCACCAAAATCATGAATGTCATTGGCAATTTAGCTGTTGTGTCGAGTGCATAGACATGCAATTATTAGAACATAGACACGTGAGTATGGAGTT
The DNA here is from genome assembly GCA_013375575.1 of Percina caprodes. Taxonomy (NCBI): domain Eukaryota; kingdom Metazoa; phylum Chordata; class Actinopteri; order Perciformes; family Percidae; genus Percina; species Percina caprodes. The sequence continues at coordinate 1,620,408 of JABXJD010000005.1, read as the reverse complement.
AAGCCATATTTTGCTGTCTGAGCTGTAATGCTTTACCTTTAATCTGAAAAATATCCAAATCTAGTGTGTACCTGAACACTATTTTTGATGCAAACTCCCCAACTTCTAACTGTATTACTGAGGCCATCTTTCTATTTCCAAGTTGTACAATTTCATATTTGTCTTTCTTCATTCTTTATTCTGATGTCTCAAAGACAGTTTTAGATTTTAACTAATACAGCTTTCATGGACTCTGTCGGAGGATTGGAGGAGGATTACTGTTTAAACCTCCCGCTCTAAAATTATGACAGATAAGGGATTGCAGGACTCAGTATCACTCTTTGTGATACAGAATAAACAGTTTTGCTAAAACAACCAGAGTTGTGGAGAGCCATGTGATACAGGGAGACAAAAAAAGAGGGAGTAGGTGGTATTGTGGGTAGGTGGGGAGCAGGTTAAAGATGCTCTGCCACTCTCTGTTATACCAATGGCCTTTTAGCGGCATTACTCATTTTAGGAAAGAGACACTCATGTTACATAAGCCAATGCTACAGAGTCTGCCTACCAGCTCAAATCCCTGCACATCCTCTGTATACCTGTGCATATAATTGCAATGTGCTACATAGGACAGATCAGTGTTCTCTCTCAAAACTGCTCAGCTACCGCATGCACACAGAAGTCTCTGTAAAGATTAAAGATTTATGTGGTGACCAGGTAACTTTGGAGATTTTAAAGACAAATGTTCACATCATAAAATGTTACCTATGCCTGCATGCCAAAAAATGTACATTTACACAAAGAATTGTAGAACAGAATGCACTCAGTCCTTTGAAACATGACACATGCACATTGTGGTCTCATCCATAACACATAGTGTATGATGTGTGACACACACACACATACACACACGCACAGCGTGGTCAATTTGCTTATTTTTTTCCACAGGTTAATTCTATGTGCATTAGGAAGAAGGGATGCACAACATATGATTTGAATCTGGTATTACTCCATATTTTCCAAGAAGCCCTGGTTTTTAGTTAATTTTAGTCCAAATTGACAATCAATTTGCAGAGACTAGAACTTTAGTTCACCACAGACCGTATGTTAAAATGCAAATCAGAAACCAGCTCATAGTAAGGAGCTCATAGTTAATGCTCTCTAGGATCAATGTAAGCTCAACAGCATTGCTGCCCATAATGTCGATGACCCAGTGAAGCAGTGTGTGATTTTGAGACTTTTTGGTTGACTCAATCTTTGTTTTAGTTGTATCCTGTAGGATTGTTGCCTCTAATTTTAAAAGGCCTGCATTAAGAGCAAAGCTGGATACAGTACTGTGCAGAGAAATCAGCAGAGCAGTCTGCCATTTGCAGCATGATTGGTGGGTTGTGACTGCTTAGTGTGAATGATTAAATTAAATGACTTGTTGAGGGAGTTTGAGGCAAAAATCTTTTGATCCTGATCAATAACTGTTAAAAGTCCTAAGAATGATGATACTGTCATCAAAACATTTGCTGCACTGGTGCACGCACACATAGCGCGCATAGTGGTGCACCGTGCATCGTACACGCGCGCGCACACACTTCTCCTTCCTGCATCATAGCCCGCTGTACCATCGCACATTTACGTAATAGCCTACTCTCGTGAACAAGCTGACCTGTTGGAAATGCTCGAGGATCTTACATCTCTTTCCAAGCACGCTGGCTGTAAAATCAGTGGAAGAAAAAGTGAAGCCTCCACAGGAAAATAGCCTACTGAAACATTAGACAGAGGATTGGATTATTGATAGGCTAATTACCAGTTTACTTAATTAAAGGTAAGTGAACGCAATTTGCTTAAGCTTTGGTTTCCATCTCAAGATTGCAAACCATTGCTGTCACAACCGCGAGAAGTGTAGTATGTCGAGGAATGTTCTCCAGGGTGTATTCATTCAGCAACTGTCCTCTTCTTTACCACCGCGTAAAACTACTAAGGAAGCATTACTGGTTTTGGAAAAGTTTTGCGGCGAAAACATATTTTTGGTTGAAATATCAGACAAGCTCACGCGAATTAAGAAACCTGCAGGAGAGTTTTCTGCAACATCAGTCTAACCTGGGTGATGCGCAAATACTGGAGTCTATTTAAACTGCCAAGCTGCTTCAGCAGTAGGCAGTCAGTAGACTACATTTCCAGGCTATAATCGGGAAATATTGTTTTGCTGTTAAAACCAACGTGTATGCAGTATTCTCATTACGAGCCGCTCAACAAGTCTATTTACAATATGAGCTTTACAGTTCAGAAAGAGTTGCTCAAACTGCGTTTCGGATTTACATGAGGCATGCTCCTTAAGCACTCAGACTGCAGTACATCTTGAGTTCACATATTCACAGTCTCGCAGCGTCCCAGGCTCCTTGTCATTATTTGTCATCATTTCACACCGAAAGAGAGCTTGTGATTGCAATGCCCACTTATTTTGCCAAAGCTAAGCTGTCAATTACACATCCCAGATGGAGGACAAGTGCTCTGACACAAGGATAGTGAAGGTGCCTATCCTCTAAAAAACATAAAAGTGGAGTTTCAAAGGGTCCCTTACTTGCAAGGGCAAATGTTACATCATAGGTCATCACATCAGAAATACTATCAGAAATTAAACATGTAAATTAAGCACAAAAAAAGTTTGGGAACCTTTACTGCACTGCCTGTTGGTTTGATGCAGAAAACAGTAGACTTGCATGAGAAGGGATCTAGTGTTGAAGCACACTAAGAGAAAACAGGAAACATGTTGAGGGGATTTTATACACACAAGATAATGTTATTGGAAAGATTAACGTCTTATTTATGAGTGGCTGGTATTTAAAAAAATAAACAAGGTCTAAGGTTTATAAAGGGAAATCTTTGAACAAACGATAGAGATAGAACTCCCCACAGTAAACTGCTGCATGTACTGCTGCTTATCAGAAACAATGCCACACACACACCTTCATTTGTGTCTGTTTTTCTGTTCCCCTTAGCCTTAGTGGTTCGTTCCGAGAAACAGTTAAACATCTATCATTGATTAGAATGTTTTAAAGGCTTTGAATACAGTGTGTGCCTTTTGTATATGTAACAAGTGTCAAGGCTTTTCTGATGCCTTTTGAATATGTAACAGGTGTCAAGGCTTTTCTGATGCCGATGATGACTCAATAAATTGTCTGAAATCTGAGTTATCTATATGAGGTGCAGAGATGAGGTGCAGACATGACGTGCAGACATGATGCAATACAACACCTTTATTTCATCAATAAAGATCTGAGTTCAAGTCTGCAGACAAACAACTGAACTGAGTGTGCAGTGGAACAATATTGTAAACTGTGAAGAATACTAAAACCCCTCCTGTGTGTGTCATAGGGCATTCACCTATATAGTTAATTAAGTTGAAGTAGCTGTCAGATAACTGGGGCACACAGTGTTTTCAGATTGACATGGTAAAACAAATGTAAATACAGTTGATTTTATAAAATTATTTGTTTTTATTGGTTTAAGATGAAATTTCATTTTGTGTATATTAAGTTAACAGGTGACCTTTATTTTAGGGTTACTGAAATAAGTCACATTTTTCCATTAATTGTAGCTTCATAGTGTATTCTGCTCCTTGAGTTAACAAGGGAGCTATCTAACATGTTGTACCCTGCCTGTAATTCAGTAAAAGTTAGGTTGGCGGAGGGATATGATGATGAGATGATGAAGCACATTTTGTTGAGTCTTGACTTGTCCTATGCTTGAAGAGTGTCATTAAAAATTGGACCAAGTTACACAATCAAAGCGTCCGTGCTGTTACTCTAGTTACGCCCCGAAAGTAGGCCTACTTGTATGTAATAATGATGAGTTAATAGTTAACTCTAATAATAACTAGCGTTACATTAGTTTGGTTAATATTCTGGAAAAAACTGTTTAAAAGGAGTTTTGGCCACATGCAATGGCCAGTAATGACGTAGTATAGAGTACGCAGAGAGCTATTCTGCACAGACAATACCACGATGCACACTGTAGCACTTGGTGACCATGGCAACAAAACAACCTCAGTCGAAAGTGGTCCAATGAGCCAGTGATGCCCGCAGAAGAGATGAATGGAAGCACAAAGTAGGACTGAGTCACACTTATCAAAATGTTCCTCTCTTTAGTCTGGAGTCTTGAAAACAAACACATTTCTTTGCTTCTGTTCAAGTCTGATATAATGTCCTTGAAAATTAGAAGTGTGAATGTGTTCTTTGTGTTCACAGCTAGCAAGAGCGACATTTAGGCCATAAATGAGGCATTACAGGCTTTAAAATTTGGCTCAAACATTACCACCACCATCTGTCTCCTGTCACCAAGCCGTTCCCTTTGAAGAGGCTCGGCTGTGGCCAAATCCACAATTCTCTCTGGCCTACTGCCACCATCTGACATCTGACTTTGACCAACAAACCTGAGTTCTAAAATAGCAGCATAATGACTATTTCATGACAAAAAGGCACCAAAGCCACTTGTATGTTGTTATGTAGCGAAAACACAACATTTCTATTATTTATTGTACATTTTCATTCAGTGATCACATGTTTTTTGTTTCTTTTTTTTTAGATGGACTGTGTGACTCTGTGTGTGCTAGTAGGACCTACAACACACAAAGCAACAGTAAACTATCCATACAAATGAGCAGTTACTTTAGGGAAAATCATCATCCACTTTTTATCTCAGTTGCTTAGCACGACTCAGCAGGCATATCAGTTAAGCTAAGTAAAGACTTTTAAAATGTGAAATTGTGATTTAGCACCTCTGCTTGGCCAATTGGTATGTTATTTAATGCCAGAACAGAGAGCTGAAAAAAATGCATCATCCCTTCAGCAAAGTTGGAGTATGAGTGTCTGAGATGTGTTGAAACATAATTTACCTTTAGTTATACTGTTCCCCTTTGGCCAATCAGTGTAAATCTGCAACCGCTGGAAAACTGTTTGGTTACAAATTTTACTTCTAATTATAACACCCTCATTACATGGTTTAGTGCAATTTCCAATGTTGTGTATGTATAACAAGTTGAAGATAGGAAATTGGAGTTGACCAATTACTGAAGTTTTTAATTGCTAGAACATTGTCCCAAAATACACAATTTAACCAAATATTGTAAAAATCAAGCTTCTATGTTTAGCGCATGAAATGCCTTGTACCTCCTGTGTCAAAACTGAACCAACAGTTGGTGATGTGTTAAGAGTGAAATTTGTCTTTTAGGCCTTGAGGCCATCTTGTTGTTGCACCTCACAACAAATAATAATTTAATATAACTGGCATGGCTTTTACTCTTTTTGTAGTTAATCAGAGTCCAGATGTGTGTGATTTATTTTGCAGGAGAAATAGGTCCCTTCAGAACCTGTAATTTATCATTAGAGCAATATTTGCTTTTACAGACATTTTGTATTTCAATTAATATTTTCTAATAGGTTATGTAGTTAATTAATTAATTAGTTAAATAATACAATAAGTAATTATTTAAAATAGCGCTGCCTTTGTCATGATCCCCCACATGGTGTCCACTGTTTGGTTCTTCCAAAGCTCTGCGACAGTCTAAATGTGAAACACCATTTATATTCACAATATTGAAGAACACATCATTCATATCGTTCAAAAGGCAAAGATAAAAGAGCCCTGATTCAGCAAAAGTCAAGTGCCTTCTATCTTTTTCTTCTTCTGGTGAAGGAGAACAGCCTTTTATCTCCAAGATTGCTTTGAAAGGGGAGGGGGAAACAAGTGTGCACAAAATTCTGTTTGACTTATACTTAGTGTTTAGTGTTTGGTGCACTGAGAGTCAAGCTTCCCGAGAACAGTTGAATGGATCTATGATTCATTGTGAGGTGTAATGATTGCATTAAATTGTCTCGTGTCTGCCTCGCCCCTTAACTCTGTCTTTGTGAGGTGGCTATTTGGTGTGGTTAGAGAGACAGAGGGCACAGAAATGTACCAGAGGGGCTTATTCAAGATGAGATGAAATACTGCTCGGACATGGCTTGACCAATTTGGTTAAAGCCATTACAAAAGTGACCATGAATCTGATGATGTTTGTAGATTAAATGAACCTTGCAAAAATCATTATGGAAGAGATAAGGCATGAGAAAAAGGAAAAGCAGTTGTTCTTGTGTGCATCATCTGTGTGCTTCTATTGGTCTGAATGAGCATCATTGCGCAGGATTGAGGCGTATATTATGAAAACCCAGGCAGAACAGTTGTGTGAATCTAGGTGAGAGCCAGAAAACAATAATGGTGAGTGTGGGTATTGTTCTCGCAGGATTCATGTAGAGAATGTGATTTAGCCGGAGCATCTAATGCTCATCATACTCCACACTAATGGTAAACTCACAGCCCTCCTCTTTAGAACAGAGGAGCATGCCATTGTATCACTCATCACGCAAGCGGTGTACTAAAATACACAATTCTTTGGGCTAGAGCACCACTGTAAGAAATGGGCTTGTAGTCTGAGTAGTTTGCAACATTCTCCCACCCTGTTTTTTTCATAATGATCAACAGACATTAGAGATGTAAAGGAAAGGCAAGGTTTGAACTCACCTTCTCAGAAACTACCGTACTAGTCAACCTCATCCCGGAACACTCTGCTCAATCCAATGATATTACAGGACCCAAGATAAATACAACACCCTATGGTTTCCATTTGTGACTATAGTGGTACTAATACGAAGGAAAAAAAAGTGGTATTTTGTATTCACCAATATTTTACCTCTGTAAAAATACTGCATCTGTTTGTTATTGACAGCGGCACTTTTGGCCTTCCGTAAGGACTGTATGTAGGAGGGAAGTTTGAGATAAATGACTTTGATTGTCACTTCTCAAAACGCTTTCTCTGGCCATAACCTAAATAGTATTACTGCAGTAAAGATCAGAACATATGAACACATGAGGGCCCGCTGAGAAATTAAGGAGAGGGAATATTACTATAAATGTAATTAAAAATGTACATATCTTGCTTTGCTTTTGCAATTCTTTGGCAGAGATGATTTAGTAGTGTTTTTGTCAATGCATGACATGTCTGTTCTTGAGAAACAAGCTAAAGTTGCATAAAAACCAGTTGTGCACAGTTGTTTTGCTAATAGATTTTTTTTCATATCAGAAAGGGTAAAGTTACTAATGTTAAATCATTTATCCCATTTTACTGTAGACATGCTACTGTAGATTAGCCAATGCCATTAGTAATGTTTGAAAAAAAGTTTAAAAAACAAAAGTAATTAATACCAATTTGGATCGGTAGGTTTAGATACTAGAGTGACATGTACAAGAAGCACTGGAGCACAGCTACTTAAATACCTGTTAATGTATAGGACTCCAAATGAATTGAAAACTATTTTTCTCCTTGCTTTACTATATGGATGAGACTGATACGATCCAATAAATCAGTATCAATAAAGAGGCCAAAATGAGGAACATCAGTGGAAACGGAGTCTCTTAAGTTATAATAACCAAGCAATTTACATAAAGTAACACTTTTTTATAAGCTTCACAGCAGAGATCTGAGAAGACTGGATCACAGAGTAATGAGTCCCCTTGTGGACAGTAGCACGCTGAATACACCACTGTCTACAGTCTTCAACTAAAGGGCTCCCTTGTGATTCACAAAACATAAGATCTTCTGCGGGAGGCCTTCTGCTTTGTTGCTGGCAAGTAATAAACAGAAATAAAGCACATTAATAGAGCATCTCTTTAATGTGCAGTCTTCAAATTCCATTTTTTATATTTATAAGATCACTCAAGCTGGGAGAAATATTTGCCTCTGATAGGGTCTTGACTGAGGCTCCAGACAGCACCTCAGTCAGAATTTCTCCCACTCTTCCGTTCTGACTGCCATTTCTACTGTAAGGCCTGCCAAAAAACTGTGTCTCTTTTTATATAAGCATCCTATTTTACCAGTAATATCTAGCTGGTAGTGATGGACCTGTGTAGTATTCTGCTGTGCAGCTGCAGCCATTCAAGTTACCCTCAGTTAAAGTTGTATGTATTTACATAGACATGTACCGTAAGTGTGTAACTTCACTTCTGCCGTTAATTGCAACAAAAGGGTCCACAAGTAAAGTGTAAAAACAAACAAAAACAAATTGTGTGGGTGAACTCATTTTATTGGGCTTTTTGTTGTTTACAGTTAGAAATGTTATGTTTATTGGAAGGATTTATCCTGCAGTTCTTTATGTTGTGTTACCAGATATACAGTCAGCTGTTACCTTGGTCAGCAGAGTGAGACTGAGCAGACTACAAGTGTATTTATTTATTTCTACTATAAATATGGTTGGATGATAATATATACTGAGATTATAAAATGGGTCTATAGTCAGACATTTTACAATAGCATTAACATTGTGGTATATATCATTTCACATTAATACCTTTGGTTGTATATATGTAAATTATATTACTACATTTAAACTTTGTTGATTGTAGTTCATATAGATGTTATGCTGACTCCACTTTCAAACATTTCTATCAGTTGATCACGACAAAGTACCTCTAAGAATATGAAAACTGTGGGCCGGTCGGATGTGCAATGTGCATGTCATTATAACTGTCATATTTCCCTGGCTTAACACTTGTTCCTCCAATATGGCAGAGTTAACAGCTTTTAACAGGTAGACAAAAGTTAAAGCAAGAGCACAGGGTCAAGGTTATCTGAATGTTCTTTTCTGTAGAAAGCAGACAGACGAATAATGCTACAGCTTCTGCAGTACAGAGCTGACTCGCTGCATTGTGGAAAGAATTTTTCAATGTTGTTTTGCTTTTGTGGTAATTTTAATTAATTTTCTCCCACAAGTTCAATTCCCCCTATTGTCAGATGAATGACCAAAAGATTCAGAGAAAGAAATTATTGTGTGCTCAAACCGCTCCCTATAAATGTTTGTTAGGTGCCCTCATTAAGCAACAGTTTCCACCATTTCCATTATTGCCATTAATGAAAAGGTTTCTCTGTAAAGAAACATTTTCATATTTTGACACATTTTACAGCAATAAATTAACAATGACACTGTTTAATGTTATTCAGTAATGAGCACACAGCTTTGGAGATAGGCTTCTAGATACAGATGCTCTCCTGTGTTCAGATCCACTTTGTACTGCGGAGATGCATGTCTGTCAAAATGACATTGTACTATTGAGGTAAATCTAACATGTTGCATATTGTCAGCAGGTTGTGTTGTGGCAAGACATTCCCTGGCTATAGAGCACAGACTGCCATGCCATTTGGTTGTCTGACACTCGGGGAGAAGAAGGATTACAGCAATCCCTCAGAGGTGGCCGACAAATATGACCTCGGACAAATTGTTAAATCGTGAGTACATCTTTGTTGTAATAGTGTGAATATAAAGTGTGTAAAGACTTATAAGAAATAAGAAATCTGCCCAAAATATGATGTATATTTCCTCTTTTAACAGAGAGGAGTTTTGTGAGATATTCCGGGCGAAGGATAGGAACACCTTGAAAATGTACACCTGTAAAAAGTTCCACAAAAAGGATGGAAGGAAAGTGAGGAAAGCTGCCAAGAATGAGATAATGATCTTGAAGATGTAAGTGAAATCTTAAGCTCCTCGTAATAGAGCCTACGTGCCTGGGGCACTTTCCTGGTACTGACTGAGGCAAAGTATGATGACAAATGATCAGCAAAATTCTTTCTTTAGGTCGAGCCAAAGACAAAGCAAAGTCTGGTGCAAAAAACAAACATCCTGAAGTTTTTCTTTTGCAAAATAGCTGGTGTAGTTATCAGTTTTACCCTAATAGTCCTGAATGTTTGACATGAGCCTGTATAGCTCTGTAGCTCGTACTACTCATTGATTCTATTTATTGCTCAACTTACTCCCACTTACGTCCCTCCATTTTCCTCCTTCCCCTCCTTTTACTCTCTCCCCCTTTTTCCCCCTTTTCCTGCTTTTCAAAGGATAAAACATCATAACATCCTCCAGCTGGTTGACACTTTTGAAACTAAGAAAGAGTACTTCCTTTTTCTGGAGCTGTGAGTATTATTAGATGCACTTGAGAGAAATGTTGGCACTGTCGTATAATACTGATTCAAAATGTGTTGTTATTCTATAAGTCACATGCATTCAATCTGGATGTCCCATCTCTTCAGTGCTACAGGCAGAGAGGTGTTTGACTGGATCTTAGATCAAGGATACTACTCCGAGAGGGACACCAGCAATGTTATGAGGCAGGTGTTGGAAGCTGTAGCTTACCTTCACTCTCTGAAAATTGTCCACAGAAATATTAAGGTATATTACACTGCTGACACCTACTGAAAAAAATGTTGTATTTCATCACAGTTCAAACAAGATATGTATGAATAACTGCTCTTTGTGAATTCTTTCTATTTTGACAAACCTTTATTTGTTTACTCATACAGCTGGAGAACTTGGTGTACTTTAATCGTTTGAAGCACTCCAAAATTGTTATCAGTGACTTCCAGTTGGCAAAACTGGAAAATGGACTCATTAAGGACCCATGTGGGACTCCAGAATATCTTGGTCAGTGACATAAAACCAGATTAATTAAATCAAATTTTAACTAATGTAATTTGATAGGTGTGTAGTCATATAATAAAAGTGTTTCTATATGTGTTGCTTAGCTCCTGAGGTGGTTGGGAGGCAGAGATATGGAAGACCTGTGGACTGTTGGGCCATAGGTGTCACCATGTATATACTGTAAGGGCTCATAAATATAGGCTACTACATTCATTTTCTTGAGTTCATTTAAGTAACTTTATCAACATGTGTGTTTTTCTATAATACTCTTCTTCTGCCAACGCAATAGTTTGTCTGGAAACCCTCCTTTCTATGATGATGCTGATGAAGATGATGATCGTGATAAAAATCTTTTCTTAAAGATTTTGTCAGGGGACTATGAATTTGATTCACCATATTGGGATGACATTTCAGATTCTGGTAAGAGATAATCAGTTTATTTCAATGCATAGTAATGTAATTGTATGTTGCAGGTTACAGATGATTTGTTTCAGGACTGAATTTTTGAGAAGCAGTTGTTGAGTTCACTGTTGTTTGTTTTTTAAAGCGAAACACTTAGTGGCATCTTTGATGGAAGTAGACCAAGATCAGCGATTGACTGCACAGGAAGCTATTGCCCATGAATGGTAAAAAAAAGAAAGTTAATTAAATAGGATTAGTGAGACCAACACAACTTTTATCCAGCATATTATTATATTTAAGTTATTGAGATAATTCTTTTATTCTTTCTCTCAGGATTTCTGGAAATGCTGCTTCAGACAAGAACATCAAGGATGGCGTTTGTGCACAAATAGAAAAGAACTTTGCCAAGGCCAAGTGGAAGGTATCATTTTTAATATAGCTCATACTGCATATCAATAATTTTTTTCTCATATATCCTTATTGTTTTTCAAATATTAATCAATAATTAACACCACTTCAAACTGTATAAATAGTAATATGCATACTGTACAATCAGTCATTGGGACATTGCCTATCCTTTAGCTTACGTTCTTTCACTTATTTCCCTCAAACATTGGAACTTTTCAAACATTTTTATGTATCCCTACAATTGCAAAGGTTTGACTTGCAAAACTGCAAAAAAAGTTTATTTTAGATTGTTTGTATGTTATTGGTGATTTTGCTATTTTGGTTTTGTTTGTTTTTTTTACAAAAAAAGACAGCAAGTGTGAGAGAGAAATTTTATAAATTGTAACTTTTTCTTTTTTTTAATTTAATTTTTATTTGATGCTTTGGCAATATTGTCTTTGTTACACTCATGCAAATCAAGTAAAGGAAATATTGAATTAAAAGAGAGAGAGAGAGAGAGAGAGAGAGAGAGAGAGAGAGAGAGAGAGAGAGAGAGAGAGAGAGAGAGAGAGAGAGAGAGAGAGAGAGAGAGAGAGAGAGACTAGGTCTTCAGCCTAAAATATATATATCCAAAAAAACATTAGTTCTCTAAATAGAAGGTGGCATACCACCAAAGCAGACGACATGTGTATACCTTCATGTTTTTAATAAAAATTGTTTCAGTCTGATGCCTTCCCCAGATCATGCATCAGGATCAATCTGTAAAATATGTTGTATGCTATCACTTAATTTTAACTTTTAATTACTCACAGAAAGCTGTTAGAGTGACCACCCTCATGAAGAGACTTCGAGGGTCTGAGCAGGGGGACTGTGGGGCCTCCGGTCTTGCTGTAGGGGCTGCAGCTGACTCCAACACGCACAGCGGTGCTACTGCTCCTCCAGGTGGCAGCAGCGGAAGTGTTGCTGCCAGTCTACAGGCTGTTCTAAGTGAAAAGGCTTCTGACACACAAACTGCCACCATCTCTGCACTCTCCCTGCCCAGTGCAGCCAGACAGGAAGAGCAGCCACAGGCCCCGTGCAATGGCGAGGTTCCCCAAATGTTGCCACCAAGAAAGGGAGACTAGGCGTCAAACAAATATGAGAAGAAGACCCTTGCCAACCAAAAGCACATGTGCAGTAAAGCCAATACATTTGGCATGATGATACCATGTCTATGCCGTTTGACTACCACCTAGTTTGCAGAGTTATTACACAACCCCATGCATTTCATCATTTTTGCCTTCTGTATTGATTAGTCTATTGAATAGTGTTCTCTACCCTCCCTTGTTATTTTGTGTTTGAGTCCCTTTAAAGCTAGTTGCAAAGTAGCTCTTCTTGTTTCCTTTTCCCTGAAAACTGTAAAAACTCATAGTGCAATTTGGTGAATCTTCAGCTCATCTTTATTCATTAGATCATTGTATATAGACGTATTTGTCTGTTTCTATAAATTGCTAGTTTTCAGCTTCAGAACATGCAATCCTGAGTTCATAACTTGACTTAACATTATAGGTTGAAAGATTTGGTTAATTGATCATATCAAGATTGGAAAATATTTAAATTAATTGAAAATACTTTCCTGCATGTTACATAATTTAAATACATTTTTAAAAAGGTAAAATAACAATGAGACACTGAGTACTGTCTTTAAAATATTCTTACAAGTTATCACGTAACAATTAGATACAATCATACATTAATGGATTCAACTTAACACCTATTCTAGATTTATTTGTTTATCTCCAGTGCAGTACAACATCAGTCAAATTACAATCTTAAGGCAGCAAGAAAGCATATTTTTAAGTTGAAGTGCCTTAATATTTGTTGCAGTAATGTAATGAAATGTTTCAAAAGAAACAACTTGATAAAAATTACTTACTGATTTCTTTTCAAATGTTTTAGCTGTTGTTCCTTTGCCCTTCTGTTTAATTTTATTATTATTATTTTTTGTATTGATACTTGTGTTCCGTCCTGTTTCACACTTCAATTAAAACAGAAAACTAACTTTAGAGTGTTGTATGTGAAGTGATGTTGTATTGCCATTTGTAATAAGTCAATTTCAGAGTTTATAGCCGAGTCCATACACTGCACCACTATGTATTTTTGCATTGTATAATGTGTATTTTTTTTTTAACGTGTGTATTTAGCAACATTTAGCTGAGCTAACAGGTTGCTACAACGCTTGTGAATGAATAAAATGAGCAATACTAATATTGCTGAAACTTTGTCATTTTTTCTCAAATTGTCCCATACCGACAGTATGTAGGCCTATTTGACAACACAGACCACTCCACCAACCCGATTCAACTTTTAATAAATGCAAACAATCTTGGTCATTTTAAGAAATAGTGTTAGAGAATATATTTTAGGCTACATACTTTGTTTGTCAGTATTTTAAAATATATATTTTCAGAACGAATATTGGTTAATAGATGCTTCAAGAGGTGATATTTAACATTTGAGTGCTATCAGAACACAATACAATATCGTATATGCATTGTTCACTAAACAGCCATAGAAAAACTTTAATCTTTGATTTGATTGATTTGATTATACAAATTTGATTTCATCAAAATCAAAATAGATTTGGACTCCATTTAAAAAACAAAAAAAACAGTGGTAAACAGTATAGTTTGATGAATGTCAAGTCAAGGCCGTTCACTAATTTTGACACTGAGATTTCTTTAGTCAAACCCGAAATATATGGCATAGGTATGCCATACTCATATACTGTAAAAAAAATAAAAAAAATAAAAAAAAGATATACTGGCCACTTTGTATGGCTCCTAACATAATAAAACATGACAGTGGTTTCAGTTTCATGTAATAACCGCTGGAAGGTAGAAATCCGCCCCAGAGGGTCTGGTTTGTATGCCGTGAATACAACGAAGAAGAAGAGCTTCGTCTCCGCTGCAGCAACAGAAGAAGAAGGACTTCTTCGTCGTCTGCGTTTGTCAACGAGTTGAGCCGTTGACGACAACGCTTAGCGTTATCGACACTGAGCTCGAAGAACAAGCAAGGTGGGTCCTGAAGAAACTATATGTACGCGATAATAGTGAAATATAAAATCAGTGAAGTGTTCTGTCTTTCAAAGGATGCTGCTCGGCTACAAGCTAACGCAGAGAATCAGGCGTCTAAACGATCATGTTAGCCATGTTAGCTCCAATAACGTCACCCTGTAAATTGTCCTGCGGTGGTCCAACGTTTGTTATAACGTTAATATTATTTTGCTGGCTTATTAACGAAATGCTAAAATTGCCTTTAAAGCGGCCCTTTCCTTGAATTAATTTGTTTATTGCAGTTCAGTCATTTGATCCATAGCGCCAAATATTTATGTTGTGGCGTAGATTTGAAAGGCCTAGCTAGCTGACGTTAGTGATAATGTTAGCCATAAGTAGCAGGCCACTCTTCTGTGGGCCAACATAGCAATCACACCACCCAGTGTCGTTACTAGCCCCAGCTTTGACAGCGTATGCAGCCATCTTTTAAGTATCGTCACAGTTGCATAAAAACACACCCACTCGCCAACAGAGAAATTATCAATTCTTAATATATGTTTACGGTATGCTAATAATTAGTCATCCTGATTGTCCGTTCTGGGATTTTACATTGGTCTATTCTGTACACTCGCCATCTAGCTAGCTAACCTTAACGTTATTGCATGTCTGCCCTGCCTGACAGAGAGATCCCTTCTTTGTTGCTCTTCCTGATGTTTCTTCCATCTTCATCCGTCAAAGGCTACGTTTATTGGGGGTGGGATATTCCATATTCCATAACGTTAGAGGCATTGTATGCTGTAACGTTATGGATTGAAAAACACTGATTTGATGATATTTGGCTTACATTACATAATTAAAAATGGACTATTATGTGGTTATGCTCTAATTTCCGGTTGTGCAGTTAAAGTCTTATTTCTCATCAGTTGTATTATGATGGTTTAACCTGTCACTGCTAAGTCAAAAGTGGTGTATTCATCATTCATAAAATAATGAAAACCTTTGCTTCCAGATAAGATACTGACTTACAAACATGTGGGATGGACCAGGACCAGGGCAAGGACCACGGGGTGGACGACCCTTTCGGTAAACAAGAATGAATCATTTGATTTTAAACAATTTTTAACTAGTTATAGTAAAGCAAATTCTTTTGTTCTAGTAACTGCACTTTTGGGTTTGCCTACAATGCTGTTTGCTAGGGTTGGGCAATGTGGTTATTATCTTGTATCATTGTAGACCTATATGTAGTTTTATAATGTTATATGCATATGGTAATGTGGTATATTTTATGGAATTCCTGTTGTGTTAACTGTATATTAAAACCTTTTTAATAGCTGTATGTGTTCACAGCATATACCATTTTTTTCTATTTATGTCAAGATTTCTAACGTTAGACAAAATTCTTTAGGCCCACATTATTTATTACCAGATAGCCCACCCCTACTGTATGCCTTTTGTGGTGATTGGTTGGCCAATTTAAAAAAAAGAACTTAGTATTTGCAACTCCATATTCATGTGTTGTAAGCTTTTTTCTTTTGTTATATGCATTTCAAACAAATAATTGGCCTAATGTGTTATATATTTTCCAGTGGTGATCATCGTGGAGAAATGTTTGGTGGCAGAGATCGTCCCATGCCTGATTATAGAGGTAGAGATGGGATGAACATGGGTCAAATGGGCCCAAGACCTCTAGATCTGCCGATGAGAAGGCTGGATGGGCCACCGATGAGGGGACGTGATATGGACCCATGTGATATGCGGGCTAGAGAACCAAACAGAGATTTGTGCCGACCCGGAGAAGAGACAGACTTCAGTCTTAGAAGGCACTATGAAATTGCCATCAGAGACAAACTGATGAATTCTTCTGCTTTCCCGGTACAAGGCAGAAACTCGGTAGACATGGGAGGGAGGGGTATGCCACCACGCGAACCAAACAACAGATTTATGGACATGAGAGAGAGAGAGTCATGTCATTATGATGCACCACCGTTCAACAATCCAAATATTGATGGAAGAAGAGGGTTTCCCATGGGGCGAAATGATGGATTTAGGGACATGTGTGACAGGCCCCCAATGCTTATTGGTGATACGGATGGCTATGATATGGACTTACCGCCACATGAAAGGAGAGTGATGGACACTGACAGAAGAGGAGGGCCACCTTTCAATTCAAGGGGTGGATTTGATTCTGATATGGATTTCAGAAATCGTCTTGGTCCATCAGCTGAATTCAGAGGTAGGGATCGATCTCCATTAAGATTTGGAAAGAGTGATGTCCCTCCAGTGGACAGGGCAAGATCAGACATGACTTCAGATGTTGCTGGCCCTCAAATATCAGAGTTTATGGGAGCAAAAGACGCACCCAGAGAACGAGAATATCCAGATTCAAGTGGCAGTCCCCTTATGGATTATCGAAGTGGTGAAGAGATGACTCTCGCAGAGGAATGGAAGAACCGTCGAAAGGACAAGAGACCTTTTGTAGAAGTGGGTAAAGCTATGGGAGGTGTACCCGAACCTAGCTTTCCTGTAGGTTTTGGCAGAGATGTGAATGCTCGAGATCCACCACCATTTCAGGAAAGGGATAGGACATCTGTTGAATTTCAAGCAAAAGATGTAGCTTTTCCTCGTGGTGACCACTTTTCTGCTTTGAATCTACCGACAATTACTGGTAAAGCTCCACAAGATGTTCCACGCCAGGAAATAAGTCCCCTTGCTTGCCCTCTTGGGAGAGAAAATGAGAGTAAACATTGGCTTGGAGAAAGGAACCCAAAACATAAATCAAATCATGAAGAAAGGCCACCGTACCATCAAGAGAAGAATCAGCCCTCTCCTATGATTCAGGAGCCAAATGATTGTTTTAAAGGGCTGAAAGATATCCCACACAATCAAGGACCTGCCAGGGGTAAGATGGGGGCAGAATGTGATTTCCAAAGCAGCAGCACTGTACAATCAAGAGATCAAGACTACAGGGACATTGATTACAGAACAGGGTCCGGGAGGGCTTTTGAATACAAGCATGAGGCGCTTCAAGCACCAGAGAAACTCGTCAAAGAGTCTAAACCAATCCCACCTTCCAAATTTAGTGAGTCTGGTTCTCAGGTAAGTGCATTTTTATTTTTCATGCTATTATTTGATTATATGATATATAATTATATTTTCATTTATTATATTTTGGTGTTTTATAACCCAAAGTTTAATCAAAATGTCCGTGACAGGATCAAGATTACAGGAATGCATCAGTGGAGGACAAAGTTTCCAATACAATATCCATAATTGGTATTCCAAAGACTGCCACAATGGAGCAGGTAATAATCAAATAGAAAAGCAAATGTATGTGTTAATAATAATTATAATTATTACTGTTACCAGATTGTGGCATAACTTTGTTTTGACACTTTCTTTTGCAGATTCTTGGTGCCTTTGCAGTCCGTGACGGTGTGCCAATGCAGGGGATGAAAATCAATAACGTTGTGCCAGGTAAGAATTAAGTTTCTTTGTGGAGCTGTTTGGGGCAGTCGATCGCAAACGTGTCCCTCTAATTTCGCTTTTACGACTTTCGAAACTCCGCATTCTTTTTTGTCTTTTTATGTTGTTGGTTGCTTTTGTTGTTGTCTGTGAACTTGCTCAGTAAAGACGGAGCGGGGTGGGGGGTTCTGTTATGCCATCCTTTTTCATGTCTGAGGATGTTGGGGTCATTGTCACAATTAGAGGACTTACCAGGGTTTCGATATAAGGAGCTTGGGAGAGTGTCGGTCACAAAAGATCTGTGACAAGTGACTCACTGAATGTGTCACTGTGACTCTTTATCTAAGTTCTGAAAAAATACCTTCTGTCTCCATGGTGCACACTATGCAGTCGTTCACTGCAACTGGTTTGGACTATCTGCCAGGAAAGGCTTTGATAAAGCCAAG
This sequence comes from Percina caprodes, assembly GCA_013375575.1. Lineage (NCBI taxonomy): Eukaryota > Metazoa > Chordata > Actinopteri > Perciformes > Percidae > Percina > Percina caprodes. Next base: position 1,602,210 of record JABXJD010000005.1, on the reverse strand, counting down.
CCATAACAGACAATGTCTGATATGACATCAGTCATCAGAAGACTGAATAGTTAAAAACATAAACAAAATGTGTTTTCCTGAAAAGGTATGTGTGTCAATAAAGGTGTTCAAATTCGCTCACACTGATCTCGATGTATTCACGAACTGCTGTCTTTTATGTTTTAGTGGGTGTCATTACTGGCATTGACTAACAAAAACCCATCTGTATTTCAAATGCTGTCCCCAGGTTACAGCTACGATACGGCCTATGTGGAGTTTTTAAACCTCGAGGATGCAGTCCGCTTCATGGAGTCCAACAAGGTGGCCCATCCTCGTCACTCTACGAAGGCCATCTCTCCCATCAGGATTATGAGGGGTTGAGAGGGCATTTAGTAGATGGGGGAGGGACAGAACCTGGGAAGGGGTTGCTTTTACTTTGTGAGCTTACTTTGGTTAAGTAGATGAAGTTGTCAGTTGTTGACATTTGTAGATGCTAATATTTTAAATATCAACAGTTGGTCCTAGTTTTACATACTTTAAATTATAAGTACTTTCCACAAAGCCATCAGGTTCCTTGTTTAGCACTTAAATATTTAGAAAATACATTTAATAATTTTCAGCTGTGTATGTGCACAGACAGAATTGTTTATTTGCCCTACTTGTCCTACATTTTCAAATTTCAACCCCAAACTGCCTAACCCTGGAATGGATTTAACCAGAATATACAGATCTTTGAGGGGGGGAAACGTGTCCTTCCGTGGGATTCTAACAGTTAAAAGGTTTTTATAATTTTAGGAAGTCTTAATGATGACAATGAAGGTACCGTACGAGGCCCCCATGTCATGTTTGGGATTAAGTCTTTGTAATGAAGAGGATTGAAGGAAATTGTTACCACTTGCAGCACTTTAAAACCTGTGTTTTAGGAAATATTGGTCTCTCTTTGCTTTTTGCAACTTTTTTAACAGAGTTTTTGTTGACAAAGATGAAACTGCAGATTTGCTCACGTTCCTTACCAGTGCCTCAGCGGACGCTCAGAGAGGGGCAGGGAAAGTATTTTATCTTTGCAATGTAAACAGCAGAAGGATGTTGCAGTCTGACAGAGGTTGAGCAAGGTTCAACTTTTTTCCCCGGACAACCCTTTGCTCCCCTGCTATGTTGCTGGACCGGCCTCATTCAGATGACTGAGAAGACTTTTCACATAGGGCGAAAGTCAGTCTGAATGTGACCTTATTAGTAAAAACGCTGCAGTTAGAGTTTAACTGTTGACATATAGTGCACATTTTGTTAGTTTATTCGCAGGAGACAATTTAAAATTTGTAAATGTTAGGACAGGTAAAGCATTGTAGTGGTCATAACTTTGGTGTACCAACTTTTTAGTTTTTTAAGCTATGAGAGTGGCGTGGCTCTATGAATGCTGCATACCATTTACCTCTGAAGTTTGGGTCACACCCAATTTGACTACTTTCTCAGTTACAAGGTGGAAAAACGGGGTAGTTCGACTGTAGCCGGGCTAGCCATTGTTAGCGATACCAGTTGATAACAATGCATTATGCGGTATTTTGAACGTGCAAACACTGTAGCAACATGTCCACAGGTAGAAGAGGGACAGTATGTGTATGACTGATTGAATGAGACACAAGACGTATTTTAAACAGTATATTCATACAGCTTCTACTGCTGTTGTGTGCTGTTGATGTTCGAAACAGCCATGTTCGTTTGTAGTGTCTGTGTTGGGGAGGCTCTCCTAACTTTCTGTGTGGGAAATCTGTCTTCAGGGGGGAGTTAAAGTTGACATTTCCCACTGGGAAATCCAGACTTCCCATTTCAACTGGAACGTATCATATTAGTGTATTGGTCCACCACTTATGTGCAGACTGAAATATCTCCTCATTGAATGCATTGCAGTGAAATTTGGTATAGATAATTCTTGTCCCAAAAGGATGAAGCCTGCTGATTATGGCTATTACCTGATTTCTTCCTCTGGCGCTATTATGTTGACATTTTAGTTTTAAAGTGAAATGTCTCGACAACTATTGGATGGATATTCATTATATTTTGTACAGATGCTGTCTGGTGACTGGTTATCCCCTTGACCTATCCATCTCTTCATCTACTTTATGGATTAGCACAACTTGTGATACATATGTTCATGGTTCCCTGGATGAATTCCAATAACCTTGACTTTTCCCCTAGAACCACTGAATTTGTGGTCCAGAGTGGAATTTCTCAACAACTTTTGGGTGGATAATCCTGCATTTTTATGCAGACATTTGTGGTCTTTGGTGTGTCACTTTGGTGATCCCCTGACTTTTGATCCAGCACCATCAAGTCAAAATCTTAATTTGTCTAGTACTTTGGTTTATCTATTTAACAGTGCATTTATTAAGCAGTTTGGTTTTCTTCACAGTGGGCAGCACAGCCTCATAAAGCTGCTGGTGTGCCTGCTGACCCTGGTTGTCTTTAGGTGTCTGAGGCAATCCTTCTGTGGCAAAATTCTTGTGACTTTCCCGAAGAGTACACATCCTCTTGATGCTATTCTCTTGAATTATCATCGGTGAACTTCGGCCTCCAAGATTTCTACTTTCTTTGAATTGCTCTGAGCAATTTGTTCACATCTTGACACAATGAAAAGTCTTCAACACTGGCCAGAATTGGTGTGCTTTGATTATTGTCTGTAAAAATATGGAGTAGCCCATTAGCTTGGGGTAGTTGGGATCTCTTGATTTGTTGCTGAAATGTGCAGATTATTATTTGCCTTTTGCTTTTTGGTTGCTTTTGGCCAATGTTCTGCAGCTTGTGATAGCTCAGGAGTAGTTGTGTGGTCAGTAATTGTAATGACAAACATTCAAATTGCCACTTAGAAGCAAGTGGTAAAGGATGGCTTTTGCTTTGCGTTTGATGGTTTTAATGGTTAATTCAGTTTTGATGTTTAACATAGTATTAACAATTTGCAAAGTACATTTAGTTATGCCAAAAGCTCCCCATTTAAAACTGCTAATTTCTCATGCTAATGCAGTCTAGTCTTGGAAATGGGGTATTCATGATGGCATAGTCTTGGTTGTCCACTTTACCTACCGAGAGCATGGTTCTCATTTGGCACTACGGACTTCTGTATTCTTTTTGACTATGCTTTGAACTATCAGCACCTATTTTGTTAATCAATTGATTATTTTTTTTAGTTATTTTCTAGCAAAAATGCCAAACATTCCATGGTTCCTGCTTTTAAGGTGTGTGAATTTGCTGTTTTTGTTTTTTGTTAGTAAGCTGCATAATTTTTTTTTATTTTTATTTTTTTACATTTTCTGGACCAAATGATCACTCATCAATAAACAGCAGATTAATTGATACTGAAAATAATTTAGCCCATCCCTAATTTGTAGTTACCTTTTTAAACTATTTAGCATAGTGCGGGGGCAAACCTGTGGGAAGCATGATCCTCGATCTGGGCTTTGCTCACCACGATTGCCCTATCCTCAGCAGTGAATGAGGGCTAAACCTGCCACAGTGCATGTTGGGTGTCATTGGTGTTATTTAAGATAAAAGTCACCTATGTCGTATGATGCTGATTGGTCATTTCTGTTCTTCTTTCAGGGATCCCTAAAGGTTGGCACTAGAACAACATCCATGAAGTACATTCAGCCAGATGACCGTAAAAGAAGTGTTCATGTGAGTGCAGTGAGAGAAAATTATCTATTAATCTTTTTAGTTCTAGTTTAACTGAAACAAAACATTATTTTAAATAATGGTTGGGTCACAAGTAAAGGCACTATAAAAACAAAATGACCCCTATTTCAACATCTCTCACAGTAAAGTTGGCATAATCTTATTTCATTATGACAGCATATATCAGTGTTGCCCCGAGTTTCTATCTTTAACGAAAATAATGGTTTGTCATTGATTCTTCTTAGCCATTATTTTTTAAATGAAAACACATCCTGCAGATGTTTTACAATCCTTGGATTTTATTCTAGCTAGAGTAATAGTTGTTTGTATAACAACAAACAGTGATTCCAGCTTCTTAATATGACTTGTTTACCTTCTTCACTACCCTACGACAGTAAACTGAATATGTTTGAGTTGTGGACATAACATTTTTTTTACCATTTCCTGAAATTTTATCGACCAAAGAACTAATAAAAAATTTAAGAAAATTATCAACAGATTCATTGACAATGGGAAGAATGGCAGCGATAGGAATAAACTGTGACCTTAGCGTTTTCCTAAAACCTTCCCACTAACAGTATATTACAGCCTTTAAGTCATGCTGCAGTTTAGTTTAAACCTTTAGTTTAAACAAACTTTAACAGAAATGGTCTGTGCAGATCAGGTTTTGTATTCACCTGTTGCACTTTAGATAGAATTTAGTCACTAAAATACAATGCACTTCAAGAACTCACTTATCTAATGGTAAAGAAGAATTGCTTGCAGCTCTAATGCAACATTGAGTCTAAATAACCTGACAAAACTGTAAATAGTTCTTGGTTGGGCCCTCCATGTACAATATCATTTCACTATATTGTTTACTATACCACAGAAACTAAAGGTGTCCTTGCCTTCCTGTCTCTGTTAATTAGGAATCAGATCACAAAGTATCTCAACTCCAAAAGCCCCAGTTGCCCAGACCAGATGAGCCTTTAGCGGAGTTGAAGACCAACCTGAATGGACCCAAACCAAAAGGCCCTACGGAGCCATTGTCCCACAGTCAGTGGCAGCGTAGCTCTGACCTGACTCCTGAAGCCTGGCAGCAGCAGGTGGACCAACAGCTCCAACAGCAAGAAACTGAGCAGCAAGCTGAGTCTTGGGGCAACCGCAACCTTCCTCATCACAGTTCACACCAATCTGACTCTGTCTTTAAAGACAGCAAAAGTATGTTGACTTAAGCTCATGGGTCTTCTCTACAGCGTGTAGCCATTTACACTAGTAATTCATGATGATGGTTATTGTTGTGTATTACTGTAATGCTAAACCATTCGGGTAAACAACACTTTTTCCTTTGGTCACAGCCATGATAATAAAAAATGTGAAGCCCACAACCACAGTAGAGACTATCTTGAAAGCCTTGGATCCCTTTGCATATCTGGATGAAAGAAATGTTCGCCTAGTCAAGGCCAAGCCACCAGGCGCCAAATGCTTCTGCTTTGTTGACATGGACTCCCATGAGGTACCTAAAATATGAATGTGCACAGTTTTGTTAATTATTTTATTATTTCATATTTTTGTCGACTTTGTGATTCCCGTCTTTGTCCAGTGTTTCCCTATAATTTCCCAGCACTTCAAATGTTGTCTTCTTTCGTAGCAAGTGACACGTTTGGTTGAGCTCCTCACTAAACCCAGACCCCTTTATATTGATGGAGTCAGAGTTTACGCTGAGGTTGCAAAACCTCTGAAGAACCAAAAGTAAGTCACCATTTAGCAATGATTTTTATCAGCTACATAATGTATAGTAGAGAAATGACTTCTCATTTGTTCCTGATGGTTTTCTTTCAGTTTCAGAAGAGACTTTGATAAACCAAACGGCTCCATCCTTGGGCATCCACCTGAACCCAGCCTGATGGGGGTAAGTTGTGTTCTTGATATCATTGTTTCACAAAATTATTTAAAAAAAAAAAAAAAGGATGACCTGTGATTTTATTTTCCCCTGGCACTTCAGCAGCAGTACCCACCACCTCCACTGTACTTTCAACCGCTGCAGCCACCCACTGGTGCCTCCACTGGAATGCAAGGTGGGACTCAGGTACACATTCTGGTATCTTGGTCCCTAGGCATTGATGATTATTATTAAACTGTAGTCTTGCATGTTTATCACCAGGTGATTTGTCGACTGGCAGCACTATTGCTGCTCCGTCATCAGACCCCAGCATTGGACAGGTAGGTTACAGAGCAAAAAGCAAAGCTTTTTAAGATGGACATCTTGTCTCCAAAGCTGGACAGTACACCGTACATTTCCTTTTACCCCTCATAGGGAATTGGCTACGGTGAGACTCCAGCTGTGGATCTGTCGTACCAGGCGGGTGGACTTCATGTGCCCACAGAATCAGCTGCCAAGATAGTCGCTGCAGACGGATCACAGTCCTACGTCTATGGTAAAAAACAAATCAAGTGTTCAAATCCAGAAACGTATTAATCATCTTGTGTTTGTATTGTTTAAACATTGTAGTAAAATGGTGTAGTTGTGTTTGGATTTTACAAATAGGAAATGGTGACGCACTTCAACTTATATCTGACATTTTAGCAAAATCAGAATTCCGGTGAGATTTCCATAAGATGGGAAACATGAAATTGAACGTTCTTGTAGAATTCTGCGTGGTCTACTCTGGCTTGGTGTGTTCCTCCGTTTGTACATCGCTTTGGACGAAAGTGTCATCCAAATGAATAAATGTCATCTATCTGTGCCAATTCCTCCAGGCTCTGAGATTCCTGACATGACCAACTACTTGTACGATTCCACGTCAGGCTTCTACTACGATCCTGAGACGACACTGTACTACGACCCCAACTCTAGGGTGAGAATATACAGAGATCCAGTGCTTTCTCTGGCTTATGAGTGGGCGAAAGAGTAGCGAGGTAGAAACAATGTAATATTATATATCCAAAAGCAATGTATGTGCTGCAGTCAGTAACCTATCAGAGAATACTAAATGCTGTACAGCTACTACACATACACTTACAGAAGTAACTATCCTCTCACACTTGGCAAAGCTACTAAAGATCTTTTCTTCCAGCAGTCTAAAGATTTACAAATGGCTCACAGTCTAAATCATAATTGATTTCCCATTTACAAACAATCAAGGTTACGTGTGCACAACAAATGCTAAAAAGTGGGTAGTATTAGTGATTTCAGACACAATGACCAGCTTTAGCTCCTTTTATGTCCCTTTTTTTTATTTTTTTAGGCTCAACATTTAATCCTCATTAGATTAAACAATCACTAAATGAACATTGATTTAATATCTGTGGCAAATTGATATATTGTACAGTGACACTTAAAGTACAGTGACAATGTGAGAATTAGTTGTTGACAAAAATTCAGATACATAATTTTAATGCATAAATATTATAGAAATTCAATGGCTTTTTAATTTAAAAAATCCAATGAAAAAGATTTACTTCCACATGGGTCTAACTAGATCAGTTATCTAAAGGAACATCTTTACCTCGAGGAACAATCCAGAGGATTCTACTGAATGAATGCACTTTATTTGGAGCAATTAAATTAAACATAGGCTATATATACAGTATATATAAAATAGTAAGAAAAAGCTCCTACCGCCAGCCTAACACACACAAAGCATTTGTCGAAGACAATTGAATTTCTTTCTAAGGTATCTTGCAATGTTCTTGGTGTGTATGTTCCATGTATATGGATTTGTTTATGTTACTGATTAACTGGTTTGGGTGTGTGTGGGTCTGACTAATAAACCTAAGTTGTATGTTTTGTGAGCGATTTCTTAATGACACAGACTGCCGTATAAGCTGCATGTGCACTAATCTGCATTTTGCAACCATAAATGTCTTGAATTTGTTTTGGTTGTTATTAAGTTGTTATTTCTCTTTTTTTGTGTTCAGTATTTTTACAATGCTCAAACCCAAGAGTACTTGTACTGGGATTCTGCATCAAAGACCTACATCCCAGTTCCAGGAGGGAACCCTACAGTGACCCAACCTATGACCATGACTGCTGAAGACCAGGCCATTCTTTCCAACCCAGCAGCAGATGCTCCTCTGGAAATGAAGAAATCATTGGTTCCTCCCGACACCGCAGCAGCCCCGGTAGTAGTTCCCATTTCTGATGCCAGCTCTGCTCCGGCACCTGTCCCAACTTCTTCAGCAGCTCCTGAGAGGAAAGACGACGACGACGATGACTCTAAGAAGGACAAAGAGAAGGATAACGAGAAGCCAAGAAGTCTCGCTGCTGTCAAGGTAGCACTTTGGTTACAATGCCAGTGCATAAAATGTGAAATACAGTTGTGTAAAGCAGGGCTCGACCGTAATGGTTGACCTTTTGCACTTGGCAACCAGATTAAGTCCATCGGCAACCGTTTCATGGCATCTGGTTGCCCCCTTTGGCACCGTGTGTGTGTGTGTGTGTGTGTGTGTGTGTGTGTGTGTGTGTGTGTGTGTGTGTGTGTGTGTGTGTGTGTGTGTGTGTGTGTGTGTGTGTGTGTGTGTGTGTGTGTGTGTGTGTGTGTGTGTGTGTGTGTGTGTGTGTGTGTGTGTGTGTGTGTGTGTGTGTGTGTGTGTGTGTGTGTGTGTGTGTGTGTGTGTGTGTGTGTGTGTGTGTGTGTGTGTGTGTGTGTGTGTGTGTGTGTGTGTGTGTGTGTGTGTGTGTGTGTGTGTGTGTGTGTGTGTGTGTGTGTGTGTGTGTGAAGTCAATGTTTAATTAGTTGTGTAAAGTTGAAAAACTACACTTATCTGTGAAAAGATTCAGGCAGCGCTCATGTTAAAATGCGTTACAAATGTATCACCGGTGCCCAGTGTCAACTGGACGGAATAGCAACGTGGATTAAGATGCCTCAATACAGTAATTATTGTTATAAAATTTGTAATAATCATTTCAATTTCCCCTTGTTTTCTTTCGAGTTGTGTGATCCGTTGCACCCCTATTTGAGAGGAATGGGAATATACATTGCAAGACATTATTTTATTGTTTCATTATTAAAAATGTGTGGTATGGTTACATAAGAAATGAATTGCTCCAAACATAGGCAGTTTAAAACATTGCAACAGTGTTGTCAATGTCGGCAACCAAAAGCTGATGTCTGGTTGCTAAGCTGGCAACAACTTCAAAAAGTTAGCTTTGAGCCCATGTAAAGGGGAGATAGTTAAGACGTTTGTTGCCGTTGGCAGATCATGAAAGATATGGAGCGCTGGGCAAAGATCCAGAATCGTCAAAAGGAAAGTGTCCGTTCTGCATCTCCGCTGTTGAAGACTGGAATGGACGATGATAGGAGGCAATCCAAGACGGCTGACGCTGGTTTTGCCATCTTTGAGAGGAAGGTTAGAGAATCACTCTAACATCATCTATTCTGTACATTGATTTTTACAAGAAATGTAGATTTAAGAAGTATTTATACCTTGCCATTATTTTTGTCCTGTTCTTTATTTACATCCATAGATATCAGGTGCAGATGACCTTTTTAAGAAGCCCTTTGCTCCTCCAAAAAAAGATGAAAAGTCAAAGGTAAGAATCCTCATGTTCAGCCCATTTTGCTCATTGAACCAGAAGATTTAGAAATTGTTTGCTTCATTTAACCATCACCTTATCGTGGTGGAGAGGTTTGTGTGTCCCTATGTACCTGAGGGTTGTGTTGTCTGAAGCTTTGTTGAATTGTTGTATTTAAAATGTGTCTGGTTTCTTCCCCAGCGTCCAATGGGCTCCCTGGGTCTACTGGCATCAGACTATGCAGCTGGAAGTGATGAAGAAGTGGAAGAAGATAAGGATGAGACTGCTAAAGGCGGTCAGGGGGTCCTGTCTGAAGACAAGGACAATAAGCTGACAGACTGGAAAAAGATGGCCTGTCTTCTGTGTAGGAGACAGTTCCCCAACAAGGACGCTTTGATCCGCCACCAGCAGCTTTCTGACCTCCACAAAGTAATATTTATTCACTTTTTGTATGAAGAATAGTTGAAATTGACTAATTGAATACATGTTGCCCATAATACTTATATTGCCCATAATACTCAGTATTCTCTCAACAGCAAAATATGGAGATCCACCTTAAGATCAAGAGGTCAAAGAAGGAGCTAGAGGCACTAGAGAACCAGGAAAAAGAAGTGGGTGAAATAAATGTTGTGAGGAAAATATGCTGAGGAGAGTATCAGCTTTCTTTGGTTGATTACTTAAAGTGGAATGTGTCGTTGACAGCTAAATTGCAGAGAACCGACCAGGTCACCAGAACAGAAAAGAAGAAAACCCCACCAACAGCATCATAATACCTGGGCTGGAAGCTCCAGGTAGGTGTGTTTCAACTGTCACTGAAATGGAAAACAAAGCATGTAAGTGATTTTTATTGCTGACATTTCTGCCTTAACTGTTCTCTATGCTTAGGGAAATGAATGCAGTCAGCGATAGACCTGGTTTAGGAGCTGAACCTGTCCAGGTAGGTCTAAAGCTTTATATCTTTGCAACGTGTTCTGTTTCTTGTTAGTTTATTAAACTTTTCATTGCACTTTTCTTTCTAGCAGAGAAAAAAGAAAGAGCCTGTTGTTTGGGACCATGCCACCTACAAACAAGCAGTACGCAAGGCCATGTTTGCACGGTTCAAGGAACTTGAGTGATCTCATCTGAACACATCCTCATTTTGATATGTGAATTGTTATTATGACATGCTTGCCCACCTTAGCGTGAGAAATCCTTTTAATGTCGTGACTGTTTCTCTGCCTTGGACATAATTACCCTACAGAACAGTTTTCTACACTGAAATTAAGCAAAAAAAAAGTGTGTAAATAAATCTCGGGGGAGTCAAAGGAACCATTATTTGACATCTGTAACAATGGATGTTGTATAGAAGGTGTTTATTCATGCTGTTATGTGTGGTCTGTATGTAGAATAGTGAAATATGTCCAGTTAGTTTTTTTTTTTTTTTTTTAAATGATACTGTTACTGGCCACAGTTAGATTTTATTTTAAAACAGCAATTTTTACATTTTCATTTTCATGGGTTGGAATTGCTATTGTATGTACACATTTTTTTAGTAAAACAATATTATGGACTAACCGTTCTGCTTCTAAAGTGTTTTTAATTGTGTAGAATGTTTAGTAAGATGCTGCTTCTGATGTGTGCACCTCACTGATGTCCACTAGGTGGCTGCAAGAGACCATGTTCAGTTTATTATTGATGTGAAGTGTCAATGCAAGAATGTTGAATCAAATCATCAATATGAGTACTGAATATCAGTATTTACCAGGTTGGCCAACTTGCCTTTATGCATTTGCTGCATTTAACACAATTTCTGTTCGTTGTAGTAGAGCCAGACCGAGGATTTTTAAGACCAAAACAAAATTTGGTTATTTAAAAATCCGATATGCCGATCTATCGCCCAATATACAATATATGTTTTTAAAAATCCAGAAACTTATTACAAAACAGATTTCCCTAACATTAGTTATTTGAGTTCACAATAAATAATTAGTTGTATTGTCACAACAGAACAGAAGAACATCAAAATATATAAAAGTTCTAATAAATGTATAAAAAACAAACTTAAGATATGAAGAAAAACATTAACAAAAATCAGTGTTGCCAGCATGGACATTGTAGAGTGCCCTCTGGTGGACAAACTATGTAACGCCAACATAACACTGACAGTTTTGTTTTAAATCGGCAATTATAAACACTGATACTGACAGATCAGCAAATGCCTAATACATGCCCGCTGATATATCTGTCGGGCTCTACTTTGTAGATTCAGCATTAATGTTCCCCAGTTGTGTGCTGCAGGAGATAGAACATGAAACCTCCCCTCTAACCTTTACTGATATGATGGAACCAGCCCTCACCCTCCCCTATGGTTGTGGCTCAATGAATGTAGAGGATTGCGTGGGTTTAGTGTGTCGACATTGCTCCTCTGAGTGCTGTAACAAGAACAATGGGGAGCCTGAGGAGCTGCAGAGAACACCGAGACAACACTGTCATCTGTGCAAGAGCAATCATGCCTCCTATTGTGCATTTACTTTTGGACAGTAACAAATGGGGAAATTTAGGCTTGATATGTCAACCAACAGGTAGCCTACCCCCTTCCCCCCCAGTTTGACTGACAGTACATGGAGTCTCTCTGTCTGTGGATACAGGGCAACAAGGTAACAAAGCTACACAGTTTAGTGTAACTCTTGTTCTGGTGCTTGGCAACAAAACAAAGGGAAGCACAAGAAACAAAACCACAGTGATTATTTGCAAGTTCAGATGTGCAGTGAAACCCTGACACAGCTTGCCATTGCTTTTGTATTTCAGTTATAAAATCTGCTTTTGAAACTCATATTTGTATAAAACAGAAAGGGGTTTTACGCTCAACTCTGTCTAGCTGGGAACAGAAGTAACTAGGCTAGGCTAGCCACTAGGGCAGAACTGGACAAACATGATTGAAGGTGAACCCTCCATCCTGCTATTGTCAAGGTGGGCTGGATTTAAAAAAATAAAAAAATTCCTCTTTTATCTAAATCAAGTTTAAGTTTGCCAGCAAGCTTTTTCTCATGTTGTATGGAGTTTAAACTTGTTCTGTTCATCTTAGGTTTATATGTCTGTGCTCCTTTAACAAAAATTCCCCACAACCTTTCCCACTTACTAACGTTCTAATGTATTTGCTCAGTTATATGCTTCAGACCACACAAGTTATTTAAAATGAGCCAATGTTTCTATTTTAATGCAAAAAAATAAAGAAATAATTCAGAATATTTTTGCAACAATATAATAAGAGGGACCACTTTCTTTTTTTCTCAGAGGTCACTGTTTTCCATGTTTCCTTGAAATAGAGGACTGCTTACACACAGCAACAATACAACTATTGTAACAGTGCCAACAATATTAGTAAATCTTAGCAAATTGCTTTCTCAAATAAAGTCACCAGGTACTGGACTTGCTGGCATTTCCTTTTCTCACAAATGACAGAATGGGGGGTTATTTAGAAGAGGAATCTGCCTCTGTGACTAATTTCCATTTCTTTTTTCTCCATTCTGTCACAAGAACCCAAAGATGCGCCCAGTGACAGATGTTGTCATTAGCCAGCCCTAACTCTATGGAATGAGAATTAATGTGCAGTTAGTCTGTGACGATAACAGGCCAAACAGAGAGGGAGGACACGGAGAGCTGCCATGTTAGTATCCCCTGCATGTGTGAGGGAGAGCTTTCAGGCAGGTTGAATGTCAAAAAAAGGTGGACAGGGTGGCCAATTATCCCAGCTGGACGGCTCTTAGCAGCAGTCTGGGGACGAGACAGAAGAAGAACACAGTCAGCAGGACTCTCAGATGTTGCGATGTGCTGTCAGTCCACAGAGGCAAGAAAAGGAGGGAGAAGCATAATTTGATTGCTTTTAATGGAGGTCTGACACCAAGCTGCTGCAGATGGAAAAAATATGTTCTAAATGTTGAAAGCACATCAAAAATCATATTGGACTTGCTTATATTTTAGCATTTTTTTTAACATCCCTCCACATCAACACTAACAAAGAGGCAGTTCACCAGACACCATCTAGTTTTTCCAATGTTTTCTTTTCCTTAAAGAAGCTGATTTTTGTATGAAATTAAATCCATGTAGTTCTAAAGATGAAATGGATTATTTTACAATATGCTTACATGTTGGATGACTGTCTGGTAACCTCAAATCTCTTCTTTGTCCGTTATGACAAATGATCAAAAACATATCCCACGTAGAATGACTCCCTTAAGGAGTAGCATGTGTTTGAGGTCACCTCATGCAAACAAAGCAGACCGTACCATCACAGGCTCACAGGAAAATCATGCTTGTCTGAGCAAGTTTCACCATCTGGCTTATCCTTTCAAGTGTAAATTGAAAAATGATGTAAATTATTGATTGCTAATCTATAACATCATGTTGAAAATGTCCTTGTGATTGTCAGGCGTGGGACATACTTCAGAGCACGGCTTATGTTGAGTTTGGACCATTGCTCGGAGCAGAACCAGTTCCACTGGCAGACTGTCACTGAGAACATTATATACATTCAAAACATTTAGAAATGATGTCATGGTTCTGCACTGCAGCAATGATGGAGAAATGACAGCAGCGATAGTAATATAGTAATACAGAAAACAGCTGAAATATTTTCTTCTATTCTTTTCTGATACTGAAAACTAAAGTGTGCTAAGCTTTGTATAATTTACAGTTGTCTCATTTAATTATGACTTTGGCGTAATTTCGATTCACAGCTAAGCAGTACTGATGCACATTGCTACAGGTATGCATTACCATTGTAAACACACTGTAGCAAAAAAATTATCCCGATGAGGGTTGTCAAAGATTTGTGAAGCATATCTGAACTATTTAAACCTTTTGTGACTTAAAAAGATCTATCTTCTTATACTGTTACCCCGCTGCCAAAAAGTTATGCTGCAATGTCATCATGGAGCTTCGCATTTGGTTTGAATCATAATCTTCTGACAAATGTATTCTCATTGCCAGAGTATAAAGTTTTCTGTAGTTCTTTAGTCTGTTTCCTCTATTATTTAAAAAACTCCATGTTTAACATCAGCTTTAATATTAATCCGTTTTTCCATGTGTGTAGGAATAAGTAAGAAATTGTATCTTAAATTTAAAAATAGGCCACGTTTTAAATAATAGTTTTGCTTTGTTCAGTTACATGGTTCAGACAAGGCTAGGCTAATGTGTGAGAAGCACAGAGTTGTATTCCTGCAACGCAACAATGTTTTTCAGCTTCATCTTCATCTACATGCTCTAATTTGTAAATTTAAAGAAACCCCATAATATTAGAAATATTGAACTAAAACTATAATGAGAACCTGGCTCAAAGACAAAACAATAATGTTAGTGTTTGTAAAGTATTTAAACATATACCATAGTGAGATTGGGCACCACTGCGCATCTGTATATACTACTATGTATAAATAGCAGTTCTCATATTTATCCTTCCACCAGACACCAGTATTTTAGATACATGTATTTATGCTAATTGTTTTGGGGGTGGGGACCAAGAGGATTATTTTGCCAAAGTCAAATGACTATAAGAAAACATTTTATTTGCCGGAAGACAGCAGCATAACCCCCCGCCACAAAACCCAGTAATTCTTCATTCTTTCTTCACTCACAAGACACAACTGACATGCCATGATGATGAAGGTGGCATCTACCAGGATGTTGTGGTTATTTGATGTTGAGGGGAAACTCACATACCTTACCAGTAAGCTAGGTGCTCAAGTAACCAAACAACTAAATAAAAGAGAACAACTTGCCAAATTAGTTGATTTGCTGGAGTGTGCAACTTTTTTTCCCCTCAGAATTAGGTTCTGTCTGGCTAATACGATTTCTCATGGTCATGGAGTTCAAGCACTCATCATTGTATATTATTAATGGCCTGTTTAATTTTTAATGTAATATAAGGTTGAATGAGCAAAGGGCTGAGGGACCATACGGTTGACAGAAGAAACAATACCATGAGTCAATATATGCAGGAGGGAATGTTTATAATTACTAACAAGGTCAGGGAACATGTCTGTTTAATCGGGGGTATATTGTATAATTATTTTTTTGTTCTTTATTTTTAAGTTGTTTTTTTCTCATTTGTTGTGGAAATACCTGGAAGTAATGTTAACATTTTGCAGTAATAATGATAACCCATGGGAATATGTCTGATGAATTTAACATGTGGCCATATGGATAAAACATCATCACAGGTCAATTCCCTGCCTCAGTTTATTATTGCAAGTCACATGAAGTGGAAATAACCCTCCTTGCAATCAGCCATTCCTGCTATATTGTGCATTACCTCTTATAGCCCACATTGATACAATATTAGCTGCTTTCAATGTATCATCTCCTCACGCCTGCATGTTTTCTTTTTTTTATCCAGTTTAATCCTCTACAGTTGCATCACTTCCTGCAACCTGGTGGCTCATACTTTTGTAGCATGATTACACTTGTAGCTAAATTGTGTTTATTGATGTTGCAGGAAAAACATTTTTTTTTTGGTGTGGTTAAAACACTGACTTTAAAAACTAGTTGACCATATTGTCTGACATGTAAAGGCCATTCTTTATTTTGAAGCTTTCTGTTGGAGGAAATATTAATGAAATTGTGAGGTCACATGATCTCATATTAAAACCTGAACTGACTCTGATACATTGTGATGTCTTGCCACATTAAAGTTAACTTGGAGCTCTTTGCGTTCAACATCTGGTAGGCCCACCTTATGCTTACTGCCTAATATTATGGTGGGAACACCTTGGGAGTTGAAGGTAAGCAAGTGGAACAGCCTCACTCCTCCTCTGGTACCCTGAATCTACATCTATCTTTCTTAGATAGATGTAGACTTTCTCTGTCTGGAAAACGCAGCCTCCCAAAAATACTTCTGGAAGCTTGCAAGTGAGAAAGATAATCTCCTGCTGCTGCAGTACCTGTATTTCTCAGAGTATCACAGGGGTTTTACATTGCAAGTATCCATTGTCACAGTTGGAAGACAGATCCTGGTTATGACCCTTGACGACAGAAACATGGCTGTGCTTTTCGACCTTCTTACAGGGCAATACCTGTGTAGTGGGGCCCTGTAAATGTGCACTGAATCAGAGGGTGCTGAAAGATGCTCCCAACACAAGCTTTTTACCCCAGAACAAAAGCTCTCCTCTACTCTGTCTTCCCTCTGTGGAAGGAACCGGAGAACACATGGCTAGTTTCATCAGCAGTAGGTTTACGTTAGTTTTCTTCAGCTGATAAACCTATCAGCACAGTGCTGGGAAACAGATGAAGATGTAGTGTTGTTGCCTTTTCTCATTTCCCCAACATTACAACTTGATCCATTCTAAGCTGGCTTCAGGATATTTTCATTTCAGCTCTTGGCTTTACAATGTTTGGTGCATTTTTTACAGAACAGCATTGTTGTAACACAATCACCTGCGTTGGAGCCAATTCTTGGAGTGAAAATCACTGTACAAATGACTCATTGTCCTGGAGGCACAAACCAGTACAGTGACTACATTAACAGCCATATCACGATTGTCAGCTTTGAGGGATTATAGCAATCTGTAATGTTGCCTGCACTCTTACACAAATGAGAATGGATAGGGCTGGTGGGGAACATGCAAATGTTATTGTCTCGTCTTGGTTTTCACTATGATATGCAAGTCCCCATTTGTGCTTATCTACTGCATGTAATAGAGTTTGCAAATCGAATAAGTTTATTGTGTATGTCTGTCCCTAAATAAGAAATAAAACAGGACCATTTGCAGCATGTTCCTGCTTGCAATTTTAATTTGACAAAGTAGAAAGTAAATTAAAAGAAACACCATTTCTATACCAAAGTCATCCTGTACATGCGAAAGAAACAGAAGTCTTTGTGTCTTGTTAATGTCGTTTGTCTTCGGATGAAGTGCTTGAGGCCCCACGGGTGACAAACGGAGACCATAAATCATTGTGTCTCTTTCAGACACATTGACTTCCAACTGCATTAAATCAAGGATGTAAAGCGTCAAATCATGTCAGATAAAATGCCTCCATTTGTAAAATAGTTTTTCTAAGTATATTTAAATTACATCTAAACAGCTTCATGTTTATAATGATTTACCTACCAGCCTTTAAGTCTCTCTCTCTCTCTCTCTCTCTCTCTCTCTCTCTCTCTCTCTCTCTCTGTGTCAAGTGCCTCATACAGCTGAGAAAGCCTCATCAACCTTAGACACTTTCACCTCCCAGGAGAGAGGGCTGACGACAACACAGCCATTTGGGGCAGTCGGTCCCTTAACGCATGCATGGGTGTGAGCGCACAGAGAGCTGAGAGTGTGTGTGCTAATGGGCGCCTGTTACACCTCAAGTGTGGCAGCGCATCTGCATGTTAGCAGAGGTCTTGTTTCTTGAGAATTTCTTAGGTTCAGGAGAGAAAGGATTCTGGCAATTGGGCTTTCATGAAATGCATCTACGTTGGGATTGTAATGAACTAACAATCCCCTGTTGATTATTAGGCTTCTGCTGAGAACTATGCATTTGACTGTTCATTTGCTACTAGAACTGTTGGGTTCTTGTGAATTATGTGGTCTAGTGTGGTCTAGACCTACTCCATCTGTAAAGTGTCATAAGATAACTCTTGTTATGAATTGATACTATAAAGTAATTGACTTGAATTGAAAATTGAATTTAAGATTGTAATCCATAGGTTTCTGAGACCATCAGAAAGAGAGTAGAGTGACATTAAGTAACGTGTACATTTTGTTTCTTTTAGAACTAAAATCTCTCCTAAACCTTTGAATAAGTTCTAGTTGCTCAAATGTACAGTGATTATTATTCTTACGGCTTAAACATTAACATTAATTAATAACATTTGTTTGACTTGTCGAATCTACTATCTGGCCTTGTATAAAGTAGCTAATAATACAAAAAGGACTCATCTCTGATAATGGGACATAAATCAAAAGCAGCAATCTAGCATATTTATATACTGTCTGACTGCATATTTATACACTGTCTGACTGCTTTCTTGATCCTCATTTGAAACTATTTTTTTGGGTTATGTTTTGCTGGCTGTTAAAACAGTAACTAATAAATCACCATGACCAGTTCAGATTCTTAAATGTGATCAGCACTCAATATAGTGATGCTCACTTCAGTCACTTCTGTTTAGCCCTCCTCTCCGTCTTTCAATATGCACAGAACAACTGCATTCTAATCTATAAATCTGCTTGTTATTCTAATCTATAAGTGAGCATCGTTTGCAAAGTTGTTTTTCCAGTTGCATCTGATCTCAGATTCTTACCCTTGAAATCCCATATGTTTTTGAAGTGTCTTTGCAGGTCTATGTTCTTTCATTCCCTAATTAGTGTCAACACCGTGACTCTTGCCTCTTATCCCTCCACATGTTATTTTAATCTCTCTTCTGCTCGTCACATTGCTGAATTTTTTCACTTTGAAATTTCGTAAAGTAGAAATGATAGTCAGGATGTCTGTTGAGCTGATGCATTGAAGAACCAAATTTACCAACTTTAATCCAAACAGGAGGAGCCACATGTCGCCATGACACAGCCCAACCGCAATCGTAGATCAGATTGGGGTGTCTTATCAGGGCCAACACCCCCTCTACCTGTCCAAAGAGCCTCAACAGTGAATGATTACTGTTAGCAGGGCCTGATCGATGGCTTCACAGTGGACAGGCATGGCATTTACGTCTCCTGCTCTGGTCTCTGTAAGCATAATCATGGCACAGTAATCACTGATTCAATTCCTCATATCAAATCTCTGACAGGAGTAAAGATCTGATGTCCAAGCAAACAATTTTAGTCAGAAATGACGAGGTCACATAAGGCCTTTTGCATCAAGTGCGCTTTAATTGGGCTAACTGTGATGCATCACACAAATCACTACAGTACATCTTGATCTGTTCCCACGTAGCTGTCTTCATGTACATTTCATGCGCACAGAAAATCCAAATTCCAGTAAAGTGTAAAACCGAAGATGTATCCATCATGCATTACCATCATGCATGAGAATCTGTTATGAAAGTTCAAATCTGGGCTGCAATGCCTGCAGTGTGATTAGATTTAGATGTGGGATTACTCTTTATCTGTGCACATGTTAGGACATTAAAGGATTTATAGGATTGCAGTTATTTAACAGGATGCCTGTATCATCTATAAACCTTAAAATGACACATCTGGCCTTGCACAGAAACTGTAATGGAAATTTTGGTCTGTTGGTCCAAAAATAGACAACTATTGGATGGATTGAAATGAAATGTTTTACACAATATCCACGGTGCTAAGAGGATGAACCTTAATTCCTTTGGTTATCCTCTGACTTTTCTTAAAGTGCCAACATGAGTTGGACATTCCAGGTTTGGAGTAAAATATCTAAACATCTATTGGATAGATTGCCATGACATTTTGGACGTACAGTCACGTTCCCCTCAGGATGAATTTGAATGAATTTGGTCATTCAAAGACTATTTTTCTTTTTTTAAAGATTATTTTTTTGGGCTTTTTTTCCATTATTTCAGAGTGACAGTTGATAGACATGAAAGGATTCGAACCCTGATGGCTGCAAAAGGACTCAGCCTACATGCGCGCACACTCTACCACTCCCTTATCTAAAGACTTTTAATCTAGCAACATCATGGGGTCAACATTTCTTTTTGGCCATATGACCAAATACATGCAAAACTAATGCCATCAGCCTCAACTTTGTATTTAGTGCTAGTTAACAAATGTTGACACATTTAAAGTAACATTGTGAAAATAGTCAACATTACTTCATCAACATGTTAACATTGTCATTGTGAGCATGTTAGCATGTTGAGGTTAGTACAGCTTCTGCTAGTGTAGACTCTTTTCATCTTGTTAACAAAAGGACTTATTCTTAAAAATATGAAAATAAGTGATAGGTTTACTTTCTTTAAGGTATGAGATTTTTATTTTGTAAGATGGTATTTGACATTCCTCTTTTGAAATTGATGAAATGCTAATTGTTGCAAGATGAAACCAATGTTACTCAGGTGTACTGCTACATGCACTAGGCTATAGCAAAATCTGTAGGAGGGCATTCAATGACTTTCTCTCTCAGACACAAATATTTTCCCCATGTGACCTGTATATGTGTCTAATATTGTCTTCCACTTTACATTCAGGTTAAATCACATGTGATCTATCTTCATTTTCATGGATTTCTTCAATTCTGTATAGCTATTAGGTTCCTCTGACCATTGATCAAAACGGTATGATAGTCATGGTGTGCTGTTACCCAGCTAATGGGGCTCATGATCCAGGAACACAGAGATCATCAGTTTGTCTGTACCATGCTTGGATCACCTCTAACAAGCTAAGAGTCCCAGTGCCTTGCATGTCATCCCTTTGACGTAAACCTATTCACCTTCATTAATCAAAAAACTGTATCTGTACACAAGTGTGGCAGGGGACAGAGAAGACTGTGTTACAGACACACCTTTATGTTGCATTTGTGTCCGGCCTGGCTGGTGCGTGCCACCCCTGCAGCTGTTCAGGCATAAATCAAACAAAAAATAGTGTATGGGCATATTTGACTAATCAATGACCATGAATGCCTTTGAACTGGATTGTGTTGATTCCACCGAGTGTCCAAGGTTAACACAGTCAAAGGAAAGCAGCAATTTTTATTAAAATATTGTCTCTCTAAATAAATATTCTTTCTCTTTATACATCTGTCAAAAGACCTGTTTCTACCATGTGATTCCCCACTAGAGTATAATAATGTAAGTCTTTTTAAAGAGCTTGTTTTTTGCTACACTTCGTTCCCCTGAAATCCTAGAAGGTGTTTGATCTGCTGTTCTGCATGTGGCCCAGGCCATTATATGTCCTTGGCATATCAAATGGTTCAACAATGGCATGTTATCCTTCTGGCCTCGACTTCCATTTGAATATCATCTGTCAGGCAGTACAAGAGGAGACCTGCTCTGACAAAAAACACCCATAGCATCTGAAATTACACAGCAATTTATATGTCATCTGTAATAGTTCTGCATCTACTCCGTATCCTGTGACAGCCATTAATTATCAGTGCTTTTTGTCTCTCTCCTCCTCTGCTTTACCTGGATTCTCTGGGTGTTAAATCACAACACAAGCTTTGATATGGGAGAAAGTGCTCATGAAGGTGGACTACATTATACTATAGGTGCTGATATGATTTCAGAGCCTCTGACTGAGAAGTGAAAATGGCAGTTATCTGACCTTCTTTGAGGTGTTGGGTAATAAGGTATGTTATGGATATAATAGCTGTGTAGTTAAATTAACTCCCTCAACTTTAGCTGCTGCAAGCTGTTCATACAATGGTTCATACAATTTGTTTAGCCCTGAAGGAAACAGGTAATTTTCTTTTTTAGGTCATATTCAAGAGAAACACAGGATTAAGTTTCTGTGGCTTTGTGCATCGGGTGCCAAATCCAACAATGTAGGGCCAAAGAAGTGTCACTACACGCATGCAGCTAGAACAGGGACTGTATGTGTCATGAATTAACCAAAGAACAGACTCATTTTATAAACTGAACACTTCGCACAAACTTATGTTTACCAGGCTGCTTGTACTTAATGGCTACATAAATCTGCATCATCTTTTAACTTTTTTAAATCAGAGGCCAAGTACTTGTATTCATAATATAATAATAGCAATGCTGTTTTAATCTCACTTTAAGTCTAATTACCAAACATCTCCAGATAATGTTTTGTAGTTTCTGTCACATTTGTTTGAGTCACATAGATTCTTGTTTTTCTTTACATTTGACTTAACTTGCATTTTTTTTAACAGTGTTGTTGGGTGTAATCATAGACTGTAGAAAATACAGGTTGTAACAGACTAACTGAGATTTTTTGTTTAGGATATTTCTGTGCTCTAAATAAAATCCCTCGACTATGTGTGTGAGCTAAGCAGGGCATGCTATAAGGAGACAAGTAAGATTAGTTTAGGACAGCATTTATAATCTCCCTGTGAAGGCAAAATACATACCCTTCTGTACCCTACAATTTAATGTGAAAAAACAGCTTACCTTCATGTCCACAAATTCATGTGGACATTTTTTAAAGTTGAACACTTATTAATATTTGGTTCATTGCTTTCACTTGAAACACAAGTAGAAGGAGCAAATGCCTGAATATTTAATCACCCCTCTCACCAAATTCAAGGTAATTGTCCATTACTGGGATAGAAACCAAAATAAATCTCTCAAAAAACTGTTAGCTTGCTCCATATACTCCTTCACAGTCTTGCTCATTATTACTTGGTCAGCTTTTTGAACCGTAGACTTAAAACTAATTTTCACATTGAACACAAGACAGTGAGTCATTTAAGGGTCATGTGATCACCTTGGCCAAAAATCTGTTCTTGAATGTGTGCTTGCTGGTCAGTGAGGAAGCTTCTCCAACGTGGTTCACTGGCCACAATCCTACTCCAACATCAATGAAGTGACACTGAAAGCACTTTGTTTAACACAAGCTCATTGAATACATATATTTTGCCATTTGAGATGATCGTCACACATGCTTAAAGTTCAAAAGTACAAATTATATTAGTTATAATGGATTCTATTTAATTTAAAGTAACCACAGCAGAGTTAGTGTTCATTGGGATTGTTTCTTCAATAGAAAGACGTTCCAATGAAAAGTGTGGTCTGTGGTTTATGTTGAGTAAGTAGGGCATTGTTTCAGGAAAGACACACTGCTGTTGAGTTTTGGAATGTAATTTTTCAATGGCTAAAGCACCATAAATTCAATTCCATTCAGCTACATTACAGTATGTCAGAGTGTCAGCAACAATCCCAGATGTGGATATTTGAAAACCTGGTCAAAATAAAAACAGCTGTAGAGCTAAAAGACACTAGTGAGAAAATGTGTAATTTTGACATTCAAATGACTCTTTATGTGTTTTTACATTTTCCTGCAAAGACCAAAATAAAAAACAAACTGTTACAGTCTTTTTGTCCCACTGTTTAACCCGAGGCTCATGAGAAATATATCAACAAAGAGAAGATAATTGGATAAATCAGTCTGCATTTCTCCCTGCAGCACTGGATAATCCTCAGGTCAGTAAAATGTTTTTGTGATGGGATTCATCTTGCTGATGCAATAGCTTGAGACATGTATAATCAGCACACAGGAATTGTGGGCAATTGGGCATATCTACGGGTCTCTAATCCTGTTCAATAGACTGTCCAAAGACACATGATTATTTCCTGTAAAGATTTACTGACTGATATCAACCATAACAAATTTCACAGGTTGTTAATCAGGCAAATAAAAATCTTTGCCAAACACATTGTGTAAATTGATTCCACATAAATAAGTCATGTATTGTCTGAAACTGCGAACAGTGCTTCCATATATATTTTCGCTAAACCTTTTTTTGTCAATTTGCTTTTTCATCCTTTGTCTTCCTATCAAGCTTTAAAAATGGAAGCACCTAAATTATATTGTTGTCCTGCCGCACACTCGCTTAACATTTCTGATTTCTCTGTAGACTGCGAGCATAATCTGCTCACCACATCTTTCCAATCTCCGCTCAACATCTGACATCAGGCAGCTGTTGCTCATGGGGAGACCTTCCTGCTTAGAATAAGCTTTGCCTGCACTGTACTATAGTCACAGTCTACACATGCTAACATCATAACCAGTCCTCCTACATACACATGCGTGTGCACACACACACACACACACACACACACACACACACACACACACACACACACACTTACATTTTTTCCCCATCATTGCATGAAGTGCCAGACACCAAGCATACCAATACTTGATTTATTACATGAATTAAATGGCAAAACATCCTTCTTGGGTTTACTGCCGTCTGTGTCTAAATGGCTAAAAGCTAACATTACTATAAACACACAAGCAGACTGACATGCCACACTTACATAAGATCCATTGTTTCTTTCAAATGAAATCTATCTAATTACTAATAAAAGCAAATCCCAAATTGGCACCAATATTATTGAGGAATTCATTCGAAAAATAGTTAAATCTAAATAGTATAATAGTATAATATATATATATATATATATATATATATATATATATATATATATATATATATATATATATATATATATATATATATATATATATATATATATATATATTACTAGTATAATAGTATAAATCTATCACTCCATGGCTCGAAAACTTTTAAAAATGTTGTATCTAATTTGAGTAATTGCATGATTCATCTGTCCGAGCATGTGCAGAAAGAGTAGGGCTATCCCGTCCAACGTGTGTGATCAGAGAGAGCATTTATAGTAAATGTCCATTTTATGAAATTAATGGATTATTGAAAATTGCAAAAGGTTTACAATTCAAAAGGTTTGTATGATCCTTTTCGGACTGAATGGACCAAGTAAATGATGTATTAGTGTATTGTGAATGGTGCAAACAAGCCCTTTTTATGTAAATACCATACATAAAGGCATTGAATCTATGCTAGAACATGCACCATGTCAGACATCAATCTGAGCAGAACAGCAGTTTGATGAGCCCCCGGAGTCTACAGCTCCTCTCAGGTCCGTGCATCAGACAGAGGCCTCATCTGGACCACATCTGGACCTCATCAGGCCTCCAACCAGAAGAGGGGGAGGTGTGAAAAAGCCTCACACAGAGCACAAGGCCGTTATGCAGAGGAAATTAAGGAAACAAAGGTGTGACACCTGGGTGAGCCAGCCTCACCTTAGATCTCACATCATTTTCTATATAAGTTTGTCCAGATGAGTACAGACTCATCTCAAAATCAAAGACATAGCTTTGAAATAAAAGCAATGTGTACATTAATAAAAGAGTTATCTGGAGTACGTTGGAGTTACAACATTATGTGTTAAAATAGGACAGACTTTTATTCAGCGCTGGTCTTCATTGTATTTAATGAATTTAGACTCCAAAGACTGATTCAGACCAGCCCCTATCATTTGACATCAATACATATCCATTTTGACAAATTCCACAGCTTCTTTGAGTTAGTTTTAGGTCATATAATACTTCCCATATTTCAGAGTAAGAGTCTCGTCTCCAGAGAAAGGTAAACCAGTGCAAGATGGCCGTGATTACTGAGTATACTTAATACATATCGGACAGCTGTTTTCTTTTTTCATGCAGTGATATCATCCATGCCACATTGCAAATGGTCTTTGGATCCAGTGACCGCTAATCCAAAAATCGCATGGTGAAACCATGATCAGAGACTGCTGGAACATTACCTTACAGAGATGCCCCATAAATACTACCATTCACTCAGTAGTGAGGTAAGGATATGTTATAGCCACAGCTAAGTTCTACCACTGGTGAGTTGGGTCCTCATTTAGTTAGATCCCTAGTGTTAAAAGTTGAAGCTTGGAATTAAGACATTTTCTTTCTTAGGTATTTCACTTCCTGCGGTACTTACCAAACTTTTCTCTCCCCAGCAGGACTCTTGGCTGCCACTTGGCTGTGTCCAAGCTGTTCCTGTTTAGCGCGTTGACAGTATATTTGACACAAGTCTTGCTTCAACTTCCTCTCAGCCATAACAGACCCTAGGGCAAAGCAGAAGGCAGTGGCACGTTTTGAAGGTCAACTCTGCTAATGAAGCCAGGCTGGCCGGCAGGACCCCTTGGGTTTTTGTAGCAGAGTCATCCACATGCCACTCTGCTGGAGAGCAAGACATATGAGGGTCCTCATGCTTGTTACCAAGCTCCTGCAGGCAGCAGAAAGGACAGCCCCAGAGCAAAACCAAAACCACTGTTAGAAATGAGCCCACTCAATTCTTACTTCCTTCAGACTGATTGTGAAAACAACAACAGAGGTTTCCACTAGTGTCTTTGGAAACATTTGGATCTCCACTAGATGTTAAAATACAAATCAATAGGTTTAAACAATATTTGGCTGCACAGCTTGAGTTTGTACTGACTGACCCACCGGTGTTCTGCTGACGTTTAAACAAACAGAAGCTATTACAATGTGACCAACTTATATTTAGGCATGCCATGTAAAAGAAAATCAATCAACATTTTTTAGTACCAAAAAATAAACTTTAAACTTGTTATCAAGGATGTAGATAATCACATCTGATGTGAGAAACACATGCCTCATCTATGTCAGAGTTCAGTGTTTTATATCAATTTCTGGTCCATTAGCATGCATCGCAGAAAAAAAGTGAGAAAATGTGAGGGATGCATGAACTGGATTCAAAGGGTCAGAGGAGTGGTTTTGCTCCCAAAACTGGCCTCATTGAGGTACGGCCAATGTAGTGTGACTGGAAGTTTATTGTGATGAGGTGTTACAAGACTTAATACTGATTCAGTAACTAATTGAGCTAACTGATAATAGAATATGATTACAGTATAGAAGGTTTATTTAAGATTAATGGCAACACTATGAAGTTACATTAGTTACTCTCATGTATTTCAATATGTGAAAATGCTTTGAAATGTCTATGCCTTTTTGGTATTGTAGAAATGTCAACGCTGCTAAAATGCGTTTAGATGACTGGTTGAGTGTACTGATTCTCTGTCATGTACAGATGCTACAGAGACAGATGGTAATGAGGTGTCTGTCTAGAGTCTGCACTGGAACATTCTCTCGGCTGGGATAACTCTCCCGCTTTGGTCCTTTCCTGTTATGATTTCCCCTGATACAAACACCCATTTTGTTCTGTGCATGCGTGAGGAGATGGAGAGTGAGGCTACTCTGAGTGACTGATTTGTGTTCACATCTGGAAGTACACTTGCTGATGAGAAGCTGATGGCTTATGTACCGCTTTCTACTTAAAACACTTCCCTTACGAGAAATGCTTTGTACGCTGTAAGTCTGTCCGCACATTAAGGCAGGTGTGTGCTTGTGTGTGTATATTCTCTAATGTTTGCAACATCTGTGCATCTTTTGGCATGTGCATAAACATACTTGTTTACCTGTGTATATACTGTGTGGGAGACAAAAAGTGCATTGAATAGAGGAATGTACTGCCCGTTGGTGGTCTTCTGAGTATTGTTACCAGTATGGAGGCAATGAAGGCTTAGCGTCTTCTACCCGTTTATTCAACATTTCAGCACAACACTGTGATTTATAATCCCATTTTTGATCCATTTCAAACAATTGGATTATGGTCTGTTTTTGCCTAACCTAACAGAATGTATGCCCCAAAAGCAAACTTCTGTCACATTGCTTTTAAACCCATGACAAAAGATGAAAAATACTTTCTGAGGATTTAACCTTAGTTCATGTCTCCGATATAAGAGGTGGGGGTTGGGCTGGGGCTTGAAAACGAAACTAATCCAGTGTGAAATGGGCCTTGAGGCCAATTGGTCGGACCTGTCCAAAAGGAAAACATATCACATGCAGAGAAGTCTGATGTCATCAGGATCTGGGGGAGACAACCTGACATGTTGTCCACTCAAGTGGCTGATGACAGCACTTCAATTTATTGTGCCCTCATTATTTTTGTTCCATGATGAGGTATCAACAAACTCAATAAGGGAGTCAGAATAACAGCCGCAGCACTCATAAATAATGCAACTGCTTGACTGGATAGAGGCTGAATGGAGACTCCACGGGCATCAAACCCAAAGTGAGCTCCCAAATAGACCTCACAGAATGAGCTCAGGGAGGTTAAAAGGCCTGTCAACAAGATAAACAACATCCAGAGTGAGGAAAGAGAGGCCCTCTGGTGTTTTAATCTCTCTTTTTACCTCTTGCTCTGCTGTTTTACTGCTTTTGCAGAAATATGTGGTCGTTTTCCATTTCCCCGCTCGCTGACACAAACAAAGCTGTCTCCTGTTGCTGAATTCTTTTTACCCATCCTAATCCTCATCTAAAGTGACTCTCCAAAGAGCTTAAGGCATCTCGCAGGTCACAGGCAGGATTGTTCAAGCTGACACTGACACAACAACCAGAGGCCTATGCAGCCTATAGCAGTGTGTTTTTAAACTAAAGTTACGCACAATCATGCACAATTGTAAGAAAACCATTTCAAATGTTATGGCACATCAGACAAGTTCATTTACAGCCTGTTTACTCATAGGAGTCTTCTAAAAATTATTTTTTTTGCTGCTTATTTGCAATTTTTAATTAAACTTCAACTACAATTAAATCGGTGTAAGCACAGAAAAGTATGTCTTATTCATACTTTTTTGTATGTCGAGACAGGCATTGCTGTTGTGTTGTTGTGTTGTTGTGTCATCTGGATTAACTTCAGGATGAAGCCATGTATTGCTTCTCTGCAGAGGCTGGGAATGTATTCAATTTTAGGGGTACTAAATGCACCCCAGCTCAACAATTTCTGCAATAATTGCATTGTTCTGCAATTGGATGGCAAGCACTTATGTTCCCCCCACCTCCTTAATATAAATATACCTAAAGCCGTATATCATTTGAATGCCCCACGTCTCTAGTTTGTGGTTATAAAGTTTTATGGGGCCAAGATTATCCTGGACGTCACTATACGTCATGTTATACAGTGAGATCAAGTTTACAATGAAATGGCTACTATGGTGACTAACATCGTCACACATGAATTAAATTGGGCTTGGTGAATCCACAGGGTCTTGGCTTTCCAGTAAAACCAAATTGATGCATTTCCAAGAATGTCTAAGGACCTAGTATGCAGATTATTCAAATACATCATTTAAGAATAGGCATGTCTGTAAAGGGGAGACTCGTAGGTAACCATAAAAGCCATTTTCATTCAGATATCTTGAGGTGAGAGAGAGGTCAACAGACACCTCTGAAACTGCCCTGCCAGTTTTTCCCCACCAAAATGTTGCCTAACTTTGGAGCATTTAGTCATTTAGCTAGCATGACTTAGTTGGTGCCAATGGATTTCTTATGTCGTCCAGTGTGCTACCAATATCTACACTAAAGCCTTAAATTGGCCTTTTAAAGGCAGTCTAGTTTGGGGGGCCAGAGGGGGGTCCAGGCTTACTATTACTAGGGCACTGGCCCCCTCTTGGCCCCCTTAAAACTGCCATTGTTACTTTGCTCCCACTTCACACTCAATCTCTCCTCCCTGGTCCATCCCTCCAAACTAATAACACTCGGTCAACCATCTGCATTAGCTTGATCTTCACAGAAGTATGTGTGTATCGACTGCTAGATTTCTGTTATAATAAATTTATGTCTGGAAATTTACTGTGGACATTGCTCACAGGCTGCCAGCTCATCACGGCAGGCAAGTAAGAAGAGTACAAAACTCATATCCTGATCAAGTTAAATAATTGATTCCTGTAGCACTGATTACTCCATTCAGGGCTCTTTCAACTGCCAACCTTGAGTTGTTTATTGACGTAATGGTGGTCAAGGTTTTTAATGGCTTTGTTTAATTTAGCTGCTTGTTTCCACTGGTGTCATATATACTGTATATTTGCAAGATGATGAAGATAACCTCCAACATTCCCGGTTTTCATGAATAACAGTTGTCAAATTATTATAGTGACATGCAAATCAGCTAAAATACCATAATACCATTAGCTAAAAATCAGTGTAAGTTTATTGTTTATTGTTATTTATAAAGACCACCTTACAAGGTGAGTGTTCTCTATTGTGGAAGACAGAATTCAAACACAAAGTGATCAGATAACGTTGCAATTCTATTGAAAAATACCTTAATGCAATGAATTAATGATACAATATGAATGCACTGATGTAAATAGAGAAATATGCATTTTATATTAAACATTACCACATTATGTAGAAGTATGAGTGTCCCCTCAAAAGAGATACTTCAGTTATTTAGATGTGTGCTTGCATAAGTCAGGGGACTTGCAAGACACAGATCCAGCACATGCTGAGCTATCCTGACTTTGGTCCTTAGTATGGGTCAAGCTCCAAAAAGTCTAGAATCTACGTTTGCCATAATGCCATGAGATTTGATAGCATCTTTCATTCAACTCTTTCAAAATTCATATCACAAACATGTAACACAGGCTTTTTGTTTAAAAGTAGTCTTCAATAACCCTAATGACATCATCAGGGCTTTTTTTCTAACTTTGAGCCTCAACCTGCAGAGCCTCTGAAAACATTACACAACTGTTGTCACATAATGAGTAGTGCTAGTAAATTGATCTTGATGTGTAAAATTGGTGGACTGGCCCTTTTAATCTCCAATTCAGAGCCACACTCAACTTCTGTGATTGTGTGTGGGCCTGTCAAACATGATATCATGTCTCGGTTCACATTGGAGTGTTTTGGCAGGCAGATGGACAGCTGTCACACATCAGGGACTCATTAAAGTTGAGGAGGGAGGTTCCCTTAGTAGTTAAATGGAATTCCCTGGTCCCACAGTGTCCCTTTAGTGGTGGCAGACTGTCCCTTGAGCGCCTCATTAGCAGAGCAGTAATGACTGAGTGAGAGCTGTGTGGTGATTGTTGAAGGTCCACTGGTGGCCGCAGTGAGGGTGACCATGCCAGTCGGTTGGTCTGGGCTACAGGAGGGGGCCAGTGGACTTGAAAGAGCAGGGGACACGGTGGGTGCAAAGAAGCTCTCCAGCGGCACTTTTAGTCCAGATCAGGTGTCAAGACTGCATGCCAGAGTTTATATAGCATTGGGCAACAAGTTGTGAGGAAATCTGATCCTCTTAGAGGCCGCAGGTTGGCTTTCCTCACACTCATGCAGCCCTGTGGCTAGTCCCCAAGCCACGGTTTCCCTACTACTTGAGGTGTGCATTACCTCTTCAATGGTACTAACCCATCTCTCCCTCACCTCTTGCCCCCCCAGTGTGAAGCCTGTCCAGCAACTCTCAGGTTTCACAGACACCGCTGGTAAAGCCCTCTGACGACAGCCCTGTCGGCAGCGTATGAAGCAGAAAGATGATCGTCTGACGTGGGCCGCTCCCTGGATCTGGCGTGTGTGGAATGCCCTGGAGAAAGAGAGGACGACATCGCCACTTCTAAGAGGAGGACACTTCTGCTGCTTCCCTCATCTATGCATGTAACTGTAACTGTCTCTCCTTGTGTACTATGGCAGTGTAATATTGGCTATTTTACTAAGATTGAAATTGTATCTCCTCCCTCTAATACTCATCTGACTCCATCCGATTAATTCGTCTCAGGTCAGAGCAAGCTAGGTTTATCTCTTTAGATGAATGGTAATGATAAAGCGTATCTGTATATTGTGGCAGTGAAAATGGCAGGCAAATATAATAGAATTAATTATTGACCTATAACCCTCAATGAGGGAGAGACAAGAGGTGCCATCTGGCACTGGCACAAGAGGTGTCCTAAAGAGTCATATCTCCATTGGGTGACTTGGTATAGTGAAATAAAAGCACTAACTATGTTTACAGTGGCCTCATAAAAACAACATAAATGCAAAATGAAACAGAGAGATTGCTCATGTCAGGGCACATCAATTGTCTAGAAAATAAAGGAGGTAGGATTTAAAATTTCCAAATCAATTTATGGGAATCCTCCTCATGGGAATAAATTAGTTTTATTAGCAATGCATGTGTTGAGTGTGATGACTTCTCCATAAAACTCATTTGTGGCCCATAGAGGAAAAAGCTGACGAGACACTCTGCCCGAGTCACACTCTCAGAGACTGGTTTTGTTTTGAAATAAGTATTCCCATGATGCTTCACAGTGTATGAGCTCATTCTGGATGGCTACGAACTGTTTTGCTTCTGCTCCTTAGTGAGGCATCTCCTGATAGCAGCAGATGGATGAGCTCTGTTTTAAGTGTGAGGATAAGTCTTCTCCACTTTGAGAAATGACCCTCATGGAAAAGTTGGAATAGATATGGACATTCCTTGAACCAGACCTAAACCAGAGATAAAGTGTATTCTGACATTTCTTTTAAGACACATCTTTTTTTATTAGGGTGCATTATGTTGTCAGTTGTACCAGGCACCCAAAGGACCACTACTCATTTTAACAAGAGGATAAAGAAGATGTAATAATTTGGTCTATTAATAGTTTTATCTGAAGACAAATGTTTTCACAGATGCTGTATATAGCTCTGAAGAGGCTATTTTGCTCTTGTAAACTATCTTCTCATATATGACAGCATCTCTGACAGGACGCCTGGGTAACACTCTTTAAAGTAATCCAAAATAAATGATCCTCATTGGGAGATATGGTTTGGATGTGTAAATATTGCTTTAAAAAGGTTTACACATGGAGGTGAGAATTATTGGTTTATGCAATTTGAAGCTGGTGATGTGGGTTTCTGAACGCTGCAGATACAAGAACCTCAAACTGTCACTGTCCAGGCGATGTATTATTATCTTACCAAAGTATTTGTTTCCACCTCTTGTGCCGACCATCTCATTGTGTTTACTTTCCATTCACATGGCTTACACTAGACTATGAGTGACCATAATTTAAGATAACTGTTAAAAACCTGTCTGTGATTTACCAAAGCTTTAACAAACACAGAGTTGCCTTTAATTCATCTGTCTCCTTTGACAAGAACTACAACTTGTCGTTTTTAAACTTATTTAAAAGTACTTACTTTACTTTACATTCAACGTGTTTAGTGTGTTGACAGTAGGCAGAATGTGTTGCCATTGGATAGGCACAGGCTAGCTGTGTCCAGTTATTATGTTAAAGGTCCCATATAATGCTCGTTTTCAGGTTGATACTTGTATTTTGAGTTTACATGGTTTAATGTTCGAAAAGTGCATTACTTTTCTTATAAGTTCTGTTTGACTATACCTGTATTCACCCGCTGTCTGAAATGCACCATTTTAGCACCTGTCCCTTAGAAAAAGCCCAGTCTGTTCTGATTGGTCAGCGTTTTGGGGTCTTGCGCATCTGCACTCTCTGCACCCTCATTGCAGCCGGGAATGTAATATATATATATATATATATATATATATATATATATATATATATATATATATATATATATATATATATATAGTATAGTTGTGAAATTCACAATCAAAGTACTGACAGCTCATTTAAAGGCACTATTTTTGAATACATGCTGTGTGTATTTCTTGGTGGATTGAAAGTTTTGATAAATTCACATTATTTATACAGCACCTCATGTTTTATAGTAAAAATACATGAAAATCTCACTTGTTATAGTATGTGATATTCTTACTGGCTTCTGGTTGTAGCTGTATATTTACTCTACAAACATGAGAGTGGTATGGATCTTCTCATCTTATTCTATGCAGTAAAGTGAAGAAGCGGATTTTCCAAATTGTTAAATTATTCCTTTGAATGGTCGACTGAGAGTTATGTGCTGATAAGGAATCAAGAATAAATGGAACAGCAGTTCAAAAAAATCAATCGTAAATAAAGAGAATAAACAAAATAAAATGCTTCTTTAGCATGCAGTTTGGAGAGGTAACCACGACAACAGTTGCAAGAATTAGTGCCAAGGTGGGTCGCGCATGTCTGAACAGACATGTCACCTGTAACCATTGCGTGTCGTCTTCTCTCTGGGCATTACGTCTGCGGCTGGATTCCAACCAACTCACTTGGAGATAAGAAGTCTGAGGAGATCAAAACAAAACAACAGATCAGATCACCCCCTTCAATCTGTCAGCATTGCCAGAATGGCCACTGATAAGGCAGGTCCATCATGCCATAAAAAGCAACTACACTGAGCTGCCTGTCTGCAGGAGTCTGCTTTCCTAGTTCCTCTTCAAGTGAACAATCTCAGCAAACACATGTAAAGGCAGACAGCTTTGGAGCTTGAAGAAGAGTTTTGTTTTGTTGTCTCATTGCAAGCTTTCCTTTTACCTAAGAGTAACACATTGATGTTGGTGAGTTTGAGGTTTCACTTTAAATGGTCCCAAAATAATGATAACCATATCAGAATCCCAACAACTCTGTCAGCATGAACAAACCTTGCGTGAAATGAAATCTGGGTTCTGCCAATGTTATCCAGGAGATCTAACTCAAATACCCCCATCCCCTCCATGCAACAACAAAGGGATGCTCTGCTGATTATCTGTATTTCGTGCATTGCCCGTAAAAGGGAGGGGGGAAGCTACAAGTGAGTTGAAAACAGAAAAAGCCTCTTCAGCGTCTGTTAGACAATATTGTTTTTTGGGTGGGAGAGTGACTTTTGTTTGAAGTGGGAGATAAGAAAGGCACATGAGAAAGAAAAAAGGATGAGAGTTCAGCAATACACATGAAGCAAATGGCGTGCAAAGCAATAACAAAGCAGCAATGGCAAGTTCATCAACACACAGAGGTTGAATTTAAACATATGAGACAGAGCCATTATTAAAATCTAAATACAATAAAAGTAGCAAGAGTAGAGCAGTAAAGGCATACAAGCCTTTGTTTACTACTACTGTGAGGAAATTTGGGTCACTGACAGCCAATACTAACATGAGTTATCAGTGTAGTATAGTATTTGTATTTAGGGCTGTACGGCGAGCTGGGAGGTTAAGGGCTGACATGTTAATTATACCACTTTCCCACTGGTAAAAAGTGGGAAAGTGGTATAATTAACTCTTTAGTGGGAAAGGTTACAATTGGCATTTATTTCCGGGAAAAATTACTTTGCAGTAGTCACAGGTATTATTGGCTCCTGCTCCAATCGGCTATGATGGATTTTCCTGCCGTGATGATATGACGTGTACATCACCTCAGCGACAAATTCCGTCAGTCTCTGTCCAAGCAGCGCTCAGACATTGTTACAAATTAGTTGACACTGAGTTTGAACAACAGACTGAATGTTGCAGATTTTATTTTTTTTAAAAGCAACTACCGTGACATTTTCCCCGGCCTCCATGCTGCTTTCTACTGTTTACTAACCTTATGTTGTAAGAACTATATCGGTAAAACGAGTAGTGAAGGTATCAAGTGAATGTACAGCAGAGTTTGCAGTTTTGTGCACTCTATCAGAAAGCTGTAGCAGGAAAAATTAACACCTGTTTTCCAGCATGTTTGTCATGTCAAAAGTGACACACCAGAAAAAAACAGAAAGTCACACTCCTCCGCTAGCAGTAGAAAAGGATTACTTATTTTTAGCTGGTCTTTCTGTTTACCCGTATATATATGTATATGCTAAGTTTGGTGGAAAAAGGGTATTGGTGATATGTTTAGGGAACTGGTGTCTGCATGGTACAGTATGTATGAAAATAGAGCCAGTAGCTGGTTAGCTTAGCTCAGCAGGCAATCAGCTGAAACTAAGTGAGAGGAAGTCACTGCTCCAGGCCAAGAAATAGTCCAGCACATCTCCCCCACCTCCATAAAATCGCAACTTTTAAACTCCTTTATAAGTCAAAACAGAAACTCATTCTGAAAACATAGAGCAGTCGTTCACATCTTTGCCATACAATGATGTATGCAAATCAGGAGTATATCACTTGTTTTTATTGTTACTGCTGCAGCTGAGTACTATGTTCCAATAGTAAGACACGAGTGCCAGTAAATGTCCTCCAAATGACATTATAGTTTTCCACAATGTTATCCAGTTCTCAAGATCCCCATTAAAGCTGAACAACTGCTGCCAGAGACAAGAAAAAGCTAACGCCAAGATAAAAAAAAAAGCTCAAAATGAAGGAAGGAGGACCTGCAGTGAGGAGAAAGAGGAAGAGAGTATTTGAAGAATGGATGCAGGGTCGTGGGAAGTTTCTGTCAGCATAGCAGATACTTCAGAACTGGAAAGTTGTCATGAGAAATCATATCTGTTACATTGTGCAGATGCAGAAACAGAAACGTTCAAGGGCTTACAGAGAAATATTCTCAGTCTTGAGTACTATTTTTCTATAAAACTTTCCCTGTTGTCAAAATGTCACTGTTTTGATGAGAAACATTCTGACTTTATTTGAAAGAACTTTTAACATATGGAATCCATATTGTTTTTCCATATTATTTTTACAATGGCAGTGATGCAGAACTCTGACTGAATGGTATAATTCCAACTTGCGTCTTGCAAGTTGGAATTATACCATTTGCAAAGCTCTTTATTTTATGCTGTCATTGTAAGATTTTGGTGAAACAGTAAAGTCCAGCTCAGTATTCTGGGAATCACATCCATCATCAACAGTAGTGTGCACATTATGTAGAGAAGCAAGAATTAAGGGTGTAAAAATCAATTAATCGTAACCACAATCTCTGTAAACATGAAGTAGGTGTTTTAGTCGGCCAACCCTAGCGGACCTAGTTAATTTGTCATATCCATGATCTTTTTTAATACTGTGGTTGCCGTGAACATAGAATTTTAAAAACATTGGCATTGAATGTAAAGAAATCTTATTTATTTGAGGTTTTACAACATCGATGTTTTTGTCTGGCGATAGGGTAGTTCAGTCCTAAATTGCCAAGGATAATAAATTGTTCTTAATTCAGTATTGCAAAGTGTTTCATATATTTCACATAGTCAGCCACAGATCCGAGAGGGGAAAAGATGACAAGATTTAGATATTTTATTTCCTAAAAATGAAAGTTTTCAAAAACATTTACATGGCATTGTCATCACTGAGCACATTGGGCACAGTGAAAAAAAACTTATCAAAGTCATATTGCAACATACCATGTATACCTGAACTGGAGCGTTAAAAAAATTTACTTCTTGTAATCTATCAAGATTCTAGTTTTATTCTTTATTCTCACACAAAGAAAGAAGTAAATGTGAAGTATTATGCAAATCAGTGCATGATGGATGACACTAACAGTGGTGATTCCTTATTTGTAAAATAATATAATAACATAATAATGTAAAATAGCTTATCAACATTTAGAGAGAAATTATCCACCCACACTAGAAGTAACAGAGATTGTATTAGACTTCACAGTTGTTGGAGCCTGACAAACATACCCTGATTTTATAAAAATCAGGCAGATTTAGAGGAAGGCACAATGTTTGCCCCTGAACAATTATTACATGTAATTTATTTGTAGAGGCTCGGCTCCCTTACTCTGAGCGACAAGCATCCCTGCAGACAGTGAGCTAGTAGAGCCAATGCAACACACACACTCAGAGGATACAAAGAGGATGTTGTATTGGAAGTATTGTTCATTCTTCATAAACAGGTCACAAAGTGAAAATGTGGGTCATTTAAAAACAAGGGTCATTGTATCTTTCCCTCTATAAAAGGACAAAGTCACTTTTAAGTTAGGCGTAATGTTTTTTTTATGCGGCCATTGTGCTGGTTGTGTTGTGCTGTGGGCTCGCATTGAGTTTAACAAATGGGGCCTGAGACAATTGTGGCACTCGGTCAGCCTTGGCCCAGTTTTGCGCCTGCACAGTCTGTATTTAATACCACATGATGTGATGTCAAAACACCCAGCCATAAAATGGTCGACCACCAGTTTAGTCAGTATTTGTTGGATCTATACATTCTGGACTCCATATAAAAGCTTAGTGAAACACATAAAAAAAGACCAAGGCTGACAAGATGCTGGAGCCGAATTCACAGCCAATTTTTAATTAAATTGTTATTTTCTTTCACGGGAATTTTTAATCCTTTAGTGTGAAATGGAACACCCAATGGCACACAAAAGCAACAAAATGAGCCGTGTGTGTGTGTGTGTGTCTGTGTGTGTGTGTGTGTGTGTGTGTGTGTGTGTGTGTGTGTTTGTGTGTGTTTGTGTGTTTTATGTGGATCATTCTCTCACTCTGTGTCTTTGCATTGCATGCCTGGCACTCCAACTATCTGTCTGCTTTGGCTGTGGCCCGGCTGTTGTTTCTCTCCAGGCTCACGCTCTAAAGATAAGGACAGAAGAGGAATCGAGATAACGCAGAAGCCCAGACATACCCCCCTTAATCCCGGAGAGCCAACACTGTGATAGCCTCATTCCAACCCTGATTTAGTGACTCTGACACTACATAATTACCCTTTATGCATAGATAATCACAATCTGTATCAGTCAGCAATTAGTGTAGACATGGACTGAAGGTTCCCCTGGGGATGCCAAGTTGAAAGAGCCAAAGGATGGTGAGGAAGGACTGGTGCTCTTACTGGAGCTCTAAAATACCTAAAAGTGTTGAGCCGCAAATTGAGCCCCCCCCACCTCCTAAATCACAGCAGCACTGTAGTTATAGACTAAAATAAATAACTACAATAGCAACTAAATATTGGGCCGTCACATTAGCCGTAGCATCACCTTGATCCATCTTTGGATTTCTGAAATTAAAATGTTATCCAATCCCACTGGTTTGATGATCCAATTAGTCCAGCTGTATACTCCAAACCAAACAAAAGAGAATTTGGCAGTTCTTCCAAGGCTAATGAACTGCTGTTAACCGTGCTCCAACAAATGCCTCTCCACCCGCTGTGGAGCGGGGTCTGTTTGTTTAATGGCAGCCACGTCATCTGGAGGAGCATACAACAGCAATGGGGAGCAGACCCCACTTGCAAGCCCCTCATAAAAGGAGTAAATACTCAGAGACACTGTTATGCAAAATGTGAAACAATCGAATGACATTGCTGACTGGCCAAATTTGGCTGCCGAGCTAGTGGTCGCTTAAGAGGTCCAAGCTCTATGCGATGCTTCTTTTTGGTTGACCACAGAGGGATCCATCTATTTATTACCTCAGATGGATGCATTTATTTCTTAAATCCAATCTCAGTCAAAACCCTATCTCTCTGGGTTGTTAGTACCTCCCACCCCCCAGTCCCCTCCTGACCCTTTCCCGTCTTGCCAGTGGCGTCCATACAATCCAAGACCTATTTACATGTTGGAGGAACAGACATAACCCAATAAGTCTGTTTACAGCAGGATCAGAGGTCAGACACGTACACACACGATCACTTTCTGCTCTGGAAACTGGAGATAGCTCAGAATTTGTGCAAGTGAGCACAACATGAAGATCAGCGCTGATGTACTGAAGGCCATGTGATTTTGTTGCAAGAGGTATAAAAACTAAATTCCATAATGGTGGAGCCATGGTTTTAAGTTAAGTGTCTCGTTTAAAAAGTCATAACTTCCATCTTTGTAGACCAAAGTTTCCATTACAAATTTGTTTTTTCTTTAAATTAATGGAGTGTTGTGTCATTTTATGTCAATTATCACCATCAAATGATTGGTTTTAATTTGGTAAACTGGGTTAAGTGCAATGATTCCCAAAATAATAAGGAATGGTTTTTTTAATGGTAAATTACTTTAAGAATGCTGAATTCCTGACCTCACCTCTGTGTCAACTCGCTAAAAATATTCGAACATGTACCTAATTGAGGGAACACCCAGCCATTTCTATGAAGCTGACATTTGATGTGGATTGACCCAAGGCAGGATCTTATCCCCGCAGCCTCGTAATTGAATAGTTAAAAGGCTGCACTATTGGCTTTATTGTTTTAATCTAATTGCCCTAATTTTATTTTCCAAGGGCATGCAATAGGGTTCTACCAGACATTTTCCTTTCATTTGCATTCTGCGAAGTACTATAGTTTTGCAAAAACAATCTAATGTCATAAAGCTCACTCAGAATACAAATTCTGACCTGGCTGCAGTACATTATCATGAACACTCTTGTTTTGGTGTTATGCCAAAACAGACCTAAGTGCAATGGTTAGAAAGGGAGCTGCAACAGAGCTTTTCTCCTGAGGTTTAACATTCCCTCACTTCATCACCTCTTCCCCAGCATGTGTGTCTGAACAGAAAGTGGAGGCCTGTTAAAATCAAGGGCCTTATGTAATCATACTCCAACAGAGGCAAAACAATCACAATTCAACTCAGCAGAGAGTCAAAGTTCAAGAGAGACATGTTTTTCATTATAAGAGAATACTCCAGGGTCTTCAGAGCAACTTTGTTGGATAGACTTTTGTCAGGAATGCATGACCCGGCATCAATGAGGATCTGTCGAATCGGCCGTGTTTTTCCTTCTGACTCCCCCAGAGAGAGGTTATCACTCCACCCAACCAATCACACATACCTGACTATTTTGATACTTTTGTTGTTACATAGTTTCTTTACTTATTCACTGGGTGATTCACTATCCTGTAAAAGATGAGTGTAGTTATATTCTATTTTCTATTTTTTTAAATCCCATTAATTGGTCTTAACAGGTATCTGTTTAGCCAAAGCCTAATGCAGCATATTTGTCTTTGCCATAGACTTCAATCTTTGACCAAACACTGTTAAAAGAAAATCAGTTAGCCACACTGTTGCACTGGCTGACATGTTCCGTCATTATGATGAATGTGGGCACTAAAGCACTTACCCCTGTTAGAGTAAGATTTGCTAACAACTTCAATGCCCAGCTGTTTTAGGAAATGATTAAGCAACAAATTGGCTTGGGTCAGAGATGGACAAACGCATTGTTGGTTTTGCTTTTCATGGGATTTGTTAACAAAAATATAGAATATTGCCAACATTATCCTTTATCTCAATATTCTGTACTCATCATGTTATTGTGTGTTGTGGTGATAAAGCCTACACTACATGGCCTAGTATGGCTTGGACTGTTGTTGGCTGGGGTTGAGCTCAGTTAAAATTGTCAAGTTGCAACAGAAAAAAAGGCATCCTCAAACTCATTATGTGTTGCAATGGTAATTAAATATTGCACAAACATTATATTTTCCCTTGTATAATGTCAATCTGAATATTTGGCATGTCCACATAAATATTAACTCAACTGCATTTGACCTTTGACCTCATGCTGCTGGATGAGCCTCTGCTGGATGAGCCTCTGATGACACTGCAACAGCTGTGGCTGCTATTCTTTCAGCTTGCAGACACTGTCTGCATGGAGCATCATGTTTGAGGCGTGAGGGGTAAGCATGGACAGTATGCGAAGGACTCTGAAATTAGAGCCCCTCAGTGCGCAGGGGGAGAAATCAGGAAGCTGTAAACACTTCCGAAGAATATCCCTCTCCTTTAGACTCCTGCCAGTGCATTAAAAGGGCGACAGTAAACATTGCTGCCCCTCTGGTAGAGCTGGTTTTAAACAATCTTTCAATAAACTTTCACATTTAAATGCACATAAGCTACTGTATGTGTTGCTATCCTGGCAGTTTTCTCATTTTGAAATTCTGTTTTCTTACATTACACAAAATAGGTCCCATACAAGGAGCTTCACCAACACAGAGTGAAAAGGTATTTGTTTGGATTCCATGCATGTGCAGATTTATGTGTGTAGGTGCCTAGGTCTGTGTTACTAAGGTTGATTAATTCTGACACAGGTTGACAGTTCTGTTGCAGCACTGATGTATTTTACCACACAAGTGCAGGGGGTTGGAGAGCATTTAAATCGGTCACCTCTCCCCTGTGAAAGTATCCTTTTAGCTTGATAATTGTGAAGCAGGTCTGTCTCTTGTAATCCGTCAGAACTGTACTGAAACAGCTCGTGTGGTTGTAGTCAGGAGCTTGAATAATAATGACAGGCTAAACTGAGAATACCTGGTGGTTTTCCACTATCAAAACAGCATGGATATTTGTTATTTTAGCACAAGTAAAAGTAAAACTAGTTAATCGTCACAAAATTGAGAACAGCTTCAAAAGAGTCATCTACAATAGAATAAAGGTATCATGTGTTTTGCAAATTCATACGGGATGCAGCATTATATTGTGTATATTATATTATTTTGATTGATCAACCCAAACATGACACTGTGGAATTATGGGGCATAGGCACAATGCAAATATCCATCCAATAAGGAAAACACAAGTCATTTTCTGAATAATATGTTAATACGTCAAGGCTTACTAGACTTTAAACAACATCTAGAGTGTGTTCATTAGCCAGGTCTTACACCTAAACATTTTTGACTTGTTATGGTTATAGTTATGGTTGTTATTCTTTGGATTAGACTGCACTACAGGTCATAAAGAGTTGTAGGAAAAAGCCAAAACTGCTCTGCATTGTAGAAGTTATTCAAAAGGCTGACAGACATCAACAGCCAGCCAATTACAAGCTCCAAACCTCCAGTTGGAGTTTGTGTAGAGTGGACAGGCCATTTTGTTCTCAAAGGCACACAGGGAGAC
Source organism: Percina caprodes (assembly GCA_013375575.1). Taxonomy (NCBI): domain Eukaryota; kingdom Metazoa; phylum Chordata; class Actinopteri; order Perciformes; family Percidae; genus Percina; species Percina caprodes. Next base: position 1,560,253 of record JABXJD010000005.1, on the reverse strand, counting down.
AAACTCTGGGTAATCCCATTAATCTTTTGTTCTGTGACACCCAGACCAAAGAGAGTAAATAGTGGAACAATGCCATTGGTGAACTCCTTAAATGCATGAGGCAGCTCATCAGGCTTTGATTTATGGTGTTACTCTCTTAGGGACAGAGGAAGAAGAGAGTAGCAGATCTACAGTGACAGCAGTTTGAATTAGTCACCGTCCTTGCTTGTATCACAACAGCCTAAATACAATGTACAGTATATGTAACATAATGTGAATTATATGGATTTTTGAGTTTCAAGTCATTGTGAGAGGGACAGGTCATGTTCCTGATAGGATATAACCCTAACCCATGTATTAATGTCACGTTTAACATTTGATAGCTCTAAAGTAAGTGATACTAAACTTATTTTAGTGTTGAATGTACAGTAAATGAACACTGACAAGCTCCAGTATACCAACACCAACTCCCTTGCTACTCTCCCACTATACCAGGCTGTGTGTTGAACAATCCAGAGAGATTAATGCCATCATGTTGACTGACAAGCTAAGCTGTCTACATTTCCTGTGTGGCTGTAGCTTGCTCACACTTGTTCCCTGCAGGCTGCTGTGCAGTAAACGGTGGAAGTATCTACAAACATAAATAAAAGAAATCAAAGGAAGTGTGTGAAAGAAAATAAGAAATTGCAATGACCTGTACAACAGCTACATTGCAGCAGCTGTTAAAGATGATAGAAAGTATGAACTGTAGTAAATAAAACATTTATAATGTATGAACATTTCAAACAATATAAGAATTATGGGACTTTTTATTGTTACATTTAAAAAAACTGAGTCTAAAGTAGTTTAACAGATGTGGATGAGGTCAATTATTTGCCACAGCCATTGCTTGGTCCCCTCAAAGTTTTATGACCTTTACCTGAAGCTTCTTGTTGCAGCGCCTTAGACATTAATTACAGGCAATGCTAAACATGTCACAGAGCCTGAGTGGATCTGGAAAGGAAGAACGTGCCGCTTAGGAAGTGGAAATCTCTGCACAGTCATCAGTGGTGAACCGTTCAGTATGCACGCATCTCACAAGCAGCCTGGAGGCTGCTTAACACTCTCCAGAGCAGATGGACTTCCTTTAAGGTGCAAAGGGCAGAGAGTGTATTGAGCACAAATCCTATGGGTGTCTGACTGACTGAAAAATGAATAGCTCATTCACACACACACACACACACACACACACACACACACACACACACACACACACACAGTACATTGCTTTTTAGTCACAAACATAAGAAAAATGTTTTTAGTGTTGTGGCCATTGCACCTGAGGTCTGTCATCTTAATCTGGATGAGGGCCTCCATTTCACAGATGGCAAATCTGATGTGGGCCTTGAGCTTTCTGCACAGGGCTTTTGATTACATGACCTGGTTTCAGGGCTTGAGGAAGGTGTCGAATGGGAAAAACAGTCTCTCTGACAATGTGCAGCTGTAAAAAACAGGAAAACAATTTTCTCTACACAGCTAATTCAATATTGTGACAGTAAGTGGAAAAGGTGATTCAATGAAAATGAAACTGGCATCTTTAAGCATTTCTTCACTACGTTGCATGCAGCATTATGTGCTGTCAGTAAATAATGACCTCTTCATTGTTCTCCAAAATAAATGACTTTTTATATCAGAGAAGCCTCACCAAGGTTTCTTTCTACAGAGTCAGTGAGACGCTCAGACCCAATGACTAATTTTTTCGTCGACCTATTGCTCTGTTCTCTTACAACTTCAGAGGCCACTAGATTCACATGTGTTCCCTTATTCCATTGAGCCGCTCCACTAATCCACTCCCACATGTCAATGTCAACACCTCTAGGTGACAAACTCATGCCCTCATCGGGGCATGAATACAAACACATATCACTGAGGGATTTAAAAGGCACACAATATAAACTCTGCAGAATTATTATCATTGTTAATGTGCCGTTTATGTATATGTATCTATGGCATACTTTGCATTCTTATTGATAGACATTTCCAGTGACCAATCAAAAGTTTGGGGTGTTTGCTTGTTAACAAGGCAGCGAGTCTTCAAGGTCATCAGTGAAAATCCTGTTTTAGCAGCCAAACAAGCCATCTGCTTTTTTCCACTGTTAATTGGCTGCAGTTTCCTTCCTATATCATGCCTCACTGGACATACATACTGGATTTATGATTCATTAGGTCTGCTGTCACAAATGGAGGTAAGGAATATAATTTATCTATCGGTTTACAAATATCTTATTTTTTTAGTGAACTAACAGATAGGTATATGCAACATTTTGGTGTAGTAATTATTTTACTTTTCTTGTGTCCTCTCTGCCTCAGAAAGTGTTCCTGTCAGGTCAAACTCAGCTCTAATAACCCAAGCTGCTTCTCATCACCTGCACCTACCTAATGACACCTTTCCTCCATTAAACACACACACACACACACACACACACACACACACACACACACACACACACACACACACACACACACACACACACAAATTCACAGACAGAAACACACACCCTACCTCATTAGCGTGCTAGGTCTCCATGGAAACACTAAACAAGTGACAGTATTCCAAAGGGGGAAGGTTTGGGGAACTGACAGGCTCCCATCCTGCTAATGTGTGTGTGTGTGTGTGTGTGTGTGTGTGGGGGTTAAGTTGTGCTTCCAGTGTTGGCTGTGAATTGAAGGACTTTGGCTGTGCGCTAAGCTGTGTCTGGAAAGGCAGGACAGTGCCAGGTCAAAGTGACAGCACATGTCAGCTGCCTCCGGCCAGTGTCATCCTCATGCTTCAAACTCGTGCTGGAGGTAACTCATCTTCACAGAACCTAATCAACACACACCTCTGAATAAATTCAACACACAAGAACTTGGCTGTATTATCTATCGTCCTGTACAGCTGTTCCCTAGGAAATTATATATAGATGCCAGAGGACAACGAGATTATCTATGCTTGAACGAGTATATGATGATCTTCTAATAATAATCTCCTAATCCTCCAAGTTATTATTCTAAATATATATTCAAGTCAAGTCAGTTTATGTATAGAGTACATTTAAAGTCAGTGTTTTACAGAGATATAACACAATTAAATAAAAAAACATACAGAATTATTAAACTCAATACACAAATTATTTAAAAGCAAAAGAATCAATCATTTTGAATGAATTTACAAAAACACAAAAGCGTGACCAGTCATATCTGACTATCAAATGGCTAATGTAAAGAAAAGAGATGGGTCTTATTGTGGTTATATAGATAGAGTTTACTTCATTCATTTTATAAGCAAAAGATGAGTGTACATGGCTAAATAATCCAAAATGCAGTGGTATTTTTGCAGTTAATTCAGTATTTGGCTTAAATTACAACAGGATCATCATTACATTATGATGAGCTCACACGCACCCATGAGGTGGACTGGTGACTTTGGCTAATGCCTGAGAATGAAAGTCAAGGAAGTAGCAGTCAGTTTAATAAGCCAAGAAGATACTCGGGTGCGAAGAAACGATTGAAAATGTGGCATTTCCTCTTCATGCCATAACAGCAGGGATGGATCCACAGTGGATTAGCTGAACCCCTTTGTAAATAACCTTGTTACCACAGCAGATAGGGTTGTTTGTGCACATACAGAGAAACAACCAGAGGGTGGTTTGCTGGAGTGGGTGCAGGGATAACCCCAATTCAGAGCATGACCAGTTTAATATGTAGGGCAGCCTGACTGTCATGCCTGTGGGTTGAAGGTAAAAAGGCATGGCGTGCAGTGGGGGTGCAGGGTCAGAGTTTATCATGCTAACTATAGTTTAGAAAAAAACATTCACTTGGTGAAAAAGTGCAGCAAAGGTTAGAGATAGTGACTGAAACGCTGGGCTAATGTGAGACTGTCCTCCAAAGGAAAATATAGAAACACTTGTTTTAGCAAATGCCTCAAAATAACATATACATTCAAGTGACAATTGCTGTCTAATGGCCGTAGGAATATAACTCGGGAGAATAGAGGAAGTAAGGGGATGATGAAGGGAGGAGTTTGGAGTGGATGAATGAATCAACAAAATGGGAGACCGTTGGTTTGTTTCCCATCTCCTTCCCACAATCAACTTTGTTTTCTTTTAACCGTGACCACAGCCATTTCCTAACCTGACCACATGGTTATTATTGTAACCATTGCTTCAAAGATCCCCAAGCCTTAATGAAGTAGTAATTTTAACCAAATACCACAATGTTTCTCTAACCTTAACAAAGTATTTATTCTAATCGCAATCATGATCTTTATCTGATGTTAACTAAGTCGTGTTTTTGTCCCAGTAAGCAATGACAGTGAGCCAATACCAGCTGAAGCAGCTAAATGGAATTCAGCCATTTGTATGTCAACATGTCTTCAGTAACAAAAGCCTGTAGGAAACAGCAAAATCTGCAGCTATAGCTATTTTGAATTCACTTCAGAGACATGATTTCACAGTATTGAGCCCATACATCAGTGCAGTCCCGCTGTGCCTGTAGATTTGTTGCAAGAGATGCAAGGGTGTTGTACGGTTTACGTCGCCATGGTAACAGGACTCAGTTGGGACTGGGGGAGAACAAAAATGGCCAGGCATCTATGGCAGGTGAACACACCCCAGATGGGCTCTGATGCTTTGACATGCAGGGGCTTTATGCTACTGCACCAAGGGATGACATACTGTACATAGGGAGGATTGGGGAGAGACTTAAAACGTCAGTTTATCAGCAACTCTCTCGCCATGGTGGGCTGTCAGACATGAACGAGGCCAGCCTCACTTCCTCTTGCTCCCGCAGTACGCTGCACTGCAGGTAAGTCTCAGGCTCAAATCTACTGAAGCTTCATTAATATTGAAAGTTAAACCCAACAGCAGGCAGCAGAAACATTTGAGCTTGAGAGCGCAATGTGGGTGAGGTGGGGAGCTCCTCCTGATGTGTGAATGGAGACAAAGATCTTCAAAGAGCTGTGAGAACTGGGGATAGCAAAGGTCCAGTGAAGGTGCAGGACGTGTCAAGAAAGCTGTCCAATTACTAAACAGCCAAAGGCACCAACTGTCACATCTAGGACCTATTTTAAATGCCATGTAACAGGAAATACCCATAACTGCAGTTTTTTATTTTTTATTTATTGAATTAGAGAAATTCACTGTCAGAGGTTTAGCCAAGTCCATGTGGATATACAGTAAAGGAGTGTCCTTCTCTCTTACCTGACTTTCTGTGTTAATGAGAAGTGACACTAAAGATGTGGCTGATTTCCTACATGGCCCTGGCAGTTGCTTTGCATGAGCAGGGATGACAGGTGATTAAAGGGGGAGACAAAAAGTGGTATCTCGCTGAGTGACAGTCAAATGAGGAAAATGCGAGTAAGGCAACAACCTGCAAGAGGCAGGAGCTTGATTACTTGATCGCTCACTCTCTGTGGCTGCTGTGAATACATGCAGGCTCCCCAGCCATTTTTAATGAGAAAAAGATGTAGATGCAGATAATCCAGCTGAGTATCTATTAGCGCGGGGGAAAAAGATTTACACGTTGAATAAATTTGGCATTATCATGCTGTTTAATTCACGGCTATACCTAAAACTGTGTTATTCTCTATGCAGTGAAGAAAACAACACTTAACACCTCAGAGGAATCAGAAGACTGTGCCATTTATAGACTTGTAGCTTTTTGTTGTTGGCCTTTTATTATTTGCCTCTGACATTTAACTATGGCATATCTTACAAAAATGAGGAAAAGAAATGCAGCAACTCAAACTGCATAATGTTATTATGTAATGTATCATCATTGTTTAAATTGCTGATGTTGTTTGCCTATTTCTTTAAGGGTACCAGCATAATCTTACTAATTTCCTCGCATTAAATTCCCACAGTTGCCTTTCTATATGGAGTCTATGAAAACCTGCAGAACACACTCCTAAACTGAATGCAGTGTGAGGTTGGCTACTTTGTTGGTTCACTAAAAGTATCCCACCACCCCCCTTCTCTCTTTCAGTCTGTCAAAAAGTATGATGATCATTGTTTGTATAATAAGTAAATAATTTTCACCACCCCTCTCCTTCCCCTAACCAAACCTTATTGCTGGCATGTCAGCGTAGGGGACCGAATAAATGTGGCTGTTGATAGTCTTGGTGCCTCAGGGAGAGCTGCATGTGGGGTTTTCCCCTACTGTTTTCAGGAAGGGATTAGTAAATGTATTGTGATTACTGCTGCATTGTGTTCAACCTTGCCTCAGTATCTCTTGTTGCACACATGCACCAAGGTCTGCCATTCCTCAGGCTTCTTAGTCCCTGAAGCCTCTCATTTGAATTTAATCCACATTATACTAATAACCTCAACTAATTAAGTACCATGTTCTACACAAATTAACATGCCTCACCCAATCTTCAAGACATTTCAAAGGAAAACAACAAATCATGCACACCGCTTAACATTTCCCATACATATCAGTTTACATAACATTGGTTAGGCAAGTGAGTACTGGAGAAGTGAGGGGTCGTGTCAGAGCCCATGACCCAGGTCCTGGGTCTCTCAGGAGGGAAGTCCCAGCATGGTGTTCTCATAGTAGCTCATATTGCAAAGACGTCTAAATGTCACAATCCTTTAAGATAAGAAGGCAAATATCACATCCACTCCTAAACCACTTTGACCCCTTCCGTCAATTTGATGAAGACTTCAAGGCTTTTATTTGTCCCCAGTGACCTCTTAGTGCATGCGTGCGAAAAACATATCTGCTGATTCTCATAAAAAGAAACAATAAGCAGTCATCCATAGTTGTAATTTGGACAGTCATAAATCCATTGAAATGTTCTTACTAATGCCGGGAAGTTTGACAGTTATGTTGATGCTTTTAGTGCATGATTTTTCTAGCAAATAAACAAAAACTTGTATGTACAGTATGTTGTTACCTGAAGACAATTTTTAACACTAACATGCCCTAAAAGAAGTCTCGTCAAACTCTGCTGGCTGCCGAGAAAGTGAGATTGCAACATTGTTTAGGGTTGTGATGTTTACATTTTGCTCACTGGCAGTTAGCTTGGTAATATCAAAAGCTTACCTTTTGTCATTATAGACTCAGATTGCAAGGTTGTGGCTACTTCCTGACTCAAGTGTGCACCGGTGCAGACCTAGAAAATGTTTCAGTAGAGAAGATTTGTTTGTTCACTTTTGCCTGCACTAGTTAATGCTCAAAAGTGGAGCTCAGAAGCTACAGAAGCTGCTGGACATAGAGCATGCAGATGACATTGCCTCATATCTCTCTTGACTACCTTTGGCCTTTATCACCACGGATGCATCGAGCATGACACACTGCATACCAATCAGACTCCAGCATGGATTAAATGTGGGATACTTTATGTATCTCTGTGGGTTGTCACAAATCAAAATGGTGATTGGGGTTATTAAACACTGACACATTTCCTAGCACCCATCCTCATCTCTGTATCCAAATTATTTCCATCTTTTGCCAAAACTATTTCTCAATTTTACCAGCCCCAGATTTAGATGTAATTTAAATGGACTTCGTATTACGTCAGCCAGCGTGTCAGAGATTTCTGGGAGTCCTGATCTGCTTTGAGTGAGGCTAGCACAGCCTTGACTGCATGCTTGTCAAAGTGAGCCATCCATGGCCACTGTCCTGGGCATCATGCCACAGGTCTATTGCTGGAGACATGAACTCTTGGGAATGTTGGGATAAACAGTAAGACACTGTATGATTACAGTGCACATTCTTTTTTCTCCAAGACAACAAGAAGGAAGAGACTGAACAAGGAGAAAATCATCAGTATACTGCTAGTTAATAGCATTCTCATTAAATGTATTTAGTATATTTCAATCATTTTCCTGTGAAGAAAAACTATATAGCTTACAAAACAGGTTCTGATGAAAACATGTTTGTTAGAACAAGTTTTAATTCAAATAATCCCAGCAATGATTTGCATATTCACGGTTATATTGCTTTGAATCTGCATGTGCTAAATGCATTCCAGACCTCTTTAAAGGAATAGTTCAACAATTTGGGAAAAATGCGTTTTCTTGCCAAGAGTTAGATGTAAAGATTGAAAACACTGATATGAAGCTACAACCAGCAACCAGTTATCTTAGCATAATGACTAGAAGTGAGAAAACAGCTATCCTGGCTTTGTTCCCAGGTAACACAATGTCAAGTCTAAAGCTTACTATTTGTCACATTTGGTTAATCCTTACAAAGAGGCATTATATGCTGAGTTGTAAAAACATTTTGAGGTTTTACCGGTGGTTATGTTGTATTTCTTGGCCAGACGCATTGACTTAGAGTCCTTGAGTCTTGTTGTCTCTGTGAATAAGTGGATCCAGTAGAAACTCCAGGAATTCATTGCACCTAGCCAAGAAACATAACATAACCCATCGTAAAATAACAAACTGTTGTTTTAATCATTAAAAGTAGTAGTGCAAATCAAAGCTAGCCATTTCCCTGTTTCCAGTCTTTATGCTACAGTATGCTAAAATAAGATAACTGGCTACTGGCTCCAAGTATTATATTATATTAAAAATATAGGTTGCAGTTGGAGTTGATCTTTCCTTTATTTATTCAGCCATGTTTTTCATGCTTACTGTACAGAGTTCTTGTTTTATCTGTTCTGAATGAACTACTGTTGCCAGAAATGTAAAATGTAAGCTGAAAGAGAGTACCAAATGGACTGACTTTACACAAACATGTTGCAGGTCACAGCATTACCAATCAGACTGCATGGATTAAATGTGGTATACTTCATATATCTCTGTGGGTTGTCACAAATCAAAGTGCTGTTGGGGGGTTGGGGGTTATTGAACACTGACACATTTCCTAGGGCTCACCCTTAGCTCTGTTAATAGCCCAAATTATTTCCATCTATCTATCTATCTATCTATCTATCTATCTATCTATCTATCTATCTATCTATCTATCTATCTATCTATCTATCTATCTATCTATCTATCTATCTATCTATCTATCTATTCTAAATAAACCACTGTTGCCAGAAATATAAAATGTAAACTGAATAGGTTGTGCTTTATTTCAGTGATACTGTACACAAACATGTAGCAGGTTACAGCATTACCTCAATTCAGTAAACCTTAGAAAAGGAACATTTTAGATTTCAGTAGTGCAGTATGTGAATTAGGATATCAGGCGTTTGACAAAAGCATTTTCAACTCTCAGCAGTGTTTGGATTGTACAGGTTCTTTTCATACAAATATAGCAGTAATGAGCCCAGAAGACTTGGGCTTTGAGACAGTAGAACAACCTGATACACCAGGGAAAAGGTGGAAAAGAAAAGGTCTGTTCCCACCTACCTTTTGACACAGCAGGTGGGTTTTTTTCTGTCAGATTTGAGGTGGATGTGTTTGTCTTTTTTTGTGATTGGCAAGTCAGAGGTGAGAGGTTTGACGAAGGCTGCGGGGCACACATAAGAGTCTGCCTGGATCCACTTGGTATGCTGTGGGCTCTCAAGGGGCAGAGAGGAAGGACGAGGGGGCTTCTGTCCCTGCTAATCTAGTTGGCAGAAAACTGACGGCTCCCTGTCCATCAAAGTGTGACCTGGGGCACACTTTTAATGAGATCCATTCCACATGACAGGCGCCACCTCTCCCTGGGCTGTCTGTCTGATCGCCTCTTCTGGCCCAATCAGATTGCTGACTACATGTGTTGCTACTTTATGTACACACTGTGACTGTGTGTCTATCTGTCTGAGTAAAATGTGTGTTAGCTGCTTAGTACGCCTGGTAAAATGTCTAAAAAAGGAAGTGATGTTTAACCAACAAAAACTGAATGAACATGTCAAACTCAACACAGGCCTGTCAACTGATTCTGTCAGCCACCAGCTTTTAAATACAATACGTTTTCAGCTTATTTTACTTTGAAAATGAACTTGTCAACTTTGTATAACACCACATCTTCATGTCCTTACATCCCGTACAAAATCTCACATACAGACTACAGATGTTGAACAGTTTACATTGTGTAACAGTAAAAAATTGTCACAGCCCGGTCTGTGACCTCTGGATCCCTTGTGTTTTCTGTTTGTTTTCCCTGTCAGTCTTTCCCTGTGTCCCCTGTCTGTGTGTGTGTGTGTGTGTGTGTGTGTGTGTGTGTGTGTGTGTGTGTGTGTGTGTGTGTGTGTGTGTGTGACTTCATCTACAGGGGTGTGGCTCTCCAGGCATTACCAGGCACACCTGGCTTCCATTTACAATCAAGCTCAGTACAAGAAGCCCAGCTCTCCAGGCTCTCATCGCCAGATTGTTTCTGCTCACTATGTAGAAACTCCTCAGGCCTTATTCTGCAGTATCTAATTCTCTAGTGAGAAACTTACCTTTGGATTTTGTTGTACTACTGAATCTAACTTCACCTGTGTGTCTATTTCATCTGCAACACCTGTCAAAGCTGCTCCACTGTTGTTACCTGACACAAAGCCCACACCACCTGTAACTATCTATTTCAATCAGGACTGTCACCTCATCACCTTTTTCCACTCTCCAACTTGCAACCACAGAGATGCAATAAAATCCCTTAGAACTAAACCATTGAGTTTGTGTCAGAATCTGCTACCGGGGCCACACTAGGAACTAGCTGTAACCAAAATGTGTCCCACGTTTGTGACGCCGATGGTATTTATTCAACAGTTGAATCTGTCAACCTCGCTTTAGAGTGCTAATGTGGAATTCATGTGCACAGGCCAACATCCATCTTACGCTCAGAAGAAAACTGCTGGAGCATCTAAGCCTTGGCTGATCTGACTTAGCCTGTTGGTTTGTATCAGAAACACATCTTGCTGGGGGGTTGTGCAATCTCTGCCACACTTTTTTGACAGAAACAATAAAATACTACTGTCTATACATGCTAACAGGAGAGGAGTGACTCATGGGATCTGGGATCCAGGCTCCTCCAGTATTGACCAATTTGTTTCAGTAATTATTACACAACTTGAAAGCTGGTATCTATGGGGTCTTGGACAATAAAATATCTGTCTGCTCTTTGTGAGTTACAAACAACAAAGTGAAGAAATCTCCATTTCAAAAATTACAAACTGCACATAAATACAGTCCACCTTATTACTTTGGACAACAGCAGCAGGTCTGAAAATGCATATTATCTTACTGTCAACTTCACACAGAGAACAAGAGGAGGTTAGCTTACTTTGGCTGGCTTCAATGGAAGGCTGTGCTTCTTACTACAAAATTAGGAGCCAGATGTGCTACTTACTGGCAGCTGTTTGAGGCAGGACACTGTCCCCAGTGATTGACCTGTTGATTAAACTGTCAACGAGTCGTTTAGTGGATGTAATGTTAGTGAAGCAACTAGTATAATTCAAAAGTTTTGGCATTTTTTACTTCAGTTTCCCTGTGAAGCAATTGGAGAAAAAAAATAGTTTTGCCGCAAATCTAAATGAACCACAGCTGACATAAAAGCAAAGCCCTAATTCGAACATGACTGACTAACAATACATCAATCATGCAAACAGAATTTTTACAAAATGCATGAGACTGATCAGTAACCTGAGTGTTGGGAGGAGGGAGTGCTGATGGGAAAGCAGACAGTGATAAGACTGAGGGACTTTCTTCTGGGATTGACTGAGGAGCCACTGACAGTTGTGACATCCCCCCTACAACATTACACAGTTAATTAAATTGAGAACTAAGCCACAGAGTAAGACATAGTTTAGAATATGCGCTTGATGTGCCATACTGTCTCCAGACAACTTACTACAGGATCTTTTACAACACAACTGCTGCTGGAAATTCTGGGAACAGATGTCCAGGGAGATATGCTCTCTTTCTGCAAAGCTGCAAGATTTTTTTTTCCAGTCCATTGTTAGATTTTTCTTGTTAAATAGAAAGTGCTCTATATTAAGTCACTATCTGTTACATCTGAACTGTACAGTGCCACAGTCATGAATGCTTTTGTATTGTATAAACTGTCCAATCTGTCACTATTCAAGCACTTCGTCTGTGTTCCTTTAGAGTCCAGGGTTTGAATAAAAATGGATTACATTAACTTTTTAATTAACGTGTATTCTGGCGAAAGGCTGAGAGTCTAGGCAGAGAAAGGAATCTAATATAACTATAAAAGAGAGAACTAAACAAAATGTGGTTGCAGGCTCTGCAAGGATTATCAGCAAAAACACCAAGTAACCAACTTTGTATTATTATTCTTGCTGGGTAACCTCTTCCTTTCTTCCTCCATCTTTTATGAACACAGACATACAGACACAAAATCTTTCTCTTTCCAGAAGATCGTAATGAATTTGGATGGGCACATGCTGAATGCAAAGATACAACAGCTGAAAATCAAGTTGTTTTTACAAGAGAACAAAACCATGTGACAATCTACTGTGATGGAGGGTTTAAGACTGAGATTACAAGTGTTTACACCCAGAAAGTTTGCCAATTTCACCTCTCCATCATAATGCCTTGACTGTACTTCCTCAGTGCCATTCATCTCTACTTATTTGATTTCATGACTTGATCTAAAAACAGCTCAACACGCTGTATTTTACTTTGATTGTAAGTGGCCAGAACTCATTTTTTTCAAGTTGCAAGTGACATTTACATGAAGTCTTATTTAAATTTTGTATTTGCCATAACCTATTGTTTGTAGATGCCAATTGAAGATTTTTTTCTTCTCTTTATGTAACGGTAGTTCAAGGCAAGCAACTTATCCAAATACAGAGTTTTTGCAGTGCATTCTATCCAGCTATAGCAGGAGTATTAAACTCAACTTCACTAAGGGACACACTGAAAAATGAGAATTGCATTAAGGGCCAACATGTATAGTTTATTGATATGCTTATATTTAATATATTCAAATATTTTTTTACTGTATTATTGCATGTCTCATATAGCTTTCTTAGTTACAGTTTGGTTGACATTAAGCCCTAAAAGTTCTTTAGACATCAGAGTTTAGCAAATTCAGCCAACATGTATAGTTTATTGATATGCTTATATTTAATATATTCAAATATTTTTTTACTGATCTGACAATCTGACAAATTCTGCTGTGAATGTCCCATAATTAGTTTGAAAACAGTTCCCCGTCTATTTTTTTGGCGCACATCCACGTGTGCCAAAATTGATTGTGAACCTAAATTGATATGCAGTGCTGGACCAAAACTTGCGTGGGGCCAGATTTGGCCCTCAGGCCTTGAGTTTGATACGTGTAATCTATAGTGTCTTTGTTGTTGAGATTTGGGGTAGCTGGGCATTCATTTGTACCAGTATACTGTTAATTCAAGTTCATGTACTTGTATTTTATCTAGTAAAAAAGGTTAATATCTTGATATTTTTGTTTAAAGATGCCCTTCAGACATTATTAGTATTAATATGCATAGAAATCTGCATAATTAGATAATTTTCACATGTAAATCCTTAAAGGGGAATTTACTCCTACCTCATTAGAATTTCCAGAATCTATGAATTTGCACATTTATAAAGTTTTCCTACTGGATGCAAGATGTCCAGTGGTGCGGTAACATTCACATGTTATTGTGTTCATGTGTTACATGCATGATGTACTGCACACCCATCTTCAGTGTATGTGCACTTTACAGCTTCAAGTTTCTACATCACATTAATTTTAATTGAATATTGGATCAGACTTGAATTCCAAATTAGTTGTGATATCACAAATCATGCCAGTAGGCCTGCCCCTTAAACCTGGATTTTCACTAAGCTCAAAGACAATTCCCACTTTCAGCAGATGAGTGTGAAAACAGCCTTTTATTGTCGCAAACTCTGCACATGTTTGAGATTCACTGTGTAGAATAATATAGAATAGATGGCACTTCAGTGATCCCCACTGGGGAAGTTCACATATTGTCACAGCTATGTTTTGTGAGCTGTGGTAATACATGAATGTCCCCTGTGGGGATCAATAAAGTTTATTCTATTTTACATCATTTAGCACGGTAAAGCTCAAACATCCAACAGGAGGAACAAGAAGAAAAACATTTTTGAGTGGAGGGGCTCTGAGTAAAAGATCAAATCTTAATGTGTTTCAATAAAAAAGTGTCAACCAGGTTTTTCTCATTTATTTATACATTAATTTCTTTTCCAATAATTATGTACATTTGAGTTGGACAAATGTAAATTAATTTCATTTAGTTAATGTAATTATTTAATTTCAGCTGAATTTGATAAAAATTGGTTAGGCTAACTCAATGACATACTATTGTATAATTATTTGGGCTTGGTCATTTATATTCTGTTGTATCTATTTGATATAAATTAATTAGGCTAACTGACCAACATTCTGTTGAATGGATGTACTTAGTTTTAGTTGGGGCTACATATATTTATTGGATGGAAATCCTGCTAACAATTTAATTGAGTTCATCCAATGAGTTATTTTTTTGAGTGTACTTATCACTCAGTCACTATATCTATTTCATCTGAATGGTAGAGTGCCACAGTCATGAATGCTTTTGCATTGTATAAACCGTACAATCTGTCACTGTTCCAGTACTTTGTCTGTGTTCCTTTAGAGTTCAGGGTTTGAATAAAGATGGATTACATTAACTTTTTAATTAAAGTGTGTTCTGGCAAAAGGCTGACAGTCTAGGCAGAGAAAGGAATTTAGAATAACTCCAAAAGAGAGAACTAAACGAAGTGTGGTTGCAGGCTCTACAAGGATTATCAGCAAAAACACCAAGTAACCAACTTTGTATTGCCTTTGTTATTATTATTGCTAGGTAACCTCTTCCTTTCTTCCCTCTTTTATGAACACAGACATACAGGCACAAAATCTTTCTCTGTTTCTCTCTCACACACACACACACAACTATTTGGTTTCCGTCCCTCCGTCATTTTGAATTCTCAAGCCACCTGTTTCACGGCCTCATCAGAGCAAGTGATGACAGGAGGATGAGATGGGGAGAGAGGGGAATGGTGAAGGACAAGGGACTCGGCATAGTCCAGTTAGAGTTGTTGCAAGGCAAAGGGAGGTTAAATTAAAGACAGGCACTGTAAATAAATATTTATAAAGAACTATATAATACAGTCGTCTACCCCATATAAGCAAACACAATCCTGTCCTTGTCAAAGGTAGACTGATAACAAGATGATAATTCTGCAGCCATTCCATAGTTCTGTGAGGTTGTACTTAGGCTCAGCAGTGCTTTGAGCTAGCTGCCGCCATCAGCATGCTAGCACGCATTGAAAATGTTAATGTTAATGTTGCCGATGCAGGTCTAAACCGTGTTAGTCTGGAGGTGTGTCTCAATTTGGATACTTCTGTGGGTACACTTACTGTACATGTTGTATACTATACAGTCTCTTGTGTAGTGCGCACATTTTGATAGGGTAGTGTTGTCTCAAACCGCACACGGCCATGATGCGCTGTCTGGAAATGACTCTTCTTCTTCTTAAATTGCAGCCGGGTGGAGCATTACTGCCACCTATTGTCACCCGGCACAAGTATATACTGACTTGTTTTCTCACTATCTGACTACAATTTACGTATAGTTACTTAAAAAAAACATGTATAAATTACATTTCTATAGTTCTGTTTTCGAAGCTTAAATCGCAACTGCTATTGCTTCCTTGCACACTATATTCACAAACTATGTAGCTATGTAGCAAAGATGGCCACTGCTGACGGCCAGCAGTGTCCAGCATTCCCACTCAACATTGTGGAGCATCTGGGTACTTTCATTCCTTGTACCATACTTCGTCAGTGTGAATGCACTATGTACCTAAAAAGGCAAGTGTAAGTACAGAAGTGCCTGATGATACAGCATTAGTTTATTCATTTAGCATGCTAATGTTTGATGATTGTCATTGAACAAAAACATTGAAATGTTGACCTGATGATGACACCAGATGAAAAGTCAGAGATCACCAAAATTAATGTAAGTCATCCTGAGGGGAACATCAATGTGTGTACCAAATTCCATGGCAAGCTTCCCAATTTGTGACATTTCACTCAAAACCACAAATGTGGACCTCATGATGGCGCTAGAGTAAAAGTCAGGAGATCATTAAAGTTATTAGGATTCATCCTCTGGGAAGCATGAATGTCAAACCAGACCAAAGTGATGGACCGACTGACCGACAGACCAACACTGCCATACCTAGAGCCATGATAGTAAGGAGTGACAACATACTGAAAACAGTGAAGGGTAAAGAAGAAGCAGAAGAAGGCAAAGGAGAAAGCTCTGTGATGTAGTGTAGCAAACAGCAACAGCATTGTCTTGTAAGCCAACACTTTTCTCAGTCTTTCAATAGCTGAAATCAAACATAATGTAGGAAAATAAGCAACAAACTATTGAGGTTTTCAACACAGAAAGTGCCATGTATTCCCCTATCAGACCACAGACTATATTAGATTGAGTTCAACTACAAAAGTTGACCACTTTTGAGTGTAGCGTAGAACAAAAAGACCAGTCATTTCCTCTTGCTGTCTTTAGTCCACCCCTCTGGCCAGAGACCTGCGGCTGGATGCCGATGAAGAATGACACCGACAGCCCGGACCCTCAGGAGCCCCACGCCATTAATGCTGCATGGGAAAACTATTACACAAACCCCTCTCAACCAACCACAGGTAGCATGGCCGGGGCACCTTCAACCACAAAGTCATGCTAAATATAAAACCTTTGTTATTGTTTGCAGTTGTGAAGAACAAAGAAGAGGGGGGAAAGAGCTGATGTAATGTAATACATGCTCTCCTCTGGTTGATACTGGTGGGGGGAATCCACCAGACAAGTAGGGGAGAGGATCAGACCCTGTGGAGCCTGTTAGGAAACAGCTTTAATTCATACCAAATCATCCTACCACAGCTGCCCTCCTCCCTCCATTTCCCATTCCCAGGCAAGAGACATGTGAGCCAGATACAATGAGACAAACTTGTGACATTTAAAAAAAGGCAGCTGTCCCATTTTTAGCCCTGCAAAGCTCCAGCTGAGTCACAGTCAGCTTCTATGACAAATGACTGAGAGACAAATACGAGCAGAAAAATGACAATCATGCCAAACACAGTGAGATCTGAATGAAAAGAAATATGTGTGAAGAAAAGAGTGCTACTAAAGAGTGCTGCTCAAAAGGCATGTCATGTGCAAGCATTTAAAGGAAGAAAAGTATGCGCTAAACTGCATGTGACTTTGGCTAATTACTAATTGATTAGCAAGCAATAAAATTGTTCTTTACATTACATAGAGGCTATTGTTTTTTGGCTATTTAATTGTTAAAGTCAACATTGCCAGCATCACGGCAGGCCCCCAAAAGCAGCACAAATTTAGTTTGGGGTTACTCACAAACTGGGATCTCAATGGGAATCTCCAAACAGTGTGAATGTCTCTCCTGCAATCATGTACTTAATGAAAAATAGACAAATGTTGCTGTATTCACTGGAAAATTTGAAGTGGGATTTTAAAGCTTCTCCAGCGGTGATGATTTAGGCTTCCTTTGAAAACAAATAGTGTCTGAAATGGATGTCTAAAGTTAGATATACTGACAGTTATATTACAAATTATGTATAAAAGCAAAAAAAAAAAAAGAAAAGACAATGACACAACGCTAGTAATTAGATATTTAACTTTTTCTACTTTCTAGTGTTAAAGACAACCAAAGTTTTCAGGGCCAGCTTTGTGATGGAGGTATGACTCTGCGAAGTGCAGCATTATCATTTTCCCATTTAAATGCTAATGAGAATGCTTCCGTACTAGTTAAAGCACTGCAGAAACAGTGTGAATTTTTAATATCTTATCACACCAAAAGGTAACAGCTCTCCCGGTGAGGTAGAGGGATGAGTACATGTTCCTTCATTATATTATACACAAACGATGTGTCCCTCTGAGACCGCTGAGGGCCATTCTGTGTGTCACGGCATCCTTAGCTGTGTGTGTGTGTGTGTGTGTGTTGCTGGTGTAATGTGCATGGTCAACTGTGTGCACTCACATCTGCCTGTGTCATGTAGATGTGTGCATACATGCAGATGTGCGCCGCAGTGTGCAGGTACACATCTTTCTTCACCTCATCAGTAATGAACTGCTGTTAATTTCCTTCCCATCATGTGGTGGAGTTAGCAGGCAGAGGTTAAGGTTGTCACAGCCTGTTAAAAATGACTTGCTGTGGCTGGTGGAGTCATTGATGGCAAAAGGTTAGAGGAGAATTAATTGAATGTAATGAAACTCCTAGATTTGTATTCCCTTCTGGCACCTGTTTCCATTAAAACCACCAGTGTCTTCTACAGTCAGTAAATTTCAATGCTAGGTGTGGGAAAAACAATTGATTCTTAAAAGCATCGCAATTCTCCTTGGAACAATTTGATTCGATTCTGATAAGTTAATAATCCAACAAAAAAACTGACTAACCCAGTTACTGTTTCCAGACATGTACAAATCAGAAAACAGAGTGACTGAAAGAGGATGGGGATAATGGATAACAACTTAGAGTTTAGGCAAGAGTGCAGGAAAAATGTGTGAGTGCACAAAAATGGCCAAAAGGGAACAAATAATAATTTTGTATATATTCATATACACTCATGACCTAATAAGACACATATAGGCTTTCATCTACTTTATCGCATTACATCTGACCACCTCATGTTTTATGTTCCAAAAACCTTTAAACATGACTGAGCCTCTAACACGGAAGATTACTGTGAGAGAAGGTGACTTTCACAAGTATGTTTAAGGCTTAAGCATGGAATGACTACAAGATAAAAATCTCAGACAAAACATTTCATTAAAACTTGTGTGTGACAAATACTGCATATGTCAAAATCTTACAAACTATATGTATATTTTTTTAAATCACGCACAAAAAAAAAAATGTTGCTTGAGATGCATTGATAATCGGTTTAGAATCGAATTTGAGGTGCCAAAAGATTCCCACCCCTAGTTAATGCAGTGAGTAAATGTTAATGCAATGCACTGTTGCCTTGTTATAGAGTTGCAGTGGATAATCAAGCCTAAAGTGCTTCTCATGAGAAATCCTCAGAGAACGAGTGAGAACGATATGCAACGTTGCGATCATGTCCTCCAGGAAAAATACAACCTTTTTAAATATGTTCAACCTGGAGTCAAAACCTGCTAAAACTGGCAAGTTTATTATGCCTGATGAAAGTGAAGCATTCTAAGTGAAGTGATGTAATATCTGTAACAAATATTAAACTCCTCAAGAGAAAGAAGGATAAAGTATCCCACCAGCAGTAGCCAAACTCAGATTTATTAACCTGGCATCTTCTCTGCAGAACAAAAAGACGTCACTTTTTTGCAGAATGTGTTGCCTCTGTGGTCTGGCCCCCAATGATGATCTTTGGTTTCAACATTATCTTTCACATTGTACTCTACAGATATCTTGTTAGAGAAAGCAACACTAGAGGAAAAACTGGAAAGCATGAGAGACTTTTATGAAGGCTGGAGCTCCTCAAAGCCAGGATTCAATAATTGCTTTCCTCTTGTCTCACGCAAGTGACAGATGGTGAGGCCACCAGAGGCCTGAAGATGGGAATAATATTGTTGATTAAAAAGAAATATAGGGAACAATATGCAGATGTTGGCTACAAGACAGAGGAGTGAAGACAAAAAGAAAACTGGGAAAAGTGAAGATTGGTAATGAAACAATGTAACTTGGCTGGGCCACACACATTTGGATTGGCGATTGTTTAAACTGCTGATATGTGAAGTTTAGGGAAAGAGATTTTATTGTTTGACTGATTTATTCTTGGTGTGTCTTGAGGGATTGGGAGTTGTGTTCCACATTTTTATGAAAGTTGTTATTTATTTGGCTCTGTAGTTTATTGTGCTCGGACTACATTTTAAACACGCCCATCTGCATACGTTAAAAGAGTCTGATGATTTTTCAACATCGTCTGAGATTCAGATGGACTGAAACATATCAATATCTTCCACCTGTGTGTGTGTGTGTGTGTGTGTGTGTGTGTGTGTGTGTGTGTGTGTGTGTGTGTGTGTGTGTGTGTGTGTGTGTGTGTCAGAGTGGGGGTTATTGTTTCCCAGAGAGAAATTCAACACTTAAAATGGCAAATGCTGATGCTGAGCTCTTTTCCTTTCTTGGCTATGAGCATCAAAGCCTGGAGTCACACCGTGAAGCCCCTTTTGCATAGACTAATGTAATGATTATCTTTCCATATATTTCAAAGGACATATTTCAAAGGACAGAAAACTCAAAGTCACAGCCAGGGATCTGGTATCTTTTTGTTCCCATTTAGATAAATGTGCTTAACATGTCTCTTTGTCATGAATCCAATTTATTCTACATAACACAAAAGCATAGCTAAAGAAGCAAAGTATTCACATGCTTGACAAAATAAATTATCAAATAAACATGCAAAGTCATTAATCATCAAATTGGTTACCTTAAATGCAGCACCCCAAGTAAGTTTCAGTGAAATAACCACCCAGTCAGTTTGGCAGGTTTTGTTTCACTGTAACATTACTCTTCCTGTGAAAGGGATCAGCTCCACAGCCATAATGCAATGAAAGAGAGTGATTGTATTCTCCAAATTCCAATTTGATTGTATACATTCCTGCAATAGTAACATTCACACAACATGCATGAAACCTATGCTACTGTATTTATCATTTATGCAATAATAGGCATGTACACATGCATGGCAGCTGTGTTGTGCATTGACTGGATAAGAAGCAAAATAAGCCAGTATGATCAGGGGAGGGATCGAGTGAGATTAAAAGATTTAAGGCTCCATTTGCCCATGAATATCTGATGCCTATCTGAAGCGAGAGCTAGTGATCCTCTGTCAGGTCGTCGAGGTGTTGGAATAAATCTACCTTATCTCCATCTGGCCACTTTTCAACGGTTTCTTATGTGAACACGCAGCCAGATTCCTCTTGTCATGCAGCAGCTGTTTGTATCAAATATAAAATGTTTCTAGTCATCTGGAATTATTGTTGGCTTGGGTATTCTTCCTTCTCCTCATGAGTCAAAATACAGTCAGTGATTAATGTCTCATTAAAAAATAAACATTTTCATACTGCAAGACTGCCAATACCAACTGAACAATTGTTTGGCTCTGCCCTGGCTCCTCAGCACAACTCGATGTTGGCACAAGTCAGCAAATAAAAATCAGCACCTGGCCGACTTGTGAAATGACATCACCTATTTTGATACTCAAGCTTCCTCTGGACATTCAAAAAGACATCTCACCCTTTTAAAAAAGCATCACGGATAAAAGTGAAACATCTGAGTTTAGTGTTTAAGACCTTGTTATTGCATGCAGTTTGGACACAGGTTGCTGTGAATTTGTCACAACTAAATATTGCTTTTCTCAGGAAAAGCAAAGCCTACTTCACATTAACCCAAGTTGCCATGTGTTACAGTGATTTTGCATTTTGTAATTGGAAACGTTTCACTGTTTGAGAGCTCCAATAAAATGCATTTCTTTGCTTGTTTTATCTTAATCTATCTTTATATTAACCTTGATATGTTTACCTTTTGGTGACAAAGAGGAATACTAATGGAAAATGAAAACAAACTACATAATTAAATCATAAAGGCTTTTAGGTTTTGTTATGAACTCTGTGAATCAACTTCAGGGGAACAGATCACACTGACATATAAGTGCCGAAGTAGATTAATGCAACTATGTGCCCATACTTTATAGAAAAAAATAAAAACCCAAATCCAAATCTGAAAAAATGGGAAATTATGATATTAATAATGGTCGGTGGGAAATACTAAGACACTGAGGACGCATGCGTGAAAATTTATACGCATGCTTTTAAAGTAATTAAAAATAGATTAAACTAAAAGAGCAGTCAGAGAGCGCAGACCTTCGCCAAAGCCAATTCAATCAGGAGAGACATGTTTGCAGATATGCAAATAAGGTTTATTGTACAGCTCAATAAAATGTACAAAGTCTTTACTATACGATTATTTCATATATCTATATAGACCATATTCCATCAGACCCACCAATGGAATCTAGACACTGGTGGTGGCAACGAAGGAGCCCAAAGACCAGACCGAAGGAGGCTAGATGACTGGAGGTGGAGGGTAGCACTCTTTGCCTGCAACGACAGCTGATAGCAAAGGGAGAAACAGATTTTAAAGCAGGGCCGTGACTCTCTGATTGGCCCTTGCAATTTGTGTATGATTTTGATTGGTTAAGCAGGAGGTGAACGCCTCCACCAACTGATTCCATTTAGGAAGAGAGCTTGAATTAGGTCTTCCTGAAAGAATTTACGCTTAGCTATATTTAAATCAGGAGAGACTAGTTGCATATATGCAACAGTTATACACAGCAAAAAGTACATTTATTAGGATAACAGCTGAATTGATTTAGGAGTGCACTGATTAAAAGTTAGCTCTTCCTGAAAGAATTTACGCTGAGCTACATTAGTCCAGTCTTCTATGATATGCAAATATGAAACCACAACCATATATGCCTGGATATATTTCCACAACCATTAGAACCAGTTTTTCCTTTATTTACCCCCCTTCCTGACAAGCTAGCATGACATGATACCTAGCTTTAAAACTGAGCTTGCTACAACATATGAAAGACAGTAGGCTAAAGTCGGCAGTATATTAAAACACGATAATTAATCATACAAACTTAAAATCACCATCTAATTGTCACCGCTGAGTGTTTGTCTGTAGCATCCCAGTTCAAACATAACAAAGATGGGGAAAATACACCCTAGCCATAGCCCCACCTAATGGAAAAGTCAATCATTTGTGTATCGCTCCATAAATCAGATCGGAATTCTTGGTCCTTGGCCCATGCTACACCCTTCCAACAAGTTTCATGAAAATCGGGAGAGTAGTTTTACTGTAATTCTACAGGCAGACAAACACAGGCGGAGGTATAAATAAATGTTATAATGTTTTTTAAGGGATTGATTGTTGCAGAACATTTTGGACAGTCCCCACCTAATGTTGAAGGGAACGTGACATCTCCTCCTGCCCTTTACCCCATGTAGCCTTTAGTGTGTTCTTAATCATTTACCAGTTTACCTGTAGCCTGGCTTGAGTGTACGAAATGCAGAGCAGCATTGTTTCGTGCTAAATATTGGGGCGGGGCGGAGCACAGGGATGCTAAGGTAGGTTCCCTCCCCCATGGGTGTGTCCACTGCCGGGAGACCTCAGTGAGTGTATCCACCTGCAGAAGACGCTTTCCTGCACATACACTTGAGCGTCGCTGCGCTCCTCTCTGCCACTCTTCTCCAGGATCAACTCTTTGTTTCTAACCTCTTTAGTGGAAAAAAAAAGAATCTGTTGATGCGATTTAGAGATCACTTTAAGTTAAGGCGGCCGCGTCAAGTTAATTTAAATCCAAGCTTTTGTGTGGCTCTGGGGATAATCGTGCAGGATCTGCGGCGGATACACTGATACTCCTGCGTGCGGGGACAGAGGAGCTCAAAGGATCTGGGGTGGATGGTTTTAAATGTTGACCAGCTTTATCACAATATTTACTGGACGGCACTAGAAGGTAGGTTATAATGCAAGTGTTGTTGTTTTGCAAGTCGAATTCATTATTTGTATTGATACAAATGTGCTTATAAATCTGTAGGAAGGCATGTTTGGTGGAGACGAGTAAGATTAGGGCTCTACTATTCAAAATATATATTTTAAAAGTTTTGTCAAATAATTTAGTCATAAATATTTGGAATGGGCTTACATTATTTTAAGTAAGATGGGTTATGTCAAGTTTCCTTTATTGTGTTTGGTGTGTCTTCTCTGGCGCGTGGGAGGTAGTTTTAAATGAGCAGCATGAGTAGTACTAGTACTACTCAAACAAATACAAATTTCAAAATGATGCTAGAGCAAAGTGCTTTGTGTGTGTGTGTGGTTGTGTTGAAAGTTTTTTGTGGTATTGTATCTTTATAATCTGATATTCAGTGATCGAGTTTATGTAACTGGCCTCAGCGCTACTTTTCACAATTCGTCTTATAAATGACACGAGGTTCATGTTCATGTCCTCATAACTCAAAGCCCAGTCACGCTTTATTTTCGTTTACGGTCTGCTTTGGAGTTGTGCCTTCAGGGCTCAATGTGGAACTTGATCTTATACCCTAACTGACAGTTCGACCTCAGACTCAGATCCACGTTTACGAGTAGATCAGTGCCATGCATGGATAATTACAGCAAAACACGCGCGCTATAATTGTTTTATTGTCTCCAAAACACACAGTCGCCGTAAATTCATTGTACCTGCCTACACGTTTTTGTGTACGCACGCTGATAACTTGGAGCGTCTTCAGATCCTTTTGTGGTGGATTAACTTCAGCTCCCTTTGTGGCTCTAAAAGGCACGTTGATGCGCTTTGTGATTTTGCTCGCCAGGCTTAACGACCAACTCCCTGTAGGCTAGTGCTGGTGAAATTCAGCTCTTGATGTGTTATAGTGATACTATTTCTTGACCAGGCATTTGCCGCATTCACAAACACATTTTGTATCCGTATGTATTAAAGTGAGGATCGGCATTGAGTGGCGAGGTGCGGGCTCCTTCTGGCTCTCCCAGCTGAAAGGAGACGTCCATTCACACTGTTGCCCTTACAACACACAGAAGCAAACGCAGGCAAGAATAACTGTGGGCGGTTAGGAAAGGCACATTACAATGAGAGATTCATCAGTGCTGAACCAGCAGAGTTTCTTTCCAGACTCTTGACAACCCTCAGGTTTTATGGTTTGGGTTAAGTTACTTGGTCAATATTGCACACCCTATTAAAATTACCGGGGCAAGATTTTAAGCATCCTTAATAAGATATTCAACCAAAAGCCAATGCACCTCACATATAGAAGGCTACATAACAGATCCATATGTGGAAGACTACATAACAGATGTGTTTTAGCCCCTGCTTGATGTTCTGTGTTGTCAGTGCATGACTTCAGTACCAAAAAGATAAATCTATGCAGCTCAGGGACTGAGAATTGGTTGCTGCAGTTGGTTTGGGAGATGAAAGTGCAGGCTTATTGTCTGACGCTCGTCCCTCTCTGTCCCTCAGCTCCTGGACTCTCGTTCTCCTCTGTTAACAAACAGAGGGACAATGTTTTGGGACAAACTGTGCTGGCTACTGGCCCTGCTGGCCTTATCATCTGGGGCACTGCCCGCCTCCAACGAGCCCCTCTCTGCTCCCAGGATCTTCTTGTCCTTCAAAGGTAAGACACTCAAAATAATTGCTGTGTCTGTGACCCACTGTTAAGTTCTGTGTTTTTCCACAGACATGTACATCACCGCTTCTGGTCGCTTCTGTCATCAGTCTTTTAGGTCTGGTTTTGTTGTGGGTAAACTATTGGCACTTGCTGAATTCAGAGCTTGGCAGGCCTGTGTATTCCTTTACTGCCTAACAGAGTGTTTGATTGTGTGTCGGTGTGAGAGAGGCGTGATGAGAGGGAATGAGGAGATGTGCTGCTGATTATCCTGACTATTCAGGACTAAAGAATATGTCTTAATTTAACCGCCTGGCTGCCATTAGTTCCCCCAAACAGGCCTTTGTGCGACCTCAGCTCCCTTTTTAAATCAAGTCAGATTTAACACTTGGCTGGGCACACACTCAGGGCGCAGATCCAGCATGTTATGAATGTTTGCCAGTGCCACATGAGACCCTGTGTGTGTTGAAGTGTCCTGTTAAAATAGGTCTCAGCGGTGCAGTCTCTTGTGCTTTGTCATTCCAGCACCGGCTTAGCCATCATGTCCATGTAAAGCTCTCAAGGTTTTATAGTACCTCTGTCTCTGAAGACGACTTTGATAAGCATCTGTCATGAGGTCACCACATTTCAGATCTGCACTCTGTGTCCAGTTTGAACAGTTAGGAACACTAAATGGGAACTGATGGTTTCTCTGTGAATCATGGCATTGAACTGTGGAGTTGTGGAAAATCATGTTTTTTTTTTTTCTTTTAACATCTATGATCAGTCATTTGTTTCAAATCTAATTTGTCCTGGAATAGCAGACATGACTTATTTGCTTTAATATGTTTGTTGTTACTTCTGACTGAAATAAAGATTTACCCGTTCCCAGTTTCTCCCTTTTTCTCAGATATTTTGCTTACCTGTTTGTTACCTCTCTCACCATCCCTTGTCTATTTCTCTGTCTCTAATCAAGTTGGATTTTACCCTCCGCTGGTGAACTGGAGTTCATTTATTTTCTACTTCTTTTAATTGAGTTCCTTTTTTGTTTTTAATTAGTTTTGGAGGTTACTTTATGCTTCACAGAGCAACGTCAGATAGCTGAGGACTGGAAATGCCCCCTAAGCTGTTCATTCCCTAATTGTATTGGTTTTGCATCGTACTGCTGGGAATAGCTCCGTAATGTGCTTTTCTTCATTTTTTATGTGCCAGTGTAAACGTATATCATGAAACCTAAAGCCAATTATTTGGCTTTAGGTTTCATGATATACGTTTAGTGTTGGCATACAGATCTGTTGTAATAAGCTCCTTCTGATAACATCATCTAAGCTGATTTTTTTAAACGGAGTTTCAATTTTTATTATAAAACAAAACAAGGAGATGAGCTACACATGTAGTATTATTGTTTGTAGAAACTGTAGCAGCTGATGGAGCCTTTTTCCCACTGTTGTTGAGTTTGCTTCTGTCTGTGACCTAGCTTCACATGTTTATCCGCAAAGGTTACACAGTATCACTTCCCACTGATTATTTACATTTCATATTGTTGGTAGAGACGGTGCTGCTGATTTTGGCTGCAATCCAGAAGACTTTGTCTTTGCTTTTCGAATTGTTGCACGCTGTCAAAGCAACAGCCAACGGGTTATACACATACATAAGATACACACACAAATCTAAAGAAAAATGATAATATCTTGTATGAAATATAGAGTATACAGTATTAGTTCTGCATTTCAGTGTGACCATCTGCTATAAACACTTTCCTTGAATTTCCATTCTCCATACACTGTCTTTTATTAATCACTTTGTTTCAGTTGTGTCTATTTTGTACTCTTTGTATAATTTTCCTGGAAGTCTGCATAACTGAAAGCTAAAGGACCTGAACAAATCAGATCACATGTAACATCACAGTGACATAGCAGCTTAAGTTTAATTGCTAAAGAAAATCCTGCACACTTGTATCCAACTTTATTACTTGAACTAGTAATTATTTTTCAATTCATGTACATATTATTAATAGGAATTATTTAATAATTTTTTCTTTGTTCAATAAACAAAATGGAATATTCTAGTGAATTTTATGAACTTGAAGTATTCTTGTTCAACATTTAAGCTCCATGTCTGCACGATCCCAAAAAAATAAATAAAAAAAAAACAAGATACCACCACATTACCAGCAGATTACTTAAGACTAAGGTATACCTTAAGCAGCCTACACTGATAATTTTGTCAGTTGAGGTTTCCAAAGTAGCTATTGAGTGTATGTTGTGCAAGCTGAGATATTAACTGTGATAAGGACCAAGGAAGCAAACGGACACTAAGACCATAGGAATGTCCAGCACGTAGGATAAATCACCAATCCTGACAAACACTCACACACACACACACACACACACACTTACAAAACACAGTGCTGCAATGAATCACTAAAATTAAACATTGTGTTTTCCAAAAAAGTACAATTGAACAGCATGCTATATTTTGCTCTTGTAAGTTTTTAAAATAAATTATTTGATTAATTCAAAAGTGTAGTTGAGGTTATGAAAATAACCTTATCAAATAACCTGGTTGTTAGATGTATGGATTATATCACATAAAAAATAGGTCACAGGTGTATTTTCTCTCATAAAAGACTGAGCGAGGCTGGCTTAGATCAGCTGCTGGGAACTCCTATATTTACTTTTAAACAAGGTCTATAATCACATGCTATTTTAGTGTGTGGAGTTTTGCGAGGTTGTGACCCTTCAAACAGAAGCCAGTCACACCAGAGGTTAACTGCCCTCAAACTGTGGGAGAATGGCACCATATTAACAAGTAATAGCTTGTTACGCTAATCCTCTGGCCCATTTGAAAGTGTTTAACTTTGTTTTTCTTTGCCTTTGGTCCTTGTGGAACACCTGGGTGCAAGGTTAGCTCTGGGAAGAAAGACAGACAAAGCCAGGCAGTGCTGTAATTCTCAGGGACAATCTTAAGGTTACTCCTTCCTCTGCACTTTCCCCGGCAGTCTTTTTGTCCCATGTAATGCATCGATGATTGTTGTGCCTGAACAAAGACTTCACTATCGGCTCATCTCCCCCGACTGTTTTCAGGGTTAAGATCAGAATATGTGAGATGTCCTCCGCCTCTCTGAATAATTAGGAGTTGCTACTGGGTTTGAACTTTACAGCTTGATCCATACAACAATAGACTTCATCTTCCTTAGATTATGTTCTATAGGCAGATTTATGTGTGTATATATTACATGAGAAAAGCCCTTTGTCTTCCTCAAGTTATATCCACGTGACGTGACTCTATGTAGGTGGTCTCTACTGCTGGTTTTCTTTTGCCTTCACTGGTGAAAGAGAACGTATTTTAGTCATAATCACCTTTGTCTTGCCATGATATATTACACCTTTCTTCAGATTGTATGAAGGATACCAAAGCAATGTTTATCTCCTTGTACCTTGCCCAGCCTCCTCACTCTTTATTATATTTATAATTGTGACACTGGAGACAGAGCAAAGTGCCTCAGCCAGGCTTTGCTGCAACCAAGTCTCAGCAATCAATGGGATGCTGAGACTCAGCTTATCCACAGCTAACCTGTCTGCTACCATCAGACCACTGGCTACCCTGGATGGATCTTTAGTCTGGTCAGTGGTGTTCAGACAAACTTGACAGACAAGGTCTTTGCCTGCAACAATCCCACAGAAAAAAAAAGTCACCTGAAGTCATTTAGACACCCATCTCACGACTGCCTTGATCTGTCTCCTTCAAGCAAAGGTGAACAGGCTGTATGTAACCAGCTACTGTAATTGGCAACATCAGGTTGCAACAGTAATAAGAATTGTTTGTTCTCATAACCCAGAAATCTTCCTGCTGTTTAGCTTTAAAAGTAATGTCATTAATTAGTCACATTACACATTACATGCATCATCAGAGATGCATGTGACATGCATTGCACAGTGGAATATCCTCAGCAGATTGCCTCAATGTAATGAATAATTTATTGGTAATATGCAATGATAATAATAATTATTCACAGTTTAAGTGCTCATGGTTTTGCTTTGCGTAATGAATATTATAATATAATATAATGTATGTATGTAATATAGAGGTGATCAACAGAGTGGAACAGAGACAGATTGTTTGTGGATTTATCTCACACATAATGGTTTAAATGAGATTTTTTTGTAAATTAACTTTTTTTACTGTTCAGAAGTTTGTAAAATAAACAGACAAGCAACAACAACAAACAATGTTGGGGCCATGAAAGAAAAGTAGTGTAACAAGTTAAAGTTTTAGGAAATATGACGTGCAGAAGCAACATTTCTTCCAATGTTTATTTTTGAGAAACAAGAAGATACCAACATCAACACTGGTTTGATAGTTTTTTTCACAAAAGCAAATAAGCTTTTAGGCCTTGTTTAAGTCCATTTTGCTCCATTCAAACCACTCACACTCAGCATTAACTAATTCACATCCTACCAGCTGTGCTTGTTTACTTCTTTCCCAGCAGATAATCATCATTGGTACATGAGGGTAACAAGATTGTCACAGTCTTTTACTGTCCCTCTCCTACATGCAGTCAAATTCTTAGAAATTATGGATGGCAGTCTTTGGGCCACGTTGCTGCTCATGCATACATACAGTACTTGAGTGCAGTTTGCTCTTTTGGTATGCGTCACATTATGCAACATTGTACCTGTTGGCAAAGTAGTCCAAAGCTGCCTCTCTTCCCTATTATCTCCATTAGAAAATGTCAGGGCACTGCAAAATGTTTCCACAGAGTAATGTGTGGTGGCTGTGGCACGCGAGCCCGCAGCAATTATTACAATACTTGCTACTTTCTCTCCAGAGATGCTGCTGGTGGGGGACGAAGAGAGGAGGGGGGTAGTGCATCCCAGCAACCTCTGCTTTGCAGGATACATGCTGTCAAACTATGATTATTCAGGAGAGAAAAACAGAAGGTGACAGCTCCAGTGCTAAATATAGTGTCCTTTCTGTCTGTTTCTTTCTCTTTTTTATCTCCCTCTGCCTTGTCGTCCTCCTTCTCTGCCTTTACTCTACACTCACCCCCTCTCTATTTGCTTGTTGATAAGAGGTTGGCAGTGTGAGGTGAGGTAGGAGAGCACCTCGTATGCCGCCCACCGCAGGAGCACACTGTTTTATTACACTCAAAAGGCGGCAGGCTCTCTAAAGGGCCCGGACCTTCCTTGACATGAAGGCACAACGGCTAGAAGGCAGGGACTGCATAAAGGAGGAGTGGGTGGATAGACAGTATGCGCAGAAAAGTTCTGCATACAAGCTAGCCTAATGTGAAGTAAGTGCAGTGCTAACTACAATTGATTTGAGTAATTTTCAATCTATAAATTGCTGGCTACCTACCTAGGCCCTACCCTGTAATGGTGTTACCGAGAGAAATACACATACAAATCACTGCTCCCAGTGAAAAGCTCTAGATTGAAAATAGTTTGCTGCGATTTGAATGTTTCCTCAGAGCTGACAAGCAGAGCCCGTGCCTAAGCACTTATTAATGCTGGAATCTCCCCCTGTGGTGATGAAAATGCACAACATCCAAATGAAACCGTAATTACTCTGCTATTTATTATTCCAGTCTTTAGGCATTTTAATCATAGATTTAATTATTTGTACTGGGGAAGAGCAGATCCACTCATCTAGCCTCCTCAGGAAAAGCTTGTCTTCTTTGGTGAGATGTGATGAAGCACAATGCTTGTATATTTTTAATGCTCAAGGTAGTTTGACAACAGTGTAGAAGTCTGGTTCAGGACTGGAGCTGAAACTTTAACCTTTTAAGAGTGTGGTAAAGACAATGGCATACTGTAATTTATTAACGGGAGCTGCCAACAGACAACACTTTGTTAATCAGAAATAATACTACTACAGTATCCATGAGCATGAGTCAGTGTTGTTACAGAGAACAAGCGGGTTCATCATTTCAACTGGAGAATAAAACACTTTGCCATAGTTGCTGATTTTATCTGACATTGATGCAGAATCTAAAAATACACTGATTTAAACTGCTGAATCTTTCATCAGGTTTCTGCGGACTATAATTATTAGATTTTACTTGCTATTAATATTTTGCATAACCAAATTTTGAACTTGCTGATAGCATGGATCTAACTGAAACGCTGGACCTAGTCCTTATCATGTACGCGGAGTTGCACCCTAAACCTTTTATTAAAGGACTAGAAATTTTGGAATGAAAATTCTAATGATTATAGAGTTTAATGTCCATCCATGGTACAAGCGGCCAAAATGGGTTTCCTCAGAGTGGCTGGCGTCTCCCTTAGAGATAGGGTGAGAAGCTCAGTCATCCGAGAGGAGCTCGGAGTAGAGCCGCTGCTCCTTCGCGTTGAAAGGAGCCAGTTGAGGTGGTTCGGGCATCTGGTAAGGATGCCTCCTGGGCGCCTCCCTAGGGAGGTGTTCCAGGCACGTCCAGCTGGGAGGAGACCTCGGGGAAGACCCAGGACTAGGTGGAGAGATTATATCTCCAACCTGGCCTAGGAACGCCTCGGGATCCCCCAGTCGGAGCTGGTTGATGTGGCTCGGGAAAGGGAAGTTTGGGGTCCCCTACTGGAGCTGCTGCCCCCGCGACCAGATACCGGATAAGCGGATGAAGATGGATGAATGGATGTCCATCCATGCCTTGAAGGTGCTCCAACTAACCTCATTCCCCTAACAATGTTGATCAGGCCATTTACTTCAAAAACATTCATGTTAATAGTTTTATGTTTTATGTTCTTCTTTTTGTAAATGATAGTTACTGTTTCATAGGGGATTCTTTGGCAGTTTCAATAAATAGCCCTTACAGTTCTGTCTGCTGTGTAAAAGGGGGGCAACAGTGTGTGTGTGTGTGTGTGTGTGTGTGTGTGTGTGTGTGTGTGTGTGTGTGTGTGTGTGTGTGTGTGTGTGTGTGTGTGTGTGTGTGTGTGTGTGTGTGTGTGTGTGTGTGTGTGTGTGTGTGTGTGTGTGTGTGTGTGTGTGTGTGTGTACACATCCTGGTGGGTGTTTATGAACATTGTGTTTTGTTTGTGTCTCTTGGTTTCCTGCTGCAGCCAATTTTTTTAGATTGAAATGTGGCAGACAGGATAACAATAGGCAAAAGCCACAGTGGTACATCAGACCGATTTGTCATGTTTGAGGAACTTGATTTGCTTGTGTAGTTAAAGTGATTAGTGAACTCTTTGTAACTGTTTTATTTCTGGCTTCAGAGCACTTTACAGAGCCCATGTTTCTAAAGGTGTGATTTTAATCATTATTAGAGGCAGATTATTATGCAGGCTGTGATTAACCTCACCACCTGCAGAAGAAGAGCATGAGGGGGGTGAGGGGGGTGTAAGAGAACTACAGTTGTGGTTAAAGCCAGAGTTAGAGAACGAGCAATGGCTTTTACTCTTTTACTTTTATCTCTCAAGATTCAAAGTGACAGAGAAGGATAGGAGAGAGTCTTAATATTCATGTCAAGTCCATGTGTTATGTCTGCATTGTTTGTGTGCATGCATGCGCTCACATGCTTGCAGAGCTTCTGTAAAGAGCTTTATATGACACTGCTTTGGTTCGGTTGCCATAGCAGCACCTACCTGTCACTCTTCACAAACCAAATCGGGTTCAAATGATGTTTTCCACAGCGGAGAGGCGGGATGTAATCACAGCATTGTGCTTATTTCCCCTGATGTCTGCTGTCTTGTCTGCTCTCAGGAATCCTGAAGGAAAGCATTGTTTAAGACAAACGAGAAAATAACTTTGCTAAAACAATAGGACGTATAAGGCTGTAGTCTTGTCTGGTGAAAGTGTTGGGTAAGGTTGGAGAGTTTAGTGAGTGAATACCTGAAGGATTGGCTTGTCTCTGTAGAGGCCAACGGGCCGTGCTCTCCAGATGTGACCGAAGTGTGGGAGCAATCTGTGAGTAGCCCGGACTGAAATTAAGGAGACAGCGGGTCAAGGGCACCTCTCCACTTGTTTACTCAGACAGCTATCATTCATTATCATTTGTCTGTCAGTGGTGGGATCAGGTTACTGCAGTGCCATTGACCTCATTTATATGGTGACTATTGTGAACAAAACAGCTTGTGTATTGTGAGTTTATATTCAGTTACTTTAACACAAATGAGGACTGCAGATCAACTTGTTATTAACTTACAATTACTTTCCACTGCACTTTAATTTGGATAGTTTCTGCCCAAACTTTATTTGTACTACCTTTAAATCCATTGTTATACTGCTCATTTTAGCCTAACTTATTATATATATCTATCTGTAAAAATTCTGTTTATACTAATATAATCTGTATATATATACATAGTACATATTCACTTGTAAACTCTGTAAACCATCAGTATATTATGATCATTTCTGTAAAAATTCTATTTATAGTAATATCCACCTGTATATTATATTCAATACATATCTACCTGTAAATCTTGCTCACAATACTTGTTCTATATATTATATTCATAGGATAATCTAGCCGTAAAATTCTGTTTATAATAGTATTCATTTCTATATTTATTCAGTACATATCCATCCTGCACTTATGAAACCATTGTATCTTGCACTTACTGCTATTGCACTTCTGGTTAGACCTAAATTGCATTTTGTTGCCTTGTACATGTACATGTAATGACAATAAAGTTTAATCTAATCTAATCTAATCTAATCTAAAATACTTTAGTTTGAGCTTAGTTGATTCTAATATCAATCAAAGTAAAATGTAGAAATTGTTGTTCTCACCATACACAATAGTATTGTATACAGGGGGAAAAATGTAGTTCCTTCAGTGCTATGGTGCACACAACAGATACAATATCTACAAGTAAAGGTAATCCTTTAACTAATGAATCATTAAAAGGATTATTCAGCATATCATTTTACTGATAAATCAAAAATATTTAATAGAATAATTAATAATGAAATACTCTAGTTGCAACCCTAATACATTTATAGTATAGTAGTGTTCTCATAAAGCACTGCAAAATTGGCATTTGTTGCAGAAACAATAAGTTGATAAGTTGCTTAGTCGGTCACAATTTTTGATAGTATATTAATCCATATTCAGTTCCAGCGTCTGCAATGTGATAACTAATTTGGATGTCATTGCAAATTAAATACCATTTGGTTTGGAAATGATTGAACAAAACCAGCTACTTTACGCTTTAATGCATTTTTCATTCTTTTTTGACATTTTATAGACTGATGAATTGATTTATTTAAGAAATAGTCACCAAATGAATCCACGATGACAATAAGTTTCAGTCCTGCTGGACAGGGAGTAGTCTCGCACAGCGCTGTGGAGGAGGGTCTGGCTGGTCCACACAGCATTCCAGGATTGAAAAGAAACGTGCTCTGGTTTATTGGCATGTCTTTAAACCAATTACAATTGTCATAGGTGGTGCTAAGTGCTGGACAGAGCCACGGTGATGCTGCAAAATAGCCTTGTTATGGTGGAACAGTCAAAGATTGTTTTGTCTTGCAACAGAAAACTCAGATTGGACAGATAGTCTAGCTGTCTCGATTTGCCCTGCGGAGATCTAAGGAGCAGTTAACCTCATAATAGTCCTCATAAATCCACCGGAGTTTAAAATTCCATCACAAAGAAAATGTAAGGCAACAGAAATCCGGCTGAAAAGAAGGACATGCAGTGGAATTTCCGGTGGCAACGGAGCAATCCCATAAGTGTAAGGTCATAGATATAGACTAGACAGGGAGTGACTGTTGGAGGTAGAGAGCTCACACTGTAGGAAAAGGCAACTGTTGGGCATCCTATCAGTGATAACAGGTGAATCTGACGTTACATTTGCAGCTTTTGTGTCTAAAGGCTCTCACACACCAACCCGACAGCCGATCGTTGGCAGAAAAGCAAGTTGGACTGACCAGCCTCTCCGAGCTGGTCAAAAAAGTGCCTTGAAACACATCGAAGTGACGCTGACTTGCGCGTACATTCTGCGCATGTGCAAGACATAATTCGTCTCCATAACAGCAGGCTGCGCTAATCTGTATTGTCGCCCAAAAAATTAAAACTGGCAGCTGATTGGGAGAACGTGTCACGTGGGTCCTGCTTCTCCGGAATTTCACAGTCAGACCATCATGGCGGCTCATTTGGAATACGACCTCATATTTTTCGAAAATAGTTCACAGAAACGTGTTTCTGAAAACATTTGCAGCGAGAAATAGGCCATGCAGTCTTCATATTAGATCGACAAATCGGGATGATCGTCACGCTCATCCCCATCATCATTTCTGGGTTAGCATTCCACCAATCATATCAGTCATTGAGTCCGATTGCCCGCCTCACGATTCAACATATCAAATCGGCCCAAATGAAGGCCAACGGCTCCTCCAGCTGACGACAGCACGGAACACACTGAGTCACTGACTTCACCAGACTTGGCGACGGCCGATAATCGGGTTGGTGTGTTGGGGCCTTAAGAAAATTTTCGGCAGCCCCATCACATTAATGTTATCTGAATTTGACATGAGTGACTACAATCTTGTTCTCTTCCATATGGACCCAAACTGACAAGTTGAACTCGAGGAGCACGTCTTGTTCCAGCTCAAACATCATCCAGGAGGAAAGGAGGAAGGGTAAGAGACAGAGAGCCAGAAAGACAGAGAGAGTCAGATAAGGAGTGTAAGAGTCTGTCAGGAAGATAGGGTGAGTGGAGGAAAATGTGAAGGGAGCAATAGAGCAGACTCCGTCGTGGCTCTCTGAGAGTGCTAATGGACTACAGGGCATCAGTGTCAGGTTTTCTATCTCAGCCAGAGCGTGGATAGATGGAGGGATGTGAGAACGAGGAGAGGATTGTGGGTGCGCAAAGGCATACTCAGGACAAATTGTGTGTCTGCTTCCCATTAGCGGTGTATGAGTGTCGGTTGAGATGGTTTACCTCAGCTGAAGACTGCATCGGACCACTCAACTCCATGCCAGTTCCCCAGCAACAACCTCGCCCTGCAAGGTTCGATGTTAGAGTCAATGAAAAGTGCTGACTTTATTCACACTTACAAATTGTCATACATATTGTCTTAGAAGAAGTGTTTTTGGCACCTGGGAAGATTTGGACTAAAGCCCAAAGTGCATTCTGAACCACATATCTATTCATTGACATTACAAAATGATGTGGAGCCAAAGTACAAATATTTCCTTTTGCAGAGTATTTATATTATAAATGTAGCTTGCTCTGTGCCAGTTTGGCAAAGTTTTATGGGAAGTGCTTCCTTTCAAAAATGAAAGGTTAGAGTACTTTTTTGCAGAAGCTGGGCAAACTCAAACACCCGCAACCTTGTGAAATGTTTCAGGTTTGGGAGATTTAGACTAATAGGCTATCAAGCCCCTCTGTGTGTATAATGCATGTTGGAGGAAAACCAAGTAGCTGTCTATGTGATTATGGAAGAAATTAGGCCTGTGGTTGAGCCTGACCATGATCTTGTGGGCGGCTGCAGTAGTGGTGTCTCACTATTGGATTTAAAAAGCCTGAGCATTCCTCTTTCTCCTCCTGCTCCTGTCAGAGCTGTATTTCATCTCTTAGCTTTAGCCCTCTCCGGCTTTCACACACTCTACATACCTTCTCTCTGCAAGATGCATAATTTGCGAAACTGAACACTCAGTCAGATGCTAACATCATTACAAAGCCCACATTCAAGGTTTGAGATGTAAATGCTTTGTAAATAGCAAAGCCTTGCTTTCCAGATTGATCTCACGTCAATCGGATTTATGTTCCCCATGTTCCATTAGCTGGTGTGGCTTCAGTCAAGTAATGCCTGAGTTTGAAGGTCGGACCTCTGAATGAGATCACCCCTATGTGGGCGAGAACCCCCTGAACCCATTCCAGAGAAGAGCCTAGCTGAGAAGGAAAGGGCAGAATGTGGTGGAACATGAGGTTTCCGGGCCTTATTTTCTGGGTCCATGCACTGATGGGCTTCCTGATAATGTGCTGATTGTGGAAGGCAGAGGATGGCCTCTCATCCCTGAACATTGTGGTGGTTGCATTGACGAGATGCCAAGATTTTTTCCAGGCCGGCCCCGTTCACTCCTCTTTGCCTTCACGCTTTGTTAGTCAGCCCTGTTCTCAGGAACTCTTTCTAGGTGTCCCTAATGGTATGTTGGCAGTGTTGTCAGTGGTATCTGTGCCATATGTGTGTTTCTGTGTGACTGCATACATATGTATGGATGAGAAATAGGAGCAAGGGCCTCCTATGTTGCTGTTGTTATTGTTGTTGTTGGTGTCAACGCCTCACTCATCCCCGTGAATGGACTGCTTGGTCTCAATAGAAGAGGGGCGTTTGTGTGGGCTGGGTCCATCATTCATTTACTTCATTCATATCCCTGGGGAAGCGGAGGGGGAGTGGCATACAACACTTGCGCAGCCTTAACACTCAAAGCATCTCTTTCCATCCTCTTCCTCCCTCCGTTCGCTCTCTCTGTCTGTCTCTCATCATTCTCGTTTCTCACTTTTCCTCCTCTTGGCACAAATGCTGAAACAGCCATCGCTCAAAGCTTGGCTGTGATCCTGGGCTTTCATGTTCTGTAGGATTTCATGTTAGATGAATTGATGTTCTCCTCTGGACCATGTGCTCCGCTGCACTACAATGATGGAAAACCACAGACGGCCCCTTCGAGGGATTATAGGAAGCAGCACCTCCTGGCACAAACACAGAGACACAAACTTTTACCACAGCTGACAGATTGAGTTTTAATGTGATCGACTCAGCTGAGAATCACATAGAGGAAACAAAAAGTGTCTTTTGGCATTAGGAAAATCTCCAACCTAAATGATGCTTTGTTCAAGTGTAATCGCATTTAGAAAGAATAAAAAGAAAGAATTCATTAGTCTGTGGCTTTTGATTATACCGATGTCACTCGCATAAAAAATGGTGCACAGCGTGAAATGTAGCTTTTCACCACCATGGCCAAATTACTCAGTCTTCTTAAACCATCCATGCATGATTAATTAGCAACAAACCATTGCAATGGATTTTGAGCATATTAGATCATGAAAACAGGAACTACACCGCACTGCGTGCTGTGGTGTTTAACAGGATTTGTCTCTGTCACTAAAAGCCATATTGTTTTAGTAGTTGCAAAGATATTTTTATATGCAAACTGTAGTGATGATTGCTCAAGTTTTACATCCTAATATTAGCTTTTTACAAATTGTACTTGTGCTGTTGTAGTTTAACAATATATTCATGCCCCCAGCATCACTGCGCAGCATTTCCAGTCACATCAGGTGTGCAGTTAACTGGGTTTTGTTGCTAATAGTGTTAAATCTGTACCTCTAAACTAAGGTTGGGTGATATGTTAACATTTTCCGGCCTCCGTCAGCCCAAACAACCGGCGATTGTCAAGACTTGTGCAGGTGTCCTGTATGTGCAATTCTTAACTGAAAATATGCTGGCTCTTCACACTCCTTTTCCCACGCTGGCTCTCTTAAATTAAATAAGCAAAATAAAGTGACAAATTTCGCCTCAAAAACTGATGCACTCAGCCAATCGCCAATAGCCAAAATATTTGTCCAATAGCCCAACTCTACATGTAACTGCTCATAAAACCTAAATGTTTAATTGTTATAAACAAATATACTGTAGGTACAACAAATTAATACAGTGTGGAGTTGTTGGAAAGCTAGTTAGGTTATATTATATCCAGTTTTGTGTCAAGGTCCCACATTGCTGTGTGTGTGATTCAGTCTTTGATAATTCAACTCTGGATAAAATTGGATTGTTCCTTTAAGACTATTAAAAGCAGCTGTGGTTTGTAAAGGTTATCTCACTGAATATCATACATTTTCTAATAAACAGAGATATATTTTCATCATTAATCCATAAAATGACAAACAAGATAAGGGAGCAGCTGTGGAGATAACCTCTGGGTTGGTCTACCAGAGAAATGCCATCATCGGTTTTGTATCATGAGATGGGCAGTCCTTGACACTTTCCTGTTGCATTACTTCAGTTTAAATAAAATCCATTACACTGGATATCTTTTTTTATTTTTTATTAAAGGACCTGATTGTGGGATGACCAAAAGACAATGTGTCAGCACTCCCAACTCTTTCTTGTGTGAATGTTGAGAATGATTCAATAGTTCTTCAGATGATCATAACCAGAGTGCTGGAAAAGCTACAAACAAACAAGCCCCAAGCAGAAAAAAACTTGTCTTCTGTTCACATCTGATGATTGAAAAAGAGATAACAAAGATAGAAGAAGGGTGTGTGAGAGAGAGCAAGAAAGGCCACTCATAAACGAAAAAAGTGTCTCTCTCTTCCTGGTGTGGATCAGTCAGTTTGGTTGCCTTATCAGTGCAGAGCGGATGGCTAAGCACTGATTTATGAGAAGGTATGATGTGAAAGATAAGAGGGTTTTTAGCCTCCATGTGCAATCACAGGCCTCTTTCAACACTCCATGTGAGGATGGAAGGAGGGACTGTGACTTTGATTTCCCTCTGTCACGCATGTTGCCTCCTAGTGGATAAGACTCTTGTCTTACTCTGTGTTTTCTCTTTATATCTTGTCAACTCTCTCATTCTCTAATCAAAACAGGTACTTGTCAAAGTTGTCTGTGCATCTTCCACCTGGAAGTACAGACATGTTGCTTTCAGTACAAGTGTAAGCCTAAAGCCATATGGCCATGACTTGCTGGATCCTACTGTAAAAAATTGTTATAAGACACTACCGCTATGGTTTTGAATGTGTTGCATCATGACTGTTCAACTGTTGGAAAGGTTGGAAAGAAATTTCAACATTTCTTATCTATCTCAATTTGTGTGCATACTAAATCTCACTGAGCAGAACTGCCAACAATAACATGCCAGAGAAATCACCGCCATTTTCTGATTCAAGGTTGGTTTTTAGGTGCATAGCCTCTAATGTGAACAGGGGACAATCTCATTTGCCCATTACACATCATGCCTGATGTGTAGTAATTGCTGAGTAGTATTGACATTAAGGATTTACTACAACCAGAGGCCTTGATGTGATTTGTTCAGGGCAGACATGTTATATAGTATTTGCTTTTTTACTCTTTTCCTGCTTTTTCTTCAAGCCTTCTCAGTTTTGCAACTTGTGTATCCTCTGACTGTCAAACCTCACTGTTCAATGCCACAATTCAAATTGGGAAATATACTTATATGTACATATGAATTTCTTGCTAACGACAACCATTCAAATATCCACTCCCCACTGCCCCTAAGCAGCCACACTCACCGACCCCTATTGTCAAGGGTGAGAAGAAGGTGGCAGGGTCACAGAGTAGGATGTCCCATCTGTCCATCAAACATGAAAGCAGCCAACTCAACAAGCGCTGGTGTTTTAAATGGGAGGGGTGAGAGCGTCACTCAACGAAGGGAGTAAAAAGGCCATGGATTACACAGACAGACAGTAATCTATAGGT
Organism: Percina caprodes; assembly: GCA_013375575.1. Lineage (NCBI taxonomy): Eukaryota > Metazoa > Chordata > Actinopteri > Perciformes > Percidae > Percina > Percina caprodes. The sequence continues at coordinate 1,519,818 of JABXJD010000005.1, read as the reverse complement.
CTGTCAGCCTGTCAGTCAGCCTGACCTTCGGTGGCTTTGCTTTAATTGCAGGCTGCGATGAGAGAGCGGGGCCCACGTTTAGCAGACAATTCACATTATCCATTTAAGTTGTAATGGCTGCCAACATGTTTTATCTTGAATGACATTGTTTTGCTTTCAAAGCACATATTTAACCTATTGGAATGTAAATTGAAGTTTTAATCTGTAATTGTTTTTTGTCTGTGAAGCACCCTCATTTTTTAGTGATGCATGCCATTCCTGCTGGTAAAGACCAAGATATGCAAACATTTCTCTGGTACTGAAGTCAGTGCTTCCTTTTTGGGGGATACTTGAACAAACTCCAATGCAGATGGTAGTCTAAGTTAACTGCTGCACTGTGAGATTGGACTTAAATACCGCACCTGTTTGTTGTTTTCTGCAACTGTGTCATGTATGTCTACCTTTACACCTCTGATAATCCTAGCTATCACCTTGTCAAATTATCACAGAGACCCTCTGACCTAGAAACAAGACAGGTGGCATTAGATGATAAATGGCAAAAGTAAAAGCAACCCATGAAATATTTGGTATCATGCAAAAGCTTGAAGATCAATGCATCATTGCAACAAGAATTTTGACTGCAGTCATTACAGTTTGAATATAATAATAATAATAATAATAATAATAATAATAATAATAATAATAATAATTTATCATAGACACCCAAAGCACTACTCTCTACCACCACCAATGTGTAGCTCCCACCTGGATGATGCAGGGCAGCCATTCACCACACATAAGCCTGGTAGAGAGAGAGCAAAAAATGTTTTTGTTGGTGGGGGAAACCAGAGCACCCGGAGAAAACACGCAGACGAGGGTTCGAACACGGTACATTGTTGCTGTGAGGCCACAGTGCTGACCATTTCTGCAATAGAATATTTTCCCAAACCCAACTATTTCCATAACAATGTTCAATAGCATTCCTACTGTCTGGATTCCTTTCTGCCATGTCTTACCCCACTTCAGCCCCTTCTCATTTTGCTCCAACTCCCTCCGTTCCCACTACCATCATCTCGCATCATACAGCCACTTTTCCACTTAGAAAAGATGAATGCCCTTGTCATCCCCACTTTGTTTTCTCCACTCCTCTGCTTCCATTTATGCCAAACAGACAGATAGACAGACACATAGCAAATGAACAAGTTAACATGGACTCTGTGTCACTCACAGCATCCAGTCAGCTTATTCTCACCAGTTGGTCTCCCTACGTTCTTTTTTTTCCCATAGCCCTCACCCAACTTTCCTGCTGTGTTTCATTGAATGTTTAGATAAAATCTCTGTGTGTGTGTGTGTGTGTGCATGGGTCTTTTTGTGAGTGTATTGGTATCAAATGGCATGCCTGTAAATGTACCAAAATATAATTAGTTACTGTTAAAGGAGGCACATACAAAAGAGAGTTTTGATGAAAAGAGGCAGGGATGCAGTTCTTGCACACTTGACCATGAAACTCATTATGCAACTAAGAAATTACTAACTAGATAAAGCTGCTGCTTGTCCTTTGAAGGATTAAGTGATAGACGATACTTAGTGTAAGCAGAGGCAGTGTTGGGCTCAAATGAAACACTAGCAAATAACATATCACATTTGTGGGGCTCAAGCTACTCTCACCCAGGCTAAAGAAAAAAACATAATAGTATTTCTGTGCTTTCCCCAAGTAATAACAGCTCAGGAGTTACCTGTGATAGCCTGTCAGGGAATATCTGTTTGTTTTTTTGAAAATATATTTAAGAATTGTCTGAGTATGTTGCTGTACATTTATTTTTCTTAGGCAAGCTTGTGGTTGCAAAGTTTAACAGACTGGAAAGGCAAAGTTTGTGGTTGGAGTGTGATTCCTTCAGAATTAATGCTGAGGTCAATGCCATATTGATCTGTTGGTTCACCGGTGCACTAATGGTATAGATTACTAGATGAATGTTATGTTTGATTTGTTTGAAAAGAACTTCTCTTTATGGAGTGTGTTTGGACGAATATTGACCTTCTACGTTCTTGTAGGTGCCAGAGACCGAACTAAATGTTTATATTTTATTACCCTCATGTCATGAGCCAAATAATGAACATTTTTACCTGATGATGGTGCTAGAAGGAAAGTTAACACTAGAAGTGCCGGCATTCCATAACTACTAGAACTGCAGTGAACGGTCATTTTGACCGCCAGATTCCAAACTCTATAATCTCTCATGATAAATACCTAATTGCAATATTAATGCGTGTATTGTGTTAGGATATCTTTTAGAAAAACAAAATGACACCAACATGTTCAATTTAATAAGCTTAATTATACACTTGAGTAGCCCAGGTGTTTCAGTAGGCTAATTCATATCACGGCATAGTAATTATTTCATAGGCTACATTCATATCTGAAAGATATGGTATGGAAATCCATTCAACATAACCCATAACAGGCAAATTACACCTGAAAGTATCTTATTTGAACATTTATAACCTAACCTAACCTGGCACTGCCTCCGTGTTGTTGTCTGCTGTGGTGAGCAGTGCTGCTCGGGGCTGTGTTCCGTCTCTCTCAAGCCTCTGCCAGTACTGCATGAACTTCATCTGGACAATTTCATTGCTGGTGCACTCCTTGGAGAGGATGTGTGCAGTGATTCCAGTCAGTTCGAGATGTATAAAGTTTTTTATGAACACGTAGGGAGCCACTGGCCATCTAGCTACGTGTACCGCGCCTTTCACAGAGCGAGCTCCCGGTGCTTGCCTTCTGATTCAGAAGATAACACAACGTATTTATTGTGGTAGCCTACGTTACCGACTCTGGCTTTGCCTTCGGCCCATCGGTGATGCCCACACTAATGACAGAGACGCTGATAGTTATTAAGTAACCAATATGCATCTTAAACTGCGCAAAAGATTAAAAACTATACCACGAAAATCCAAGCAGTCAATATGACAGTGTATGGCCTAAATAGGTAAAAGTGATTTTATTTTCTTTGCCTTTCTTTCTTTGCCTTTTGCATATATATATATATAAAAACAATTTTAAGTATATAAAACAATTTTAAATTAAAATATATACTATTTTAGGAAAATTCAGGTACCAGCAGGATTGTATTTTTTTTTATCCAGCAAAGTTATTACATATACAGTATAAAATTCAAAAAGGTCAAAATGACCATCATGGCTGTTCTAGTGTTAAGGTATTACAAGTATTTCTTCCTGAAGGGAACATGAATATCTGAATGATATTTGGGGTAATCCATCACAATAGTTCTTGGGCCATTTCTCTAAAACCCACAAATGTGAACCTCATGTTGTGTTCATTTGTGAACCATGACTGTCTGCACAAAATGCTGTGCCAATCCATCTAGTAGATGTTTAGATATAGCACAGGGTAAGTGAAAGCCTTGACCTGGAGGTGGTATCAACCAAAGTTACTACGATTCATCTTCTGGGGACCATGAATGTCAGGACCAAATGTCATGTGAAGCCATCTGATAATCGTTGATATATAAAATTCAAGGAACTATATTTTTTCCTGTGAGAGAGCTTTAACTTTATAGCTCAGTCTTGCTTAAAGTGGTGGACTAACCAACATACAGCTGGTTTTATGCATGCACGCCTAAGTCTTTGTGGCAAAACTCCCACTCTCTGTTAACTTAGCACAAAGCCTGTCAGACAAATAAGCAAATCTTCACTGCAGGCTCAGACTCCAACACCCCATCTGAGGATCTTGCCACACTGTTCAACAACCAGCCGCCTGATTGTTGAACATTATTTGGTTGTCTCCTGCCTGTCATATGGCATTAGTGGATGAGGCTCGGCCCGGGATCTGTACTGACGCGTACCTGGTTGGGGGTGACCCTGCCTTTGTCTAGCAGCAACGTTGGGTCAAGTGGATGTATGCAGCAGCAGAGCAGGCAGTATTATGTCAACCGTGCAGAGGCAGATGGGCTTCTGGCACTCGGCCATTAGTAGCTTGTAGTATGATAACTCCACAGATGCTGGTGACCCCAAAGCTCAACTAGCTGACCTGGCTGGCCATTTGGGATTGAGGGAAGGTTTATGTTCACATCACAAACCTCTAATTGTTCATCTCATTTCACAGCCAATATTGGATAAATACACAGCATGCCTTGAGCAATGCAGCACATTTAACAAAGGATACCTCATTTTCCATCAGCACACTTAATCCAAATGCTCCAGCTGAGTTTATTGAATGTGTTTTCATCCAACTGTTTTAATACATGTTTGCAAAAAAGCATTTGGTCCCTTGGCTAAGAAAAGAAAATTGTCTCTCTCCTGACTTTCCATGTGTCCTGTTAGTTGAAGACACGTACTACAAAACATCCTAAGTTCAGCTGTAGACAGTGGCCTTTGTTGCTTGTCATCCTGTCGCTGTCTCCAGGGTAGCAGAAAATCGCCACATGGTGTGTGTGGACAGATGAGACAAAGTCATTCATTAAAATAAAATAAATGCCATCTTAGCTGGGAAATGGCAATGAAATGGCCAGACTTATTGCTCCGTGTTTGAATATGCCATTGTGTCACATGCTCTTGAGTAATTTTGCATACTAGTAAATGGAACCACATAACCACATATATATTATTTAATCAACTTTTGAGAAATTTGCTTAAAACTTGTTGATGGAAGCATAACCATTGAATCTCATTAGATGTGACTCTTTCATGTCTTACTTACTTACTTCATGTCTTCATGCTGAAGCTAAATACTTTTAATGTGTGAAGCACAAGCCTGACAGTCATAGGAAAATACATCATCACTAAACACATTATTTATGCATTTCCCCCATCACCCTGCTTCTTCCACCTGTGGCATGCTGAGTGTAAAAGAAATAAATGTGTGCTATCTCAATAGGTTGGTATGCAGACAGGGGCTGGTGGATGCTGGCAGGACCAGACAAGCTGAGGAAAAGAAAAGGTGTCAGAGGAACCTGGGTGATTGAATAAAAAGGCATTAACCAGCCATAGAGTGGGAGATTTAAGATAGATGGGGATGCTATAAAGTTTTTAGGAGAGCTCCATGCGTGACAACATCTTTAAAGAATTCGTGCAATGTTCTGGATGGTGTGCAAGGCTGGCGGAAATGCTCAAACAATCTGAAGAGGTTGATGCAGGACCGGAAAGTGATGAATGATTGTTGAGGTATTTTTTTCATCATCACTCCTCACTAAGAGATAATTCTGTTTTTATTTTGTCAAATAGAGGAAGCAGCATTTTGGTTATCTGACATTGGCCATCGCCTGCTGTAAATTGAAAACCATCCAAATAAATGGTTGATTGAAAAACGGAAAAACATATTGTTTAATAAAATAGAGTTTGGGTCTTAACTGGAGTCACAACTCAGTATCAGACCTTATCTGGACTGCTTGGAAGATTGAATCCTCACACATAAAAGCACAGTGGTGTCTCTACTTACCTATAGTTTCCTCCACTCCATCTTCACCCTTATAATGGATCGCAGAGATTATCCTAATGAGCTGCATCACTGTCTGGAATAGGAAGTGCACTCATACTGCAACTCATTAAAAAAACAAGCTTTCTTTGCATGGCCATCCGAACAACACAAACTTGCTTCTTGATTGGGACAATATTTATCCGTGCGTTTCAAATTACTGTTGGGTTTTCTAATCTGAGACTGCCATGGTTAGAGTTTGGTAAGGTTTAGGCACAAAAAACGACCTGGTTAGGCTAAGATAAAATCTTGGTCATGGTTTAAAGACATTGACTGTCAAAAGAAAACAGAACAGCATTCTCTTGTGTCAAAGTCCAACATTTTGTCCATCCACCTCGACTGCCTCCCTCTGCATACTTTGTAGTTTTATACCAACATATCATAACTCTCTTTTCTTAGGGTCATAATTCCCATGGCTGGTGTTGGGGTATTTTCTGGTAAGATATTCTGTCCAGGGAGTCTACCATAAATGCTACATCAGCATTTCACTTGCACAACTATCACACCTCCTCCCACCAAGTATTGGACTATTTGTCCACATTCCATCAGAAAAAAGGTTTTCGGAGCATCTGAACCATTACCACCAGGTCACAGTTCTTTCCAAAGGCCAAAGAGTCCTCAACACTTCCCTTTATTATCATCATCACTTTTAACAGACTGGATCTGAACAATGTCTTCTCACCTACTAGCACCACTCTGCTGCTCTCTATTGCATTTACAAAAATATAGAGTCAATAGCGAACATCTTGTGGGTCTTATAGAATAGTGCTATTTGCTCATTTGACCTATAATACATATAGTGAAAATGTAGCACATAGATTTTTAAATGATGGTATGTGCAGTCTGTTTACCATGTGAATTTGACAGCCTGTATATACAATATGTTAGCGCTTGACCGCCAAATCTGGCTTCCTCATTATTTCTGCCAACCCTTCTCTTCTCGGGTAATCATGACTTTTGAAAGCTACTCTCTCCTCTCTTTCTACTCATGCCCTCTACCTAAGCTGGCAGCTGAGCTCTCAATCAGTGTTGTTGTCTGTTTGGGCACACAATCAGGGTGTTTTGTCCTCTGTCCAACTTATGATTATAATACACATTGGAGAGCCTCTCTGGGCCTTTGTGAGCTGTGTTTTTTGCCCTTTCAGCAGCAGTAGAGGGGATCTCAGTCTCTCTCTGTTGGCTGCACAGAGGAGCTCTCTGAATTTGACTCAGAGTTTCCATGGCTCTCATGCTGCCTGCATTGATAAATGGAAGTTCTTAGGTTCGCTGTCAGGCTCTTCTCCCCTCGGGACTCCTCCCTCCATTTTCACTCCTCTACCACGCCATTTGCTGTTGTGGGTGAAAAATGACCTCAGGGAATATAGTGGAGTCTCAGTCCTGGACTGGAGAGTGGAACACCCAAAGAGGGTAGAGGTGGCTGTTGTCCCCAGTAGACTATGAATCAACACTTGCTGCTAATGGTCTCTCTAAATTTACCTACTAATTACCCCCTCTTATTGCCCCCAGCTAGCAACACACTGGCCATGACCTTGATGCACGAGGAGGCAAGAGGGCATGCTTAAAATTATTCTTTGTTCAGTTCTGGTTAAAGTCAGTGGGCTGAGAACTGATATATCGACTTTGGCTTAAATGCTATGCAAATTTTAACGCTTCCAATTGAATAGAGGATTAGGAGAAATCCATATATAAGAATCAACAGACCCATCTGAAATCATTGTGCATCTGGGTGTGTGTTGGTGCAGCTGAAAAAGAGGGAGAGTATTTGTTCTGAGGACCAGGTCAGAGGTCAGCCAGGGAGGGAAGGGTTTTTAACTCATTCACACCAGCGCTGTCCCATTATTCAGCCCTTTCCATAATCCTTCTAACCTGTGTTGTCACTGCTGACCAATGCTGCTGCCCCGACCAGCCTGCTGCAAGCGACAGCACAGCTACAACAACAAACACAGCTTCATCATCATTACAGCGGCTTGCAGCATCTGCATCACCCCAATCCCACACTCACAAATACTTGTGCATACAACGACCAACCTCGAGCCAGACAGAGCCTGGGGATAGGGCATTTCATAAACAAAGTAAGAAGCCAGTGTTTTATGATTTTCAAAATCCAGAGATTGGTGTTGTAAGGGAAGACAGTCAGACAGTCAGACCTGCACACTGCTTCCTGAAAGGCTTTGCTTCATAATATTTACCGATCAGCATGAATATCGATTTGTAATTTTTCTTGCCAAGTTTTTTTCTGTGAAATATAAAGGTTTCATGCTGATTGAATGTATTTCACTATACTTATGTATGTGTAACCAAGCAGTAAACATGAATATAAAAACTAGATGAAAGGTGTTTTAGTCACTCTGTGATGCAGCAAAAGTACAGCACCATATCTCAATTAATTGTACTTTCGATTTCTTTTAACAGCTACAACAGTGTTCTTCCCCCCTGTCAAACATTACATGGAAGGTGTATGTTTCCCAATCTCTTCTTGCTGTCCTCCTCTTCTCAAACTATCCCACCCCAGTATTCCCAGTATCATGACCACCATCCTCTCTCCTGACCCAGGATGCAGCAGGCATTTAGCCTGACCCCCCTCAGAGATAATCCGGATTATGCTGAAGTGTGTAAGGAGGCCAGAGAAAAGCTTTCACCCCAAACCCCTCTTGTCCTTTAACCTTTCACCTACGGCCCTGCAGGGCTGTGGGGGGCAGCTGTCTGTGGCAGTGTGTGTTAGGGGAGAAGAAATGGTATTTATCATATGAGACACCGCAGGCTTTTAGTAGTCACACTGCTGTGGTTTGGCTGGGTCTTTATTGAATGTACTAAAGAAACATGGATAAAATATAAATTTTTAATAATTTTTCACTAACTGTTATATATGTTTCTTGACTGGTTTTCTGGAAAATTAATTAATATTAATTGTAAATATTATTAATATTAATAATAATGAATTATTATAATCCATTCTTTTGTGTAATAGGTGTCAGATTTAGAATGACATGCCTTGCATTACCCCTCTTTGCATGTAATCCCAATGTATTCACTTTTGATGAGTACATACAGTATAACACACAGCCAGAAAGAGAAACTAAATGACCTTTCCTGTCAGTTGATGAATTCCTGCTCTGCTCCCTCATGCTTTAATTAACCTTTCCTGTCATCTAAAACAGCAAAAATAGATTTGTTATAATCTCTCATTGCCACTCAGGAAGAAAACTCACTATTTAAAGCAGTCTTTCTCTGCTCTTGATTTGTGCTGTGGAAGACAGGTGTCCCTGATGTGATGTGAGGATCAGAGACCTCTACTTCTATTTCTATGTAAAAACACACACACACACACACACACACAGTGTGTCAGTGGCAAATGAGCGTGAAGAGCATCTGAGTGACAGCATCCGGAAGCTTAGAGATAAGATGTAATCTGGTGCCAATTATTTGTCCTTGACAGACCCAGGTAAGCAGCAATCAGCTCCAGTGACATGTGTTCTCAGTCAATAGTCCTGGCCCCAGTGGGTGGTGAGAGGCTGATTATGAGTTGCTGAACGGAGGCAAACACAAAGCTGTGACAGGTTGGGCTGATAAGGCTTCCCGCTGCTTTTCAGCCTCTCTGATATCTGCAATGACCTCTCCGTCCTGTGTGCTTACACCTACAAAGATACACTAGCATCAGACACTCAGTATGCACTTTGGATTTGCACTGAACACACCTAAACTTTCAATCCTTGATTGTATGCATTCACAATACACCAATGGATCCAAAAGTCCTCATACCTAAAAATCCAAGGTAAGGTCTGCTTGGTTTTAGACAATTGTACTTTCTTGGGTATAGTATAGACAAGTATTGTGATTATGGTCAAAGTAATACTTTGATATGTTGGGAAAATATGCTTATTGACTTTCTTGCCAAGAGTTAGATGAGAAGATCAATACCACTCTGTCTGTGCGTTATGGCATGGAGATAGGAGCTATTGGCTTAGCTTAGTATAACAGGAGCCAGAAACAGCTAGCCTGCCTCTGTACAAAGTTTAAAAATGTGCCTACTAGCACCTGTACAGATTACACAAATGATATACAATAGTTAACAATGAGTTAATTAGTGAGCTTTAGAGGTGCTGGTAGGTGTATTTTTGTTACTTTTGAAGAGATCTGTTTCTCCCTATTTTAAATCATTACGTTAATTTAGCTCCATACTTAATGTACAGACATGAGAGCTGTATTAATCTTTTAGTTTAAGTCTTAGAAAAAACAAGTGAAACAAGTATGTTTACCAAAATGTTGAACTATTTCTTCAAGATTTAGAAAACATTGCCATCATGGTTAAAAGAAACCCGGTTTGACTGATAGTAGGAGATCAAATGAGACCGTAGTCAACTATGTTAAAGTCATGTGCTTTTCTGACCTAACTATCCATCCTGACCTCCTTAAGAAGTTTTGCAATAATTTAACATCATGTTACCTCTGCATTTGGTAATAGTAAAAAAAAAAGTCTTGAACCATGAGGTTAATTGTTGAGGTAATTTAATTATTTACTCTGTTGAGGACAGTGCAGATATGTAAACTGTATGTGTCCCTCACTTGATGAAGAAAATCTACATAGGGAAACATCCCTGCACGCATGGCTGCAGACAAGCTGCAGCAAGATGGGGCCACACCTCTACTTTATGAGAATGTGAACATGAGTAGATTGGGGATTCAGACAACATGCCTGGGATGCCTGGGCAAGTATGTGGGTTTTTCTGCAGCTTGTTTCCTTAGAACCCCCTTCTCTTTACCCGTAACACACGCACGCACACACACACATATAGATACAATGACAGAAAAGGAGAGATCTGCAAGGCTGATAGTGGCATGAAAAGAAGTGGCAGCGGTGTCTGAGAACTGTGTCTTTCGACATCTTACAGATTCAAAACAGTGGTCACTTATGTTCCTCTGAGGGCGACCCATGAAAACCCCGCCAATGTACATCTCTTGGCCGAAAGGCTACATACCTTGGCTGCAGAACAAAGCAGAGAGTGACCACAGTGCAGAGGGATCACATCGACAGGTGGACAGACTACAAGATCAGATTACCAGCAGATGTCGTTCATATTCTTGGGCAGTGGTAGGAAGAGATCAAAAAAGAACTTTAACAAAACATAGGCAATTCCACAAGCACAGAAAAAAAGACAAGATAATTTAGCTCTGTGTGTCTGGTAGTAATTATAAAGACATTTTTGCTGAAAAACTCATTGCTATACACCAGATTATGTGGTTTTTGGAGACAGACACTTGTAGCCTATCATTGCTGAATTCACCAGCTGGTTATAAATTCAACCGTTTAACACCATGTCAAGGCTGTGTTTCGTTTTATAACATTTTTCTTGGCTTCAGAGGCATGCTCAATTTAGGCTGAGCTGCAACACACAGGAATGCTTCTAAGAACATCAATGTGTGCTGACAATAGAGCATATGAGCGCTTTGAGGTGGACTGTTATGCCTTACTCCTTATCTCGCCACAGGCGATATTTCAAAGAAAATGTGTTTTAGCATGTCTCATCTCGCAAAGATGTGGCATTTCCCCTGAGTGCAAGACTGCCACTTTATCATCACCGTTTAAAATGGTAAAATGAATAGAGTTAATGTACAGTATAACTATAATAGACTCATTGTATTTCAGCTAAAGGGACATGCAATTTATGTAGGCTTTTAATGTGCTTTGGAATGAGTCCCATGCATTATCCTCTCATACAATGCAATTTTATAATGTTAAAGTATAATGCTGCATATAAAAAAAGGTTCTGTAATGAAGCTAAGCATATATATATACACACATCACCCACTGAATGTTTTACACTTTGGCCAGTGTTTGCTCTTTAGATTAATAGTACATTACAATTAGTCATCAATCATGAGAGATAAACAGATGTCTATGAAAAGATTTCTTTCCTTTTGATCTAGGCCTATTTTTTTTCTAACACAGCATTTTTTTTTTTCTCCATTATGTGTCAGTGGTCTATCAATAGCAGTTAGATTTGGACAAATTAGGCAAGAAGTGTGTTTTATTGTGGTTGTTGAATGATTAATAGTTGGACAAACATACAATTACAATATATAATTGTCATGCAAATGTATAGAAACAAGATAATTATTTTATTTTAAAAGTGTTTCACATAGTTTAAATTACGATATTATTATTAGTATAAAAAGTTGAGTTTGGATCTCAATTTCTGCTGGGGTTTATTTTTTTTATTTTTTTATGAAATGTGGATCATTCAATTGATCTTTTCCAGAATGAAATTAGGTCTGCTCCATAAGAGAAGAGAGAGAAAGCTAACAGGCTGTCAGACACTCAAAGCCAGTCACTGCTAACTGATAATGTGATTTGATGAATGTTTATTCGTAACGTAGTAGGTCATCTGTCTGCCTGTCTAGTCTGTCTCGTCTGTCTGTCTCTCCACTCTCATTGAACTTTTTGATGACCTAACCACTGTCAGACTTGTAACAGCCAGCAGGCTCCCATTCAGATGCCCCTGAGTGTGATTCTGAGTGCAGAGGTGATAAATGTGGGATGTCAGCTGGTGACATCTGGTGTCCCTGAAGCTCCAGTATCGTTGGACCGCTGGGCCTGCCAGAGCAGCTAGCTAGTGTGTGTGGTTGACAAGGAGATGTACTGTTTTGTGTGTGTGTGTGTGTGTGTGTGTGTGTGTGTGTGTGTGTGTGTGTGTGTGTGTGTGTGTGTGTGTGTGTGTGTGTGTGTGTGTGTGTGTGTGTGTGTGTGTGTGTGTGTGTGTGTGTGTGTGTGTGTGTGTGTGTGTGTGTGTGTCTGTGTCTGTGTCTGTGTCTGTGTCTGTGTCTGTGTCTGTGTCTGTGTCTGTGTCTGTGTGTGTGTGTTACGGGTAAAGAGAAGGGGGTTCTAAGGAAACAGGCTGCTGAAAAACCCACATATCTGCCCAGGCAATGCTTTTTTTGCACAAGTATAGATGTTTAACATAGGACATCTAGTGGGGCTTTGATTCATCATCAAGTTGCTGTCACCGTCTGCACCCGTGTCCTACTTTACTGTAGGCTATTTATGCATGTGCTCTTCTGATCTAGGACCGGGTGATATGGTTGAAATCAGTATCAACTTAAGTTGTAGTCCTTAAAATTTCAGTTCTATTTGATTTTGCAACACCCTTGGTTACTGGTGGTAACCACAAAGCGGTTTGCTACTACAGTAGACACTTCTTGTGATTGCTGTCTGTGTTAACCTCCATGGCAAATACAGTACATTGCATTTTCTGTGATTTCTTCACAAGACAAGCAACCCCGTGTTTTACCAGTTGAATGCTTTTAATGTAAACTAGCAGCAGTAACGTAATATAGATCTGACATGGTATAAAGAAAGTGAACAGTAAACGGTGCAGCTAATATTAATTACATAAGATTATGAACAGTAATCCTGTGTGCATGTATGCATTGTTTACTGTAGGCAATTATGAGCAATATAAATCCTGCATTGGAATGATGGACAATGCCTTCCCATGGCTTTGAATCATTGATTTGTATTGATTGTACAGAATTCTCTAAAACAATACATTGATATATTTATATCACCACATGTGATTCCCCTCAATGTCCATAAACACTAAGGCTTCCTATAATTCCGTGTCCATGAGAGGGTAAGTGAGAATGAAAGCATGTGTGTGTGTTAGGAGGCATCGTACAACAATTATACGGGTGACAGCCATGTCTATTCCTATTTACTACCTTATCCAACCCAATGCGTGCTGTGATGCTGCAGCGTGACTACAGCATTTCACAGTTCCTGAAAGAGCTCAGAACACCAGCAGCTGAGAAGCTTTCTGGCAAAGGATTCATGTCAGTATTTCAAAATGCCTTGTGCAGGTGGAAAACATCATGTTGCATTTCATTCCCAGTAAAGTAATAAGACATTCTGCTTCCTCCTAGTCAAGAAAAGCTGTTTTAGGGAGTCTTTCTCAGCATCAGAGAGTCTCAAACTTGGCTAAGGAGAACAGTAGGGGAGTTTTTCTGGTCTCATTAAAGTGGAATATGAACAGGTCCACTATGTAGTCCTCTAGTTGTCTCTGCAAATAGAACAGCACAAATGCAGGATCCATTTTCTCAAGGTTAGTTTTGAAAAAGAGCAAGAGAAACAGAGAGACCTCCTATCAGATTCTCTAACAGCTCGGGAGGTAATGGGAGGACGGGGAGAAAAAGCTGCTTTCCATACACCAGATCTCCACTTATCTCCCCTCACACCCCGAGTGTAACTTAAACTCACAATCCAGTGATCTGCCCAGAGCAGTATGTAAGCCATTTGAGAAAAGTTTCCTATTAGAATAGTTTTAACAGTGATATGGAAGAAAGGATGCAGCAATGTGTAATGTATGATATGGTGTGAGACTAAGCCCTGGAGTGGTCGGCATCTTCTCTGCTGCAGTTGGAAATGAGAATTAACAAGAGGAGATTATAGTGAAGGCCATCATTTCCACTTAAAAAAGGTGAAGGAAAGACAGGGTCAGACTGCCAGGTTCTGAACATTATCTGCCATTTGGCTTTTTCTAATGGAAGCCATATTGTGTGATGCATCTCAGGATACTAATAGCAATGAAGCATAGAGTGATCCAGTGTGAAAAAAAACAGCACAGGCCAAAATAATGGCCATGTTTTCTTGACACCTTAATGCTGCCATAATTCAGTGTATTGTTTGCCGGTTGCCATTCAGTTCTGGCTTTTGTGAGATTTACTGTATGCCTCTTGTTTTTGTCAAACCTGCCATAACCAGGTTTAGACTGTCCATCAGCCCATAATGGCAGGATGTAATTGTAGTACTGGATGGAAAAAGAGAACAAACAGCTTCTGGAAACTAATTTAAGAGAGTCTAAGGGAAGATTTGGCGCACCATTAGCATACTATAATGACATCAGTATTTGCATACCGTTTGTGTGGGCGCGTGTGGTTTAGATTTGTAAAGTAAATAGAGAGAAGATCACCTCTAAGTACAGAAAGAATGAAATGACTTTGGCAAACCAAAGGGCATCTCTGTGCCAAAAATGAGAAGCCTACACACTTCTCTTATGACCATGTCTGTGGTTTATGTTTTCCTATATTTCTACTACACAGTTTAAAGAAAAAAACATTTATTTCTCAAATTGTTTGCCTCTTTATAGAGTTAAAGTCTACTGGCACCGCTCACCACTTCTCCTTTTTGCTGAACTCGACCGACTATCGGATCCTTCGCATGGATGAGGACCACGACCGCATGTATGTGGGCAGCAAAGATTATATCCTCTCTCTGGACCTGCATGACATCAACAAGGAGCCGCTCATAGTAAGAAATGTCCCACTAACAAAAATCCTGGCTGAGCTCCCTCAGGTTTACATCTAACCAACTTGTTGATGTCTCCCTGTCAGATCCACTGGCCTGTTGCCCTCCAGAGGAAGACTGAATGTGTCCTGTCAGGGAAAGACACCAATGTAAGTATTAAAATAGCGTGATATTAAAATAAAAAGAGTGCTGTTTGTAGTTTTTTTGTGCTAAGTGTAGTTTTTTTTAATTAATCAGTCCATTACCAATAATTTTAATGTTTATTAAGCAAAAATGCCTTAAATATAATTATTTACTGCTTCTGTTTTCTGTTATATTATTGTTAATTATTTATATTTGAGATTTAAGACTGCTGTTCACATAAAATGAACATTTTAAAAGTGTCACATGGGGCTCTAGGAGATTGTGCTTAATTTTTCTAAACTTTTTTTGTAACATTTTATGGACTAAATGATTAATCACAAAAAAACATTGGACAGATTAATTAATAAAAAAAGCAATCAGGAGTTGCAGCTCTAATTTGCACCGATCATGCTGTGATCATTAACCCCCAATGTACCAGCAGGAACAAGCACAGCTCTAAACCGTCTTCCCTTTTGACCTGCAGCACAAACACTTATCAATCATCAACACATCAGCTGGTGATACATTTGTGTAAAAATCACGAGTATGTTTTCAATGTGTCTTTTTGGCAACATTAAAGATTTGAATGTGGCGCTGGGGTCCGTGGAGGACACGTTAAAGCTCCGTCCAACGTGTGACTTGCTGTGAAGCTCTTATCGACTGTCTCTGCATCCCTGATTGCTGATTGCATACAGCTGCCACCAATTAAGCTCCAGCAGGAACTTGGAAGTTACGACATTCACTTGTTTCCGCTGAGAGCTGAAAACATATTCCATGCAACCCCCTACATATTTTATACATATTATAGATATTTAAAATTCATTTTTTTCACATAATCAAATTTTATTTTTTGCACAATAATTACCTTTACCCTGTGTTGTCCAGGCAGGCAGACGCAATAAATCAGCCACCGGAAGCTACAGGCCTGTCTGAAGTGTTAATACAATTTACACGTTCAAACACAGCCACAGCCGGTGCAGCCCCCACAAGGAAAGTCATCATTTAAATTCATACAAAAAGCAGATCCTTCTCTTTTGATTTTGTTTCCACTGCCCCCCCTGAAAACACACACGTACACACTCGTCTCAACCATGTTAGGGGCGAGTGCTGGCTGGGTGATGAGGCTCTGGCTAATAACCCTGCTCTCCCCTGCTGGTAGAGAGCGCAGGCTGATGTTTATCCAACTGGAATGTTCATTTATGCGTGTTTGGTGACCTGTGCCACTCACCGCCTCTGGCTACATTGTGTGCGTGTGTGCGTGTGTGGTGGGTTTGAAATTTCATAACTAAAATAAGAAATAAAATTGGCTACCAGGAAACATCTTGGCAATCCTGGCCCGCTCTTTAGGGAATGACAGATGATGACAATTCAAAAGCAATTCAGAGGGGATGTCTGTTCAAGCAGGAGGTCAAAGGCAATCATCCCCACTGTGCTGTCTGTGGGGGAGCACAACTGTGCGCTGAATAATACACACAGGCCCACATGCGTAAACACACACACACGCACAAAAACACATACTCTCAAACCTCTGACTTGTGCATCTGTTGTGTTGCTCAGATCTGCCAAAATGGCTCATCCCCCATCCTGCATACAATATTTTTTTACCCTTGGTTTACGCTATCTTTTCTTTTTCGCCAGCTGTCACTAGCAGCAGATATCATGGACAAAACTGAAAAGATATCACCGGCTTCTACATTTCTGTAGTTGGAAGATTTGATTTGGGTGGATTGAGACCAGGAAGGCAGGCAGCTGGTTGGACAAATAGAGATTAGAAAGCTGCAGACCTCGAAAGCACAGAGCTGTTTACTCCAAACAAAAGTGTCTAGATTCTTACCACTTAAAATTAGAAATAAACCACATCAGTGTTGAGATTAAAGCTCACACATCTCTTCTTAAAAAAAATCCTAATCCGATTTTAGAATCCCAGTCTTGTTTGGACAAACCTAAAAGTTTTTCAGTTCCAAGTCTGACAGAACATTGAACTGTATCTACCCTCAATCCCCATAGAAAGCACTCTTCACAGCTGAGAGGCACTGCTTTTCTTGGTTTCTGTCACACAGTTTTATGGTGTTTGGAAACAATTCCCTATGATGGTGTGGTCTGATGTGAAGCCTGGGCCAGGCCGACAGACAGAGCCAGGGAACAGAGCTGCCAAACACAAACCAGCCAACAGCGAAAATGATAGATGCAATGGTTTTAAGAGGGGTTATAAAACATCAGTTGGACATTATGTATTATGTAACTCTTTTTTTCAACTGCACTTTGATGATCAGAATTGTTTTTTTTAAAACTTAAGTCTCTAATCCTAGTGGGTTTTGTTTTTGCTGTCCCACAGGGAGAATGTGGAAACTTCATCCGTCTGATTGAGCCGTGGAACCGGACCCACCTATATGTGTGTGGTACAGGCGCGTACAACCCCATCTGCACATATGTGGACCGAGGACGCCGGTCACAGGTAACCAAAGGCGTATCCAGGCAACCGTGGAGACATTTTGACCTTTACTCTCTGCTTCTTTTAAGAAACGTATCTGTCAATCGGTCTCGGGTCAGAGAATCTCCTTCTGCTCTTGCTCCTCGGTTTCATGGGTTTTGCTTCACTTCCAGCATATTCTACCTCTTACTTTTCATTGATTTGTGCTGTTTCACAGTCTGGGAGATTTAAAGAAAAAAAACCTCATGACCAGTCCTAACGCTGAGGCACCAATCTTCTCTTACCGCTGGGAATAGCATGTTGACAGTATATGTAGCAAATACCATTTCTATCCATCCGTAGTACCCCCCTCACCTGTTTATATACACCAGAGCCTGTGGCCTGTCTTTGCATCTGGCTGAGAGCCTCTGAATGGCCATCATTACTGATGGAGCCGCTCATCCATCATCAGCCTTGTAGCTCACCCCTTCCTCCCGCCGTCCATCCCTCCATCCATCCATCCCTCCCTCACTCCAGCACGACGGCCTCGAAGATCTGCAGCAGTTGCCAGCCCGGCTACAGTCTGCACACTTACATTTACCACTCTGCCTGTTTAGTCTCACTGTTCAAAGGGAGGGTTCAGATTTCAATGGAAAGGTCAGTCCAGCCTCTTGTCATTCAACTTCTCCCCGAAGGCCCAAATGCTATGTTACTTCATACTGTAAAGATTTTCTCCAGCAAGACTAGATGTAAACAGAAACCAGTTGTTTCCGAAATTCTTCCGCTTTGCACATGGAGGGCTTTATACGTTTACAGTCCTCCGTTAACTGCAAACGTTTAGCTTAGCTGCAAACTTTTTTCCTTTTAACTGCATCACTCTCCATATTTTTTTAATGCTGTTTCATAGCTCCTTTCAGAGCATTTCAGAGTTTGTGTCAACCTGTCGAGTTCTACATGAAAAAACACAACAACATTTTGAGAAAACACTACAAAAAATCCAAGCTAGACTTAGTTTTGTGATTCAATCATGTTTATTAAAAGATGCTAATAATCTTGTTCCATCCTTTCCACTGTATTTGATACTGCTAGATGTAATTTTTTTTCAATTGTTGGTGTCTCATTTTCTTGCAGTTCCCTTTCTTTCCTGGCACTGCATGGTTTATGCATGGAGTTTGCAGCTGTGTTCGCTTGACACTATGTCTAATCCAACATGGTTACTAAATGACGAATGTCACCTGCTCTCTTTACTCTACTTTGACCTCCACTTTGACATTTTTTATTTTTTTTTAATTGTTCGTCAAGTCTACTTGTTTTTTCCGGTCCTTTGTTTTTGCACCATTTTCCTCTTCTGTATATGTCATGGTAATCATCAAGTTAAATTCACTTTGTTCGGAGGTGTCCAATGTCGTAATGAGATGGCCCACTGTGCCATGTCTCTGTTTTAGGGGTCCCACTACCTACAGGCACCCCAATCTGGAGGGAGAACAAGTCGGGCAGCAGACTACAGCACTACATCAGAGCCTTTGGAGGCAAAGGTGGGCTGAAGGGAGTTTTGAGAAGGCTTAAGCTAGGTGCCCACCTGGAATTCTTTTTCAGCCTCAGTTGGAGTAGTAGGGATAACACAGATATCCAAAAATAAACTGTTTTTTTTACAGATCTTGGAGCAACAGAAACAGCTCGTGAAACATACCAAAATATTAGTTTGAATATATTTATTTGTAAATGTAGACAACTTGCTTCCCTCCAACAGCACTCAACACAAAAGAATGCTTTGTAAATGTACTGTTCTCATGCCACTGGAGCCTTTAAAGATCCCGAAAACATCATCAGATTGTTACTATGAGCGATTGGCTCCAACATGAACGCAACATTTTCTCCCCATATTAAAAACAATTCAAATTTTTTCTATGCACATATTTTTAAATCATGCTTTATCTTGTTACTTAAAAAGCATATCCAAGACCGGGTATAAACAACTTGCAGCTTTGGCATTATTTCTGCTTTTCCTTACATATTTCCTACCTGTCAGACATCATTAGTTAGCTTTTGAAATACCTGACGAATAATTCATGTAGACACATAACCAGTGTTGACACAGATGTTCAAGATGTCCTCTTGCACTGTGAAATAATTCATTCTTGTTTGAGCCACTAACATCAGAAGCATGGTGGATGAGTTTTGGATTGCTCTCAGCATTTTCCGCCACCTCTTCATCTCACAGATAACTGGCTTTGTATGCTTTTTGTTCCTCTCAGCAGATCCCATAATACTGTGAGAGAGTCTGTTTTTCAGCCCCCGAAGGGTCACAGCTCGCACCTCGTCATTGTCACTCACATTATTAGATTGATGCTATTAAAAACTTCTTTTAACAACTAAGTATACTTCAAAGTGCCTTGCACCTGCTGCATTAAAAGAATACCCCCCCACCCAAACACACACACACACACAAACGATTCCTTAAACACATTAAATCTGTTATTAAATGAGAAAGGAAAAGGAGAAAATTATTGACGATGTGATTCTTTACCATTCATAGGAATACATTTTCCGACTTGAACCTGGTAAAGTGGATTCTGGGAAAGGAAAATGTCCTTATGACCCCAAACTGAACAGTGTCTCAGCTTTGATCAGTAAGTGCCTCCTTGTTTTGTTTTTTTCTTTATCCGACGTGTATAGGCAGCTTTAAATAGCTTTCTGTGGAAAACAAAGAAGTTCTGCAATATTTCTAGCAGTATAGTATTTGGTTTTAATCTGTACATGCTTTAAAAGGATTGCATGAACTCTGTGAAACTCTACATTATTTAATTAAATATGATTTTTCAGTTTTTGATTATTTTAAACTTTTATTTTTGACTTTAAATATCTTTATTGTGCATAGTGTTTTTGCTTATCAGTCCAAAAACCCAAAGACAGACACTTTACAGGAGAAGAGGCAGAAGAAATCAGCAAATCCTCATATTTAGGAATCTGCAACCAGATGGTTTTTGGCATTACAGCAAATGTTGACTTGTTTTGTCATATTGATGTGTGTGCTCATGCCAGTGGGTGGTCTCTTGTTGTGAGCAGCTTACAGGTGGTCAGACATGGCTGTTGATCAGTGACCTCCTGCCCATTTTGTGTGTGTGTGTGTGTGTGTGTGTGTGTGTGTGTGTGTGTGTGTGTGTGTGTGTGTGTGTGTGTGTGTGTGTGTGTGTGTGTGTGTGTGTGTGTGTGTGTGTGTGTGTGTGTGTGTGTGTGTGTGTGTGTGTGTGTGTGTGTGTGTGTGTGTGTGTGTGCGCGTGTTCTTTGCTGCGCTATGTCAGCTCAATTCCAGCAGACCTGAACACACCTGTACCACCAAGAAAATAATTAGCATGCCACACTGAGGTCCAATGTCAGACATGATGTAATTGTATAAATCCAGCTGTCATTTTATTAAACTACATTTGGAATTACACTGAATAACCTTATGCGCGTGAATGATTGCAATATAACTGTAAGGTCAACATTTTTAACTCAGACATGACATTTCTCGCACTGCCTGACCAGGTTTGATCAGGTTTCCAAAGTATGATGTATTTTGGCACTGTCCTGTGGTTTTTAAAGGCATTATAATCATCATTCAAGGTAAATACTTATAAATGTGAATAGCCACAGCTGCTGTACTGTACATACCACTCTTCTGATTTTAATGAAACCGCGAGGGATGAGGCAACTTTAATGAAGTTTCAATCAGACGTGGTAGAGAGAGAATTGTGTTCTATACATTAACCTGAAAAATTTTAATCTGTCATGATTTCACCTCTGCACACACTCTCGCTTCTTTCTCTGTGACTGACAGATGGAGAGCTGTATTCAGGAGTCTACATTGATTTCATGGGAACAGACTCAGCTATCTTCCGTACACTGGGGAAGCAGACAGCCATGAGGACGGATCAGTACAACTCCAGATGGTTAAACGGTAATTTCTCAACTCATGGCTTGTTCTGCAGCCATCATTATTTCTTTCACTCATCTCTTTCCAGACGTTTTTTTTTTTTTATTAATTCCCCAGCTCTTGTAGTACCCTACTGTAATGTTTGCATGCAACTTCTCATTTGTAGCTTCAACACCGCCCTGCACATCATCTGTTCCTAGAGCTGCGTTGTCTAGGAAAGAGATTGTTGATCTTTCCAGCCTGCTCCACATGTCCACATGATCATTTGACTCAAAGCATAAAATGCACTACGCTAATTGTTGACCGCGTGCCTGCAGAGCCTGACCGCAAGGTCAGTAGTGTAGTAGCAGGGAGAAATGACTGAATGTCAATAATGAGTCACAGCATTATAAAGGCTGGTCGGGAGCATTCAGTTGATGTTGCCAAATCAATCACGGCCTCCCCCAGCGTAGCTGGCTCCGAAATTTTCCTCTGACCCTGTTTCCCTGACAACAGTCCCATGGTAGTGGCACACTGAATCGGGACACCTGAGTCCTGCTAATCAGCCACGTGGAATCCCTCGGATATTCCCCCTCCCCCCATTACATGGTTCCTGGTTACCCTCCCTCCTCCTGGTTTTGGTTTGTCCTCATTTGGGACCCTGGTCAGTCACAGTGGGGAGGGGCACCCAGCTCTGACCCAGTAAGTCAGCCAGTGGGACCGCGCTGTGATGCCATATTAAGCTTTGTCACTAGGAAGAAATAAAGGGGTGGGTTTAGGACAGTAAAAGTGCTATTCTGGGCTCGGGCTACTATTATTTAGGTTACAGCAGCAATCATTCTCTATAGACAACCGCCTCATCCAGTTTCTCTGTGGGGCCTTCATACATACTATGACATGTTCACTGTCATCAGGTTAGTGAGGGTAAGGCTAAAATGTGCTCAAAAACAGTAATTGGGCATCACGTGTGTCCATAGATGACTATCTCAAAGTATTTTTCTGCTTTCAAGGACAGTTAAAGGATAGGTTCACTTTATAACTTAAAACAATAGTAACTGAATATATTATAATGCTATAATAATTTCTCCTGATCATACAGACCATTAATGTTAGTGATAGGGGACACAATCCATAGGCCTTATTCTGTGTGAAATGAACAAATGTAATTTTTGGTGAAAACACAAATAATGAGTGAATATCAACACTAAAAAGACTAACTTTGGAGGACATAAATTTGATATGTCTGAGTAAGACTGCCTCATATTAGCTTCAGCTGAACTTTAGAGTACTTTTTTGCACTGAACAAGAATTTCGTACTCTGTAATTAACATTGGAAGAATGGAAGGACGGGATCTCTTAATGGTCAGTATGTGCAGGAGGAATTATTGCAACTACCAAAAAATTGTTTTTTATGTACATATGGGCATGGAAGTATTGTTTTTAGATAGACTTGAAAAAAGGTTGACGTTGATGCAACTTTGACTACTTTAATAGATTACTTCTTATATTATATTCACACCAAAGCCTTAGCTGAGGATCATCACATTAAAGCTAATTTTTGTTTTTCTCTTTTCTACAGATCCCACATTTGTCCATGCACACCTCATACCAGACAGTGCTGAGAAGAATGATGACAAGCTCTACTTCTTCTTCCGCGAGAAAGCCTCTGAGATGGGTCAGAGTCCCATGACCCAGTCCAGGATAGGGCGGATCTGCCTGGTGAGTTATCACACCAGTCAGCAAAGCTCATGTTGGTCATCACAACTGAAATTTTTATATGCCTCTGTAATGGTTAGTTATAGCCTGTTGCCTGTTTCCTAGTCTTTTAGAGGTCCATAAAGAAAGTTCCCCATGATCATCAGTAATTGCTGAGCATGAAACCGTAACACACTCCAATTCCCAGAAAACAAAATATTTGCTGTTTGCCTCTACAGCTTAGTTTTGGAAAGCAAAGTTATTTTGGTTCTCTGCACGAAATGTTTGAGCAGCAGAGTTTACTTTAGTCCACATCTGTATACATGCATATACATCCATACAAAGCCAAAGCCTGGAGGTTTGATTTTCACTGAAGACAGACAAATAATGGCACAGCATCCAAAACTTCCAAACCATGTGTACATGGACTTCAGAAAAATGTAGCTCAATACATTCCACATGTTAGACAGATGCATTGCCCAAGAATGCAATTTACAATAAATATATTAAATAAGAGTCTACAGCCATGCTAGGGACTCTAGACTCTGGCTTCATCAGCATGCTACCATGCTCACAATGACAATGCTAGAGCAGAGATCTTTAGGGGATATAATGTTTACCATGTTTACCGTTAATAAACATAAACCATAAACCAGTGTTGGGCAAACAGACATTTTTGACCTGATTATGGCACTAGATGAAAGAAAAGGGGATTTAATACTTTTACAACTCTTCATCCATCGGACTTTTCATTATTTCAATAAAACACAAAAATGTCAACCTTATGTTGACGCTGAGGAAACATCAGTGGATCACCAAAGTCGTTATGTCTCATTGTCCGTACAAAATTTGGTGCCAGTCCATCAAGTAGATGTTGAGATATTTCACTGACTAAGTGAATCCTTTTTTTGTTTTTTTAAGGATTTTTTTTGTGGCATTTTTGCCTTTACTGGACAATTTGGCAGTGAAATGGTAGATAGGAAACAGGGGAGAAAGGGGGGGTTTGACATGCAACAAAGGTCCCGGTCTACTCAAACCAGCTACGTTGCAGTTATGTGACATGCACTACAACCACTCGGCTACCAAGGCGCTCCAGTCTAACAAAAGTTAGACTTGCTTATGGCTCTAGAGGATCACCAAACATTACCATCCTTATTAGAATGGTTAATAATAACAATGTAAAACATTTCTATCTGTTTTTGGAAAATATTGAAACATGATACTCTTTTTTACCACACAAAACTTCAAAAAGACTTCCCTACGTGATGTTACAGTAGATTTTTTTTTAAAACGACACCAAATGTACATCTTTCAGCTCTGTAAATCATTTGAACTCTATAAAATGTGTTGAGTTCCAGCCCATGAATCATCTCCCCAAGGCCTTGAATCGGTACCTCAGTAATAGAAGTTGGCCGACCTCCTGTGCAGATGGGCCGAGCTGAAGCACAAAGCTGATCTTTATTCATACACGCCCGATAATATCAGACCTAGTGCAGTTAGTGTGGACGGTTGTTTCAAACAGCTGCTAGTCAGACGTTGGTTAGACTCTTTCTGTAAAGGTGGCTGGATGAGTACTGTCTTTTCCCTACAGAATGATGATGGTGGACACTGCTGTCTGGTCAACAAATGGAGCACGTTCCTGAAAGCTCGACTCATCTGCTCAGTGCCTGGAGCTGACGGCATCGAGACACACTTTGATGAACTAAGTGAGTTTAAGTTGCCGTTTGCCTGTTTAATTATCTCCCTCCATTGCTGACCCTTTCAGAGCATCTCTTTCATCTCATGTATATACCCTGGTCCCTCACCGCCAGGTGTGTCCTGTGCCCACCACCTGTTTATCATTTAGTCGGTGTTTGTGACCTAGAAGTTAACTGCAAAACCAAATTTTAAATGAAATACTTTTTACAGATCATATTCCACAACTCAGGGAACATTTAATGCATCAGCTTAGAGTTGGTGTGAAGCACATAACGAATACGTGGCAGATGGAAAGTGAGAAATCTTACGTGACCGTGCAAATATAACTTAAATCGAGGATCTCCAGATGGACCTCTCGTTGACAGATTCAGTATCAACAAATGTCCTCATTTGTGGAGTTCTTTTCACATTTTGCCCTCCATTTGCTTTGCATACTTTTACCATGTTGTTACAGTTTTAAGGCCTCCAGCATTAGCGTCTACTAAGATTTTTGCTGCAGTGTGTGAGCCAAAAGCTCACTGTACTGGAGGAACACACGCAAGCCAGCATTTACAGCAGCATGTGTCTGCTTATGTACAGCAATGCTGGGAAGAATCCCTAGGAAGCTGCAGCTTTAGATTAAGGTATCACTGACTCACATAGTAAGCTTGACATTTCTATTCCTTTGAACATAAACACGGCAACATCCTGAAAGGGAACACCGTCACCAGACTGTGACTG
The DNA here is from genome assembly GCA_013375575.1 of Percina caprodes. Lineage (NCBI taxonomy): Eukaryota > Metazoa > Chordata > Actinopteri > Perciformes > Percidae > Percina > Percina caprodes. Next base: position 1,494,515 of record JABXJD010000005.1, on the reverse strand, counting down.
TTCTGCTTTTGAGCACCAGCAACATGTTTTACAGAGAATTTGTACTTAAAGAAATAAAAAAAAACAAGAGGTTAAAAAGTAAATACACACACGCATACAGAGTAATCAAAGTAATGAGCTGCTGTGCTCAGTTCAACCCCCGTGGATTGTCCCGGCCTGTCCGTCATTCACATGACTGACAGGATTAACAAGGGATTTGTAGTATCCTTGAAATTAGGACTGGTGGTATGAGCAGAAAATCTTTCAATACTTTTTTTGCTGGTTTTTGTCAGTTTTAGTGGGTAATAAAACACAATTCAATGATAGAAAGACATTACAATTAATACAATATAATACAACTTTTCTAAATTAAAGGGAAAAAAATGAATTTGCTTTATGCATGTAATGTTATTTTCTGTCTCAAAAATTTTAAACTGATTTTTTTTTTTTTAAAGCTATAGTGAGGTAATTCCTACTCAGGACGCTTGATGAGTTCAGGGTGAGCCAGAATATTCTTGTTGTACAAGAATCTGGAAAGCATCTTGTCTTTTAACCTGGCCGCGTGGTACGGATACTTGCGTGTCAAATGTAAAGGGAAACCACAGATGCAACTAGTTTGTAGATGCAACTAAGTGGCAAACATGTACTGGATGCCAAAAAGAAAGCCAATGACACAGCAAGTGATCAATTCCATCCATTGTACCCACAATTTGAATCGCTCTCTGAGAAAGGCGCTTTAGACTGCCACGAGCCACCAAAAATGTCCACAAGAAATCATTTGTCCCAAGCACAGTTAAATGATTAAATACATAGTCAATCATAAAGGGCCATCCCTCAACCCCTCACTGAATTTGCATATTTGTCTTGTTTTTACAAAATTTGCACATTGTACTTTTTGTAATAAGCCTATTAAACTGTTTTTGATTGCATATGATTGAATGCCAAGCTCTTCCAATATTTATACTGTTTCTAACTATTGTCTTATTTCTAATTTATGTTGATTGTGGTGAAACCAAAGACAATGTTCCACATCAGTAACAATAAAGTATCAAATTAACTAACTAACTATAAAAATGCATCTTAATCAAAGTGTTAGAAATTATGGATGGATGGATGATAAATAGGTAGGTAGGTAGGTAGGTAGGTAGATAGATAGATAGATAGATAGATAGATAGATAGATAGATGTCTCTGTCATATTGTCTTTCATTCAGATTTTGCCCACATATTGTGACAGTATTAAATAATTCACCCATCAAGCGTAGCTATGAACTAAATGTAGAGTAGCATCTCTTATTCCTGCTGTGATGATGCTTTGTGTGCTGCAAATGTTCTGCATTAAGAGCACTCTGTTAGTGGCAGAAAAGCGCTCTTCTGTCAATGTTGCTGTACTTTTTAGGTATCTCTCCACAGCACAGCAGGTCAGTTGTGGTGAGGTCGTTGTGAGGTACAGTGTAACATCCCACAGCGCTCTGGTCAGTCTTCCCACAACCACAGACAGTCTGAGAGAAGTGTATTCTGTCTCCAGTCCTCCTGGTCTTGATGGAGCCCAGCAGAGGCATCGGAGTGGTTGTATAAGGACTTGGGGGAGAGAGTGGAGCAGATTCAGATGGCAATGCTCAGTCGGGGTAACAGAAGAGAAAGCATTCAGTGTTGTACCGAGGGAGAGGAGGAATATAAAGACGAAAGGAAAGAGACACATAGACGCAAGAGAGATGAATATGTCTGCCAGACAAAAATGAGAATGAATGAGTGGGCGATAAAGTTTTATTGCCTTTTCGGAGATGTAATTATGGAGGGGATCTTTGGTTTTTCATTGAGTTATTTTTTGTTTTACTGTAGTTCACAAATCCTCAAAACTCTTTACTGAATGTGAAGACATGGTTCATTTTTTGCTTTTTGTTTGTTTTTCAGTTTTCTCTGTAATTATTCTAAGTGAACATTTCAACAACATATTTTAGCTGCACATCCTTTAGAGTGGGTATAACGGAGCTAATGATATATTAGATGTAGTCATTTGACAGTCCCTCCTACATCCAGTGACTATTCACTGAGTGAAACAGACTCTCTTCTTTTTACTTTAAAAACAAATGTTTCCCCTCTCTTTGTGTTCTTTTTATGTTTAGAGCAAATCAGAGATGTTTCTCTGCTGTTGGGATGTTAAGAGTGCCTCAAGGATTCTTTCTGATAACACATCAGAAACAAAAGTTGCAATGACGCAACTTGTTCTATTTCTGTTGATTTATATCTTTTCTCTTTCACGGTGTTCATTCTGCAGCCAGGTTTGTCGAACTGGCGTCAGATGGGTTATGAATTTCTACTTTGTCTGCCAGAAGTTAATTTTTGCTTTAGTGTGCAGCTATTACCTGCCATTTTCCTATCATGGCATGTAAGGTATTACATTATTCAAACTTGTGATCAAAGAAGTATGTTTATTTTGCAACTTTGCAAAGTTGGAGATGATTTTTTTACACAAGCCATGTGAATTTAAGCTCCATTGTGTTTATTTTGTACACACTAGATAAAGGATCAAATTATGTGTTGTTATACATTTCACCCTCAATTCCACATGCATAATTGTGGCTTAACATTTTGCTCTTTCACATGCTGCTTCTCACATTCATTCAGGTGATATTTGATAGATAAATCTGAGTGGATAGCTCTACATTGTTATACTGTGGAGTGGCAGATTAGTGTCTTGCTTCTAGCTTCATGGATAATAATGGAAAGATCTTAGGTTATAAAAAAGAGGATAGGATTTCATGCCTCTTTATTGTAATTGGTGTTTTCTAAAGACTTTTGACTACAGGTAATTGTTGTCCTTGTCTTTTCAAGGCCATTTAAAACAAACTAGTTTCCTGTTGATGCACAGCATTAAATGGACCCTACGTTTTCAACTGCGGGTGAAGTGTTATTCTACTCAACCTGTCTACTTGAAATTTATTCCAGTTTTCTTCCTTATTGTTTTTCCTTGCACTTTTCTCTCATTAAGCCATCAAGAGGATATACAGGGTTCACAACTGCCTCACCCTCACAGTCATTGGATGCATATGGCTCCCATTAAAGCCATGTTTCACCAGAGATCTCTATTTCACTTATATTCCCTGCTGAGACTAAGGAACTGTAGTTTCAGCATTGGAAGAGTTTCGATTCAGGATCTCATTGAGGCTCTGGTAACCGCAATTCATGAGGAAGTCTGCCTTAACGTCTCCTCCAAGGAAGCAAAAAGTCTCCATATGTCACAATTACAATTACTTTGGGTTGGAACCAGGTGGAATCTGGGAACCAATAAAGCCTTGGAATGATTTTATACGAAACACAGACACTAATATTTACTTACACCATGTTCTCTCTGTGTGACCATTCATCATGGCAGTTATCACGCTTTTGTAGCGTTTTTGTTTTGCTGTCTTTATTCATCAGTGGCAAAATTTAACTGATAATATTTACAAGATTGCGGGATTTGGGGCAAGGGCGGAATGTATCCGCCTATGCCTTGGGTAGGCTCAAACCTACCAAAATACTCCTTCGTACAAGTCCCGACAGACGGCCACCCTTTGCAATGTGTTGAGACAATATGCAGGGTTGTTGTTCGGATAGACCTGCCCCCACTGCAAAAAAAGGAAACCCTGAAATGTATTTGATAGCTGTAGTAACTTTGCAGATTCAGATTTTACATTCAAAACATATGAAAAGCTTGTTGAACACAAAACATAGTTAAACACAATGCATAGTGATTTCCCCTTTAAACTTTTACAGATCATTTGAATAATTGTTTGAGGCTGGACGAGGTCAATTACCCAATATTTCTCAATAACAGAAAAGATTAGACCAAAAGGTCCATTGAATGCAGGGCTTACTTGTAATGGAGTATTTTCTGTTTTTTTTTGTTTCTGATTAAATCCACTTTCCCTTAAGGATCTGAGTACTTCTTCCACCACTGCTTATTATGGTTTATGACTAATTACTATAATTGATGTCCTTATCTTTTAGGGGATGTGTATATCCAGCCAACTCAAGACACAAAGAATCCTGTCATCTATGGAGTATTCTCAGTTTCAGGGTGAGTGACTGACAGGTCTCTCAAACGTTCTAACTTTCATAGAGGGTGTATTTTGGTTTCCCTCCTGCAGTTTCTTGTTCATTTTCAGTCAGCCTGAAAGTGTCATTCTCTCTCTCTGATATTAAAATGCTGTGTTGCATAGGGCCTGTCAGAATCAGGCTACAAAGACAACACAGGCTGTGAATCTGGAGCCCAAAGGGGGAGCGCACTCCTCTGCGAAACTGACTGAGCCTACAGTTCCTTATAGGTCTGATAGCAAGTTGTCATTGAACACACAGAATTCATATTCAAGGGAACCAACCACACATTAAAAAATTGAGATTCTGACTACGCACAAGCAAGTAGAGGTGTGCGCCGAGTCATAATAAACATGTCTTGATTAATGTATTTGAGAAACCAAAACTTATAATTGTTGTTATTTTCCCCATCCTCTCCTTAGACATTAGGCATGTTTAAACCCAGCTGATAAAAACACATGGGGTGCTAATGATAGAGGCCCATGACAGGAGTTATAAACATAGTACACCCACCACACAGCAGCGAGAGCCTAGGCTCTGGCGATCCTCTGCAGAACGTGGGTGTTTGTATGTCAGTGTGTCAGACAGCTTGACTCTAGTTGAGTCAGTTTGAGGGTGTGTTTGTGCGTCATAATGTTTCAGCACGTTCTTGTGAGAGGCCGGCTGAGTACGTGGGAAGGAAGTAGATTCTACCAGCCGCAAAGATCACCCGTAGTAATTATCTTAGGGAGAGAGTTTATCTGAATCCTCTAGCTGCTGTCTCTGTGTGTTCACCCTTTTTTCTCCTGCCCTCTTCCAGAGCTGTGTTTAAAGGCTCTGCAGTGTGCGTCTACTCCATGGCTGACATCCGTATGGTCTTTAATGGGCCTTTTGCCCACAAGGAGGGGCCCAACTACCAGTGGGTGGCGTACACTGGGAAGATTCCCTACCCACGACCTGGCACTGTGAGTTATAAACAATAAACTATCCTGAATACACGACTCCTCCCATTACAAACTAAATTGTCTGTCATCCTTTTTTATAAGAACATGTTTTTACTGCAAAAGGAATTTGGTAAATTGCTGGTTTCACGGTTAGATCTATTTTTTTGTCAACAGTGTCCTGGAGGCACTTTCACCCCAAACATGAAATCCACAAAGGATTACCCAGATGAGGTTATCAACTTCATGAGAAACCACCCCACCATGTACAATTCTGTATACCCAGTGCACAAGCGCCCCCTGGTGGTCAGAACCAACGTGGACTATGAGTTCACCACCATTGCAGTTGACCAAGTGGCAGCTGCTGACGGGAGCTATGAGGTGCTCTTCCTGGGCACAGGTCAGTGCTCCAAAGCCTTAGTTGACATGTGATGATTTTCCAGTGATATTAGAGTCAAGTTTGAGGTTTATTGTGAAGTTTAAGCCGTGGCTCTGTCTGGCAGCTTTACACACAAGCAGAGGATCTGCTTATGCCTCTTAATTTTCGGAGTTCTCAAAGCAGTTTTCTCTTAAAGAAAACGGGTAAGACATAAGTGGGTTGATGAAATGAGTTAAGCCGAAGCTTAGGTCCATGGCTGAAAACGTCAAGAGTTTTAGAGTTAAACTTGCTTCTCTCTTGTGTTTTGCAGATCGGGGGACAGTTCAGAAAGTAATTGTCCTGCCTAGAGACGACTTGCAGACAGAGGAGCTGGTCTTAGAGGAAGTGGAGGTCTTCAAGGTCAGTTTTCTGACCTAATTCTATTTTCTTCTCTCTCTGTCCTGTGTGTGCGTGTGTGTGTGTGCGTGCGCATCATTTATATACACTATGATTGTTGTCTAAGAGAAAATGTAATAATTTGAAGCTTTGTTAACTGCATCACTGCAGGTTCCCACAGCAATAACCACCATGAAGATTTCATCAAAACGGGTAAGGCTCAGACACCAAATAGTTAAAGAAAAAAGTAGCACAGCAATCAGACATCTGAAAAAACACATGTGTATAGTCATTGATTCCAATAAGAAAATTATATAAATTTGGTTTGCTTAATTTTACAGTTCCCATTGTTGTCATACAATTTCCTGGAAAGGAATTGATAACTATAAACCGTAGGGGTCCTGAAAAGTACTATGTTATTTGGTGCTTTTTATGGGCAATTGTGTTCAAATGATAGATTGCAGTAGGGCAGGAGTGCACAAATATGCAAACATCTTGAAGTTATCAGACACATATTGCCTAGAAAATGTTTCCGATGATGCAATAAATTAAATAATAAATAATAAATGTCTATGTTCTTTCAAGGAAATCATATCTCGAAATCATTAAGACATTACAGTACTGTATAATAAAGTAGTATTCAAAAATTCTTCTTCTGTTTTTGTTTTTTTTTAAATAGCAACAACTGTATGTAGGATCAGTTTTGGGGGTGACCCACCTGGCTCTCCATCGCTGTGATGTGTACGGGGAGGTCTGTGCTGACTGCTGTCTGGCCAGAGACCCATACTGTGCCTGGGACGGCAAATCCTGCTCCAGATACTCATCCTCACAGAAGAGGTGAGGATTAAGGATTTATTATATATAGTTTACTGTATATACAGGCATGTAACATTTTCAAAATATGTTGAAGTTAAGCTTTTTATTTTTGATTGTTGATCTGAACCCTCTAGACGGAGCCGTCGGCAGGATGTAAAATACGGCAACCCAATACGCCAATGCAGAGGTTATAACTCTAACAGTGAGTACAGGACAACTTTTGTAGAGTATACAGACAATTTGGAACCAAAGATGCCACTAAAATGGAAATAGATATAATATTGAACTTTTATGTTGCCTCTTGCTGGTTATTCCAATGTATGTCTTGCCTACTTCCCTGAGTGCTATCCATCTATCTATTTCATATATTTTTTATAAATTTTTTTGGACTAATGCATCAAATATATATTGTTTTATAGCCAATAAGAATACTCTGGAGACTGTTCAGTATGGGGTGGAGGGCAGCACTACATTCCTGGAGTGTCAGGCCAGGTCTCCTCATGTGTCTCTCAAGTGGCACCTGCAGAAAGAAAACAGTGACAGGAAAAAAGAGGTGAGCAAAACTTTCCCTGTAAAGCACTTACAGTTATGTTTTAAAAGAATGAATTAATAAAATCCTTAAATTTTACATGCAACATCTTAAAAATGTTTCCTAATTGTCCTCTTTACTGTCCGTCCTTCCAGATTCGCTCAGAGGGCCGCATCCTAAAAACAGAACAAGGTCTTCTTATCCGTTCACTGCAGTCCTCCGACAGCGGCATCTACCAGTGCACATCCACCGAGAAAAACTTCAAACACACGCTTGTCAAACTGCAGCTTGTAGTCCTTTCCAGTCGCACGGTCAACAACGTGTTGGTGGAAACAGGCAGCCCGGCCCTCTCTCCTCTGCAGTCCAGCGCCTGGACTCCCAGTGCAGGTCAGTATAAGGACCTGCTGACCATCCTTAGCCAGCCGGAGATGGGCCTCATCAACCAATACTGCCAGGATTACTGGCAGCTTGGAGACGGCATCCTCAGTGACAACAAAGCCAAAAGCCTGAAGGAGCTGAAAGAACAGAAGAAACCTCGCAACCGTAGGCATCATGATGAGCAAACAACTCCAGCTGAGACATGAGGAGCTAGATATACACCTCATCATATTCCCCAGTCTACTTTTTCACACCACCTCCTCAACACTGTAAACCCTCCATTTAGGGGAATGACTCCAGTTAGAAAAATCTAATTATCATAACAGACAAAAACAATACTGCAACCAAAAGCAACAGCATCAAACCGTTTCTATGTGACTGTTGGAAAAAATACACAATATTTATTGTAGGTTGTAAAAAGTGATTCTTTGTACCTATTTAGAAAACATGTTTTTTGTGAATAGGTAAATTTGTGCAAATATTGTTGTTATTATATTATTGTTAGTGTTATTGTTTATTAAAATGTATTATGTTGAAAACATCTCTATGTTGGGTGTTTTTGTGAAACAGCAACAACAACCCAGGACTTTGGGAGTATCCACGCATAGAAGAGGATCGATGAACATGTATTTAACTGTCACAGGCAACCATGTTGGATCCCGTGACTGCTGGCAGTATTCAGTGTCCAAGCTGGAAGTCGAGTCGCTGCTTCAGTGAAATTCTCGAACTTTCCTTAACTTCTTCACCAGAACTCAGCACCGGAACAGTTTTTTTTTTTATTGAAAGATACAAGCTGTTGCCAGAATGATGATTGCATTTCTTGGGACACACAAGGATGAAAGAAATGCCCATAGACTGCGGCTGTGACAACATGTTGCATGTTAATGAAAGGTCCTTTTGGCAGGTGAAACGTCCCTCCTTTCATGTGGTCCAGTCTGGCCTCAAGCAATGATGCTACATCACCCACCCAAATTCTTCCAAAATCAGCAGCTGCCAAGTGTTTTTTTTTGTTTGTATGTGAATATCACATCTCAATGTTGTATTCTTAACAAACGTGATCTTTGTGATAAGCTGTTTTTTGCTGGGGAGAAAGGGTCCTTTAATGACAAAAAAAGCTGAAAATATAACATTGCCTTCTCTTTTTTCTTTTGAGATAAGAAATTCCAGCAGGCAGCTATATGTGAGTTTGTGACAGTTTGTGATATCAAAATAAGCACCTTCTGTTACCAAATTGGTAATCTTGATAAAACAGTAAATACTTCACAAGTATCTGTGGCATATGCAGTATATTCATTCATTTAAGATTGGGGTTTGTCGTTAGCTCTCAATGAATCCATTCCTGCCAGTTTCATGCTAAATATTGGTTTCACTAAGTAAATATTTACCATGTAATATGTCTACACTTTTATTAGATCACAACGATAAAGTTGCTGATTGCTGTGCTTTGGAATTGACTACTTTGATTGGTTCTGATTTTTTTTTTTGTATCAGCTTCCACAGCTACTGTACTTTTTGTTAGTCCGATGCTGTGTCATCCTGCTATGTTTGCCACAGACTTAATATAAAACTTCCATGCAGCAGGAAAAAAATGTCACAATGACACAAGTACAACTACTAACAAGCTGATCACCACCATACCTGAAGAGAACATGTACCAAACTCTTCAGAAGGTGGCTTTTCATTGTGCATGGCATGTACAGTGTAATGTATATGGTATTTGTCTAAAATGCTACGTTGCTGTGGGTGTCAGTGAATGTCTTTCTCGTTGTGGGAATATGGAAATATTATCAGTGCAAGAAAGAAAGATGCTGAAAGTACAGAAAGGTTTTTTTTTAAATCCTCTCTCTCTCTTTCTCTGTCTGTGTATGTCTCTTAGTGTCTATTTTTCTCTCTTTTTTTCTCTCCTCAAAAATGTGCATATATTTCAAACATGCATCTGTTTTATTTTCTCTGTTTGGCAGATTTTGCTCTGGGTCTTTGAGGTAAAGTTATGTATGATATAATGCACAGTTGATGTTGTAATGACCTGTACAAAAATTACTATCTTTTCTTCCTCATCAATGTTGCTGACTAATAAATTAAAGCTCTATATTTTATAATAACAGAGGTTCTGTTCTATTTGACATTGGTGAGCACATAGTCTGCAGGCTCTGTTGTGTAATATGTATGTGATCTGTAGCATATGCATTCTGGTAGCGGAAGTATACAGATCCTTTACTTAAGTAAAAGTAGCAAAACCACACTGTAAAATACTCCCTCACAAGTAAAATGTCTGCATTGAAAATGTTACCTACTATAAATAAAGGTTTGCAAGTATTACAAGCTAAATGTACTTAATTATCAAAGGTAAAAGTACACAATGCAGAATAATGTCCACTTTGAGTGATCTACTATTGCACATATTAGATTATAATTTATGTAATAATATGAACTGTTGTAGTTGATTAAGGTGGAGTGTTTTAATACTTTTATACATTGTTCGGTTGTTTAATCTATACTATTGTATCATATTTTATAAGCTTATTATCTGTTTTCTATTCGTAAAGTCAGGGGTAATTATAGATGTCAAATGCAGTGGAGTAAAATGGACAATATTTATTTAAGTACAAAGTCACATAAAATGGAAATATTCATGAAAGGTACTTTGAGTTAGTGTACTTCGTTAGGCTCCACCACCGCTGATCTGCAGCAGTGTTTTCATTTGCAGTAGTGACCCTGGAGCTTAAGCAATGTTGACTCCACAAAAGAGCTCTGTACAGTTAAAGTGATAATTATAAACTTTATTCACACAAGTGCTTTACAACAGAAAAAGAGACAACCACTTAGGGAAATTCTGTACAATGCTTGTCCACACAAATAATGTAAATGCATGCACACATAATTTAAAGTGAGTAGATTAGGATTCTTAACCATCTTGAGATTGAGGTCAATGAGATCTGTCAGGTGAAACTGCAAAGCTCTTTAAGCACTTCGGAACTCACCCTTCAGTCTGCAGTATCCTAAAAGAAATGTCAGTTTGCCTTTCTTTATGTTTGGACTATGAGGTGTGGGGTTATGGTGATTTGGTTATTTATTTCAGTCACCCATATTTGCTGATTGTTGTACTGAGTAGAGTTGTTTTAATCCCCCATTGGACTTCTTTGCAAACAGCATACATTCAAGACATCGGGTTTAATTTTTATTTTGGTCCTTATGTGAGATGAATCTTGTTCCCCAGCTATAGACACACTGAACACACCAAGTTATTGATCTTTACATACTTCTCTTTTAAAGGCACCCAAGAACAGCATAGAGAGATAAGTACTTGAGCCGATGTTCATCTTCCGCTGAGCACAGCAAAGTCCCCCTAAAGGTTAGATCACTCCTACACTGATGTATGTCTGCCTCTCCTCACACCCTTGGCTCGGCCCTAAAACACTCCTGTCCTTGTGCTCCATTGGCCATCCTCTGTCAGATGGGCAGAGGATGCAAAATCCTCTCCTAAGAGGAAAATTCTCAAACCTTCTCCAGTTGTTTCCGCAGGCAGGTGACGCATCAGCTGCATAGTTAACGGCACTGGTTAGAAAGTAGGCAATCAGCTAGGACCATCTCCCATTTTTCCTGACACTTGGCTTTTGAGCAGAGGGGCCCAAACCGGGAAAAGTAGAATGGGGGCTGGAGCGAGTGCCGAGGAGAAACACTCCAGAGGGCTGGAGAAGAAGCTGAAGGAGGATGCCGACAGGGATGCAAGAACTGTCAAGCTGCTGCTGCTAGGTAAAGACAGTCAAGTTGGATGCTATAACAGGAAACTTCATCATCATGGTAACACATATTTAAGGGCCCCATAAGGCTACATGGTAGAAATATTTTTACCCCTTTAGCCTACAAAAGTAATAGTTAATAGTTATCTGTCTATGTGGCATTACTTTGTCTTGTGTAAAAAGTTTGGTTTAATCTTCCAAAGACTTGATGTTATTTACACAGACATATCTTGTTGACTTTATGTTATGGATAGACCATGTTGATCTGAATAGCCTTTAAATGTTTACTGTGTAATTTTGACTAATTTAACTGTGAGAAAACAAACAACGTGTTTGAGTAAAGTAAGGGCTTAATAACCTGTGTCAGTGAATTGCTTAGACACTTTAATAATCACTCAACCCAATCCCTTGTTAATCCTGAAACAGGTCCTCCAAAACAAAGAGCTTAACCCTGAAGGACACAGATACACTAGACACAACCCAAACAGGGCTTGTCGCTGCAGCATTCAAATGCTATAACCCAAATACATCAGAATTTTGTAAATTGTCGATTGTGAGGAGCAATTAGATTAGAATTCAATTCAATTAGAATTCAAGGACCAACAAGTTCCATACATCAAAATATCTGTAGGCTATATTGTGTATATGAATGTTGGATTTAAAAGCAAAATCATTTGCAAGATTGGTCGAGTCTGGCATATATTGTTTTGAATATCTGTCAGCTTCTTACAGATTTAGTTTTGCACTCAGCTTAATCATCTCCTCATGACAATGTGGGTCAGCAGCAGGAAGAATTTTGCCTTACCTAAGCATTGAATAAGATAAGACCTGAAGTAAGAAGTATTATGACTTGCTGGGATCCTCTGTCTGATGAATGCCTTTACCTGAGAGTTAATATCATTCTCCTCTCACATTAATATAATACAAAACATAAATAAAAGCAAAAAAAACTATGGTTAAGAAGAAGCCACATTTCTTCAAAATCCTCATAAATGGTTTGATCAAGTTTGGAATAAAAGCATAGTTTTATTATTTGATCTGAATAATTACGTTTAATATGTTTTTTTACCTTCATATAGGCGCTGGAGAATCTGGCAAAAGCACTATCGTCAAACAGATGAAGTAAGATATTTGACTCTTGCGCCAAAGAAATCTCTCAGTTTTTCTCTAACCGACTGTAAGTCACATAATAATGCTGTATTTTCTTATCAGAATTATTCACCAAGATGGCTACTCACTTGAAGAATCCATGGAGTTCATTGTCATCATCTACAGCAACACCCTGCAGTCCATCATGGCCATTGTGAAGGCCATGACTACATTAAATATGAACTATGGCCACGCTGATCAGCAGGTAACAGCTGAGACACTTTAATGGGATTTGGGTGAGTTGATTTTAGGATTTCTAGCAGACTATTAAACATCAATTGTTTGTGTCCCTGTCTTCTTCCATCAACCCTGCAGGATGATGCCAGGAAACTCATGCATCTTGCAGACACCATTGAGGAAGGAACCATGCCTAAAGAGATGTCAGACATCATTTTGCGCCTATGGAAGGACTCTGGCATTCAGGCGTGCTTTGAAAGGGCCTCAGAGTACCAACTCAATGACTCAGCTGGATAGTAAGAAATCACCCAAGCTGAATTATAAAATTACCATGTTAGTATTTGATGTTGAAGGAATTTGATTTCCCCTCAGCTACCTGAGTGACTTGGAGCGGCTGATCCAACCAGGCTATGTGCCCACTGAGCAAGATGTGCTGCGATCAAGAGTGAAGACAACTGGCATTATCGAAACTACATTTGGTTTGAAAGATCTCAATTTCAGGTTAGTCAGTGCAGAATTTCTCAAGAGGATGGCACCAGTAACTCCTAATCAGTGCTCCCACTTTGCTGGATTGCAATCATACAGATAACATGCTTCTGTTTCCATGCAGAATGTTTGATGTGGGTGGCCAGAGGTCAGAGAGGAAGAAGTGGATTCATTGTTTTGAAGGTGTGACCTGTATCATCTTCATTGCTGCTTTGAGCGCCTACGACATGGTGCTGGTGGAGGATGATGAAGTGGTATGATGGCAGTAATATTTCACACTTCATATTCTATACTTTGTGTGTATTTTCTTTTTTGTGGACAATCGGCTTGTTAATTTGAATGGCTCTTTATTGGGACTTGGTAAAAAAACACATCCTTTTTTTCAGAATCGAATGCACGAGAGTCTGCACTTGTTCAACAGTATCTGCAACCACCGCTACTTTGCCACCACCTCCATTGTACTCTTCCTCAACAAGAAAGATGTGTTCACTGAGAAGATCAAGAAAGCTCATCTCAGCATGTGCTTCCCTGAATACGATGGTGAGGTTGATCCAAACACAAATTGCAGCCTATTGAAGGACTTTAAAAAGTGACAAACTGATTTAATGTGCCTGTTTATCTTATTTTCGTTAAGGTCCCAATACTTATGAGGATGCTGGTAACTACATCAAATTGCAGTTCTTAGACCTGAACCTGCGCCGAGACATCAAAGAAATCTACTCTCACATGACCTGTGCCACAGACACAGAGAACGTGAAGTTTGTGTTTGACGCTGTAACCGACATCATAATCAAAGAAAACCTGAAAGATTGTGGTCTCTTTTAAAAGTCATGCTGAGAAACCCAATGAAGGTGAGAAAAAGTTTGCACAGTATTGTAATGATTCTAATAAACAGCTAATAAGCAGTGTCACTTTTTTCTTTTTTTTACAGGGTGATGCCCTGTCACATTCCACAAATCCTCTCTCAATTCAAACTGAGGACTGAGAATGAAAACTAAACCCCTCACCATCCTCAAAATTGGCAAATGCAAAAAAATATATATATATATATATATATATATATATTGTGTTCAAATGAAGTTGTAGCTTTGACAAGACTTCGGGCCAAGTCCAGAAGAAAGCTCTTCAGTCAGAAAATCCTGTGCAGATTTCAGATAAGTTGAATTTTAGTCTAGGTACCTTTTCTCTTGAGTCTCTTGAAATCACCTCTTGGAGAGCTATGCACCAGTAACTTCTTATCAGTGCATGTAACTTTTTGAAATAGTTAAAATGACCAGTTTAGTTAAGTCCACAATTAAGCAATTTTCTATTCGAAAGTTCATGAAGGGTGGTGATACCATGTGGATCTGTAACACTGTTAAGTGGTAGATGTAATATACTTCAATTAAAAAAAAAATACTTGTGTAAAGTTTAACAATCTACAGGCCTGTGAGCCAACTATCCTGTACAGAAACCAATAATTGTAAACCCTGACTAAACCTATTAAAGCTTTTAGAAAACAGAGTACTTTCCCACTTTCACAAATAAAAAATAACACAGCAATGTCTTGTTCATTATCTGTCATTTATTCAATGTCAGTTTCTTTTCTAGCATTATGAATCAAAAAACACTCCTTTAAAATGTTAACATCCTTTAACTTTATTTAAAAGGTAAAAAAAAAAAAAAATCAGATAGATTAGAAGAATAGTTTTTGTGATATACACTTGCTTTCTTGCCGAAGGTCAGATGACTAGCTCAATGCTAGTTTCATGCCTGTACGGTAAATTTTAAGCTACAGTCAGCAGCAGGTGAAAGCTGGAGCTTAGCTTCGAGCACAAAAACTGGAAACAGGTTTACAGCTAGCCTGGCTTTGTCCAACTACCAAAAACCACCTAGTAGCATCTCTTAAGCTCACTAATTAACACTTTACATCTTGTACGTATTTAAGCTGGCTGTTTCCCCATTTCCTGTCTTTGTGCTAAGTTAACCACTTATAACTTAACTGCTGGAGTTAGCTTCATATTTACCATACAGGAGCCCATTTCACCAAATTTGCCATTAGAGGTCAATTCCTATCCAATTAGTATGGATGTGTTGTGCTAATCAAACCTAATACTGTACTTCTGACCAGTGCATTAGCATGCCAGAGTCCTGCAGGACTTGATTTTTTTTTTATCTTCAATTTCTGAGCGAGAGATATTTGTGATCTGCATGAAAGCTGTGCTCGCCCATCACATTTGTGAAACAGGCCCCAAAATGGTATCAAGTGGCATCAACCTCTTAGTCTAACTCTCAGCAAGACGGTGAATAAGCAAAATTCCTAAAATGTCAATATTTCTTTGAAGATAATTTAAGACAAAATGGTTGAGGCAACCTCAGCTATGGTATGGAGTAGTTAAAAAAAAACACTTGAGAATATGAACAGCTGTGTCCCAAAGCCAAAGAAGATGCTGACGCTGTGACATAATCGAGCCATGCAGCCTGAAGCTCTCTGCTGTGTTACAGACACTCAGGTTGTTTGGTATAAGAGCAAACCAATCCAGTAGAGATATCTTTGTAGAGCTGTACATGAATCAAACATCACAGTTAAGAGGACATCACATGTTCTGTTTGTGTGGAGTAATAATGAATATTCACAGTATGGCTGTACTTCAGTGCTGTTATTATTTTACCTCAGATAACCAAGTTGGAAGATTTGCAATATAAGTAACTAAGACTATCCTAAGACATTTCAGGCAACAACATTTCAAGGAAGTTTTATTTTTTTATGAAAGCATTAATTGATTTTTCTTTCAACCCTGAGTTCTCCCCACATGACAATGAATAAGTAATGATGATGTGCAAATATGTGACAGAGAAACAGAAAAAGAAACTCAAATAGCTACTTCCATCTAATCTGAACAAGACTTTGTTTACTAAATATGTCTGACAGAAGGTTTTTGCTCATGAACATTAAAAAATACATTTTATGGCTTGTTTGTCATGTCTAAAAACAAAACGGATCTTAATGTCATAATCAGTGTAAACTGAACATACATATGGAATGACATATTGTGCAAATATCGACTTTGTTGCCTCAAACTAATTCTTGACAAATACTTCAACACATCCAGATAAACCAAGAAAATAAAAAGGCACTTTAAAACAGAGAGTCCTCCTGAGCTTCTTTCTCACCGTCAGTATGTTAATGTGCAGCCCTTTTTTAAAAGCGCAGACCTAATCAAGTGAATCAACTGGAAAGAGGCACTAATCATGTTTAGAGAGAAAGTTTAAGAGGTGAGCGTTTTTTATAGGATATACATTGTACATATGTGTGGCTAGATGGCCCTGTTCCCAAAAAAACAATATGATTCACAGCTCAGCTGTAATTTTCAATTATGCATACATACACACACGCTTTCACACATACACAATGTATACACACTCACACCTGAACCAACACCTAAACGGACAAAAACACACCAGCAATTCTAAGATCCCCTTACTCAATCTCAATTCGTCACTAGGCAAAAATGAAGCATTTGAAATGACTCCTCATTTTCCAGCACAAAGGTTCTTCACCTTTGTTGACCACAAGCTCACCCACCAAAGTAAAAGTACCCACACACAGTCTTTTGAGTTATACAGCAAGTGATCAATCTGCTTTCTCAGGTTTTCTTTAGTGTCAGTTCCCTATCTGGACCCTGAGCAGCGGAACAGAGGGGACGAGGATTTTGACCAACAATGATCCTTTTTAACCTCACTGCATCTGTACCTGAGGGGGGTGTACAGAAGGCCTGTTCATCTCAATGTCACCACATGCATCCTCATACTCAGAAAAGTCCCACCATGTTGTCGATCTGCCTCATGTAGACACTCTTTAATGGCAAAGTGTACCGTCGCTCCTCTGGGATCCTGTTGCACTGTTAGAGAGAGAAAAGGAAGAAATCACAATGCTATCACAATATAAGTTACACATGACACTAAAAACGGTGAAAAGTGAGATGGGCTGGGGGAGGAGGATGGCCTAACATTGCTGGTGTTGCTCAGTGGTGGCCGCTTGTTTGGCTCTTGCTCTGCCAGCACTCCCTCTTCACAAGGAAACAAGTCATTCCACTGTTTCTCCCTGAAGCGCTTGTCTATTGGCACAACATGGCCCTCTGTAGTGAAGATGTACTTGTTGTCGGATTTGTGAAGTGGGTTGTCCTCATCGAACAGCTGCAATACAAGAGAAACATTTTTGTTTGTATGACAACTGAGCCAAAAGTTGGGCTAAGCTGTATTCTGACAATGGCTGGGTGACACCAACAAAATATGATAAGATGATATTTTTTATTATTACAATTATCAAAACTTTACAACATATCTAGCATCACAGTATGCTCTCATATCATTCTATATCCCTAAATACCAGCTCCATCTCTGGCATACTCAGACTGTAACTTACCAGGTAAAGGTATTTGCATGTCTCACTGAGGAAGAAGCTCTCCATGCGATCCTCTTTGGATTTGTCCACGACATGGTGGAGAGTGGCGTACCCACATCTGCAAACGACAAAGCTCAGTTCAGCTTAAAGTATCAAAGCAGTGTAGAAAAAAAAAAAAAGGTATATATTTCATGATCCACACCTGACTTTGGCATTTTTCTCAAGGCTCTGAAGAATCTCCATTCCAACATGCAAATAGAAAGGATTTTTGGTCGCCTGTGGGAAGTGAAGAAAAACAACTTTGGAGTAAAAGATAATAAACCACCAGCACCAGTGCTGTGTTCCAACAACAGGTCAGTACCTGGTATAGCAGATAGGTTGACTCCACCAGCTCTGGTCTTAAAGGGTAGAAGAGCACATCAGGAGCCTTCAGCTGCCAGTTGTATCTCTCTGGCAAAGCCCCAAAGCGCTTCCAGATGGCATAGTAGAAGGCGTGCAGGCAAATTGCATTATCTACATCACCATTCAGCACCTTGTACACAGAGTGGCAACACTTTAGCTGAACACAACAGTTCGGCAGTTTGCAAATTATTTGTATTAGTCCCTCTGCTTCGGTTTCACTCACCACGGAGTCTGACTTAATATCCCACCCACAACAATTTCTGACCATCCTTTAAAAGGTGCTCTAAGCGATATTGGGTGACAGTTTTTGTTGAAGTTTAAAGTATTTTTAAACAAAACAAGATTAGCTTGCCCCTTCTTCCTCCTCATCCCGTCCCCTCCCTTCTGTGCTTCCGCGCACTAACCCCCAACCCCCAACCCCCACCCACATATCCTTCTTGTTGGTTATTGGCTGGAACACATATTACATACATATTGCGTATGCTTCGTGGTGCAGGTAGGCACAGTTTGTTTTTGTTGCTGTTTGTAGACTCTGGGCTGTCTACAAAAACTGCATTTATTTTTTTTTTTTTTACAGTGTGTTCTGGGGACAGGCAGCTTGCAGATAGTAAGGATAGTACAGTGATAGTATGATAGTGAGTGAGTTTGCTGTATGTGACAACAAATTTTGTAGCCTAAAAACATCACTTAGAGCACCTTTAATATGTACAGTATACTACGTTGAAAGTTATTAAATAATTGCTTAAAGCATTTAAACAAACTTTTTTTGTGTGAGTTTGTGACATTCCAAAATCTTAAAGATGTTTATTTTCACTGTACATGCATATTGGTTCCAAATATCGTTTATCGGTTTCAATAACTACGAATAATCAGTATCAATATGGGCCTTGAATAACCAGTTTCTGTCGATCCCTATATTTTACACTTATATATAAGACCTGTCATAGCTGAAAGTGCATGAACTAACCTGCAGCCCCGGAAAGAAGGCTTGAAGGGAGTCGATCCAGGTGTTCATTATTTCACCACTGAACATGTTCACATTAACATACAGAGGTGGGTCACCCTCTCCTTCATTACAGGACTCTCTCCTGGAAAAACACAGAGGAAGAAGAGGGTTCACAATATGTCATAGTATGTATGTGTATCAACATACTAATACAATATTCAAATACTAAAGTAACCACAGTGCCCTTGTCATTAGTCTGCTGTAGACCAGCCAAACTCAGCTAGAGTTAAGCATGTGTCACTTGCTCAAGGGCTAAATATCAGTGATTTCTAAGGAAGAGGAAAGTGTTACATTTCTGTGTGACTGAGTGAATACAGATGTCCCATCAGACATTGCATGACATCCTAAAGTCTCAGAATTCATATTCCACATCTCTCAGAAAAATAAATTCTGTAAACCCATAAGCAGTTTCATTAATTTTGCTCGTTTTGGCCAATCCTAGACAGAGATTCATTCACACAGCAGAGAAATTTCCATTTCAGATGCGACCTGATGCGAAGCCCCCAGTGCCACCCACTTTCACCCAAATGCACACAGTGTCATGTTTTTTCAGCATGAGACTCACCCTCTCCTCATGTGGTTGTGAATGCTCTCATAAGCAGCTTGGAACATCCTGTAGTCCTCTTTTTCACCAAAAAGTAAGTACGATTTCAGCAAATACTCATAGAAGGAATCCATACCGGCTCCCAGACCACTCTGCTTGCTAACCCACTGGCCTGTTTGGATATTCACAACATTCCCTAAAGAATTACAGATAGAAATCATATAAAAATGTATCAAGTTATATGATATTGTAGGCATCATATTTACATGTTGTAGACTCAACCGTGCTGGGTAGAAGCTTAAAAAAGAACCAAATAAAAGAAAAAGAAAATAGAAGATAATTGTATTTACATGAATACATACACAGCTGTACTTACCTAACAGACCCGTTTCGTTGCTCCTCAGGTTCCACAGAGCTCTGACGGCTCGTCTGGCTACCCACTCAAATGTGGAATCTCCAATCAAGCGGCTCAAAATCCCAAACTCAACCAGCAGGGACCCAGCTCCTGCAGTACAAGTCTCGTTGATGCTATCAGGAGGAACGCCAGTCTTCAAATTCACCTGCATTTTACAAACCAATGAAGATGCTGTGTGACACTTCAGTCTTTATAGTATGGTATGTATGAAGTCATGCAACTTCCCTTACATAATCTTTTAAGGAAGTTAGGTGTCTATGAGCATGTATCTTGTAAAAATAGCAATAATAATAGTAGCTCTAGTTTTTAACAGTCTCACTCACCCGGGGGTAAGGAATGCCTGTGCTGGTATTCTCAAAGGCCGGGAGTAAGCGGACAGCCAAGTCATGAGCCATGTGAAGCAGCTCATTATCGTAATCGTCAAAGCCGACCTTGCCAAATGGATGTTTCGGGTCCGTCAGCAGGATGTGAGATGAGATAAGGCTGCCCAGGATCCTTCAAAGGAAAAAGAAATATGACACTGGGGTTCCACACAGAAGCATTACATGAACAGATCATTACAAAAAGCTTTTTTCTGGTATTGATATCATGATATCTGTGTACATGTCACATTGATTGTCGTTATTGTTTTCACGGTAACAGCCAGACAACTTAAAACGGTCATAAATAAAACAATTGCTGAAATAATTTAAAAGTCCAATAAGGTGGCTACAGAAGTAATCCTACAATGATCACATTCAAGATTATTGCTTTCACAATGGCTGTACGTGTTGTTGGTTGAAAGATTTGTATCTTCAGCAAGCTGGTCAGTTTTTTACTTATGTACGACTATAGCAGAATGAAAATAGTAGCAACATTTGTACCTGATGTTTGCCTCAAAAACTTGCACAGTTGAGTCCTTGTCAAAAGATACAGTATCTATAACCAGCTTGACAGCTTTGTGGAATTCTGTAACGTTTCCAAGCACCTGCAGAGAAACACCACATTATGTAACCACAGTGTTAACAAGCTTATTTGGGTGCATAACTACTAAATGGCTTCCAGGTGTTTTGCTAAAATTCTATTCTTATCATTATAGATGGCAACTATTGTAAAGAATCTCTGATAATAATTTGAGCCATCAAGTCACAACTGCAACAACGAGTCTAGTGCATGTGAAATTGACTTAGGAGAGCCCCTGATCCATCAGGTTTAGGGCTGACACAGTAACAGTTGAGTTTATAAACTCGGCTCCGTCTTGACTTCATGTCAAGGGATGTTTTGACTGTGGCAGAAAAACAGACAACTACTCAGGAAGTTCTAATCACTGCGCATTTTATGGGACATGTAGTACAAAAATACTGTTTTTTGCAAAACAGGTGATTAAACTCACATTTTCCACCTCACAGGCAGGACTAAGCTGCTTTCAATCTCATATTTAAAGTTAATGCAAAATGTCAATACTAACCACTGATTAGTGAGAAAGAAAAACTGTTGAATTTGCAGGACGTGGTTTAACATAAAGACACAGTATAACTTACCAGTAGGGTGTCTAAGGTGTCGATCAGGGTAAGGGAGTAGTTCCCCAAGACGTCGTTTATGTTGATGTTTGACCTGCAATGAAAGCAGTGAAACAGACTCAGTGGTGTCTTTGAAAAAGACGGAGACATAATGAACAGACGACAAAAAACACACAAACACAGAGCATCTTTTAAATCCAACAACGTGGAGTTCAGATGTGAATGCAAAGTCTTATCTTAGCAGACGGGATGGCGAGAAGAGAAATGCCATATTAAAAAAAAAATGTGAATTGTAAATAACATCTCCCCACTAACTAAAAGGTTTCCTTCTTTAAATGCCTGACATCCTGGCGCCCAGTTCAGGACTCCTGAGAAAATTATAGCCAAAGCTGATTTGAAGACAACAGGTGGCTGTTTCTGCCTCATTACATAGTTATAATCAGTTCAAGATAAGACTGCTAATTATTTTCATTGTTGATTACTGTGTTGATTATTTTTTCGAGTAATGGTTTAGTTGTTTGATCTATGAAATATCAGAAAATCGTGAACAAATGTTGATCAGTGTTTCCCAAAGCCAAAGATCCCTTCAAAGAGAGACCATCAAATGTCTTCTTTTGTCTACAACTCAAAGTATTATTTATTTTATTATTTATTATTTAGTTTACGGTCATAGAGGAGTAACGAAACTAGACATTTAAAACTCTGGAATATGAGAATTTTTTTATTTGTTTCCTAAAAAAAGATTAATCGTTTATCAAAATAGTTGCCGATTCATTTAAT
The DNA here is from genome assembly GCA_013375575.1 of Percina caprodes. Lineage (NCBI taxonomy): Eukaryota > Metazoa > Chordata > Actinopteri > Perciformes > Percidae > Percina > Percina caprodes. The sequence goes on along the minus strand of JABXJD010000005.1, from coordinate 1,472,478 downwards.
GGTTGACAACTAATCGATTAATCATTGCAGCTCTAGCTAGGTCGGCAACTAACAACAATTTTCATTATCGATTAAACTGACAATTATTTTCTCTTTTATTTGATTAATCATTTGGTCTATAAAATAGTCAAAACAATTTTATTATTTATTTATTTTGCTTGACCAACTGTTCTAACCCAAATATCTCTCAAGCTATTTTAAATATGAGAAGAATAAGAATTTGTTTAAAAAGTGAATCATCAAAATAGTTAATGCTACAAGTCCCATGAGGCACCATTATTTTTCATGCAACTGTATGTCTTTTTACCATGGAAATTCAAAGATCTCACGAGTTGGATTTGGGTCTGGATTCCCAGGCTGTCTGGTGCCAATTTCATTCAAACTGAAGACAAAACCTGTTACACATTATGTGACTGAGAGGAATGTTGGTGGATAACACTGTTGACTCTGCAGATAGTAAAAAAAATATGTTTATTTTTCAATCACGTGCCAATACACATTTAACTGAACATGTATTCTAGTAAACCCCAAAACCCTCACAACTTCTGTACTCTGGTGCATCTAAAGAAGAGTTTGGTTACTTGCCTACATGCTGCATGGCTAGCTACCATGATGGCTGAGCGGATAATTCTTTCTGGAATTTGAGTGAACCGGACTGTAGAAATATACCGACCTGCTTTTTTATACGTCATGTCAAATTTGCTTCTGTTAAACTGCTAGCCTATATAACATATCTTAACATCAGATCAGTCTTTTATTTTGTGTTTGTTACAGACACTGTGCAATGACTGTATATATACACTGTATTGTATGCAAACTGGACACCAGTTTACCCTGAAAGTCTAAGGTAACAGTATGGGGAGTGAAACTTTTCATTAGATGGCTTATTGTAGGGTAATTCTAGTCTTTCTGTTTCACAGGGCAAGAACATGCAGAGGTTTCAGCTAGTCCACGCTTTTGCACACTGAATAAGGTATAGAGTGTCTGTGCATTTTACTCCCCTGAGAGTAAGATTAAAAAACTGGGTATTTGGGTATGTAAACACTTCTTAGGCTTGCTGGATTTCGTCTCTCTTTTTGTCTTTGGTTAAGTGTGATATGTTTATGCGCAGAGAGAGCTCAATTAACCAAGTAGTAAAATCAATCATAATTATTTGTATTTATTAGTTAATTAATCCCTCAATCGATTGTAAGTCTTCTTATTTAACAAAAACGTCATATTTACCTGCTTTTCAAATTTGAAAATTTGCTGATTTTCTTAGACTTTTGTGATAATAAAACAGATTATCCTTAGGATTTGGTCTTTTGGTTGTACCAAACAAGCAATTTGAAGATGTCACCTAGGGCTCTTTCATAGACTAAACAACGAACGGATTAAATATTCATCAGAATTATTGATAATAAAATAATCGTTAGTTGCCACACCTTTTCTCTTTTTTCATTAATTTCATATTTCTATAAGGTTTAATCCTGATTTCAAATTAATTAAGCGACGACGACGTTAAACAGTTCCTTGATTTGATCGGAGACCTATGTACTGTTCGATGCAAAAGGTGTTTGAACAGCAGGCAGCACTGAGATCAGTAGGATCACACTACAGCTACTATTGCAAAGTACATGCAAATGGTAACGTTACACTCTGCAGAGGACAGTTAAAATGTAACCGTCAGTCACTGCCAAGTCAGGGTGCCACTCGGCTGAAACCACCACCATTGACAGCACAAACATTAATACACTTTTATTAAAGAAAACATTAACCTGTCGATGCAGACAGTCAGGACAGCTTATGACTCACGGGTTTAGCACGTCTGGTCCCCTCCCTTTACAGTCAATGGGATTCAGCTCGTCCTCGGGAAAGGCATATTTCATGTAATTGTCATACCCGAAATAAAACATTTCTTTGGCCATGTCCTTCATTTTTGCTTTCAGCGTGTCTGGGAAGGAGCTGTATCTCCGGACGTACTCGTCCTTGTTGCCATCGAAGAAGCTCAGGTAGGATCTCTTGGTTGACTCCTCTCCAACATTTGCGCAGGTGGTCGCCGCCTCTTCATGTATGTGACCGTGTATTCGTTGAGACCACGAGTTACCCTTCGGCTTGATCCCTTTTTCGTCCCTGAATAACAAGTCTAATTTGTGCAAACTGAAACCGAGTGGGAAGTTGAACCCCCAGCTAACGTTAGGTCCGAGTCCGAAAGCTAGCCACAGCACACAGCTGAGGGAGAGTCTCAATACAACCAGACCAACTACTATTGACCTCCATTGCATCTTTGCCCCGGGTCGATCTTAAAACGCATACTTTAGGTCCACATACGTCCGAGGAATGAATGTGAAATCATTTCTTTGTCAGCCTAAACTACAAAAGCACAGATATAGTGGTGATTCCGCCCTACACGCTTCCTGTCAACAGACCAGCCCCTACTAGATTCTGACCTGTGATTGGGTTTACTCTTGTGTCGTCACACAAAAGAACGAAGTAGACTCGTCTTGCGATTGGTCGCAGAGCTATCAATCTCCTGATTGCGTTTTCGTGGCAGTCCGGTCCGACGTGTCTTATTATTCTGATTTAACTTCTGCACCAATAGAAAACAGCCACAGAAGTGAGACGTTCAGGGTCACATGGCAAGCGATGGATGGGTCAGGTGTAAAGCTCCTCCAATTATAGTTGTGCGTTGATGATGTCATGAACTTCTGAACAAGTGTGGTATTTCTAATATATATATAAACCACCAAAGCAATCTTTAGTTTTTGATGCATTCAATTCCGGTGCCGTAATGCTTCTCATAAGCTCAGTATTATGTGAATTTACTTTACTACTGGGTCATTTTGTTACTGGTGGTGGTCGGAGCTGTTTTCACTGTAAGAAGATAATTAATAATCGTGAGATACGTGTTTTATTTCAAAAATAAATTGTCTCTGTTTTAAATGCTGTTTCCTAATAACCTTACTTAAGACCTGGGCTGGATGTTAATCTGGTACTTACAGTTCTTACCTTCTGAGCATCTGTTTTTAAACAAGGTTAAGAAAGTCAAGTTATGTATCGTTTTTATCATTCCAAGATATTTCTACAAACATATGAAAAGGGACATTTTTTGTCAAATGGTTCCATATGATTTATGTCTATTAAAATATATTGTTTGCCATTTTTTTCCACTACCAAAGCAAGTCAATATTTATGTAATCAATTTGATTTTATTACCTGCAAAAACTCATATTCATGAATCAAAATTGTCTAATCATACACCAAATTAACTTTACCTCAATCCTATATTCCTTAAACAAGAAAGCTATTAAACCCCACATCTGTGTACCTTATGACATTTTTGTGAACTGATATAAAGTATGTTCTGATCCCCTGGCACTTCTGTTTTTGTATGTTTATATGTGTGTTCCTTAAAATGTGTCAATACATGTAAATGTATGAAACAACTTTTAGTGCTATTTTAATTATAATTAAATGTAATTAAAAGAATTTATGCTTTTATTATAAAAAAGATTATGTACTTTTGTTATTAAAACTATTCCAGATATCCATAATTTAATAATTTGGAATCTCCAAAATACATTTGACTAGTAAAATTATGAATATATATACACACACAGTATATAGAATTATTTTTCAGATATCCATAACTATGATGTTGTGGATACCGGAAATTGAAAGCCCCATGAATGGCAAAAGTGATGCAATTTGTTCCAGGAAGAATTACATTATGGATATCTGAAATTAAATTTTGACTAAAAAGATTTGAATTACAGATATCTGCAATAAATATCAAGTCTAGCTATTACGGCTTGCCACAGAAGCGACGTTGAACAAGACATTAGACAATATAGGACGTCAGTAGGCTACGTATCATCATCTGGTAAACTCTTCTGATTGGCCCTTTTGAGAACACCCATCCGATTTTTAGAATGTATATCAGCCGATTGTGATCAGTAACTAATTCATCTAATAGTATAGTATAACCCATAACAGTAACACAACATTTTTCTGCAGAATGAGTACTTTTATTTTTGATACTTAAAAAAATGCAAATACTTATATACTTTTACTTAAGTAGTGTATTTTTATGCAGGACTTTGAGTATTTTTACAGTATGGTATTAGTACTTTTAATAAGGATCTGAGTAGGCTACTTCTTTCACAGCTGCCTGTAGGGTAAAAAAGCACACACGTTGTTTTACACATTAAACGCCATATACGAAATGAGTGTGGCTCTTGTTTAGGACTCAAATCAACTGATTTAATAGATCAGGAGGTATCTTACTGCCTCAGATTAGCACAATGGACCCTTTTCACAGCAGACATTTTGACCTGTCATAGCAGATGGTTCACGTCCACTAAGTGTCGCCATAAACCATGCCAGTGAGCCAGCTTGCACAATACCAGGATGCTGGAAACAGCCTTCACTGCTGCAAAAAGTCCACCAAACTCCACATACTAACTTACAGAAGAGTCAATCGAGCAGTCTGTACACCCACACATTCCTGACAAGAGGTCTAATTAGGCCAATTGAAAACACCTTTGTTAATGTACCATGGGTCTTTAAAAATCCCATTTAGGAGTCTGAATGTTACAGTAAAAGAATAGACATTTGACACTGAAATGCACTTTGCTAGACTGCATTGCTTTAGTGACTTTACAGTTGGATTTTAATCATAAATCACATTTATCTGATGGTATTGCTTAGTGGTGCACCATTCAGAAAACATAATTTGATTTCAATTTTTAGGCTCAAGATTCAATTCAAAATCGATTTGAGTCAAAAACAATTCTAAATTAAAAAACTCACAGTATGTAAATGTAGTTACTTCTTCCATTTCATAGTATACACGCCATTACAAAATGATTTATTTTTTTTAAATTAAAAATATGAACCGATTTTTGGAATTCTATTAATTGATTTTGAATTGGTAGAGCTTGAATCGATGCAAGAATGTGAATACATGTTTCTGCACACCCCTAGTATTGCTATATATCATTGTGCAGATTGGAGTTATAAAGGCACAGCACCATATGTTAAGTCATTAGATCTCATACATACTTATCACCATGTCATTAAAATGAATCTGTCTACACAATGAGTAATTACATTTTTCTAAGAAATGCAGTTGCAAATATTTAAATTACTTCAGGATTAATGGGATTTTTAAAGAGCCATAGTACACCTGCACAGGTGTTTTCACTTTGGCTGATTAGACCTCTTCAGGACTGTGCAGGTGTACAGGTGTGTGTGGATTGACTTTCCTGTAAGCTTTGTTTTTTGTATTAGTAGATAAAGTTAGGTAATCCTGCATAGATCCAACCTACCAACCAACTTCAACATGACTGTAAATATGACCATATGGATCAATTCAAAATGTACTTACAATGATGAGATCTAACGGTTTGCTGTTCTTAAAACTCATGCAACGAGAAGAAAGAATAGCTTCGCAGCACCATGCCAATCCTTTCATCCTACACCCATACACCTTGTGGTACAAAAATCAGGTGTACAAATAACAGGACAATGTCAAAATTAAAAAGCATGCCTTTTAATTCTTAAATATATTGAAGACGTGTTGTTTTGCTCTTCCCAGGTAGACACCCCTTGCATGTTGCTTTGCTTCAGAGGTGAGAGACATTGCACAAGGCACTTATATTCTGCCACTCTCTCAGCTTCGAGGCAGCACACACACATCATTCCACGGAGGCTACTTACAAACAGAAGCCAATATGAACCACGCAACCCCGTACAGCTTTACTTTTAGCACATTCAGACTTTAAATAAAATCATATATTCATACACCCACATCAGTAAAAATCATACTAGCTTGATATTTGTACAGACTTGCATCAATTGATTTGTTTAAATGCAGAGTTTTCTAAAACAATTGACATGTCCTTGAAAGAAGAAAACTTATCAAGCAGAGGATGACAGTCATCAAAAACAATACATGTCCACATCAGTAATCTCCTTGCATCACATCTGACTGTGTAAAGAAGATTGCTCGTTATATGAGGCCTGTTGGACAGAATCAACCCTCCTTCAAGAGGGTGTTGTTGTATACCCAAGATTAGCTTTCTAAACCACTGGGTATAATCAACCAGGTAATGCCTAAATGTAGATCCGAAATGTGATTCTGACTAAGTTTAAGTACAGCTTTACAGGACGAATAATGCCAAAAAAAAAAAATCATGAAACTTTGCATCAGAATCACAATTTTAGTAGTGCATTCTAAGGGTTTGTGATAGAACCACAAGGTGAAAAGGGAGGAAATGTGTCACAAGCAGAACCGAGCAGCATGGGAGTTGAAGATACAACTTTATATCATCGCAGAGTGATGGGGGGGGCATGACAGTAACGTGGCAAAAACAGCTGAAAAACAACTCCTATATCTTTAGCTCCTCCTGGATTTTGAGTGCTGGATGAGCCACTGAAGTGTGATGTCTGGAATCAAGGAAACATACTGCGTCAGTCTGAGAATTGGTTAATGATTTAGGCATTTCTAACTCAGTAGCAACACACGATATGGTTTGCATACAATCTTTGTACAGTTTGAGCTCCTTTTAGTCTATAGAGCCATGCAACTCACCAATGTTGTCTTTCTCTTTGCAGGAAATCGAGTAGCAGCATATTTCTCTGTCCTGAATAGCTGCCAGATTCCTTTGAAGGGGAAAAAGGTGCGTGAACAAATAAATATAAGAAGAATGCATTAAGGCTGGTGATCAATCTCACTCATCTGCAGCTTGTACGGCATAGTTTAAAGGATGAGCACAACTCTCAACGCATGTTTCTAACTTGACAGCAGAGGGAGTCAGTTCCTTGTGGAGCTAGAACAGTGACATTGAAAAAGGAAACTGGCAATAAAAATAAAACACAAGCATACAATTTGATGTTGATATTGTTTGTATTTTTTAATGACAATGATTTTTTCTTAATGTCACTCTTTTAATCTGTTTGTTTTTTACACTAACAGTTCTTTTTCAAGAACTGCAAGAAAAAGTGTGATTTAATTTATTTAATGAATCTGCAAACTAAGGAGAGATCTTCAGTCCTATGGAGCCACAACCCGCTACGAAGCCTGGCATCAGGGTTAGGGGTGACCCTGTGTTTTATTTTTCAGTGGAACTTTTACACACAAATGTGTTTCCTTTTTCAATGCCAAATTTTATTTTCGATGCCAAAAAAAAAAAGAGTCTGCAGTGCACTGCTGTAGATGACTGAAATGGGCTGTAATTGAATTAATATAAATAAATATGTTAAAGTGATACTTCACTGATTAGCATTAAGCTTTGTATTAGCAGAAACCCGGTAGTATTTTCGAATGACTGTGCATTTTTCCCTCATGTCCCCCTGAGACAAGAGAACTCTGTATTGTGTGTCTGGAAAAAAAAACTTATTTTTTTTGTGGCATTTTTGCCTAGCGGCTGTGGACTACAAGCCAGCTAGTTCCGCATGTTTTCAAACCGCCTATAGGGACCCTTACCCAACAGACTCTTTACCTGAAGCCAGCCGAAGCCAGCCGAGTGTCTGCCATCTTGCAGCTACGATAACAGGCTCTCTCTTTTCAGCAGTAAACCTTTACAACAAATATGTGCATTCAAACTACCGCGCATGTGTTAACACGGACACGGATGGAGGATGAAATGTGGTGCTTTTATCCAACTACAGCTACCATTCAACATTCCTTGCAAATTCCCCGCTGTGTTTACAACACTCCAAGCACTAATGCTACCATTGCGTTAGCTGAACTTGTATTAAATGTAGCCTGTTTCGCATGTTGTTTTTATATATTTTAAATGTGTAACACCACTTAAGCCACGGTGAAATGTTTTGTGTACTGTATGTTGAAATGACAATAAAACACACTTGAGTTGAATGCCTCACTGTCTGTCTGTATGTACTGTATGTATGTAAATGGTAGACGTGGCTTGGGAGTAGATTGAGCAATGAAGCAAATGCATTCTGGGATTTGGTATCTTTCATCCACGAGCCAAAAACACATTTTCTGGCTTTTCTTGGCCTAGAAGGCACCAGTTTTTATATCGTTTTCACATTTCTACTACATAAGTGACCCAAATGTAAAGATATATTAATCTTTCCAACTGTGTAATATCCCTTTAAGGCCTTTGCACCATTTTTCATACTCACATTTTCTCAATGAGCTGCTTTTCATCTAGAGCACTAGGAAGATCCCTTTTGTTACCGAGTACCAAAACCTACAAAAATAAATAAAAATACATTACAACTGAACTCTGGAACTGTAGAAAATAACAATTGACCAAACCCACACATAGTTTTGCATGACTTCTGCAGAAATTACACAATTCTTGAAATTGATTTCAGGAGAACACTTACAGGAATTCCTTGCAACTGAGGTTTGTCTAATAAATTATGAAGCTCATTTCTAGATGCCTCCACCTTTTCTTGATCTGCTGCGTCAACCATGTACCTAAAAATGAGCAACACCGAAAGTATTAGATGTGTTTTACATACATTTTCAGTGCATCCAGTTCATCACCAAGTGCTTGTTAAATTTCCTCCCATTTGTTTTTCAGACAAACTTGAAAATCAAAACAGATACTCACACGATTGAATTAACTCCCCGACAGTACCGCTCCCACATGCTCCTGAACCTTGGCTGCCCTCCTATATCCCAAATCTGCAGAATTGTATGATATTCCGGTTTCAATTATTGTTATCTCCTTGTAAAACCTGTGTGCTGCTTTCATTTCATTAATTACAGTTACAGTGTGATAAGAGCAGAAGGATTAAAATACCTTGATAGTGACGTTTCCTTTGGTGACCTTTCTCATATTGAACCCCACTGTAGGAATCATGTCTTCACTGAAATGTCCAGACTGAAAGGAAGTACACAACTAGTATAAGTAATTTCTTATGAAACTGTATGACTTTTGATTGTTGAAAGAAAAGGAAACTATTAGAAAAAAAGAGCAGCTATGTGTAATTATTTGATCAAATCTATTATGAATATGACATGCTGCATGGGATCTCTTATACTTTTACAATTTGACATCCTATTTGTAGCTTTGATTGAAGTCTAATACTGATACATACACATACATACAGTGGCTTGCATAAGTTTACACACCCATGCTCAAGTTGACTAAAGAGGAATTAAAAAAAACTCCTTTTAAAATTGATCTTAACCTATATCCAAAAAGCCTAAATAAAAGAAATCTGAAAAATGCAACCATTAAGGACACCCATTTTGTTTATGAATAAATAATGTATCATGAAATAAATGTTCCTTAAAAACCAGGGGGCATAAATATACACACCCCTATGTGAAATTCCTGTAGAGGCAGGCTAATTTTTATTTTTAAAAGGGCAGTTATTTCATGGATCCAAGATACTATGCATCCTGATTAAGGTCCCTTGGCCTTTGGAATTAAAATAGCCCCACATCATCACCTACGCAATGAGTATGTGATGATGTCGGGCTATTTTAATTCCAAAGGCCAAGGGAACTTTATCAGGAAGCATAGAATCCTGGATCCATTAAATAACTGGTTTTTAATAATAAAAATGGACTACAAAAAAACAAACAACAAAGAATTCATAATTTTAAACCAAAATGATAAACAAGCCAAACACTACATATCTACATGTTCTCTTCTGAGTGTTCAATATTGCAGACTGAAGTGGGAACGGAAATCCACTTCAGCACTCAGAATCAGCAGCATTCCCCTTTAACAACAACATTCACAAGCCGTGTCTATTCCTTCTGCCCGCCCTCCTTTGCAAGCCTGCAATTTCAAAGCACATGATTTGCCGGAGTCACCTGATGAAACTAAGTGGAAATGAGTGCAGCGGTCTTATGACTGAAGAAGGAGGAACCACCTCCACAACAACTATTCACTCAGTCTTTTTTGTTGCTGGCTGGCAGGGCATTTTTTCATCTTGTCAGTTAGTGGAAGAATCTGGGTTATGTTCCAACCTCAAACCCAACTTCCTCCTCAGACACCAGCCGTCTTACCTGATGCCAACAGCACACTCTAATTCAATTTGACAAACTCTGAACTTCATAGTAAAGACATTGTCTTCTTTTAAATGTGAAGGCACAATAAATAGTGCACTGGTGATTTGCTTTCTGCTTAACACTTCCTTATATCCTTCCTTACATGGGTAGGAATAGCTCCTGCCTGGTAAAAGTTATACCAGTTTCTGGGAAGATTATGCTATTGAGATTTTTATTGGAATTCTGTGTTTCTTAACAATTACTTTTATTACTAATTAATCTACCAATTATTATTTGATTAGTTTTTTTGTTTTAAAGGTCTCAAAAAATGTGAAAAAACCTGGCAGTTTCCTAAAGCCCAAGGCAACCTCTTTAAATGGTGTGTTTAGTTCGCTTTATGATTATATGAAACACAGAAAATCCTCACAAATGAGAGGCTGAAACCATTGAATGTTTGCCTAGAAATCATAACTGACTACCAAAATTGTTGGCAGTATTTCTTTTTCTATCAATTGACTAATCAATGAATCAATTAAGTGTTTCTAGTGGAGATATGTTTCACAGTAAACCCAAGTAGACCAGCGCGATAAATGGTTATAAAATTGCGTTCACGATTTAATTTATAAATGACTTTGATATTTTTTTTCTTCAATTAATTCACTGAAAGCATTTGACATTGACATTAACATGTTTTAATTATGTAAAGACATGTTCAAGGAGTTCAGATAGAGCCTGTATCACGGACATATTTAGTTCAATGTGTTACTTGTCACTATTTTTGGTAGCCTACTGTACTTAAATGGCCAGTATGTACATTATTTTCTTTATTCATTTAAGCCTCTATGTGTACAGGCTTGTGGTGATGACAAACAATCTATGTTTGGTACTGCCAATTAGTTTTGGTTTGACATGGTTCATGTGTACAATAAACATTACACTTTGTGAGAAAAAAATCGTGGCAGAGAATCGTGATATCATATTTTTCCCCAAATTGTGCAGGCCAAAACCAAAGCCTAAAACCCTTTCAATCCAGTTAAAAGGTTTTCAAAAGAAACACTTGTGAAACACACGTGTGAATCAAAGAGAAATTGCACAGATGAAAATAACAGGACAAAACAGGACAGACTGTAGCAGTCTCAAGAGAAATCTGATTGGTTGTCAGAGAGAGCTAATGGAAGAGAGCCATGTGTGCAAACTGTTGTGAGAGCCATCTGAGTTATGACAACCACAAACTGATGAACATCTCCAAACAAAGCCATGAAACTTGCTTTTCACAATATGCTGCTAAAAACTCAGTTGCGGTCTGGTGATTTGCCAATGAAAAATTGCTTTACCAGAAACTGCCCATTTTAGGTAATCCCTGCAAAAAGTTACACGAAGTTGCACAAGAGAAAAATGCAACAATAAAAAAACTCCCTGCCACAGGAGGTCACAGCAAAGATGCAATCTGTATGTGTTATTTTATCACAATTTGCATCTGAAGCTGATCGTTACAGCAAAAAGCATCAACTTCCGTTTATTTTAACTTATATAGCCTACTACATGTTTATGCCACTGGCCATCTGGGTATATCAACACCAACTTTTTTGTAAATACAGTATATCAAAACATTTCATGCAAGTTTTTAAAAAAACATAATTTTCCCCGTTTCCATTCATTTTCAGAGAACTAGCTCCAGTGTGAGGGGCTCCTAAAATCTTAACAATTCGTATTTGGAGTAGTCAGTTTCCATCTGTTGCAGGACACCTACAAAAGTTACACACTGTGTTCTCATGTGAAATTGGCTGTGTGTGATCAGTAATGGTCAACATGTTTTAACGTTAACGTCCTGGTGGCTGACAGCTTTCAGTATAAAATGACCCCACAGTTTGGAAGTGATCAGATTTAAGTGAAGAATGGACGCTACGCTTGGGTTTAGCATGCTAAACAGTCATAATAGCACTAGCCGACGAGGACCACCTCTTTATATAGCCTAAAGTCTGTGGGACCTACCAGCAGCAAACTAGTTAGCTCAGCTGACTTTTTGACACAAGTACACCAACCTGACTCAGTTTCAGGGTTGTTTATATGGGTGCTGCGGTCCAAACTGAGTAACATCACATCGTTTTTTGACCCGAAAACCAGACAGTGTAGCACAGACCTAGTTAGCTTGGTAACTCTTATCCCATTATTAGCGCTAATAGTATTAGCACTACTCCAACAAGGTGGCTAGCAGCTGAAGACTTACAGCGATCACGTTTACAAATGTTGTTTTCCCCGAGTACTGGAGGCCGACCAGCGTCAGCTCCATCTCCTCCTTCCAAAACAGAGACTTGAACCAGTCCAGAAGCCGGTTCATTAGTGCCAACATCTTTACGTCGGTAGTATCACTCCCCTGTGTGGTTGTGTGTGTTTCTCCCTTCCTGTCAGTCAGATGTGTCGTTTTTCCCAGTGAGGAAGGGAAGTGGGACGCAGCCAGCCAGTCATATGATCAGTCTGCCGAAACGCGCCCGGCAGCGCCCCCACTGGCACATGGAGGAAGTACCGAAGAACACCCAGTTTGGTAAGCCTCCCTAAAGACTGTTTAGGTTTTGCATACAGAAAAATAACACATTTAACAACAATAAAAATCTACTACTGATCAATCTGACTACTATTCATATACATAATTATCTGTTTGCATGCACCTTAGCATCTGTTCTTACTGCACCTTATTCTCCACTGCACTTCTTTAAATATGGATATTTAAACTCCCAATTGTATATATCTAGATATTTATATTCTTCAGTTTTTTTTAGACTTGGTATATTTATATTTATCACTTAATAAGCATGTATTTATTTTCATGTATATAGCTAATATCTCGACTTTTCTACGGTGTTTTTTTCTGTGTTGTTTTTCTTTTTTTAAGATGTGAATTTTGCACGTAATTTCGTGCTGCAGTGTACTGTGGAATGACAAAGAAATCTTGAATCTTGACTACAGAACATGTCAGGAGAGCAACAACAATGTTCATACATCCACACCTTTCACTGCTGTCCCCGCATGAATACATACATACATACGTACATACATACAAACGTACATGCATACATCAGAATCAGAATCAGAATCAGCGTTATTGACCAGGTATGAAGACACATACGAGGAATATTCGTTTGGAGCATAGTTGCTCACAATGTGCTTACACATTCAAAACAAACAGACAATATATACACACTAATATAGACACACTAATATACACATACTCTAAACAGAAACAGACATACATACATACATACATACATACATACATACATACATACATACATACATACATACATACATACATACATACATATATACATACATACAAACATATATACACACATACACACATACATACATAACAAAACAAGGGGAGAAATACATAATGCAGTTTAATTTTAAGTATTATGTAATACCTTTACATTATTATAATCTCTGACCACAAGCTGTGTGGTGTATGGTATTATGTAACTATATTTGTTTTTGTTTTTTTGGTGTGGTTGGGTTTGGAATAAATTATTAAAATTATAGATTATAATTAGATTACATAAGAATATAAACTAGTCACTTTCCAAAAATGTGTGTAGAAATTATTAAACAGTAATTTTTAACCAAATCCAGCAAAAAAAAATGAAGGACTGAAGGTTTAAAAATATGACTGTTGACCTGGTTTTGGTCTGACTCAGTGGCCAGATTTTTTCTGACTCCAATTGGTCACTTCACCTCACCCCTTTAAGTTGTGAGTGTTCATTGGCTGGTAGATCAGGAAATCGATACACAGGATACGCTTCAGATAAGTTATATCAAAGCTTTAGTGAATGATATTGCATTACAAATGTGTGGACACAGAACAGTTTCCTTTCAAAGACTAGAGAGACTAGTCTCTCCCTAACCAATAGACAAAAATCTCCTCATGAAAATGCTCCTGACTAATCTCAAACCTCACTCTTTTATGCCCACTTTGCCAGCTCTTCTGCCCATCCCCTGGTCTTCTTGGATGTTCTCCAGGCTTCTTGGGTCATCATGCAATTGTAAGAGCAAAGTTGTGAAAAGCCATGGAATGCACGTTTTTCTCCCTGTTCCCAGGCCAACAAGACAGTTTGTTACATTTTGGATGTTTTAAAGTTTAGTTCTGTTTATCACATTTACATATTGCTACAAATTGCTTTATGACTCTTCATATTACTGAGACAAGTGCTGGGTCTTATCTTTCTCCAGGCCCAGAGGTCGTTAGAGCGAGGTCATCCCATGCATTGAATCTTACTCCCCATTTCTTGCGAAACTTATCCTACACATAGCTACATTGTTGTCTGCTTCACCTGGTGCCAAAATGCACTCCCTTTATAATATCTTATCACTTTGAAAGACCAGATTGCCTCTTTTACCCCAGAGAAGCAGAGGTCAGCTCATGAACTCTAAGGCTTCTTACTTTATTTTAACAAAAATATCCTACAAGACTCATGAACATAGTACTTCTATAATAACTAACTATAATAACATGTATTCATGTAGCACATTTTACACATTTTACAACACTCAAAGACACTTTACAGAGTTTTTTTAGAAAAGAAATAAACATACTAAAAATTCACACATTAAAAAGGACATACTTTGACTATGGTTTCAAACTTTTCTCATTATACATTTCATCTGCTGGAGATCCAATCAGGGACCTTTAGATAGATATATAGCTTTAAGGAAGTGGGCCTCTCTAACCTTCATAGGTTTAACTACATTTAAATGTGTGCCATTACAATGCAAGGTGCTTCATTACATCAATATTAGAAAAGTGAACAGACGGTTTATGTCATTAAATACTTGTTATCATTAAGTGGAGACTTTTTCCAGATGCAGGAGGGCAAAACTGTTGCTGTTCTTGGATTCATCCTGCATGATGATGTTATACCCACTCTCCTCTTTTGACAGGTGAAAGTCACTGACATTGGTGGACACTGCTAATATTTCAGTAGGAGTATTATCTGGAGCAGAGGAAAATAGACAAGTATTACTTTGAAATCAGTAGCATCATCAAATACTCACTGCGGTCATGGCATATACTTATACCTACAGTATCCATCACCTGCACTCAACTGCACTACACTTTAACTATAACTTCCTCTAGACTGGGATTTCAAGTGTTTCAAGGAGTAAAAAAATAATAATACAGGGATCTGAGTGAAAATCTGATGATAAAAATGCAACAGCCAGTGCAAACACTTCAAAAATGAATAATATATTGAATTTTTAAAATGTATTTCAGAAACACTTCTTTGCCATAGTAACCATCTGGTTTCTCCCTGTGTTTCTTTTCACTTTTCAAAGAAGAACAGGGGGAAATTGCAGCGTTCAGATGTGCAACACTTTGGAATTGTCATTGGTGTCCTGGTGACTTTTCATTTCTAAATATTTTATGAACTGGCACACCAATGTATGTTTAGTGACTTGGACATTTTCTGCACTGACTAATAAAAAGGTTCCAGATACTGACCCAGTGTATTTACATTCAATTAAACCCCCTTGACTACTCACAGGTGAGCTCCCTTTGACTACTTATATTAGAAATATATCTAATTGTGACTTAGTGTAAAATAGTGCCATACGATATAAGATATTTTCTGGAAATATGTTCCAACATTGGCGATAGTGGGAGACATGGGATGGGAATCATGTGAGGCTCAATCGAAGATACAGTGGGTATGGCCCAGTTATGGAATTGTTTACTAGATATGGATGCAAATAGGTTGACGAGGAAAATATTTCTCTAGGACAAACACATTCTTGGTCTTTGGTCTAAAGATATATGCAAACTGTTTGTTTAAAAAATCTGTGTTTGCTAAAAACAAAAAGCAGTGGGCTGATGATATATGGGCTAAGCCACAATTGCATATTTTTGTGATGATAAAACCAGAATATGGCACTAAGAAGTATGTTGTATATAACTTGTCAAAAAGGCAGAGATCTCTATGTGTCTGGTGTTTTACCTTTGACTGTTGAAACAGGACGATGTGTTAATGTAGACGAAGAAAAACGGATCTGTCCCATGTGTTGTTTGAATGATATAGAAAATGAGTTCCATTTTGTTTTCTACTGTCCTTTTTATTGTGAACAGTGTGTTTTTTTGTTTAGTAAGATAAAAGCAGAGATTGATTTAGCAAATATGGATGATGATCAAAGACTGAGATGCTGTTCACACATAAATTAGCCAGTTATCTTGAGAAAGCATGGGCGAAGTGGAAAAAAGCTCTTTATCAAGATGATCTGTGTGTGTATATATATATATATATATATATATATATATATATATATATATATATATATATATATATATATATATGTGTGTGTGTGTGTGTGTGTGTGTGTGTGTGTGTGTGTGTGTTTGTATTTATGAATTTCTCTGAATGATTTGTATATACGACCGAAAGACATTTGCTAAATAAGTTTGTGGTGTTTTGTAATCTCATGTGGGATGGGCCAAAATGTATAAATAATAAAATAGTAATAAAATAAAATTAAGCTAAACTAAAAAAAACTTTTTACCTTTTTATTTACTGATCTGTGATTGTTTTAAACATTGCATGTAACCAGTTCATTATGTTCATTATATATGTTTTTATTAATGCCCACTCACATGCTTTGTGCTTTCTTAGGATCTTTATGCAGACACAAGATAGAAACACGAGGAGGACGAGAGAACTCAAAACAAAGCCGATGCCAAAGATCAACTTCATGGAGTCTATACCATCTGTGTGCATCTCTGGGGAAACATCAAATCACAGTCAAATTAGTTCAATTCAACTATATTTTTTTTATCAAACAAAATATTTATGGTGCATTCACTTACTGCAGATATCCTCTTTCTCATCAAAATATGTGTTATGAGGGCATAAACGCTCGCACTGATATGAAAACTTTATCAACCCGTCACCCAAGGTCCTGCCTGCAAAGACAGAGAGACAGATAGGTGAGTCCAAAACCATTTTTTCAATCAAAAAGTAATTCTCATTCTCAATATTTTCCCAAATTTGGTCCAGACAGAAATACTGTATCTCAACAACTATCGATGGGATTGCCATGAAGTTATGTACAGACAATCATAGTGCAAGGTGACAGCTGCTGTCCTCAAAGGCTGGCAGCAACTCAGCAATGTTTTTTAAATTATGGCGGGGAGGTCTGATTGCATATAACGTATTAACACATATACAATAACACACACACACTCACAGATGCATGTGCACACACACACACACACACACACACACACACACACACACACAAACACACACACAAAATTGAGAGTACTGTATGAATGCAAAATTATGATGTAAGGACCTTGTATGTTAATATGTTCATGTCTTAAATCTCTATAGCAATCTATAAATATACAATTTCCCACAATGCATTCTCTATATTCCCACACAACAGAGAGAAACAGTTTTACAGGTCATTGCACCATTATAAATCTAGGTGTTGAGTAAAACGTTATTCATTTATTTCATTTCTTGTTCAAATCACAGAGTTGAACCATTTCATGTGTGTGTGTGTGTGTGTGTGTGTGTGTGTGTGTGTGTGTGTGTGTGTGTGTGTGTGTGTGTGTGCCTACTTAAACATTATTTTCATATTATTTCTTTTTTAATTAGTCTTATTAAGTTAAGTTGGGTTGGATGCATTAATCAAACCTACATTTCTAGTATCTAGTACATAGCTGGACATAACCCACATTTATTTCCATTTGTGAACCTTGACACCCACAAATAAATAGTAATTGAAGAATTAAAAAAAAATTTAAAATAAAAATATGTCCACTCTCACCTGTCCTTTTCAGTTTCTCCCCAGTAATACATGTGTTTTCCACACACTCTGAACACACATTGTTGGAGCACAGGAAACCAGAGCGGCATGAACAGTTTGCATTTGTGGTCAGCGTACATTTCACAGTATATTCTGTAGACAGACAAGAATTTAAACCACAAGACTTCCAGGTGATGACAGTGTTTTGTCTTTTATCCACAGAGTTAAATGCATTGTCACCATCAACTGGTGTTTCACTAGAGATCCACAGAAAGCAGGGTTAATTCTATCATTTTTTTCTAAATCAAACCAATTTCAGAAATTACCTTGTTGGCATGACCGGCATTCCTCACATCTGTCAAACATGTTCCGTCGGTCCGAGAAGTAACCCTCCTTACAAGGGCTACAGACAGTTTGTTGGTGCGCTGTGCAGTAATCTTTTAAATATGTACCTTTAAAAAGAGAAACAAATTAAATCAGTCACTCTCAAGAATTTAAAAAACATTCACACAATGAGATGAATGAGTTCAACAGATTTACATAAACTATAACTTTTTTTTGTGATCACATTTTTTTATTTAAACAGCTAAACAAAAGTGCAAAACATTGATATAGATGACAATATACATAAAAGTGCACTACAGATACCAAAGAAGGCACAGTGAACCTTCTCCACAATCCTTCCTTGCAATAAAATATTTCACTCCGAAACAAATAGAGAAAATGGAGGGAGACACAACAAAAACACAACAGCAAGAACAACGTCTGCAGCTCACAAACAAGACACACAGGCAGACACAGACAAACACACAAACAAACAAACAAACAAGATGCATTGAACAAACTATAATATTATTTTTAAAGTTTACCTGGGGAACACAGGTCACAGCATTGCCCATCTACCTCATCCTGGCCATCAGCACAGCCTGCGGTGTATTCTAAAGTCCAAATACTTAAAACACATATTACTGCCAGGGAAAGGCTCCAAGCAGTCATTATGACCAGTGCTCTGCTCATGGTTCCTCAGGTACCTCAGGGTTTTATCTTGTTTGCTGACGTCAGTGTGCGATGGGACTGTGGTTAGATCACAGAGAGACTGTGTGACACATGTGTGGTGTAGATCAGGAAGTGAAAGACCAATTGTAAGCTACTAGCACATTATTCAACAACAGTATAAACTGAATAACAAAAGTAGTTTATTTAATTTTTTGGCATTCATTTTACTGTTTTTTGTCTCTTGATATTTAATTATATTGGGAAATGTTATTTTATATAGGAGGGGAGCCTAGTGTTTGCAGACAGGTGATGTATGATGTTTATGAAATCAGCTTGTCGTCACTATTATGGATCTGTCTTTTAGAGGCTTTCCTATAAAGCATGTGTTGGTGTTGAAGGTGTTGGTTCAGGTTTTGTAATGTCAAACACTTCTGCAGAAACTGTGGGTAAAGCCACTTACACACTCCAGTAGCACTACAGAAACCTGAGCAAACCAGTAAACTATGATACGTGGCTGTAAATAATGCAGTCAAAATACCAAAGACAGTTTTAGTTTTTTTTATTGTGCAGTCTAATTGCTGTAGGCACAAATTATTTGCTGTACCTTGTAGATCTAGTTTTCTGCTGCAGAAATCTACCGTTTGACTTGCTCTGATGGAGAGGACGAGGAGGAACGTTGAGGATCTGATGTGTCTTTTAGTTAACAAATTGTTTGTTACACAAGACATTACATCAGCAATGATCCTCCAGTCAAATGACATTGTGAACAGAAATAATCAGTAAGTCACATAACAAGACATTAAGAGGCCAGTAAACTGAAACAGAAGCAATTACAATATTCTGAATATGTCTCAGTTTGGTTCCTGGAAACCCGGTCCTATAGGGTGAGGATGCAATAAAACATTTGTATAATATAATTAAATCTAAATGCATTAAGGGTTTCCCCAACTATTCAGCAGAATCACCAAAAACTACATTTAAATCACTAGAGGGAATAAGGTTTGAAACAAAGAATGACATGCTCGTAGTCTATGATGCAGGAAAGTTCATACAAAAAATGCATTATGATGTGCAAAGAATGTACTACTGTTAACTAACTGTAGGTGTAGTGTGATTGGGTTTTGTTGACATTTGATGCAGGACGGGGAAGTTTCCTGGTAAATGCAACACTGTTGAGTAGTACTCAACTGAGTACACAAACTGAATCATCAACCGTTTAGAAAATCAATTAAATCTAAGTCAGTTATGAAGCAAACGTGCCAAACATTTGCTGGTAACAATTTGTCAAAATGTGGGGATGGGTTGTTTTTTTCTCTGTAAAATCATTGTAAGCTGCTGATCCAGTTATACTGTGCAATAATCCAATTTGTTTTCTGCATGTCCATCACTGCATTTGAGGAATCAACAGTCAAGACTGCACAAAAACAATGGGGCCAGCCTGCCCTCCATTCAGTTGTTATACAACTCACTTGTTTTAGCTACAGAGTGATACATCTAATTTCTGTACAATCTTTGTTGGAAGTCGCAAAGCTAGGTAAGATCCCATCGGCTAGATAACTCTTTCTCCAACTTTGGTCAGTACAAGGCAGGATTAGCTGGGAGACTTCTTCTAAACAAGGGTGCACTTGTGGAATACTGCAGAACAGGGACATGGAAGTAGTTCTTTTGTAGATTATGGTGAACTAGTGTGTGTTGTAGCAGTGTTTTGCCATTGAGAACGAGCATGCTAGCGCTAGCATGTTAGCTCATGTTAGCTCAGGCTAGTTACGTAGAAAGCCGTGCAGATTTTAAACAGCTCACCCGGAGACTGAAGCCAGAGGACATTCAGAAACCTGTATCTCACTCAAAACAGGATGGATAGCTTTTGTCCAAGTTTGTATGTGTGTGGAAGAATCAGAGACACAAAAATAACACCCCAAATCCCAGAAAAAAATGTTTTTTCATAATATGGGCACTTTAAGATGCTTCAGGTTGAAGGTGGAGTCATATGAAGCTGAAAGGAGGTTGGTTGCTGGCCAGCAGAGGTTGCACTGCACGGTTATATTTTGTTCTTCCTGTTTCTTTAATGTTTGAATTTCCAAGACAGAAACGCATTCCTGCCCTAACTCTGTTGTTCCGGCTCTATCTCTACCTCTATCAGGGATCACGCAAAAAGCTAATTTATTTTCATAATATGGGCACTTTAAAATACATAAATAGTCAGGGATGAAACAATAAAGCCCAAAGATGTATTTCCATTGTGGTCCCTATAAAGAGCAGGGGGAAAAGACAAGTGGCAGCAGATCATACATCAATCATTCATCAAACATTAAACCAATTCATCCAATAATAGGTAATGACTATGATTGGCCATACTTTCAAACCCTGTTTAAAATTGCCTATTCTTCTGGCTGTCTTGTACCAGGTAACCGGTTCCAAAGGGTAGTTCCAGCATAAAGAAAAGACTGTTTGTCCAGATTAGTCTTAGATCTGGGGGGTGCAAAATCTGTTATAGCTACCCCTAGTGGAGTACCTTTAAACTGTACCATACCCAACTGCATCTGAGACACTTGATCCTTAACTTGTAACCACCCCACCCTTTCAAAGTGGGAAGATTCCAGATGAGTTCAACAGAATCTATATAGAAAATCTTTGGGTTTACATTACCTTTGGCTCCTGTAGTGCAAACTTTTTTATACCACACCATAAATCAAGTAATCATGACATAAACAACAGACCAATCTATAAAAAAAAAAAAAGATTGGTTCCAGCCTGTTGTTGTTGAGCCTTATCAATGTGCTTTGTTTTCAAGAGAAACATTGATGGATACTGTCTGATAACTCTGATGGTGTCCACAGTGACTCATTCTAAAAGCTTGCAAAAGTAAGTGATTCATATTGACGCGTGACTTGTGACCTATACATTTTATACAGGAGAGCCACATGTTTGCTGTGGTCTTCATATGCATGAATTCTGTGTTTTGCACTTCATGTTGTAGAAGGGGTGTTAGTCACCTTTAGATTATAGCGCAATGAATAGTAACACCCAAACTGTAAATGTTTGTGACATCCCCCAGCTGAATTCTCACCCATCAAAACCTCATCACATGTGGGCTGTACCACCAAATGTATCAGACACCTTGCTATCACTCACACTCACTCACAACCACATGGTCGCATGTTTGAAACCTCCTTCAGGATGTGAAATAACCATAGACGTTGTTAAATGTAATTCTCAAGTGTAAATCGTCATTGTGTAGCCGCAAAGGGCTTAATAGACACTACAGACAGCTGGATTTCCCTTTACAATGCACTGCACAAGTACCACCCACTCTGTGGGCATTGTGGTGTGGGTGAGTGGAAGACTTGTGCTGTCCCTTGTTGTAGCTGATTATTCAATGTGATAATATATAGGGTTATGGTGTGACACTTTATTTCACTGAATACAGGAGTAAAGGAAGGTATCACCCAATAAAGATCTTTCTCCCTTTTGAAATTAGACAACCAGAGAACCAACAGAGCAAAAATACAATAAAGTATCCACTGCTTTTGGAAGATTTAATGTGTTATTTTTCTTAAAGGGGAACATTGAGTTCTACACATCAAGGTCTGTTTGCAGGTCTTGTGCACTAACTACTACTAACAACTAAACGTTGTTTTACAGTCTTTTTGTGGCTCCACAAGGAGCTGTAAGAAATAATAATAATAAATTACCAAAGGGATGTCACTTGAGGCACTTCAAGAAGGAAAGAATTGATCTTACCAGACCTCTATAGCCCAATGTAAAACCCCAGTTTAAGAATGTATGTTATGTATTATCCGTTGGTGGCGTTAATTCTTGTTCATCAGTCAGTTAAGTTGCAGCTTTTTCTACAAAAAGCAGAGGGTTTGGTTAGGGTGTTGAATATTTCTTGGAAACCACACAGTCACTTCCTGGATCACTGACATTTACTGGAGGTATGTGCAGGGACTGTTTCCAGTGTACATTATTTGCATACTCTCTGTAACAAATGCTCAGACTCAATTTGGTAGTTTAGTTACAAAAGGCAACTATTTATTCATCCACTCTCAGGACATCACACTACAAATGGAGAACAAATATCAGAGACAAAATATTTAACAAAAAACTTGCTTTACAGAGTCACATAGCAACTACTTTGTTTCTTGTTTAAACAGTGAAGAAGTAGTAGTACAAGTACATGTACTCAAGTACTATACTTTATGATACTTTATCCTTCACTACATTTCACAGGGCAACATTGTACTTTTTTCCAACATTTATTTGACAGACACTGTAGTTACTTATCAGATTGTGTACACAAAAACTAAACTTTTTGTCTTGTAACCTCTCAAATAAAAGCTGTTGTTAGCACTTTCAACAAAGGGACATTTCCCCTCTAACTTCTCACATTTAATTTAAATACCTATTCAAAGTCAACATTTCACCGGCCCTTAGGTTGGGAACCGTTGGACTAAACTAGCTGACTGTATATGAACAATATAACAAGCTCCACCTTAAACAGCAACATCAGTAAAATCCTGCCTTCACATTGCTGCAACATTAACAATCTAAAACAAACTAAATGATAAAATATTATCAATTTTTCTGCAGAGTAGGCCTACTTTTACCTTTCATATTTTCTGCAGTACTTTTACTAAAGTAGGATTTTTAGGACTTTTACTTGCAACCAGATGTTTTTACATTGCTTTATTGATACTTGTACTTAAGTGAATGCTTCCTCTAGCACTGTTTCTAAATGAGAAGTTTATTTTTTCCCTGAAGTGTTCCAACAGAGGACGCTGTCAAAGGAATTAATGAGTTGGAACCAAACTGCAGCTTTTTCCAAATACATTCTACTATTCTACTTTTAATCTGATATCTTAGCGAAACATAAGTGAATACAAATAATGAGGGCAGGCTTTCATAACTCCTTTGACTCCACTGATTTGGGGAAAGTCTCCAGTGAAGTCAACAACCTGAAATGCACAACATCAATCTTTCCAACTGCTGAGACAAAATATGAGAGGAAGTACCTCTCAGTGGGAAAATCCCCCAACCCCACACACCACTGAAAATATGTTTTTTACTGTTCTTAGCTTTACAGATCTGCAACCAGTGGAACAGAATTGAATAAACAAAGCATGACCAAAAATAGACAGTAAGACTGCAAGAAGAAAGTAAAATGTTTTCTAAAGTTCCCCAACAGTTCATTGTTCAATTGTATTGATTGTTTACCTTTACTGTATATTTCTCAGAAACTTGTCACATGCCCCATCAAACCAAATCATATTATATAACACCATCAAACACACACATCAAAAACATATGTATATGTGCACTTTAGCAAGAGTATTAAGGATTGTTACTGTAATATATAATATTAAGGTATTTAGTAGCATGATCTCTATGGTTATAACAAAAAAATACATATCCAAATTAGTATTAAATATTAACGTCACACAGAAAGTGACAGAAAGTTAAGCAAAATGATCTTAATTAAGAAAGCAAAACATCTATTTTTACATCCTTACTGCTACCTTTTACTATTTAACTTTAAATTGGTCTACAGTTAAATAGCCAAAAGTGAGGTATGATTTAGACAAATCTTTTACATAATTTGCCCAATATTCTATTCAACAAAAAACTAAAGTATTAACCACAATGCAGATTGTGAATACACCTGCTACAATACAGATACAGTAAATAGTTTTTCTGATGTTTTTGTTTATGAAAAACCTACAATATAAGTAAATATAAGTCAGTCAGAAATTATTCATATGACAATGTAAAAATTCACAGTCTTAGTTGACAGCTTCATCACCTCAGTGATCCCCTCGACACAGTTTGAGAGAAGACAGACTGCCATCGCCGCTTTCCTCAACTGGCCTCCGACACAATGAGTCATTTTCTGAAAACAAACATTAAAGCATAAGTAAAAACAAGTTTTTATTTACAACACAATTTATATCCACAATTAATATCAATATTCATATCCTTGTCTTTCAAAAAGATATTTGGCACGTGGCACAGAGCCAAAAATGAAGAAGCAAAGGTGGGCAATATGAGGTGAACCATATGTTTCCTACAACAGTGAAAAACATTCAGATTCATACTAAGAATGAGAATAATATATTTCACTTTAACATGCACAAGGTATGTTCAAAGGAATACATTTGATAGGAAATGTGCTTATTCATTTTCTGGCCAAGATTTAGATGAAAAGATCAATACCTCTTTCAAACACAAGAGTGGTATCAATCTTCTCATATAACTCTGTCAGCAAGCAACAAAATACCAAATATTTCCAAAAAATGTCCACTATTACTTTACATGCAGAAGTGCTTTACTTTTAATCCTGCTACATACTTGGTAGTACTGCTGTTTGAGGAGTAATGTGCAGCTTGCAGGTCACAGCAGTCAGTACAAGCAGTCCAATAATTCCAAAAATTAAGAGGGTCATACCTAAACAAGAAACACCAGCTACAGGTTACTTATCATTAATTTCATGAGGTTGTGTCGTAAAACAGACAGCTGCAAAGTGGTACCTGTACCAATGTAGTTGCCTGTGTCGGAAGGGGGGTCCCTTGAGGGTCTTGTGTGTGCTGGAGCATCCACGGTGGTGGTGGTACTGTGCATCCTCGGAGTGTGGGCCCCCTCAAGTGGCTCCTTGGATGTTGACCGTGTGATTAAAGAAACATGTTTGTTTGATGTGGGGGGTGTAGTGTCGTCAGGTTTCAACTCCGGATTACAGATGACATTTGAGGTTCTGGTTCCAGGAATTTTCACTCCTGATTTACATCTATAATGAAGGTTACATTATACAGCTGTAAACAACAGGTAACTACTTTAGACATTATTGAGATCAAATTTGTTCATATAATGTGTGTGCGCTATAATACAGTGGACATACTCTCTCCATTTTTTACAGGGCGAGTTGATTTGTGTGCTGAAATATCCATCATCACACTTTAAACATTCTGGCAAGGAAAAATAATGGATCATTAAAAAGACCATTTCTTTTATATACTGTATGCAGTGTTGGGTGATCCAGCTCTGTACCGTTATTGTTTAGTCCAAATCCAATGTCGCATTTGCAAATGGAAAAATCACTCTCAGAGGGAACAAATTCTCCACGACACTGGCATTTTCTGTTCGTCTCTTTTGTGCACTTCTCTTTAACAACACTTCCCTTTTCTACAACAAGAAAACACATCAGATCACATTAGACTTTAAAACCAGCCAGTATACATTCAGAGAAAAGAGAAAGAAACTTTCTTCTTCTGCACAAAGCTAACCAGTTTGATGCAACATGTTGGCTCTATTAACACATTCAATAGTAATTCTTTAAATGTAGGTTTCTCAGCTATTGCTCGCAGGATTGTTTTTTGTTTACTTTTAGTTTCTTGTAAAATACATCAAACCAAAAGCTTCAACACTTACTGTCATTACACCTTGTACATGGTTTGCAGTATTGGGAATCATTTTCTTCAGGCTGATAATTTTCATCGGGACAGATTTCACAGCCAATTCTTCCTCCATGAACAAATTTAAGTCTCTGACCTTGATTTACATTAAGAGGGAGTTGTAAAGCCAAAATCATTAGTATATACTACAGCATTATGCAGAATGAGTTTAGTACAATAAAGTCACACTTTACCTTTTGGACAAGTCTGAGCTTCCAAATCAACAATGAGTTGGTAAAACGTTAAAGTGAATATAAGCAGTTTCAGCAGAATCATGTTCAACCTTCAGTGCCGACAAGCGCCTCTGAGTGTTTCCTGTGTGGAGCACCACAGAGAATAAGACAGAACGGAACTAGACTGGGACACCACCACCTTATTAAGACATGAAAAACCCACGTGTGTTTAAAAAAAATATATACATGAATCAACTGAGTACCAACAATTTTGCTTTTACAGCTGCACACTATAAAAAAATTTTTTTAACACAATTTGGGTCAATCGTGGAACACACAGTACTGGGTCAATCTAGCAAAGACCCTTATGAAAACCACTGGATCACCAATAACACCCAAAGCATTTGTTATTATGACCCAATTTTAGTTATCAAGGAGTTGTTGATTAAATTTGTATTATTGATATTGGGTTATTTAGCCCTACCAATATGTGGTAATTTTGATCCAATAACAATGTCATCTTTACATTACTGTTATAAACTGTCATTTTTGATGTCATCAATAGGAGTGAGGATACTATACGCCCAATTATAACATCTTACTTAAAACACTAAACAAAAAAAAATGAAAATAAGGAAAACAATAAAGATGATAATGATGAGATGATAATATGTTAAAGTAAGATACTATCTTATCTATTTTCTGCTGAGATAATGGAGGAAAAATGCTTCTTTCTCATAGGTGCCTGTTACACACACACCACTAATGAATTAGTATTAGTTTTAGAATTAGAATCAGTAATTCAAATGTTTAAACAGCCTACATTTCTTTTAACGATATATATTTTGATGATGGTAATTGACAAATCATTATTGTTTGTTTGTGTTTGTTTGGGGTAGGGTTAGGGTTAGGGTTAGATAATAATAATATATTAATAATTACATGTTTTATATATATATATATATATATATATATATATATATATATATATGTGTGTGTGTGTTTTTATGAGAATGTTATAACCTATAATAAAAGCAGCATTTAAGAGCTATTTTGGCATGTGTATTACCCTTTATCTGGGCTTTTTTTATTCTTTCAGGAAAATAGGCAAAAGCTCTGTGGTTTAACTATCGGAAACTATGCAGCTTTATGTTTTTTGCCAGTAAGAACATGACAGTACATTTTGCATAGGACTTAAAGAGCACCTGGAAATAACCACATATACTTGATAACTCTGCAAGATACAACCACACAAATGCAAGCTCGCTTTCAGATAACGGATGTTGACAATACACCTCGCTCAAGTTTTAACTGGCTGTTGCTCAGTTCTTATTAAGTCCATGCTCAAGGGACTGGTTGTCATCTTGATACACTATTAACATAAACCAATTTAACAAATCTAAAAAGTAAAAAATAAAGCAGCTTACATGATGTGATGACTCATGCTGAGCTGTCATCACTGAAATGTTGTTCATTTGATGGCCAAGTTTCAAAGTGAATTTCTATATTTGCCAAGATTTGTATCAGTAGAGAAGACCATTGTTTGTCTCTTTCTGGCATCACAGAAGGATTTAATCAGACTGCTAATTCCGTGATTTCTAACTTTATCTATAAAGACATTTAGCTCCTGAGACAACATCAAAAGCAGCATCAAAAGAAAACCAACTCCATGACAAAGCATGTCAGGGAAGTGGAACTTTAAAAACTGTGGCAAGTTTCCTTTCTTTGCTTTGGACAACCCATAGAAGTCCTAAAGTAAAGACTGTTATGTGACTGTGCACACTGATGTAGTGATGTATTTGTCACTAATGAGTCTTTGGACTAATAATAATTATAATAAAAGTGTAAATTGTCCCACCTAAACTAACTGGAGTCTGTAAACGAAACGCCTACTTAATCTTAAAAAGAGGGCTAAGCAATTGTGCTGATTGACTGTTGGTGTGTGGGGCCTTTTTGCTTACTTTCAGTCTACCATATAATTATTGTCTATTGTTTGCCTGTATTTCTTGTGTTGTTTACTTGTTTGTGTGTTTTTGTTTTTTGCTGTTATTGAAGAAAATGCTGCTGCTGTAATAAGAAAATTTCCCCGTTGTGGGATAAATAAAGTATAATCTAATCTAATCTACATGTGGAATGAATGTTGTTTACATACATTAGGAGTTTTTATTTTGTGCCCTTAAATTCATTTTTTATTTACAGAACTTCAAATGGACATTATGACATGAGACTAAGACTCATGTCTCAGACTTCTCATCCTCAATACCAGTACACAGAAAACAAATTTATAATGGGACTATTTTACTCACCACATGCTGAGTAAAGCCTGTACAACAAAAAAGTTAAAAAAAAAAAAAAAAAAAAACACATAGACAGCAATTGGCATTTAGTATCAAATCTTTTAGATTTAGTGTTCTGACTTGGCTTAAATATGCATAAATCTACATAAATTTTGAATTATAAAAACGGTGTACATTCAGTTCTTGTCCTCAGTTCTCATCAACTGAAATATATTTCAACTGCACAAAGTCATTGCAAAACTATTTTATACAATGAGCTAGAAAAAGTCCTCAAAGGATTTTAAAAGTCCTGTAAATATCAGTGTGTTTAGTTATTGTTTAAGAATTATGTTACTCAAAGAAGATTACATTTTTCAATTTTATTATATTTAACTACAATCATTTGTGTATTTGTTGAGTCAACATAGTGCTTTACAAAACATTTGACAAAACTGCTGTTATCCCCAAAACCTCAAACTTTCTGTAGGGGAGGTAGACCAAGTCCGTCCATTTGTTGTGGGACATTGCTGTGAATAGTATGCAAAATAATTTGTGTGTTAGTCTTTTGCTGCTTAGTGTTGAAAGTTTGGTGTACAGAGCTGAGGAGAAAGTATTTGTGGCTCTAGGATTGTTATCCGTTCCTTTTTTTATTTTTAACTGCGTACTTCTGAAATCTGTAGATAAGTTAAGTTAGCACCCAAACAATGGTTGTCAAGATCACTGTCAAGATGGCACAACACACAATGTGCCAGTGGACACACACATTAACGGCATGGAAATGGACTCATGCAATTTAGGTTGTGTGGTGTCTAGCACAAAAATGCTGGAGCTTTGAAAAAAATATTTACATTTAAATCATTGTTCATTACTTTGTCACTGGCTGACAGTATTTATTAATTATCCCATCAATACCCAGCTCATAAAAGTAGGCTACAGATAGTACATGAATCTGAATCACCCATATTACCTCAGGCTGACACTGAACTGACTTACCTGAAATTTTATATAAGTAACCTGTGGATTTTGTCTAAATAATAAACGAAATGACAACCACTGTTTGTTATTTGGTCAGTGTAGTCATGTCAAATTTAACCCTTTTTATATTAATTTCATAAAGCCTTATAATCAGTCAGTATGCCGTTCTAAAAGAGCTAAATTATCATAGTATAATTATTCCAAGTTTCATTATACCTTGTCTTGAATGTGTGTAATTTCCAAAGGATCCAATAGATGACGGTAATAGGACTCTGGCATGCAGTGCTTTTAACATTAGAAGAAGAAACTTCTCACGAATCACGACTGCAAATTCTGTAATGCGACATGTCGAAAAACAAGCTGAATGAAATACGGCACTGAGCAATACTTGATGTTGTTTAGTTGTTGTTAAAAGAGAAACTGTGACATCAGGCTTTTATCCAGTAAGTGCCAAGCAGCCACTGTTTATCCGTATACTATCAATTTACTCTTTGACGCTTTTTGTACTGAAACATGTCTTGTACTGTACCAAATACCATTCATAATTGGGTTTTCCTTTGTGAAACAAGGATCTACACTAACCGCATTCTGTTACAGCGGGTTTGTCTAGTGATCCTGCCCCAAAAAAGCGATGCTGGTCACCGTGTTCTGCGCGCCAACGGATCGCCCAGAAACCACCTTCGCCCTTGATGTGTCCCCAGAGCTGGAGCTGAGAGACTTTATAGCACTTTGTGAACTGGAATCAGGAATCCCAGCTGGGGAAATTCAGGTAAGACCCAGGTTAGCTGTAGCCATAGAGCTAACTTAGCTATGAGCTAGCTAACTGACTTGCTAGCATGAATCGTACTTTTGCTGTTTTGATGGACGGGCTGTTGCGAAACTTTGTGTATTAATTGCAGACACACGTACCGCCCCCAATGGTTATTAACGGCTACAAACAGTCGGCTTAAGTGGGTAGCTAGCCTAAACTTAACTGAAAGTCAAACTATTTAAGCTAACTGTTGGCAGGCTAGTTAAAGGCTCGAGGACAATTGTTAGGCTAGCTAAAGATAATCAAACTTACCGCTTTTAAAAATGCTTTATTTTTTTGGAAAACTTTTGCATGTAGCTAGGGGGTTGTCTTCCTTTTCCCAATCAATACAGCTTGGTCTGTTATGAAATATGTCTCTGGGAAAAACAGAAACACACACAGCGGGAAACAAAAAGTGAAGGTGAAATATGAACCTGAAACAAATAATTGACACCAAGTAAAATAACTTTGTAGATCTGGGTTAAGGCAGTAATCGCAATCAGGAAGACCACCGAATTGGCCAGCCAGTGAAACTATAGCTATATAATTTACAGACTGGTTAACTTATTGAAAATTAGAGTTTGCAAAAGGATGTGCCACCTAATGACTGCAGCATTTTGAAACAATTGTACAATTTCAGCTAATTTAATATCTTATCTGTGTTAGCATGCTTAGCTTATTCAGTCGGGGATTCAATATTCACATAAAAAAACAACACAAGCATAATCTTTAAATCTTCTGTATGATGATATACAATTTAATTCTGTATTTTTCCATAAACAGATCACATATGTAGAACAGCCCCTAAAAGACCCCACTCGTGCCTTGGGGACCTATGGTGTTAAGGATGGAGATGTGGTGGTTCTCAGGCAAGCTGACAGAAGGCCCCCACCAACTCAGCCAGCCTTTCCAGGTAACACACATTTGTTGAAAATGATATGAAAGGGAGATCGCGCTGAGGGTTGTTCCATGGATTGATGTTTTTCCACAAGAAGGCGGATGATGGGTTGACTTTGCGTAGGACTTGAATTGAGAGTACAGAAATAGGTAGGAATGAAACAAAAACAACAATGCTGGAATTCACCATGTTGTTTTACATCCAAATACAGGTATTCAACCTGTATTACTGCTGGTAGTTCTAGTTAGTGACCATGATCAAAAGTATAAGGGAAGTAAGTACCGGTTACAGTAAGGAAAAAGTGTTGACTTAAAATCTAGGGACAACACTATTCAAAAGACATAAAAGATATTTGCATTATAACAAGGACTTTCAAAATGAACGCGATAAAAACGATTTAACACGTTCTGTAATTTGGGCCTTGGGAAGCTCCATAATTTGTGAAATTAGGACAGCAGTAATGTGGATGGCTAGCAAAAACCATAAAATGTTCCGTGATAATATCAAGGGGATCACCAAACCGGCCAAACTTGTAAAATATTCCTCTGAAAGTACATTTAGAACAAATTAAAAAAATTGCAATTAATCGTAAGTTAACTATGGACAATCATGTGGTTTGAACATTTTAATTGATTGACAGCCCTAATTATATAACCTCTCACTAATTAACCTTTGTGCTTCTAAGGTCTGCCCCATATTGACTTTCGTTCCATCACAATCCCTGGCACATCTTCAACTAGTCAACATGGTGCCATAAGGCCGCAGCATCCGGCTTCACAGCAGCCGCCGCAGCCTCAACAGCAGCCACAGCGCACGGCACAACCTTCCACGCCAATGGCCTTTCGTGGCTCCTCTCCTCAGGGGCTAGATGACCCTGCCTTACTCCAGCAAATGCTATTATCCAATCCACATGAGCTTTCACTTCTCAAGGAGCGAAACCCGCCACTTGCTGAGGCCCTGCTGAGCGGAGACTTGGGTAAACAAAAAAGCAGTTGTTCTCATATGCCACAATTTCTGTTTATGGCAGATTTGAATCGATCATGCTAGTGTAACTATCTATTTCCTCAGAGCGTTTCACCAAAGTGCTGCAGGAGCAGCAGCAGGATCGAGCCAAGAGAGAGCAGGAGAGGATCAGACTTTTGACTGCTGATCCTTTTGATTTGGATGCCCAAGCTAAGATTGAGGAGGACATCAGGTATGGGGCAGAGACCGTAGATTTTGTTGACTACTTGTAAATATTCACAACACATAATACCCCTCATCTTCAGCATGTTACAGCTCAGTTTTACTTCCGTAACCACTTATTGTGGTGTAATCATTTTTAATATAATGAATTTTCATGACTTTGACTGTACAATTTATAACTTACATTAGGACAAGAAGCTTCTTCCCCAAAGTTAAGCAGCATGTTTTCATTCTTAAAAAAAAAGTCTTACCCTTTGGATTTGTGCACATTCCAGGCAGCACAATGTGGAAGAAAACATGACCATTGCAATGGAGGAGGCCCCAGAAAGCTTTGGACAGGTGGTTATGCTCTACATTAACTGCAAAGTCAATGGGCACCCTGTGAAAGCTTTTGTTGACTCAGGTAATGAGCATTAAATCCTGATCCCATGTGTAGTAGTAGCAATTTTCCAGCCATAAACGAGAATGCTACTGAGATGTTGGTGTGCTACTTTGTGGTTTAGTTTTTGTATGTTGCTTAACAGATGAACAAGATGTGTTTACGTTCTCTGATTTGATTCACACAAGGTTGCATGTGTGTAAATTATAATTGATTTCAGTCACTTCTATCTGTGATCTCATTCCCCTTATTATCTTTACAAAACAAGAGTAACCTTATTCTGGAGCACAGAAATATGATACACTTGCTGTACCATTTTTGATTTTACACCACATTATATTACCCTTTTCATTGCATAGGCCATGTTTTGATTATCGTTTGTTTGGTAAGCATTAAACATTATTGTAGAGTTCTGACATTCTTCGTTTTTAGGAGCCCAGATGACCATCATGAGCCAAGCATGTGCTGAGCGCTGTAACATCATGCGGCTGGTGGACCGTCGCTGGGCTGGGATTGCCAAAGGAGTTGGAACCCAGAAGATCATTGGCAGAGTTCATTTGGGTGAGTGTTGGGTTTCTTGATCAAAGCTGTATTATAACGTCAGACTAGTTCCCAAAAAAAACATGAAGGTTTGGTATTTCAATTTTTGCTGAACAAACGTTGCAGTTTTAAAAATGTGCTGAATGTTTATATAGATAGATAGCTTAGCACAATTACTGAATGTAATTCTTCCTTGTCACTCTCACCCATAGTTATGGTTTATTCCACTGTTGTGAGTTTGTTCAATGTGTGGTTATAAAATGGCTTTGTAAGCAACGCTAGTTGTACAAATACAAAGTAACTTACTGCAGATATCCACAAACTACCTTAACTTTCTATTCAACATGCCTTTTTAAAACTGCACACAGAGATATACAATGGTGTTAAAGATTGTCGGACTCTGGGTAGGCAGAATCATTTTCCCTTGATCTATTCCTTTAACTGCATCCGTATTCAAGCCTTTGCATGACATTTCAGCGTAGGTTAAATTGTGTTGTCTCATTGTGCTCATGTAGCTCAGGTCCAAATAGAGGGGGACTTCCTTCCTTGTTCTTTCTCCATTCTGGAGGACCAGCCAATGGACATGCTGCTTGGCTTGGATATGCTGAAGAGACATCAGGTGTGAGCCCCTTTTTACCTGATCACAGTGTGCAGTATAGTGTCTGGTTGCAATTAGTTACATAATATTTCCATTGTTTTGTTGCCTGTATACTGAGTGTAAAGGAAGGTTGAATGTGTTTTTTCTCATAGTGTTCGATAGACCTGAAGAAGAACGTGCTTCTAATAGGCACTACAGGCACTGAGACTCGCTTCCTGTGTGAGGCCGAGCTGCCAGAGTGTGCCCGGCTGGCATACGGAGCAGAAGGGCGTGAAGACGCCCGTCCAGATGAGACCGGTGACAGAGAACTGGCAGAGGCACTTCAGAGGTCCATACAGGAAAGTGGTAAGAAACAGTCTCCCATCACTGCACTTTAGCCTGTTTTTCATTAAGCTTGTTTCAGCTCAGTTAGAACCACATTTGCATGAGCCACTTAAAGCTTCTTACTCTCAACCCCATTTATGCAGTCATCTGAATTTTCAGTCACATGATCACTTTATGTCATCACCTCAGCAAATTAAATGTACTTCAGAATAAGATGAGGTCAGGAAATTGAGAGATGTCTATCAGGAAAATGTAAGCACATATAATAAAAGAAGATAAATGAGTTCATGGCTAAGATCAAGTTCTTTAGGCCTAAAGGGAAACACTCATGATTAGGTTTGGGTTTATTTGTTGCTTTATTCTGTATGTAGAGTTGCCTTGGGTTATGTGAAACTTAAAACCAAATGTATTGTTATGATTTGAAACTATATCTATATGCAGTGTTGGGAAGGATAGTTTCAAAACCTATTTCGTTACAGAATACATGCCCAAAAATGTAATTTGTAACATATTCCATTACTCAGATTGAGTAACATAACGGAGTATTTCCACATTGAATTGCATTTTAGAAGTGTAGGAATGCGGCCATCAAATACTGTTTACTAAACATGCCTATTATGGTGTGTTTTTCTATTCCAACTGGTTGAATGTGTACATGAACAAGCGGAGACAATTTGTAGTCCCGAACTGCATAGCCTCATAGCAATAGCTTGAATGTAATGGCTGTTTATTATTAAGTTACGCACTAAAGCTTTAATTGTGCCAATACTGCATTAGGAGACATAACACAGAGTGATCTTCTGTATCCGTTTGCCAACTTTTTAGCTGCCTTTTGTGGGTGTGATAGCCATTTACTGTGTATTTAAACGCCTATATTAATCAGAAATTAGAAGAAAACCCTTAATTGCTGTTGCCTCCATTAACACTTAATGAAGTAATCGTTGCTAATCAACAGTAATGAGTGTGTCTAATTGCAGTGTTCAACATGGACTGTTACATTTTGTCAGATTCTGTTAGCCAACAGTGCAGATGGATCTCTGAAAGAGTGAGAACCGCATTTTAAAGCCCTCTACAAAGACAAAATTAAAGGGACATCTAGTGCCAATAGAGAAACGTAGGTGGTTTTTGTGTAAGCAGGACCGTCTTCCACAGTAAATAAGTAAGATCCTACAGCAGCAAGCATGAACTGTTCCATCACTACTAACAATGTTGTGATATATAGTTACATAATCTGTGATAGTTTATCCATATCTCCCACTCCTACATGGGTGTAAAAGTAACTGTCCCGAGGTTAACTATAAGCAGAAAGTGGTGCTTTCTCCACCAGTTGGAGGTGTGTTAGTATTTGAGATTGTCAAAACTTAATCATGTTAGTGTTTCCCTTTAATGCTTTTAACATTAACATATGTGCTATTGCTATTGATACACTCAGTCGTTGTTATTGTTTCCATCAGCCAGTCATGTCCGGTAATGGCTGCACATTGCAAGTGGAATTCAAACCATAAGCAGCAGCAGAGTTGCAATGGATTTGTGGGAATTACAGCGGCCATGTTATGAAATGAGGCAATCCTCCATTAGAGAAGAAGCATCAATCAGCTGTTGAATCAGTTTTAGTCTTGATAATCATGTTTTACTGACATCACCTCAGTTGAGTTTTCTGAGGTTCAGTGATGGGTTATGTGATTACACTGTGACCTCTCTGTCAGGAAGTAGGCTCCGGCTGTTTTTGGATGACACTTTTCACATCTGTGTGTGTGAAAAGGTTGATAGGTTGTTGCATGCTCTGCGTGTGTGACTGCTAACTTTCTCCGTCCCTCTGCATGATGTGTGTGGTGTGCGCCCTAACCCCTGAGCAGGACAGCACTGATGCATTTGGAGACCACTGGAGAGGGCCCTACCAACCAGGTACTACAAATTCACAAGTCCATTGCCAGTGCTGAGCCCATTGCTATTTATGTCTTTTATTTTGCTGTTGTTTTGCTGCTGGATTGGTTAATTGATGTTGTACTTTTTGTCTCTACGTATTTATTCTGAATACTTATAACTGTTAAAAACAGTCAAAAGTAGCACAAGTCACAAACGATATGTGCCACGGGTATTCAAGAATTTTTAAAGAGTTTTAGTAAGGAAGTGTGTGTTTTCGGTTGTTTCCTTAAATGCATATTATGCAAAGTAATGCTTCCAGATTCATTCCCAGTTATATTGTCTCTTACAATAGACACTGCAGATGGACAAACTACCTCACCGCAGCCCCCACCATTTACATTACCCAGAACCTTAGACCAAATGTCCTCATCCACCTCCCCTTCCCAAAGCCCTTCCCCTGGCCAGCCCCAAACCCTGGATCGCTCTCAGTCCGCACCGGCCGCCATGGAGCAGGCCTCAGCACCAGGATTGTGCCGGGACCCCCCTGGCCTCCCGGAGATTCCTCTGACTTCGTCCTCAGCAGAAGATGCTTATTCTACACCTCACCAGGTCCATCCTCACCCTCTGCCTGTCCATAGCAACTGCAAAGTGCCCCCTTTACCCAGTCCCTCAACAGATACAGAGGGGTATAATGGGTCAGATGAGGTGATGAACAGTCCCAGGCTCCCCCATCAAGAGGAACTTTCCCCCATTCAACCCATGGAGCAGGAGGCCACTAAGTCTGACACCGCTGATGCCACAGAAGCCTGTCCGAGTGCTCCTGACAAATGTGACTCAGTTGAAATGGAGTCCCCCACTGCCTCCCAGGGCGTGGTGTCCTCTGAGAGGGACCAGCCTGAAGGGGAGCACTGCTCCAGCTCCGACAGCATCCCGTCGTTGGCGGCCGCTCTGATTGAGCTTCACGAGCTGCTGGTGTCCAACAACCTATCTCAGTCCCAAAACCACAGCGCCTCCTGCTCAGACGAAATGGCCCCCGAGCCATGCACCCCAACGCCCAAAAACACCCAGCGTATCCCCTCTACTGCCATCACAGCCGGTGCAGAACCAAGCAATGCCAAAGCCAACGAGGCTGCTGCTGTGTCTGATGAGGGACCATCTAAGTGTCTTGTGTCGGACCTCTCTGGCCACGATGAGCATCTAGGTGGGGATACAGCAGAGACTGTGGAGGGACCAGCGCAGTGTCCAGAGGGCTCCGGACCCGGGGAGAGGAGGGCAGGTAGATGTGGGCAAGATGAAACAAATAACTTTAGCGGGTTTCAGACTGAGCCAGAGGTTCCTCCTGATCCTGCAGGGGATGTGGCGTTCAGGCAACCTCCTGAGGGGCAGCAGGGGAGAGGGGTTGCAGATGGACGTGCTTCAGGCGCCAACACCCCAGACACTCTTGGCCTCCAGACAGAGCACACTTTTCTCAGCCCTCTGTCTATGGCAGTGGGCTCACTTGAGGAAGTCTCTAGCATGTCCTCCCCTTCTACCTCTTCTCTTGCTCAGGCTCCCCAGCTTACATCTCCAGCTCGTATTCTCCCACCCGGGCATTCCTTTATAGAACCATTTCCAGCTGAGCACATCCAACGAATCCAGGCAGCAGGGTTCTCTGCCAGGGAGGCAGCAGATGCACTGGAACAAGCCCATGGGGTTGTGGAGCTAGCTCTACTGGCACTACTAGCCCGCAGTATCACTGTGCCCACCTAGACTCATAACTAGTCATACGAGTCCCCAGCCTCCTAACTCAGCATCTGTTTTATTTATACCTTGTTACTGATCCAGATGTCTCAGTCCCCCCTTTTTTATTTTTTATTTTTTTTTTTAGCAGGGAGCACGTATAAACACAGGGAAATGCTGTCCTTTGGTTTGTCGTACAGAATATCCAAGAACAAACAGGACAACTAGTAATACTTTTCTGGATATTGTATATGTGAGGTGTGTTTGCATGCAGATGTTTTGGGTGGCCACCCATTTCATTGGTTTTTAGAGAATTGGTATGGTAGGCTGATTTTCTTCTTGTTTTGTTGTCCATCGTTGACACATTAAATGCCCAGTGTATGATTGATTCTTTAGCAATTAAACATTATTGTAATTTCCCCTTCAATATGTCAAAACTATTGTTGTTTTAAGTTGTGGAGCATAAATTATGAAAAAAAATCTCAAAATGGAGGAGTGTTACTTCTACTCCCCGTTCCAGAACAGCTCTGTCTGGTGAGCTTTAGATCATTCAGCACAAATATGAATATTTGAAGCAATTTGCTGATAAATAAAGCGCCATGTTGTTGTTTGTAGCCCCTTCAATTCACATATCAGAACACAATGATGGAAAAGCTTCATTGTGGGAACTGCTGCAGTTTAGAAGGTTTGCTCATTTTTTTATCAAGTTTACAAATACTGTCTCCTGATGGAGTGGAACCCCCTCTAGGGTGTCACACTGAAATAAAAATTGAGACACAGGTGTGTTTGTTGGCATTTTTAAATTCAGTGTGTATTACAGAGGTTATCTTGTACTGTGTGTATTATTTTCCACAGTTTGAATGCTTTGCCATGTCTAGATTACAAAACTGTTCATAGCTCCTGTTCAGAAAGACCTTTTTGTGTCAAATCATCAGTGTGTGTGTACCTTGAACACCCATTTTCATTTTGTAATTCATTAAAATATTGCCATGTCAGTACATCATTTAAGAATTTTAATGGCTTTATTTGAGTCATATACCAACAATGTTCAGGCAGATTGAATTATCTACTTTTATCTTGTATGACATTTTAAATTGCAAATAAAATGGAACAAGTATTTGTACACTGTGCGAAATTATTTTGTACTGGTAAATGTCATCATATATATCATCAGCATATCAACATATATATATATATATATATATATATATATATATATATATATATATATATATATATATATATACACACACACACACACACACACACACACACTGGTGCTCAGAAGTTTAGGAACCCATGCTCAAGTTGACTAAAAAGAGGAATAAATAATGCCTTAATTACAAAAATTTGGAAAAATGCAAACTGTATTGTAAATGAATAAATGTTCTTCCTTGTACAGTGGCAGCAGCAACAACAACTGTACTTAACTAAATCAACTGTTTGACAGGAAATGCTAAAAGGTTTTACGTGCGTCTGTGCACATTTTACAAATGCACTAAAACCTTGAAATTGTTATGTCACTGCCAATTAAATTTTATAGCTAAATGTTTTTCCAAAGTTTAATAGTTGACTGCCGAAAGTGATACCTTTTCCTCCGGTTGGTGTGTAAAAAATGAATATTTCCTAATTGTTTTGATCTTCAGTTAGCCTGCAAATCATTTCTTTTTTTGATGATTCATTTGGTCTATAAAATGTATGACAATAGTTAAAAAAATAACATTTTCCCAGAGCCCAAAGTGACATTAAAAAGTTGCTTGTTTTATTCAACCAACAGTCTATAAATTCAAAATATTCAATTTGAATTGGTATTGAACTGGGACACAGCTCGTTAGCTTGAACTTTAAGAAAAAGAGCCACACCTGGTTCTAGTTTTTGTGATTGCAACTCAGTAACTCTCAAACTGCATCCAACAGATCATTTAGTCTGAGTGGCTCTGGAGCAAATCAAGGATGCTTCAGTAGATAAACACATCCACAATGGCACTGTGGTCAGAGTTTTAAAACAGCATTGGTGGCAGCAGTTCTAGACAGAAGCATTATGGCTCAGCTTGGCTACACAGATGAAAACAACCCCTGTTGGAGCAGCAACATTATCGCTAATCTACACTCCTACTTTGGAGCTTGTCATCCAGTGAATCATTTGAGTTCACAAAGCGTAAAGACAAGAGAGCAGCTTCCTTTGAGGCTTTCTCTGGAAACCGACAGTTTGCAGGACACTGGAGGCCTTGATAAGAGCAGCGATTCCCTGAACCAGCGTGAGGATTACAGGTAAAGACCTCATGGTTAAACACTTTGCATGTAAGATAATGACGATGAAACACGTGTCCTTGTTTTTTTAGTCCTCCCTTCGACATAGCTTCAGCTCTCAGGTCGGTGGCATGGGATTTGAAAAAGCACTCCCCTGTGCCCAAGCACTTGTCAGTACCTAGAATTGAGGACTATCCAATTGTATCTCCATTAGATGATCAGGAAGGCAACACAAAAGGGTAAGAATTTTTTTAATTGTTATACTCTTTATAATACTTTACATGTTTAACTAAATGTGGCCTGCTTAATAAAACCCAGGGCAGCACATCCAGCTGAAGAGGAAGCGCTGAGTGTACCATTCCAGTCAAAGTACATTCATTTTTGTAAGTTTACCATTCTCCTTTCGGCCTTGTCAGTGATTGAATACAGAAACATTTACATTAATGTGAAGCACCTTGTCTGGATTTCTTCCTTTGCGCTGCAGTCCCACTGTATCAGGACTACTGTCTGCAGGCGGTAACAGGCGGTCTGCGCAGGCTGAGCACGGGTTTTGTGTCTGAACTGATAAGCCCCCATGGTCTGCAGCGCCATCAATTGGGCTATGAGAGTCCATCCCCTCAATCAAACTCTCCTGAAGCGACTCCATCCTCACCTTTATCTCAACTAGTCAGGGTGACTCCATGTACTCTTTGGCAAGATCTAGAAGAGGTGAAGGCGTCAGGCTTGCTCAGCAGCCTGACAACCAGAGAGATTCGCCTTCAGGAGGTGTGGAAAGCTCTCTATTTCATTCTTTACATGTCATGATAATCAACAGACTCCACTCTGGAGATGGCTTAACTATTTTGGGATCAAATGACATAAAATTCACAGACAGAAGTGTGGCCAAAGTATTGGGCCTGGGTCACTAATGCTTGTTGCAAAACAGACTGGAAAATGGAGGGACAACTATGCTATTTACCAGTAGGCCTATGTCTAGAGCGGCTGAACACTACCTAAATCAGAAGTTGGTGTTCTCTCAGACTTGGCATGTCATGCTTTTAGCATTTAGGGTGTTATGCTAAAGTTACCCGTTTAGATGTGGTTACATCAAGCTGTTACATCTAACTTTTTATGTAACTTTCTAGAATTTTTACATGTCAACATCTGTAGTTGGTGCATTTTGTCTGTCAGTCATGGGATTTGCTGACCATGACAAACAGAATCAGCTGCATCTGTTATGCTCTTAAGGTTTAGTGTGACATTCTCCCTTAATCCTTGGTTCTCGTTTTCTTTCTCTGAAGTCAATGTTTGAGTTGATCGGCTCTGAAGCATCTTACCTAAGGAGCCTTGGACTTGCGGTCAATCACTTCTATGCGTCAAAGGCACTGAAACGGACTCTGACTCAAAGGGAGCATCACATGTTGTTTTCCAACATTCGCTGTGTGATGACAGCCAGTGAAAAGTCAGAGCTTCACATACCAGTACCTCATTTATTTATTTTACTGGTTTTGTTGGTGTCCATGCTGAGCTGGTGTCATCTCATCTAGGTTTCTTATGGATCTGGAAATTCGACTGGGAAAGAGTGTGTTAATATCTCAGGTTGGAGACATTGTGCTTCAGCACTGCCCTGAGTTTCACCGCCTCTATGTGCCATATGTGACCAACATGATGTACCAAGAGAGTCTTTTCAACCAGCTACTGTGAGTCTTGGTTCTGTAGCTTACTTAATGCCACTGCCAATACACCAGTGACTTTCCATAAAACAAATTTTCTCTTTTTAAGGCAGCAGAACAGGGACTTTGTGTATTCAATCAAGAAGCTTGAGCGTGACCCACTGTGTCAAAGACAGAGCCTGAAGTCATTCCTTGTCCTTCCCTTCCAGAGAATTACTCGTACTAAACTCCTCCTAGAGGTATACGCATTTGGTGATTTTAATTATATGCATACATATAGAAATTTTTAACTTGTATGACATGTTTCAGAAGTCAACAGAAGTTTGGTTTGTCATTTCAGAGCATCCTGAAACTGACTACACCAGGCTCTGCCGCAATTTCAAATCTCAAAAAAGCAATTGAAGCCATCCATGAGGTAATGTTTTACATTCAAGTGTTCAGATCTGTACATCCACAGTTCCTCACAGTGAGCTTGTTATTGGAAAGGAAGTGGAAAAAACTAAAATTGCCATGTAGATGGCTTTCAAGGTCAACTCTAAAAAATTTCAAAAACTGCATTACACTCTACTCTGACCAGACAGTGACAGAGTGTGACAAGCGGGTCAGAAAAATGAAACAAATCGAAGAGCTGGTCTGCCTGGAAATGCTGCTGGATTTTGGCAAAGTTAAGGTGACTTTTTTTTTTTTTTTCCTTACAGAATATATTACCATCTGCATGTTTACACAACAAAATCAGGTCTGTTTTTTATAAATTCTGACTGACCACCTCTTCTTTCATCCAGTCAGTCCCTCTGATCGTAAGTGGGCGTTTTTTGGTGCACCAGGGTCCCATGAGGAAGCTGACTGTGGCCGCTTACAACTCAAGAGTATCACTCGTCAGCGTCTACCTCCACCTCTTCAATGACCTTTTGATCATCGCCTCAAAAAAGTAATTTCATCTTTTAACACCA
This sequence comes from Percina caprodes, assembly GCA_013375575.1. NCBI lineage: Eukaryota > Metazoa > Chordata > Actinopteri > Perciformes > Percidae > Percina > Percina caprodes. Next base: position 1,429,708 of record JABXJD010000005.1, on the reverse strand, counting down.
CAAACCTATTTTTAACCTTCCTATTACTGAATTGCAGACTGTTTTCTCTCTGCACAGGGACAAGAGGTTCACAGTTGTGGATCATGCTGAATTCCCCACACATGTTCACGTTGAGCATCTGAACACTGAGGTCCTGGGTCTACCCCAAAACTCCTTCCTGTTGCATCTCTCTCAAAGTCACACCAGACAACCAACCGCCATGATACTTGTTGCACACACAAGGTACAAGTGCACATCTTTTGTTTTTAATGACTAAAATCTTCTTCAGCAGCCAGTCATCCATCTGTGATTTGTTTTTTTAAATTGCAGGTCAGATGAAGAGGCGTGGATGAAGGCGCTTTCATCTAAACAGTGATGGAGAAATTATTGTGCAATTTTTAGTTAATGGGATTTTATAATTCAAACTTTGCTTGTTTTAACTTGCACATTACTAATGTATACATGATAATTGAAAATGTAATTGTAAATCAATTTGGTTCACTCTTTAAAATGTATCTTAACTCTAGGGCACTTGATAAAGACCACACAACATAAAAGGTTCAAACTTGCACTGACATGTCACAATTAGCAGACACATAGCATGAAGGTGACTTTGTTGTTTTTTTTTAATGATTGGGAATAGGTTTTTTTCACTTGTATTAAAATGCTGGCCTCTTAAGCAATGTGCCCTTTATTTTTTTTTTTAACTGTCTTGACTGTCAAGATCAGCCTAATGCAACAATTCTTCCAATTGAAGCTTGTAACCAGAACTTGACTAAATGTCCCCTGATCTTCTGACAAAAGTATTTAAAGGTTCAATGTATAGGAATTTCTGCCATATAGCGTTGATCATATATTGCAATCAACTCTCTCGTGCCAAATAAAAAGGCAGAGCAGTAATAGATCCTGTATGACTCTCCCCGGCTAATGTATTTCAAGATGGTGCATGAATTTAGAGCGTCTACCCCAGTTCATTGAAATGAAAAATTCCAACCCAATTGATGGTGATAAAGATTCATGGAGAGTTTGTGAAAAGGCAACACCAATTTTTGATAAACTATACAAATTAAACATGTTACACACTGGACAATGTTTTGACAGTTTTGGTGCTGTTAGATGTCAAGGAATCAAAACTGTAGAAAAAGGTGTTTCCAACAAAGTAAGTTTTGGCACTAATAAGTGAGAAGTTAATTATGCACTTAATTAACGGCAGTCAATGGCATAGAGAACACAAAACATACAAATGTCTGCACATTGATATAACCAGTCCCAAACAATGGCTGCATCTCATTACCCTTATTTGTTAGCTTCTCGGCTGAACTGGAAGGTGTTCTGTTCCCCCCTCTGTGAAGGCTGTCTCAAAGCTCTTATTTCTGCCCTGAGGAGCAAGCATTGAGTAGCTATAGACAAGGACACACAAGCAGCCTTCCCGGAAGCCGTGCGACTGAAGAAGTTGACGCCCAAACGGCTAACAAAGTCATGTGATGCTTTAGAGGAAAGGATGTCTCATCCCTCAAACACATTTGCTCATTGCTTCTCTCCTTCCATAATTTCCTTTTTATTGGATAGTCCTGAAGGGAAGCAAGTTGAGGCTTCAAGGAAGCAATGGAACATACCCATAATCATGACTGAACAATACCCTGCTGACATAGGATAGGAGAATTTAAGCTATTTCAGAATCAAAAATCCATCTTGACAGCAGTCATAGTGTCAGGGAATGCCCATTCATCTCAACAGCAGCCTCCATCCTATCCTGAAAGAGCTGAAGTACTCCCAGATCAGCTGCAAAATGCAGTTCCTCAAAGGCAGACACCCAGGGGTGAACCTCCAGTTTACCTCAACTGCCTCTTTAAAATCATTTTCGGCATTAAAGTAGAGTCTTTGTCTCCTGTTAAGGGTGGCTGGCTGATCTGGCTGTAACACAGTCCTGATGCCACAGGCTCTCGGCCAGGCAGTTGAGGAGGGGGGCTACGTCACCCAGCCTGTCACTGACGTCCCCACCTACACGCAGCACCGGTAAGCTCCACGTCTCCTGGAAGTCTCTCACGTCTGTCTCTGCCACATCACAGTGCATGAAAAGGTCAAATCTAAAGGGAACATTAAGGATGAATACCCACCTCTGTACTAATCGTTATAGTAGGTATACACTAAGCCCACAAAACAGTTGTTTTTAATACTCAACTTTCAAGTTTCAAAAAACACAAAAGGATACTTGGTGCCAACCACCAATTTCACAACAGGTGTCCCAGTCCATTTAGCAATTTGATTTGACAGATCATCGAAAGATGTCCTGTCAGTGAAGGAGAACAAGAAAAGGACTGCGTCCACCTGCTCCTTACAAGCCTGGAAAGATAGGGAACTGGGATTTGACAAAACGCCTGGTGTGATGGTGTTGTGGTATTTTTTTTTTTTTTATCTATATTGATACTAGCATAGTCTTTATTTTCTGTTTCACATTAGTTCATAACTCAATACAATGTGCTGTGTGAAAACACTTTATATTATAAACATACTGGCAGCAAATGGTCAAATCTACGCAAGGCATTCTCTCCACAGTCCCACAGCTGCAGACGGAAGAAGAGCACTCTGCCATTTTCTCTCAGCTTCACTGGCCAATATACCATTGTCGTCTCAATACCTTTAAACAAGAGATAAATTGGATGAATATTTGTAACCATATTTACCCTTAATTGTTGTAAATTACTCCTAAACAATTCATTCTAGACATACCAGTGGTTTCATAGTGCATGTTAGGAATATTCAGGCCTGCAAGACGTGCAGCAAGAGCAGTTTTCCCAACTCCACTCTTGCCAGAGATGAAGATCTTGTAGTGAACAGTGTCCACAGTGACATGTGGGGGCATCACTGGAGATTCCAACAGACCTGTAAAACAAGTTTTAAAAGGGCCGTCTAAATTGTTTCTTTTGTGTAATGCTTGGTATTCATACTTTTCACAGTCATGACAGCGTCAAAATGGTGTCAAAGATCACTGACACAATAGGTCTTAAATTTCTGAATTGGAATCTATTATATACAACATGACAGCCTGGAAGTAGCTTCCAAGCAATTATATAGAGCCCCTGAATTAGTTTGTCTATCATTTGATTTATCAAATACTGTATATGTATGCCACTCTTAGAAATCTCCTATATCTTCATCACAATGTATTTAAGAAGAAAAAAACACACCATGTGACAATCCTAGGTCTTGTTATGCCATCTTGTTTTTAGTGATTTCATGTTGATTGTTTAGTGAAACAGTATAGGGTATTATAGAGACGAGCTTGTAACATGTCATTTACTTTACATTGTTCTCTTTACACAACCTCAAACATAAGTTATGACATAATATTCGTACAGCCTCGTAAGACAATTAAAAGTAATGTTTACAAATGCTACCAATTTTTCCTACATCTAGAGCCAACCTTGACAAAACCCACATCATGCCACCACCAACGTTGTTTTGGTAGTGATGGTAGATCCATATACATGACAATTCAATACATCTTAAAAATGTTATGTAGAACACATTTCCTGAAATACTGTGTTGTATAATCAAAGCCCTGCTGTTACATATAACTAATAATGTGCTGCTTTTGAAAACTGTTGTGATTCAACCAAAATGGTACCGTTTCTTAGTCATACCAAAGTTTTTGCGTTTCTTCTTGTGTAGAATTTTGCTGAAATATTCTTTGCTGTCTTTACATCGATGCCAGTCAGCTACTACGATTGATCCGGAGGAAGGAGGAACATGCGCCATGTTAATATCTCTAGCTAGCTAGTTGTGCTGCTCAGTTAGCTAACTAAAGGTAACGTTAGCGTCACACTACTAAGGTCAGTTTTTCATCAAAAAAGGTCAGACTGTAGATTTTACTGTAGCGGAAGACCGTTGTTAGTATTAGAATACTATAAATAGTCTTTCTCAACCTAAATCGATTTAACAACTGCTATCGGCAAATAACATTTTTTAATAACATAGCTAGCTAGCTAGTGGTGCAGCCACCTGACAAAAAACTTCCGTAATCTAAAAACATCCCTTGACAACATGTGTATTATATATAGCTACGCATGCATATATTTTTCCCCAACGAGAGTATTGTATGTTGTTGCCTTTGTAAATAAAAAAATAAATAAAAATAAACGTCCCTTGACAGCTGCTTCCTAACGTTACGTCACTTCCGTGTTTTACTTGTTCTTCTTCTTTGAGTTTTAACGGCAGTTGCATCCTTAATGTTGCACTACTGCCATCTTCTGGATTTAGATAACTCCTACATCTTCTGCCTCGTCCACTTTCACCACATTGCAGTATGTTCTTTGCTCCTGAAGCTTGCATACTGTATTTCCTGCAAATGTTTGTCGATTTTTAGTGACAGGTGCAATGTTTTAAATGTTTGATTTTTAAGTATTACAAAAATTAAATAGTTGGATAAATAGAAATAGACTGGTAAATGAAGCATTGAGCATGGCAGATTTGTCTGGTTCCCAGAACTGAAATCTGGGTGTAAAACAGGAAATATGTTTGTATTTGAGCAGAATTGGTTCAGATGGTTGTTACATAAGTTACAGGTTGTAGTCAGTGTGTAAACAGCAATAAAACAACACAATTGTAATTGTAATTGTAAGCCTCGTAGAGTTGCAGGACACGTGTTGATTACGGTTCAGTTAGTTTTTTTTTTTTTTTTAACTGTTTATTCTGTGTTTTATCTGTTTTTGTTTATTTTTTTAACTGTTTTTATTTTTAATTTTTTTTAACTATTTTTGTGAAAAGCACTTTGAATTGACCTGTTGCTGAAATGTGCTATACAAATAAAGCTGCGTTGCCTTGCCTTGCCTAAATATTTCAGGTTTTTGTGCCCTCCGCTGCTGTTTGGCCTTGATTTTCACATGACGTTAACAATAGCATCGTGGAAAATCCCACTTTTTATACATTATTTGCCTTGTTGTTGGGTTCAAGTGCAGTGGAAGGGGATTTTTCATATTTCTGATAGTACATGAATGGTGCATTGAGTCGCTTTGCCCACCACCAGAGGGCGCTAAACTCCAGCATTGAATCGTGAAGTGCAGGGAGGAGACATTAGGCATTATGATAGCCTGTGAGCTCTCACAGTCAGGGCCCCACTAGTCTCCATCGTCATGGTCACCGATATGGGGTCCACACTCGATGGTAGTTTGCATTGGTGGGAAAAAGTGTTTGTGACTGTGCCATCTTCTCCCAGCTGCATGTATAAGAACACAAGGAAGGTATACATTATTGGTGTGGAAAAGTTACATTCAAAGAATTTGAACACATTTCTTTCTTTACATTGTTGTAAGCTCAAAGTCCCTTTGAGCTGTTCTGTAATCCTGCTCCAGTAATCCATTAGATTCAAGGCATTACTATAACTTGAGTACTTTAGTTAATTTATTTGTTGATATTATGCGCATTCTTGTTGGTTGCGATGAATAACTTACAACCCAAATAATAAATACTTCTATCAAATTACTTAATATATACTTCCTCTCAAGCCAAATTCAGCAATCAAACAACAGGTCACATTAAGGTTTGGCAGTTACTATTACAGATCGGCCATTTACTAAACCAGGCTGACTGACTGTATGGCTCACCTTCTCCGCATGCACCTCAATCAAGTTGTTGGAAATTGTGATGATAACATCTTCTGGACAAAATTCACTCACATCGACTGTGAACTGAAAAATGTCTCCAATGACCTGGACTATCCCTGTAGGATATGAGTGACCTGAAACAGAAATCGATTACAGCTCTCAAATCTTCAGTCCTTAATTTTCTAACATTCACTGATTTTACACACACACAAAATCAGGTCAAACATGCTATATCAAAAGGAAAATCAATCTTTGTTAATCTGACCTGGAAATTTGCTGTCTCTACAGGTCTGCTGAGGCAGTGATCCTGAATCTTCAGAGAAAATACCTTGACCTTTCTCCATAAAGGCTGAGGAGGTGTTGTGTATCTACGGTCTGGATCCAAGAAAGGTCATTCTAATTTCTCTCTATATATATATGTGTGTGTGTGTGTGTGTGTGTGTGTGTGTGTGTGTGTGTGTGTGTGTGTGTGTGTGTGTGTGTGGGTGTGGGTGAGATTCAGCTGCAGTGGAACATAACACGGATTCTAGATATTCAGTGTGTTAGAACGGTTGTTGAACTGTTGTCAGAAGGTCCAAAATGTCTAGCCACACCCCAGACTGGCAGTCTTTGTGGTTAGGGTGTGGAGCAGTTTTTGTTTGAAGGAATAAGCTATAATTATCAAGTGTGATATTGATATTGTCATTCACAACCAAAAGTGTCAATATGAATCAATACAGTAGCTTTGAGATCAAATTGAATTGAGCTTTTTAAGGCTGAATCAGTAGGATTTATCACGGAAATGACACTGTACTAATGAATTTTCATTGAAAACCTTGAGTGACTGTGATATGATAGAGCAAAGTTGTGTGTAGGTGTGACATTCTGCTCTACTGTGGCAAAGTCACTGAGGTTGATCAACTTTGTCTGGTTGACAGGCGTTACCAAAACAAGCTCTGTGAAGATGAAGTGCTAAATTGTAAAGAAAACCAAACTGTTAAGATGAAATTTGTTTTTGATTTGCACCAGTCGTGGTGGAGTAAACGTAGTAACTGGCCAGAGGGTGGTATCAGAAAAAAAGGCCCTAAGCAACCTATGTCAGAAGAGTTGATCATGTTTTGAGCAGGGAAGTGTTAAGAGCTATATGTGGCAGTATTGCATAGTTTATTTGTGAGAGGTTGGTGTAAGTAAAAAAGGTTAGTTGAGTTTTGACGTTACAAGAGTTATGAAAGAAAAAATCATCTCAGAATTCTAAAAATGAAGTCAGAATTCTGAGATTAAACTAATCCTCTGTGAATGCAGAAATGTAAGGTATAGAGTTTTTTATTTTTTCTGAATATTTAGGCTTGAAGTAATTCAATTTTAGCTACTGGCTGTCAAATCATCACTGTTACCATCCTAGTTCCACGCAATAGCATGTTAATAGTTGATAATGAGCAAGTATTTGGTCATAAACTGAATTAATGCACAAATTCAGAAAAACTAAAAAAAAGGCAGGGATCACCAAAGCTCAAAAAGACTGTAAATGTCTATAACATATTTTATGGCACTCCATCCAATAGTTGGCTGGCGCTAAAGAGCCAGGGGATCACCAATGCCAGTGGTGTTCATCCTTTGGCAAACATAAATGTCTGTTCCAAAGTTTGTGGCAAGAGGAGATATTTCAGTGTGAACCAATTAAAAACAAATACTAGTTGACTACTAAGTACAAGAAAGTAATCCAGTAACAAGGCAACACTAATTTTATTTAAACACAAAAATACACCTGCCTGACAAATATGCGCCAGATCAGTCATTTGTTACGTAACAAATTACATAAATACAAAATAAAATAAATATTAAATAAAAATGGACAGTTGTAATAACACATGATGTAAACAAACAAAAGACTTGAAGAAAGTGCATCATGGGATGCAGAGACTAACTACAAAACATAAGAATGTGTGATTCTTTGCCCTGAGTGGAATAACCATTCCAAATTTAATTTAAGTGTCATTGATCATAACACAATGTAGAAAAACAAACTGACTTAAGGATCCAGAAACACTGGCCGGATAAAGTGAGTGCTTGGAAGAAAACACCCTTAATCATAAAGAGCATTTAATATGCCAGTCATAGTGAATACAAACCAAGCACTCTCACATTGTCTCCCATTTTGCACTTACTTTCATAATAGTTTTACATCACAGAAGTTGTTTATGTTCAACATATAAAACCTTTTTACATAAAGATAAATTATTTGTCTTCTGTTATTATAAAGTACATAAGTGTTTATGATCTCAGTCCGTCTGAGTGGCTTGGAGGGTCCTCTTCAGTCGCGCCACAAAAAAACCCTGCAGTGTAGCTCAGTTTCACCCCCTCACTTCAGTCCTCCTCGTGCGTGAGTGAAATGGCTTGGTCAGTGGTCGGTCAGTGCACTTTGATTCGGAGGAATGCTTAGATCACACACTAAACACGCTGAGGGAGCTTGTCTCGTCTTTCAGACCCAGGATGCTGTATGCTATCCTCTTCATGTGGCCGGGCAACCGAACGCCAATATTCCTGATGTCTCTGAAAGGACAAGATAAATGATACCATTTATAGTGGGCTAGAAAAAACTTTATGGAAACTCTAATGAATTACCATTTCAATAGTGAGCTAAAAGTTGTGGATCAACTCTTGAAATATATTGTTCATCTGACTGAGCTGTGGTGGTACATCAGATTAAAAAAAGGCCACTGCTGTAGAAGTTATGGCAGCAAAATGACAGGAATGACATGGGCAGAGGCACTGTGGAGGATTTCTGCATTCACAAACTGGATAACAAATGTTCAAGCTGAGAGCTAAATGCTTTCTCTGTGTTACTACGTTTGGCCTGGTGCCAGATGAATCAGTGCAGCTCTTTCTCGCTGCACCTGTGCCATGTGTGCACTTACTCATGCCTCAAGGCGAGCACCTGCTCCATGGTCGTGATTCCGGCGCGGGCGAAGCTATTGCTGTACTGGTTCATTTTGATAGACTCCAGCCACTCGGGCACCGACCTGAACGTAGTGCCGTCACAGCCGCTGGTGCTGGGCAGGCGGATGGACACGCTGTGGGGAACAACCCATATTTGGATTACTCATCAGTTACTTTACTGTACACTATGTACAGTGAGTGCACGAGTGAAGATGTGTAATTATTATGTAATCTAGTTGTGTAATTCTCCACAGAATTCATTATGCTCCTGAGAAGATTAGTTTCTTTTATAGTAGTTCTTCTAATTTTGTCTCTTTCACTTTGTTAACAGGAATTATTATTATTTTTTTTTCATACCGTGGATCAAAGTCAGCGATAGTTTTCAAAGACTCTGGGTTTCGGAGAAGTTTGTCCAAAATGTTGACAATGTCTGAGAAGCGAGGTCGTTTAGATCGGTCGTTCTGCCAACACTGCAACATGAGCTGGTTGATAGCGGAGGGGCAGTCCATTGGAGCAGGAAGCCTGAAGGCCTCGTTGATAGCCTTCATGACCTGAGGAAGAGTGAAGGCAGTGCTTAGATCTCACACACACACACACACGCACGCACGCACACACAGAAAAACTGCTGTGTTCATATGTTGACATTAAGAGTTCATTTGAAGAGGATGGCGGGAAACTACTCTGGATGTCAGTCAGCTTTCTATTACCACCAAACCCGCACAGACTCAGTGGTTATACACATTAAAGTTTGACCTACACATGCCAAAACTATCCTTCAGCTCAACTGTAAGAGCCAGAAAGACAACGTGAAATTTGAAACATACCTCATGGTTGCTCATGTCCCAGTAGGGCCGTTCTCCAAATGCCATGACTTCCCACATGACGATGCCGAAGCTCCACACGTCGCTGGCTGAAGTGAATTTCCTGTAAGCAATGGCCTCAGGGGCCGTCCAGCGGATGGGGATTTTACCTCCCTGACAGAAGAGAAACATTAACAAATCACATTAATGGGTGAAGGGAGTGGAAACACAAGGCGTTGACAGACCAACACTTTAGATTGGACACTTGAGAGTGAAAATACCATTAACAGTCTGGCATTTGTTACTAGAAAAAAAGAACCAAGGGTTGTTCACTTCATGCTTTAAGGCTGTGAAATGTAGCAGTTAGACTTACTCTTGTTGTGTATGTGCCCTCAGCATCATCCTCCAGCACACGCGAAAGCCCAAAATCAGACACTTTACACTCCAAGTTGCTGTTAACCAGAACGTTTCTTGCTGCCAGGTCCCGGTGGACGTAGTTCATATCGGCGAGGTATTTCATGCCAGCAGCTATTCCACGCAGCATCCCCACGAGCTGATATGACAGAATCTCTCCATCGCGGTCCTGAAGGGAAAAATACATTACGCATGAATACATAATATCATGTTTAAATCATTTTACCTTCTTTGACCAAATGCATGCACCTACCTTCAGATATGTGTCAAGAGCTCCGTTCTCCATGTATTCAGTCACTATCATGGCATGCTTGACTGAAAATTTAAAACAAAACATGTTTAGTGAAAGAAAAGTGTACAAGAAGTTGATTCTAATAAGTTGAGAAGGATTGTTTGGATCCTCTCTGAGGTCATGCACTCACATTTGGTGACAACTCCCTCCAGGCGAATGATATTCGGGTGCGAGAACTGCCCCATGATGCTGGCCTCGCTCAAAAAGTCCTGCCTCTGTTTCTCCGAGTACCCCGGCTTCAGGGTCTTGATTGCGACAGCCACCTCCCCTCGCCTGGGAGTCTTCATCACACCCCAAAACACTTCCCCGAACTCTCCTGATCGGTGGATGGACAGCAGGAGGAAACGTTAGAAACTGTGCTCTTAACATTTTATTAAAAGAAAGACAGGCAATTTAAAAAAAAAAAAAAAACAACAACAAAACACTTACCAACACCGATGACTTTTTGTTTGCTAATGGCACTCGGGTCAATTTCTGTGACAAACTTCTGGATGGCAATGTTAGGGTCCTCATACATGTGTGGGTCAATGTAAGTCTTCAGAGGCTTGAGCTGATCTAAGGAAAGGAAGTAGTGTCCAGTTAGTTAGGCTAAATAATAACTTATTATTATTATTGCATGCACAGAATGGTTTTCTAACCTGTTGAGAAGTAGGGATCTTCAGCTCCTCCCCTGCCACGAGAGCTCAATCTTCTGAGAGGAACACAAGAAGAATCACTACTAAAAGGACTAAACAGAATACAGACTGGCTATTTTAGTAATTGCAGGTCAGTCTCTGAGACAAAGGCTGTATTCAATAGCAGCACCAGCTATTACTGATAAATCCTCCCTGAGCTGTCATAGCAGAATATCTTTAATTTACTGGCACTTGTGGCACATAATCACACAGTTTGCAGGTATGTAGATAACATTTATCTGAAAGACACAGGCGTTGCATGTGGATATGAAGCATGTTGTTACTAACCGCCTACGCAGCAGCAGAACGGCCACCACAACGAGAAGAATAACTGCTACTCCGACTACAGCTCCCATCACCATGGCCGAGTTGTTCTGGATCTGAGACTCAGCTGCGCAAATCACAAGAAGAGAAACATTTATCATCTCAAGTGTGTGAAATAAAAGTTCACACAGAGAGACATTTGCGAAAATAGTTAATCTTCTGTAGATTTAGCTGGTACCTAATGGGGAAGTTAAGAACTCGTGCTCCACACTGTAGCTGCCAGGGTGTCCTTCAGGACTCAGTGCCTGGACCCTGAACATGTAAGTAGTGTCTGGGGTGAGGTCATTTATCTGGACAGAACTTTTCTCCAAAATCAGGACTGTGTAGGTGGTCACATCACGCTCTCCCTCGTCATCCTGCGAAGGGGAAAGCGGGTGGATTAGAATGAGGTCGGAATAATTTACAACTTTGAACGAGAGAAGGAGAGACAAAAGAGCACAAAGCGCTCAGTCATACTTTTTTGCGGTACATAAGCTCATAGCGGTGATTGATGTGGGCTGGAGGCCTGCGAGACAGAGTCCAGGACAGAGTTAGACTGGTGGGGCTGCGATCATCCAGATGGATCAACGTCACCTTGGGGGGATCTAATGGTCGGTGAGAGACAGAAAGCAAAATAATGGTTAGAGACTAATCATAGTCTTTGGAAAGGATGTTTGGAAATGGAAGCCTTTGGGATTTAGTGGGTCACACCGAATTCCTCTTTGAGGAGTAAGCCCTTCTTTTTGTACAATGGTTTTTACTGGCAAATACAATATTAAATTTTTTTTTAAAAAGTGTCTAAATGTCTAAAAATATCTGGAGACAGTAGACCCTCAAAAGAAAAGAAAAAACATTAAAATAGCTGTATCACCTTGATACTTCCTGACTTCCCTTAATTTCATGAGAAATGCGTATGACAGAATTTTAAACAGATTACATTTTTGAGAAGCACTACAGAAAAATAAAGTATGTATACTGCCATGTACACGTTCAGTTTGTGACAAGGGGCAAGATTACCACTTCAATACATTACTACATATTGGGTTTTAAAAGGTTTTGCTTGACTTCACAATTATTATTATCATCCCACACATACAGCAGTGGGGTCTTTGGGATCCCAAACAATGAGGAAGTAAAGCCAATTGGAGCAGAACACAAGGTCAAATCATATAAAAGGAATAAAAAAAAAAAAAGCTTTTCATGTGACCCAGCTTACCTGTATAGTCCAGAGCAGTGGTAATTCTTGCGATGGGCCGGTCAGTACCGAACTGGGACACGCCGCTGTGAGCCTCCACTGTGAACGTGTAGTTCAGATGAGTATCTAGGTCACTAACGACGACCGTGGAGTCCTGCAAGTCTGCAGGTCCTGGCTCAAAACGGATCTTCTCGCCACAGGTGACACACAAGCCCCCGTCGCAGTGTTCGCACACCACGCTGTAGGTGAGGTCTCTGCGGCCCCCGGTCACCAGCGGCGGGCTCCAGGACAGCTGCAGCCGGCCCTCTGATGACAGGGTGGTGGCGGTCAGGTCACGAGGGGCACTGGGTGGAGCTTGGGGAGGAAGTACATGACACAGACCAGTTAGCCTGATCTTCTGACCTGCCTATAAAGAGCTAAAAGTTGACTTTGTCTGTAATATGACAGTGAGTGTGGTTGTTACCAGAGCAGGGTGACGTAGGAGGGTCTGAAGAAGAGCGGAAGAAACCTTCTTCACATTGGCATTTGGTGGCGCTGGCTGTGGACGGCTTAGTGTTATCAGGACAAACCTGACATAACTCACTCGATACAGATGGCTTGAAGTAGCCTGGTTTGCATACTGTGTAAGAGAAAGAAGGTGTGTGTTAGTTTAAGTTCAACATTAGGAGGAACTGTGAAACAGACAAACACAGGAAGGGATGACTGATCTGAATGCAAACAATGAAGCAGTCTTTGTAATACCAGCTTGTTTCAACCGACAGGAAGCATTTGTTGTGAGCAACCTATAATCACTGAGGCTTTGTATCCAGAGGAATGAAAAGGGTATTCCCAGACGACCTGCCTCCACTCGCCTTTTTCGCCTGAAGGCCTAATCTCAGGTCACCCTGCCAATGTCAACCGGATGACAGCAGAGCATTAAATCCACCAGGTGATCTGATCTGCCTTTCCCCTGTGAACTCCCAGCTCATATTCTCTGGCAGATAACATATCTGTTTTTGCCAAAGGAAATGGCACCTTGGACATGGGTAGAGCGTTGTGATGTACATGTCAGCACACAGATAAACAGCCTTCCAGGGCATGAGAGGTTAATGAACGTGCAGAGTGGACAGAATGCACATGCTGCAATTCAGTCTGAGGCTGATGTTTCCTCCCTTTCTTCCTTCCTTCCTTCCGCTAACCCCCCCACACCAGTCGCAAATTACAACATCCAAGCTTGAATAGTTAGAAGACAAGAGAATCAAGAAAGAGGAAAAGCTGTTGGAGACGAGTATGATTTTCAGTGTGTTTATGGAAACAGACGCACACACTTTCTGGGGTGATAAAGGGCTCCAGCACAGTAAAAGAACTGAGCTTATGAAAGATCTCCTCTCTCTGCTTTCATTCTGCTCTCTCCCTAGGGAGGAGTCTTTCATCTGGCCCCTGTGCTGGTGGCCGTTGAGATGAGGTTGAGTGAACCCTGGATTTAAGACATGGTCGTGTTACTTTGCCATTCAGGCAGAGGGACCTTTGCACTCCAAGTATTGCCGCAATGGAGGAGAAGGAGCAGGTTGAGTTTGAGTAGGAGGGATAAAGATGAATGAATGGATGGGTGGATGGATGGATGAATGTATGGATGGATGGGGGATGGGGTTAAAGGTCTGGAGCACCAACAGAAGTTCTCTCTGGGGAGTCACTCAGCGGCTGTGGGGGTGTAGCGGAGTCCTTTTAGTATAAGAAAAGGGGGCCAGCCCATTTCATCTTGAGCTGCAGCAGCAGGACCTCTGTCACGTACCAAAGAAACTCCAGCCCTATTCATCTATTGTCTCGGAGATTAGACAGAGTGGTGCCGTAAATATGTTGCTGATCTTATTATACAGCTCGTAAATGGCGGAATGGGTGCTGATAACAAACATTGTTATTGCAAACTTTGGAAATTATGGTTTACAATTACTTTGAGTTTTTAAGCATCATTTTGTTAATCAAAATATCATTTTCTCTAAAACTTTCATTCAACCAACTCATATTTTCCCATCTTGATCGATATTGTTCATCTAATTGTCCCACGCTCCTTTCTGACTACAACACACATATGAAAAGGACTCGTGTTCCGCACCGGTGCATCTGTTAATTGAATCTGTTTCATGCTCTTTGTGTCAGCCCATTGTTCTAATGAGTGGGAACATGGATTAGGGAGCTTGTTGCATGTGTTAACAACCAGATGAAAGAGCAAACGGAGGAAAAGCAGGGTATGTCATTGGTTAACAGCTGTCCTGTTGCTCTACTGATCCTCTTGACTAAATTACACTCCACACCTAACTAAGCACTACCCTCAAACTAACCACCCTCGTGCACCAACTGTCGACTGACTCCCCACCCTCCGACCAAGGACAACCTTCTTATTTGTGTCAATCAGCATTCCTCCTCATCTCGCTTTACTTCCTTTTCCCACAACAGTTGTGCTCTTCAGTGGAATGCACATGCAGGCTAAGGCTATCACTCTCTCAAGTGAAAATGGAAATAGGGAGTTGGAACAAACAATGGCATAATATTTGTCTTTAAAACCCATGTAATAAACATGTTTCCTGCATCCTTATACTCAGGTCATCCTCCAGACTTTGGAATTACACTTTCTACCCGCCCATCATAAATAATTCCTGTCTTCCTCTTATAACTTCCGCTTCAGGTGCTCGGCCCAGAGTCCACCTGTGGTCAGAAACCTCAAAGACTCAAACATTCCTCTGCCATGACGTCCTCCCCTCCTTCCTCTATATAATCTGTCTTCATTTTTACAACCTCGGTACAAGACTCACTCTTTGAAGCACTGTACTTATCTATCAATGGTATGCAGGGCTAAAACTAACAAGAACTTCCATTAACTATTATCCTAATCTTACGAGTAATATATTATTCTTTTGTTCTATATAAAGCCACAAAATAGTGAAGTTATTATAACTTTCTGAAGCCTAAAGTGACGTCTTCAAATGTGTTGAACAACAGTCCAAAAGACTAAGAAAGATAAGCATCAGAAAATAGAACAGTAGAAAAATCCTGATAATTGAAAAACTAGAATCAATAAATTTCTTATTTCTTTCAATTTTTTTAGAAAAAATTACTTAAACAATGACTCAATTATCAAAATAGTTCCCATGAAATCGCTCAATTATTTAAGCCGGTCGAAGCGGTTTTATAGGAAATGACTTCAAAAAGAGACCAAACTGTGCCAGTCAAGGTGACTCGGACCATCAGGAGTCATAAACCGCAGCCTGACTCAGTCTAACCTCTTAAAGGCGTGTCGGCCCCGTCCCTGTAATCTGTGGTTCCTGTTGCCCTAGCAACTGGCGCAACATAAATACATGCAAAGAGAAGACGCACCACTCAGGTACATTCTGACACATTCACACGGCCTTTAGTCAATCAGCGGTGCAGGTGACGCGAGGGTAAAAGAATTCCTTTCAGAAGTCCCCACAGCATACTGTGCCCTTCCTCCCTTTTCTCTCTGTACCCTCTCTCCTCCCACGTTTCCTCCAGACAGCTCAACATACCACACCCGAGAAAGCCAAAGACAAATTCCACACAAAAAGTAGGAGCACATACAGTATGAGCATTGCAGTTACGTCTTTTACTGTACACATCTTTTTGTTTTTCATATGCACTCACAGGTTTTTCCTTGGGGGCAGTACATACTGCAAGGTTTTTGCATATTTAACCTTATTATGGGTGTCACTTATATTGATAATAACTTAAACCTTTAAGAGTGTGTTCCCAAATTGCTATTATTTTTCAATTATATGTATAATTGTTTTTAACTAATAGGCAGATAGTTACAATTAAATTACCTGCCTATAATTATCTGAATGGTTTAAAAGTGTGCCCTCATGTCATTTTAAAGAACATTTTCTATATTTCATACTACATACCAATAATATACAGTATGTGACATGCACTAATCTTCATAGTACACGGCATGTGCGGTTTGTATACAAGAAAGTAATATACTTTGCTATTTTGGAAAGGTGTAGTAAACTTGAAATCTCTTCCAAAGGAAAAGCTAAATATTTTTACCAAGATTTAACACTCAATTATTTTATTTTAAACTTTTTTCGAGCTTCAATTAGCCCTTGATGTTTCTACTAAGCAGTGAATTGTGGAATTGAGACACAGCTCCTTGTACTGTACATTATCACCACCTAGCCATAAAACCTCAGCCCAACCCCATTCCTGAGAAAAAGGCAGTGGAGAGAATGAGCCAGCAGGTAAAGAGATGAGGCATTGACGGGAGACTATCTATATCACATGGAGCAATCTGTGGTTGCCGCAAAATCCAAACAAAAACAAACAAGTTTAGACATCTTCCCCATTTCCTCCCTTTCCAATGCTCATCCTGCTGTATCTGACCCAATTCAACACAGATATCATATGACAGAGATAGAGTGTTTTTGTGAAAGATTTCCAAACAAACCAGACATAATTAACATTCCTCTGCGCTCATTCCTCACACTTTGCCAAAGTAGTGGCTGGAAGAGTTTAATTTACTACAACTCCCCTGGCAACGCAAACACGTCTCAGTTGAGTGCGTGGCATATTTCTGGCAGTGTGCTTACCTTGGCAGGAGTCCCCAGTGGTTTCGTAGCCGGCGAGACACTGGCACTGGCCCACAGGAACCACCCATTCACCCTCAGCTGTACAGTAGATGCGTGGTGTGGCCTGACTGAT
Source organism: Percina caprodes (assembly GCA_013375575.1). Lineage (NCBI taxonomy): Eukaryota > Metazoa > Chordata > Actinopteri > Perciformes > Percidae > Percina > Percina caprodes. The sequence continues at coordinate 1,412,840 of JABXJD010000005.1, read as the reverse complement.
GGCATTCTCCACACAGGATCCCTCCACCTCCCTGAGAGTATCCGCCACCGTCTCCGGGAAGGTTGCCAAGCTCTGCACTGTGGATGGGCATGTCTTGTAGTACACTCTGACAGAGAGCAGCGCCACACAAGCACCCATGTCCTGAAAGGCCAGGTAAAACCCCTTCCTAGACAGAGGCCCCATAGTCCTCGTCTCTGTGTTGACCTTCAGCAAGCGGCCCCGTGTGACCTCATCAGGAGCGATGGTGGCCACTTTGCGGAACTGGCCTTTGCGGAAGTTGGTTCCGACATCGGCATCAGCCTCCGAGATGAAAAGGTTGAAGGTTTCTTTGCAGGCGACCGAAGCACCATCAAAAGTGTTGCAGTCTCGCACAATAAAACGGAGCTCCACAGAGACTCGCGTGGTCCCCGGGCGGCGCTGGATGAATGTTGTGCGTAACCAGTTGTCCTGTTCAGTAGAGTCTATGCTGCAAACACTGTAGGTATAGAAAAGTGAGCCGTTCACCACCGTCTGGACTATCTCCCACTGTAGAACAGAACAAAAGTAAAGAGAGAGGAAAGAAATTAGTTTGAGGGATAAAAGTCACTGTTAACAAGCCATAATAATTAAAGGAGAAACAAAAGATTTTTAGGGAATAAGTACAGGGTTCACAGGCTTTGTTCTGGCTGGGAACTTGTTTTATTGATGAAACACCTCTTCTTTCATGCTGACGGAGAAGCTCATAAAGTGCAGAAGTGAGCTGGGGCTTTTTTCCACAAATTAAGATTATTGGCCTCGACATGTGCCATGCTCACGACGTGTGTGGTTTTCCACTAACGCACAAGGGTGCACGTGTGTGAGATGCACACAAACCCAACAAATTGTAGACTACCAACCAACATGTATGGCAGTTAAATGAGCTTTATAAGCACAGTGGCAGCAATTAAGACCTTTTTTTTTTTTAAAAGAGGGAAGCATTGACGAACAGAAAGATTAAAAGCCTCCATTTAAAATTAAAACAGAACACCTCGTGTTAGCAGTACTGGTGTTTTTCAGGGAATAAATCACCTTGACCCGTTGTTAGAAAAGAGAAGCTAAACCAGGGGCATTGATTCAAAGAGAGGCATAGTCAGTCATTTAAGTCAGTGATTTTCACATCTTAGCTCCTCTTTATTATGGCCAAATTAAATACTGCATTTCCAGTATATTAATAATTACTATCCAAACTTCAGTTGTCCACTTAGACAGGGTTACACTGCATTTAGAAAAGAAACCGTTTAAATACTTTTTTTATGCTGTAGCCACAACCACATATTGAGAACCCTGGTACAAATTTAAGTATAGTGTGAGAAATTTGGATTAAAACAAAGCAGAGCTTGATGTACAAGGGGAAATCCTATCTGATAAAACAAGAACCTTAGATCTTTGACAACGTAAGAAGAAACGCAGCCCACAGTGGAAGTGGCCATGTCCTGTGGCTTTTTTTAGATGGAAAGCCACTGAACTATAGATAGAGGGATGGTTCTCTACACATGGACCAGTTTTTTCCTCTCTTTTACTTAATGCATGTCTTCCCACAACTGCGGCTGCTGTTATTTCTAAATTCGGAGAGGAATCACAGGGAAATCCTAAAAATGCGGTTTTATGGTTTAGTGTTTGAATAGAAACAATCTCCCGCAATTGTGTAAAATGTACATCAATAGTGTAAATTTAAATGTAGGTTAAACCATGACATTTTAATGGCATTCATCAAGTTAGTTCTTCATGAAAGGGTAGCGTTAACACAAGACTAGCTGAGCTCTGCCAAACTTCATTGTGCTGCCACTCATCCATGTCTCCCAAAGAGCTTTTTTAGTAGACTGAATGAGCAGAAAGAGGCCCCCATGTTATGGTTGCTAAATATTATTCAATTTCTCACATCGCCTAATCTTCAGCTGCCTTTTTTCATTTGTTGTCTTACTTGGCGAAAGAAAGTTTAAAGTCTTGAACCTGAAGTCTTAAAAATGCCTGTTGAGGTATAAATACTCACTCCGTTCTCATATGGCAACGTCAACCACCCCAACTCGGATCCTGAAGCTCTCATATCCAGCAATACTTCTACAGAAACAAACAGAAAAAACATATGACATAGTTACAACAAACACAGAAGCAACTAATGACACACACATTATATATATATATATATATATATATATATATATATATATATATATATATATATATATATATATATATATATATATATATATATATATATATAAATAAATAATCTGTTTGTGCTGATGTTTTGCCGGCCTAATACACCTCTGGCCCAAACAGTGTAGGCTGCATATTTTTAGTTGTTTATAAGGATGTTAAATAATTATAACACGACTATGAAATGATTGTACAATTAAATTCTGTGACTTCTGTGACTTGATCTCTGGGGCCAACAGCTTTATGGGGAGCACATGCCATGCTTTGACAGTCTAATCAAGCATGTCGGTCTGATTCAGAACCTCATTGACCGTGTCCTCCAGGTCCAGGATACAGGACTAATGTCTGAGAAAGGCGTGGGCAGTTTAATTGCCATGACGAGAGAAGTACATGAATCTGCACCACAAGTGAAACAAAACGTCTGACATGTTAAGGCATCTCACAGGTGCCCCTTAACCCTAAACTGACAAAGGCCAGTAAAAACAAAAAGTAATTCACTCAAAAAAAATCTATATATATTTTTAAAAGTGCTTTCTTTAATCATTTAAACTATTCTAGTTTAGACAACGTTTAAATATTAAAGAGATTAAAAGAGGCATTTACCAAACTATAGCATATTATGTTTTACGTAGGTTACAGAATGAAATAAAAACAGAAAAAAAAGTTTATAGCCATATGGCTAAGCAATTTTGACTAACAATTTAAAACGAACGTTAAACTTAAACGCAGGCTATCAAATTCCAACCTCCTGACTCACGATGTGCGGTTAAGCTAGGCTACACTTTTATTTCTTTTTACACAACGTGTGAAAAGTACTTACGTTCTTTCGACTGGAGGCTGATAAATACTTGACTGATGAATAAAAACAAGAACAAGTTAACCCGAGGGAGTCCCATGATTCCATGCAAACTTTATATAAGTTGTGGTTTTATATCCCAAAGTCTTCTCTCCTCCGTCTGTCTCACTGAGTCCACTTCACCAAATATTTCACTCTACTGACTGGGTGAGCACGAGCACGCAGACCATTGAGAAACAGGTGTCGTCATCGCCCCGCCCCGCGCGCTTTGGAATGTGTTCTCCGAATATGGTAATAAGGGGGCGGGGCAGACCTGTTCGACAGCACCTGTTTCATTGAGAAGGATGTGTAGCTTTGATTAGCTAAAATGTCATTGTATTGATTTTTTTTTTTCAAAATGTTTTCTTAATTATTACATCGATATTGTATTTAATTAACAAATCAATGTCAAATCAAACTTGATGTATATTCTACATATCACACATAAAGTCCAACTGACTCATGTTAACAACAAAAGCTAAATGCAAAAGATTAAGCAGCCTAATTTTTAAACATTAAGTGTGTCAAGCTGTGATGGAAGAAGTACACAGATTACTTAGGTAAAAGTAGAAATACCCCAATGTAAACTAGCGTTTAAGTAGGCTATTAAAGTAAATGTAGGCAACAGTAGGCTAGTGGCTATCAGCACAATGTTCAAGTTTTCATTATGCAAATGAAGCATCCCAGATTATATCATTATATTTAATCAGTGATAGACTTAGATCCCTTACTTAAGTAAAACTTGCAGTATCACAGTGTAATACTCAAATAACATTTTTTAAACTTTGCTAAAAGGACATGGGTCTAATAGATTTTATTACATATGCATTGTTTCCAGCATTGGTGAGGTGGAGCTAATTCTAAGTTCTTCACATACTTTTGGGTAGTTTGATGTATATCGATATATCATTCTTTAGCAATTGATTGTCAGTTTTCTAAATAAAATATTATTCTGCGGAGTAACTAGTATAGTACAACTATAACAATATACAAGAACTACATTTTGTGGTCTAAAACATATAACATTTCCTACTGAAATACATAGTGGAGTACAAGCATGAAGTATCTACATTTGTAAAGAACTAAAATGGGAAAGGAAAGTAAAATTCAAGGACCACAAAATTTTACCTAACTATATGTATTTACTCTCCACCACTAGTAACTAGCACAGTAGTTTAAAATTTTATTAAAATATTAAAAATATACAAATTAATATTATTACGATATTAAAATAAATAATAAGCATGTTTGTCAATGTTGCTGTCACCCCCATGAGTTATTATAATTAATGACTACAACACTGCGCTGTCCGTGCACGGGCTCCCCACCCCTCCTCCAGGCAGTTGCTAGTAGCCAAGGAGGACACGGAGGATGAAAAAAAAGGAAGTGGTAATTATCTTCACTCAAGCTTCTGTGACGGAAAGTCACGGGACGACACAATCTTCTGAACATAACCATACTGAGAAATACAGAGAGAGTTGTGTGGAGCTGATAATCTTAATTAGCTTTGTAGCAACTCATTTGGCAATGGCTTGAATGTAACGGACGTTCAATAATATCAAAAAGTTACGCATTAAAGCTTTAAATATGATTTTTTTCATGGTGAAGAAATATAATATTTTTTAAAACTTGTGTCTTGTGCTTTTGTTTTACACATAGGCCTACTTTTGTGGGGTTTTATTAGAGTTAATAAACAGTACATGGTGTCATGGACCTGGCTACAAGGAGAATGTGGGGCAATACACTGAACTGAACTCAGTTGCATTATCAAATGCTGAACTGCATTTTTTAACTAAGCATTACTGGCAACAAAAAAATTTTTTAAATGAAGTGTTTCAGATTTAATTTGAGTCTTTGAGGTTCTTTGCATCTGTATGATCTGTAGCTTTGGTGTCTTGCACATGGCATAGGAATTTAATTAAAGATAGAGTACCAAGCTGTACAATAGAATGGATGTAAATAATCATAATCATCAATGTTATAATTATCAAATAATAACATTTGCACTTGGTGTTTAAATATACATTTTGAAACCTTCTTGGATGTTTTATCTGTGCTGGAATCTTACGTTCTGGTTTTAAATGTTTCCAACAGTACACATATCTTGGCTTTTCTGGACTTTCAAAAGGAAAGAGTGTTTAAGCTGGACAATCTTTTTGACTGTCTTCCAAATAATTGCTTGAATCCTTCACGTCTTTCCCACGACTGGTAAAGGAGGGGTCAAGTGGGAGGGGGTGGTCTGGTATGAATATATGACTACTAATGAGACACTCCTCATAAAGAACCTTACAATTTGGGTATGAATATGTCACCACAAAGAAGATCTGACAATAGCATCACCTAGCAACTCTTATCTGGAGGAATTTCAGAGTCAAGTCTTGTCTGTGAAGCGCCGTGTACTTGGAAAGAAGAGCCCCTCGATTTGAGAGCCAAACACAGGCAGCCACTCTGACAAAGAACCCCCAAAAAATCAACTGAAGAGGCGGACATTGTCTTGTCCAACGTTACCATACACAGACATTAATCATACAACAGACAGAGTGTAAAATGCTGGTGAAATAATAGATTAACAAGTTAAGTGTGGGCTGAATTATGGCTTTCTGACCTTCAAGTGACAATTACTTCAATTGCTTACAAACACAAATAGTAGTTTAACACGATGAGTATAATTCCAACAGGATGGGAAAAGATGAAAACCAATCATGTAATGAGAATTAATTTGTCTTTTTAATTTTTTTTAATATTAACGGATGCACTTCAAGTTGAATTTTGTTGAAGTTATATTTCTCTTTTTTTGTACTGTTTTTCAACCTAAGCTTCCACAGATATTTCTTGTTCATTACTTAAATATCAGTTCTGTTTAGTGACCAAATTCCAGTTTTATGTCTCTCTTGAGAAGAAAAAAATTATTTTCAATCCCATAAATACCTGACACTACACTTTAAGATCCAGATATCCTTCCCTTTCAAATGATCCCACACACTTTAGTTTGAGTGTGAACTGCCACTTGAAGGAAACTTCCATCTTAAGCACTCAAGCCTCTCTGTATTGGTTCGGATACAAACTGAGCCACGCTAAGGTGTTTATTTCGAGTGTGTTAATGCTTAAGTCTCCGAGAAGTGGTTTCTGTAGTCATCCAGTTCTCAAAGGTGTCAAAGGCTAACACTCTCTCTAACACACAAGTATGCAAATGCTTTCATTACAATACAGGCTTCTTTTTATTCACCTAACAGTGCATGTGTGCTGCTGAAGAGCAGACTGTGACGTCACATCAGCCCAAATACCCCACCACCACCCCTCCCTCTGGTCCCTGGCTTCAGTGGGTGATGACAACACAAAAGTACTTCACACCGGGGGCTGGGCCTGCATTTTGTGGGTCAGTGAATAGCAGCCCGTGGCAGCAATGCCATGTCATTCAGACCCTGCTCCCCTCACAACCCCCTGCTTTCCTCACACTTCTCGTGGTATCAGCAAACAGAGAGGTGGGACACTATTGAAAGCACTGGGGGCTTTTTGTAGACTGCCAACATAAAGTGCACTTACTGTTTTCCACTATCTCAGCGAGGCCCCCCCAAAACCCTTGTTAAGAAACGATGGATTCACGGCATTCTTTATACGTTTTGATGACTATAGTCTATAACCATCAGTGGTGGAAGAAGTAGTCAGCTTATTTACTTATTTACTTATTACTTATTTATTTATAAGTAAAATAGCAACAATAACCAAAAGCAAACACTCCATACAAGTAAAAGTCAGCAAAATTATAGAAGTATTTGCAACATAATGTACTTTTGTAAAATTGTTATACAGGTTGTAAGTGTTTTTAATTGTTAGGACAATGGAATTATTTTTATTCATACTTTAACCTGTAGACAAACAGTACTTTATTGTTGTGGAAGTGGAGCTAATTTGAACTCTTTCATATACTGTTGGCTAGTTAAATCAATTTCAATGTATCATCATTTGTAAAAAATAAACATTTAACCTGAAAAGCAACTAGTAAGTGTAACTGTTAAGTAAAGGTAGTGGGATGAAAATAAAAAATAGTACAAGTACCTTAAAGGTGTACTGAAGTAAATGACTGTCCAGTGTAAAAAATTTTTATTGTTCTTTAATTTTATCTCGGTTTCATCTGAGATTTATAGTAGAAATCACAGTATGTAAAAGTATACTTGCAGTGAAATAATGGAAAGCTTTCTGCAAAAACATGGCTTTTCAGTGATAACCATATCCAACAGGGTCAAATTTTCAGGAGTTAAGAAACTTGGCAACTTTATCAAGCTGGATTTGAATCACTGAAAAAAATCAGACATGTGGGTCTGATTCAGCTGGAACGTGACTAAAGAAGACATTGCATTTTTGAGATAATCCTATGAGGTAGGGCGTTTTGTCCCACAAAGGAGTTTGTATTTACCCAAGATATCTCAGCCCAAAAAACACGACATTGTTAAATTTACAATGTACTTGTATTGACACAATATGAAAACATGTACTGATAAGCTTTACACAAATAAACTACAACAGAAAGTCAGATTTGAAGTCCCTTATCTCTGCACATTTAATACAGGTACATAAAGTCCCTCACCAAAACTGAATAAAAACCACACAACCACAAATTATAACAAATCTGTGTGCTTCAATAATTACACTAATGCCCAACCACCATGCTTTTATGTTCCTCACAAACAGGATGGGTGTTGTGGAAGCTTCCTCATTATGTGCTCTGTTGTCTGGACTGAAAAGCCTCAGTCATCCCGTTTTTTAAAGCTCCACATGCTACTTCTAAAAACACTGAAAACACTACCTCTCTTCACTGGAATTTGAGGTTGGGTGTCTGCTGTGTATGTGGACAATGTTGTGTGCGGCGTAGTGTTCAGAAACAAAAGAAAGAACATGCTACGACAAGTTTTTGCCTTATGAAGAGAAGAAATGTGAGAATGTGGTTAAAAACACGGCGCATTAGTCATACATGCATGGGATATGTCTATTTGTGGCTTCGCCCTGATCTGTCATCGCTGCCTTATTGGCACTGACCTCATCAAAGAGCAGTGAACGCTGCAGGTATAGACAGATATTTTACTAAGAATCCAAAGAAAAATTTTCCACCTCTGAAATATAGAACCACTATTAATTAATTTTGCCTTTAAAGTCACATCAAATAACCAGCCATAAACAACCATTAAAAAATCAGCTTTTGTTCATTGCTCAGTATTTTGTTCTCTTATTAGTGTGTAATAGGATGTGTATTCAAATGTATCCCAAACTGAGGTCACTATTAATCCTCCTCGTCTGGCAAGTAATAGTGGGGGGATGAGAGCATGACTGAAAGTGGAATCTCCTTCAGTAAAGACTAAAGACCTGTGTTAAATGTAATGGGTGTTGGCAAAGGGGCCTAATAAAGATGACAGCACACATTCATATGCATTCGTTTGTGTGCTCAGCTTGACAAAGTCTGCCTTGCAAGCTTAACAAAGGGGAGGAAGGAAGCCAGGGGCTGTGGGGAATGCCTGGGGGCTGTGGGCCCAAATTCTTACATGGGCACACACACACACACACACACACACACACACACACACACACACACACACACACACACACACACACACACATTGGCCCTCCGGCTTGCATCCTGTGGTCTCTCAAGTCTGAAGTTATAGCAGTGACAGCTGGGCTATAGCAAGCTCTGCATGGGCTCATTCTCTTCTTGTTTAGCAGCCAACCCCTCCCCTCCTCACACACACACACACTCAAAGATGCACGCACACACACACACACACACACACACACACACTCAGGATGCTCCATCCTGTTTACTGTTTACATTTCACAGTGGCCAGCCAACTTGGGAGGGCTGGTGATCATAGGCATTACAGCTGTCTGTAAGGTAGTGGTGTGGATAGTGTGTGTGTGTGCGTGTGTGCGTGCGTGCGTGCGTGCGTGCGTGCGTGTGTGCGGTAGCCCATGTTGGACTTTAACTACAACACATTTAGATGAAAAGGTCATTCTTAACCTTCGAAAACAGCAGTTGACCAAACCATCTCACCACCAGGTCCATTTAGTAGCTATTCTGGAGTTTTCGATCATATCACAGCATCTTTCCTAGCAGATGGCTTTTTCCCAGTTGTCATTGAATTGTAGATGTTTAAATTAACAATTTTTCTGAACCCTTTAAGGACTTCTTGGCTTAAAAATTGAGATTGAAAGGTAATTCTTGACTGTGGAAACAGCATTTGAAAAGGACTGTGCAATACAAGTGAAAGCTCTAGAATAGATATAGACCTTGATGGTAATATTGTTTTATAACAAACTGTGCCACTAAATGTTGATGTTTCCCCTATAAAATGTGAAAATTTAAACAATGCAAAACATTCCAGCCGGGATTGCAAAACAGCTGCTAACATTGACATTACGTGTATCAGATGGGACCATAGAGCTGCTGTAACGACCACAACTGTTGAGTAGAGGAAAAGGAAAAAGCAGAAGGGCGGCTGGCAGTGTGGTCAACAACAATCGGACCATTATTTGGCCAAAGGGGCACCTGCTTTGTTTGAGGTAGGTCTCGATACAGAGGGTGCTGACATGAGACAGCTGGACAATGCAGAGAAAACAGGAGCTAATGTTTATCCACTCAAAGTCAGCAGTTTGTATTATTCAGATTTTTTTAATTCCTGTTTTTAAAATTGTAGACACTCAGTTTAGACTACGGTTGCTTGTTGGCATCATGAAGGCCAGCTGTTATTTTTCAATTTAAGAAGGAGCATGTAGAGCTGATGGCATTTGATTGATGAGCATCAGTCTGTGAAAAGTCAACGACTCAAGTAGAAAGCAGCTATAGCACACAGACACCAGAGGTCCCTGTTGTGTGGACAATACAGTGTAGTCTACAGCTGCTCCCAAGTGACAGGCACCATCCAGGAACACTAACTACAGCTGATATAAGGTGGTCAATTATTCATCAACATTACATAAGTCAATGAATCTGAATGTGCTAAAGGTCATCTGTTCTGTTAAAGTATTGAACTCAACAAACAGATTTATAATCCAATAGGCCTACTCTAACCCTTTTTTTTTAAGATGTGAAAATTACATTTGGCCTCATCACTAAAAGAAATTTTGACTTAAATTGCATCTTCCCTGCAAGTAGACCTATAGACTTAAGTGGAGAGTGGAGAGACCCATGTGCATCGAGGGCCACATCCATCACCTCGGCGCATGACGTTAAATCCATGTCCAATCTAACAAGTATTAATCAATTACCAATCTAATATATACAGTGTATATATCCACCAATTATCAATCGAAACAGACTGTGTCATTTTTACACATTTGTATCATATTTTGGACAACACACATTATGGTTAGGCTACTTTACAACACAACATGCATTGATAGAGGACCAACCTCTGCACCTGAACTCATATAAGATACATAAGATATAGTGCAACAATTTAATTTGCTGGTTTACAATAGTCATTAGCTGATGTAGTGGTCCTGACCTACAGTCAGGGCTTCGACCAGGTCTCATATAGGCCTACTGTATTATCAAATTGGGTTATTCTCCACAGCAAATATTTTCTTTCTTTACATATATTTCATTTTGTAAACTCAATGATTACACTATATATGCTCTTTATAAAACTGAGAATTACACAACTTAAATTTGATAATCTTGCACTTATAGGTCCACGTTAGGCTGAGACCACCACTGATAATGCATTGATATTGACAGAGGCACTACAGTATCTGCAGCTCAAGTAGACAGAACGCGCCTTTTCCATAGCCCTAGCCCTAGTCCCAAATACTATTCTCATTTTTAAACTTTATCCATCTAAGGCATGATATAATATATCTTTCTTTGAATGAACAAATGTAGCATAACCTCTGCATCAGACAGTGGCCTGCGGTACATAGCTGCGGTATCAGCATAGACAGCAGCAGCAGCAGCAGGACCATACCACGTGACTGGTGCAGGAAGCGGCGTATTTGTTCAAGCCCAAGCCGAGCACGGGGCAGGTTTGTATCTAATTAACTTTTTGCATAATCTGTCAGTTGCCTTTACATGCGTTCCTTTGTAGTTTAGTCGTAGTAGTTTAATCGTATGTCAGTTTTGTTATCGATATTGCAGACGCAGACATTAGAAAAATGGTCGTGGAGCGTTGTGTGCTTATAACGATAGCGGAAGTAAAGTTTGACAGCCAGCAGGTGGAATCGTTCATCTGTAACGTTACGGGGGAATGACTATAACGTTAGAAATAACCAGTGGGTTTCGCCTAAGTAGCTCAATAAATGAACTGACAGTGTGTACAGTTCATTGGCTCTTGTGTTTGAGATCAAATCATTAACTACGCTAACGTACGTTAGCGAGCGGTAACTTCACGTCTGGTACGTTCGTACCTGTAGATAATGTCGTTTCTTTCAAACGTTTGAAAAACCTCACCGAGAAATAATCCCCCCCCCCAAGTTCTTGTTTGTGATGTTTAGTGTCCTGGTTAGCGAGACAACAGTGACAGGGAAACACATTTTGTAGGGGGTACAGCACATACTGTGTGTATATATATTGACTTAATAAATTAATATAAGTTAAAAACTGTTTACTTAATATTAACGGTCCATGGTACACATAGCGCAACGTGTACAAACAGGATGCGTTCAAGGAACCTTTTAAACTGGACTTGTGTAAGGGGTTTGATGATCTGCAGCAGTGGCATACACACACACACTGAGGGCCAAGTCCACGCACACATACACAGGTATTTTTTTAAATGGGGGTTTTACTTCATTTGTTCCCCAAAAAAAATCCCATCCACATGTGCTGAGTTAAGAAATATGACAGTCCGCTACATTTAATAAAAAAATGTGTAGTATGGACTAGGCCTAACAAGTTTGTGTAATCATTTTTATTATTTACATTCAAGTCACACATTCAAACTATGCTATATATATATATATACTAAGCTATTAAAGTGTCCATATTATGAATTTTTTCATTTTTCTGGGATTTGGGGTGTTATCTTGTGTCTCTGGTGCTTCCACACGCATACAAACTTGGAGAAAAAAAACATTCATGTTGTTTTGAGTGAGACGCAGGTTTCTGTATGTCCTCTGCCTTCAGTCTCTGGGTCAGCTGGTCAAAATCTGCACGGCTTTCTACGTCACTAACTGAGACGAGGTGGCTAGCTCGTTCTCAATGGTGAAACACTGCTACAACACACACTAGTTCACCATAATCTACAAAAGAACTACTAACATATCCCTGTTCTGCAGTATTCCACAATTGCGTCCTCAGTTAGAAGAAGTCTCCCAGCTAATCCTGCCTTGTACAAAGTTGGAGAAATAGTTATCTAGCTAATGGGATTTTACTTAGCTACTGCGCATGTGCGATTCCCAACAAAGATAGTAAAGAAGTGAGATGTCTCACTCTGTAGCTAAAACAGAGACCTAAACTTACAGGGTGAAAAGAGGATCTGCAGAAATGTACAGTACATTAAAAATGTTTTTTGAAAATGAAACCATGTAAAACTATTCTGGTACAACCTCAAAATACAATTATGAACCTGAAAATGAGCATAATGTGGGCGCTTTAACGTGATTATTAGCAAATGGAGCAAAACATTTCTGACACTGGACTCAACACAAAAATGGAAAGAATCAAATCTGTAAAAGTAATCAATATTTGAGACTGGAAATGGTATGTTCACATATAATCCAAATATTAATTTAACAAAAATGTTGAAATATATTTTAAAAATGTAAACCTATTTCACAAAGTCCAATTGTATCCCCCTTTTCCTTGCTTATTTTTGAGTCTGGCAATTCAGTTGTGCAATTTAAAAAAATAAAATTAATACAGTTTATAAACCAGATAAGATTACCACAAACGTTACCATCTTTGTTTAGTTGATGGAAAAGTCACACCCTGTGAACTAAGTTAAAAATGTATAATAGAGGGAATAATTTTTATACCAGCTGGATACAGTAGTTGAGTCTGGAAATGTCCAATGACCTCAACATTTTTTATTTTGGCTTGTGTTTATCGTGAAGCCGTTTTTCAATGTAGTAATTCAATGTAATCATTAATACACAATAAATAATAAACTGAAGCTGCAGGAAGCCATGCTCATTCAGTGTTACCAGTAGAGATGTTCCAATACCAGTATCGGTATTGCCTCCGATACTGCCTAAAACGCTGGTATCGGTATTGGGAAGTACTGAAGTTTATGCACCAATCAGATAACACGTGAAAAAAAAAAACTTAATAAATACTACGTTAAAGTAGTTTATTTATGTTCTTTTTCTGTTATAACTGACTGCTAAACTGGATAATAAAAGAAAAAGATAGAAATCGTATCACATCCTTACAGGGATAGTAGTATACAGTTGTTAAAACAATAAAATATATGATACGCTGGTATCGGATCAGTACTTGGTATTGGCCGACACTTTCAGGTATCAGGAAGCAAAAAATGGTATCGGACAATCTGTAGTTATCAGTTTGAAAGTTTGCTACGTTTGCATGTCTTCATCTACTCACCTACTCATTCACGTGTTGACTTTAACGGACTATTGATACTGAATAAAGAGATTGGAATTTATCTCAGCTGGATTTGCATAGAAGCAAAGAAAATGAAAAGGTGCAGATGGCAGGTAAATTGACTTCCAAATGAAGTTTTTCCAATCTTCACTATGTGAAAGAAATTATGTTTGATGCCTGCCTTTATCATACACAAGCTATTCACAAGGATAACACTGCATCTTTTTGCTAAACAATGTTTCAAATTTAGCACGTATGTCATATTGTATGAAAAACAAAGCAAGTTTCATAATTTTACATTTCTGTCAGTCCAGTTTTTCCAAGCACTTTACAGCATTCAAAACCCTCACATTGCTTATGTTTTAATGATATGTAGGATAAGCATTATCAGGGTCATAAGTCTACAGTCGTAAGTGAGTTGGACCTGAATGCCAATGACTCGATTATTAGTCACAAACCAGGACAGTTGAATAGGGTCACCAGTTTCTTATGATAGTGAGTGAATCTTTTAAACATCCCTGGCAGAGGACTTATGTTATTTACAGCAGACTTGGCTGTGACCAAATTGGCAATAAAGATTTAAACAGGATTCAGCCATAACCCTCCAGTAGGGGTGGGAATCTCTGGGCAACTCACAATTCAATACCCATTCAGAGGCCAACGATTTGATTCTAAACGATTTTATTGATGCAACAATTTTTTATGTACAAATGTATTTCCATGTGTGATTTAAAAAAAGATACATATACATCTGAGTTAGTTAGATTTTGACACACGTTTTAGTGAAATGTTTACTGAGGTTTTTATTTTGTAGTCATTCCATGCTTAAGCCTTAAACATACTTGTGAAAGTCACCTCTCACAGTAATCTTCCATGTCAGAGGCTCAGTCATGTTTAAAGGTGGAGAATTGGATTCTTAGAACATGAAACATGAGGTGGTCAGATGTAATGTGATAATGTAGATGAACAGCCTATATGTGTTACTTTATGTATGTCTTAAAAGACAAACTTATTTTTATGTAATTATTTTATGTACGTATGTCTTATTAGATCGTGTGTATTCATTGACTTTCGGAGTGATGTTGCATTTATTGAAGTCAACTGTCAAATTTCCCTTCATACTTTTCCCGTTTTAACGTTGCTGTTTTTTTTTTTTTTCATTCAAAACACAAGACAAAATAAGAGTTTACTTGCAAAATGTAATGTGTAAAATAATAGTTTTTCAGATTTGTACCCAGCCCTGTTAGTATGATGGATAGAGGAGTGAATTTGGAGTGTGTATGTGGTGGGAGCGAAGATTTTCTATGTTGGTGATAGAAAATAAAAACGGCTTGTGACTGAAGAGGAATGATGTGTTCCACTTTACTGGATACATTCTGGGGAGGAAGAATGAAGTCAAAAGATGAATGAATGGTTATGTATTTTCAGGTGATATGCCACTTCGTTGATTCCTGTGGGAATATAAGCAGAACAAGTAATAGCCCAGAAGTCAATAGAAAAATAGATTAAAAAAAATAGTAGTGGTATGTAGTTTAAAATAAGCAATAAAATGAAAGTGTGTTTTTCAAATGTATAATTTCTCCAGCTGCTCTGTAAATGTTTTAAAATGATGTTGAACTGTGTATAAGATGTGGCAAACGTTATTGTTAAGAAATAAGTAAATAAGTAAATCAGACCTAAAATTCAGCTGTTGTTGAACCAGTAAGCGTTCATGAGGTGGCCTTTGCTGTTTGCATTGCTGCTGTGTAAACATGACTGTGGAGCGCAGGGATACCAGATGTTTCACTCAGTCATAAAATTAACTTTATACTATAGGGGTTCTGTTCAGCGTGTACAATTTTCAGTCTCCCTAGAGAGGGGGGGGATAAAATGTTTTCTGTCAATCAATTTTATAACCTCTAGGCCTCTGCTGGTTTTCATTGTATTGTTAGTTAAAACGCACACATGCTTGCGGTGGGCAATTCTGTGCACTGAAGCATAAATTGTCTCGGCGCACAGACCTCACAACTCTTCTATGTTCTTTCCACTTATACTTCAATATCTGACTGATGATTTCACCTTTGCTGCAGCCTTTCCTATCTTGCTAATGCTATCTTGCACTTTTTTTAGGTTGTTGCAAAGTCATCATAAGTTGGTCGGACTTTCCCAGCACACTACCAACAGCAGAACGTTTGTACAGGAAGCTAAATGCCCCTGAGCAAAGTGCAAAGTCTCCACCCAGCTCCACCAGTATCCACTGATCATTACGCTCATGACAATATTACTGCACCATATCACCAGCTCTCAAGGGACATTAAAACAGCTGGAGAAAGAGACATTGTTAGGTAATTTATTGCTTATCTATTTTGTCTTTGGATATTTGTGTAAGTTCAAGTGTATTTAAGATCATATTAATAATATAAGAATATAATATATATTACATTATATTATTATTATTGCTTTAGTTTCCATTCACAGTATTGAAAGTATTTATCTGTAATGGTGCTTAGGTTTTTAAATGACCTTTTTGACATTATAAGAAAGAAAGAGAACGAAATACAGCAGTTTATTATATATTAATGATTTTTAGTTCTTAAAATGCATGTGTGCATTGTCAGTTGTAGCTTTTCTACTTGGCATTCATAAGGCAAATGTCAAATATTTTTCAGTTAATTTAATTTATTTAGCTTTTTACCACGAACCTGTAGTGCTAAAAATATTGGCTGATCAATTGTTAATTATTAAACTATTTGGAAAATGGATTGTTTTGGTCACAAATGCAAAATATTTGATGGTTCTCGCCTCTTTAATCAGATGTCTTTGTCATATGTAATAATACATTGAACATCTTTGGGTTTTGGACCGTTGGTTAGACACAAGACATTTAAATACATCATATTGGGCTCTAGGAAATTATAATAGGCATTTTCTTTCACTATTTTCTGACATTTTATAGACAAAACAAATGCAACCCTACAAACACATTTTTCACGCATGGTGTCAATCATATATTCAGCCTTGACATGATGTCATTATTGCTCAGTGGTTCTCGATAATGTAATGTCTCTCATTGCTGTGTTAATACAGGAGTTTGGACGGTTAGGACCAGAGCATGTTTGTGACTGTGCTGTTGCTTCTGGTCACACTGTGTGCCCAGAGAGGAAATGGCGAGGAGAGAGCGGCGGCACAGAGACCTGGCCATGTTTCGGTGGTGATAGTAGGAGGCACAGGGGATCTGGCAAAGAAGTACCTGTGGCAGGGCTTCTTTGAGCTGTACGTCAACCAGGTCAGTAGTGGAAACACCTTTTCCTTCTATGGCGGAGGACTGTCCCCAGCCGACACGGCCACACCGGTCCTCTTTGAGATCCTAAAGGCGGTGTCTTGCTCAAGGAATGTGTCACAGGATCGCTGCGCTATTCTGAAAGAACAGTACCTGCGGCTTGCACAGTATCGGCAGCTGAAGACCCTAGAGGACTACCAGGGTTTGGCCAAGCACATCGAGCAAGAGCTTCAACAAGAGGGGATGACCGAGGCAGGGAGGCTCTTCTACCTCTCAGTACCAGCCTTTGCATACGCAGATATTTCTGAAAAGATAAATAACAGTTGCAGGCCGACCAACGCGGCGTGGCTGAGGGTGGTGCTAGAGAAACCTTTCGGACACGACTTCCGGAGTGCTCAGGTACTTGCATCTCAGCTCGGGAGCTCCTTGAAGGAAGAAGAAATGTACAGAATCGACCATTACCTGGGGAAGCAGGTCTGAAAATCCTACACAGTATGTGCCTTTCACCCGTAACTCTAATTGAGATGTTTGGTTTCATGTTTTTTTCTTCTTCTGCTTTTGTGAAAAGGTGGTTGCAAAGATACTTCCATTCAGAATAGATAACAAAAAGTTTCTTGATCCCATCTGGAACAAGCACCACATCGAGAGAGTGGAGATCGTAATGAAAGAGACCCTCGATGTGAAAGGTGAATTTCTTTTTTTTTTTTTTTAAATGCGTTATTAAAGGTCCCATGACATGGTCCTCTTTGGCTTTTATATAGACTTTATCAGCGGTGGCAGTAGCTCAGTTTGCAGGGAGTTGGGTTGGGCACCGGAGGGTTGCTGGTTCAAGTGCGCGTATGGAACAAAGTACAGAGTGTGGATTGGTAGCTGGAGAGTACCCACTTCACCACAGGTGCTCTTGAGCAAGACACCTTGACCTACTGCCACTTTGCTAGTTTTGAAAGTCATGATGTCTTTCTCTCATGGGTGGACCAAATTCTCTGGACGGGCAAAGCAGAGAAAGGGGAGGTAACTGATCGGCCCATCTGAGCTTTCATTTTCTCAAAAGCAGAGCAGGATACCCAGGGGTCGGTTTACACCTATCGCCATTTCTAGCCACTGGGGGACCATAGGCAGGCTGGGGGAACTCATATTATTGTTAAAAAACCTCATAAAGTGAAATGTTCATGCCATGGAACCTTTAATGTTGTAATTAAATTTTTTGAGATATGAAAAGTAATAAGAATTCCTGAGACGCAATCATAGGTCTGTTTGATCCTAAAGGTCGTATTCCCTTCTATGATCAATATGGGGTGATCAGAGATGTGCTCCAGAATCACATGACTGAGGTCATGACCCTGTTGACTATGAGGCTTCCCATGAATCTGAGCAGCAGTGAGGAAGTCCTCCAAAACAAGCTGCAGATCTTCAGTTCCATGCTACCTTTAGGAAGGAGTCAAGCTGTGGTCGGCCAGTACCAAGCATACAAAACCGCAGTTCAGCAGGAGTTGAATAAGACAAAAGATCACGTCTCTCTCACACCAACATTTGCAGGTGACCACTTTTCACACTTAACTTAACACTTGCTATACGCCAAATGTAGTTGTTCTATTACTGAGTGATCCCATTTTTGTCTTTTAGCTGTATTGGCACACATTGATGATGCCCGTTACGAAGGACTGCCAATTCTTTTGATCTCAGGGAAGATGTTGGATGAGCGTGTGGGATATGCACGCATCCTTTTCAAGAATGACATCTTTTGTCTCCAGAACCACAACAGTGTCCACTGCAAGCCCAAACAGGTAGTTTTCTACTTTGGGCATGGCAACCTTCAATATCCAGCAATTCTTGTCAGTAAGAATTTATTCAAGCCAGTTTTAATGGACGGTGAGTGGAAGGAAGTGACAGAGCATACAGATGTCAATATTTTAGGTTTGCCTATTTCAGACTATTATGTGCAAACTCCAACAGAACAGAGAGAAGCTTATTCCGAACTTATTTCTCACATTTTTGCTGGCCGTAAGAACAGTTTTATTAGTACTGAAAACCTGCTGGCTTCCTGGGGCTTATGGACACCACTACTCAATAGCCTAGCCAACTCTTTTCCCCGCATCTACCCCGGGGGTGCCGACAACGGAGACCTTCTGGACATTCGTGTGAAAGGGAAAGACATTGGCTACAACAGTGAGGTGGTGATACTCAGCCCTGATCAGATGGGTGGCATGTCAACAAACGGTTTCCAAGTGATGCAAGGCAAATTTCGTGGCGCTGACATGGTGTCGGCCTGGGCTGAGGAGCTGGTGGAGAGGCTAGCTGCAGACATTCAGGAAGCAGCGGAGGCAGCAGTGCATGAGGGTGGTGTTTTTCATCTTGCCCTCTCTGGTGGATCCACTCCCCTTGCTCTGTTCCACAGGTTGGCCCTGCACCACTTCTCCTTCCCCTGGAGGAACACCCATGTGTGGATGGTGGACGAGCGCTGCGTGCCGCTGACAGAACTGGATTCCAACTTCCACAGCATGCATGACCATCTATTGCAACATGTGAGGATACCCTATTACAACATCCACCCCATGCCAGTGCAGCTCAACCAGCGTCTATGTGTGGAAGAGGACGGAGGAGCGCTGCTGTATGAGAAAGAGGTCAGCAAGTTTGTTAATGGCTCCAGCTTCCACTTTGTACTGCTGGGAGTCGGCTATGACAGCCACACAGCCTCTCTGTTCCCTGGTAGTAGAGTGGGTGAACTTGGGGAGAGTCTGGTGGCCTTCACTGAGAGCCCCGTCAAGCCTCACCAACGCATGAGCCTTACTTTCAGTGCCATTAACCGAGCTCGCACGGTTGCCCTTTTAGTGATGGGCAAAGGCAAGCATGAACTGATCACCCAGCTGAGTCGAGTGAAGGACAACCCAGGCAAGTGGCCTGTCACCGGGGTGAAGCCTGCTGACGGTAGACTTGTTTGGTATATAGACTATGATGCACTTTTAGGGTAGGAATTACATTCCTTACTTTCAATCAGAAAATGTTTTTTTGACAGCTGGTTGGTTGAAAAGAAAGTATGAGCCAAACACTTAAGGACCAGTGGGTTTACAAGTTTTAACTTATAACCACAAATCACATTAACATTACTGCTGCAATCTTTTTACATTACGCCACATTATAAGGTTTGTGGCAGGAATGTTTAGTATTTGCAATTTGTAGTAAATGGGTTAAAACAACTGGTATGGTCCATTTTTTTTATATTGGAAGTTTAAACTTCATTCAAATCTTTTTCTGTGGGTGTATGTGAAATGCATATGCAGACTTTTTATATAGTTTATCTTAGCCTAATTACGTGTGAGATGAGTGAAAATCTAGGAGTATGCATGTCCAGTATATGCACATCTGATGTCTGAAACAACTGGTACAGAAAACCAATTATTACAAATAGAAAGTGGTTGATCTTGTATGATCTCAGGTGTTTTTGTGAATTTGCAGATATGCAGTCTGCTGTGTAATCCAACATTTTTGGATTGGATTGTTTCCTTTGTATGCTAATAATCAAAACGTTTCAGGTAATTGAAAATATTTGGTACAATACATCACATTCCTGACTCATTCTCATTCTATTTAAAATATCTAATACCTGTGCTTTTTCAAACATGGAGTCCAAACAGGAGAAGGTTAATTTCAATCAATAGCTTGGTTGGTTGATTTATCTGCCTTATAACTAAATAAAGCCACTGGATTTCAGCAGTCAAGACTGAAAATGTGTTTGTGATATACAATCACTACATCTACAAAATATATTTTTAATGCATTGTGAGGTGAGCACTTGGATGCAACACATTGGCACCATGGGATGTAATATTACATTATTTCCTTTAACTTGCCCATATTATGAAAAAAATCACTTTCTCTGGGATTTGGGGTGTTATTTTGTTAAAACTATCCATGCTGTTTTGAGTGAGATACAGGTTTCTGAATGTCCTCTGGCTTCAGTCTCCAGGGGAGCTGGTCAAAATCTGCACAGCTTTCTGCGTCACTAGCCGAGACAAGATGGCTAACTGTAGCATGCCAGCGCTAGCATGCTAGCTCGTTCTCAATGGTAAAACACTTCTACAACACACACTAGTTCACCATAATCTACAAAAGAACTACTAACATATCCCTGGTCAGCAGGTATTTCACAAGTGCACCCATGTTTAGGAGAAGTCTCCCAGCTAATCCTGCCTTTTACTGACCAAAGTAGGAAAAACAGTTTGCTAGCTCATGTTATCATCACCTAGCTACCACACATGTGCGACTCCCAACAAAGATGGTATAGAAGTGAGATGTCTCACTCTGTAGCTAAAACAGACCAAAACACACAGGGTTAAAAGAGGATCTGCAGTAATGTGCAGTACAACAAAAATATGTTGTTTTTTTTTAAATGAAACCATGTAAACCTATTCTGGTACAACCACAAAATACTTTTATGAATCTGAAAAAAAGCAATAACCAATAATTTTTTTCAGTAGTTTGAGTTTGTCTCGTTAGGTGTGAAAGTTACAAATTGATATATAAAGCAGTTTATTTTCCTATAATCTGTTTAATGTCGCTTTACTTTTTCAATGAAATATCACTACCAGCAAACAGCTGAGACAAACACCTGCTTTGTGATGTTTTTCTGAAGTGAGCATTAAAACTTGAGAAGGATTAAGTCCAGGTTTGAAGTTACCAGCTGCTAGTGGCACGGAAACCACATGAAATTTTAATAGGTGGAGTATCAGATGTCGACGTGGGAGAGCTGGACTTCTTCACTGCTCATTGTCTCTGCTCAGGTCCGGCGCCAGCTTCCTTTTAGTCAACCAGAGTCCTCCTCTCACCATTAAGAAACCTGAAAAGACACAAGCATGTGTTAGTCCTTTCTTTGAATTGAAAATCCAGTGTATGAATTGCCCTATGTAATTTATAAGAATGTGCTTTACCTGTACTTAAGATAGAAGCAACAGTTAAAATCAGGGAAATGCAGTACAGTTCAGGGGTGGTTTTGGCCTGTGAATATACATGCAGCATATGAATCATTTTGCTGCTGCAGTTTCTCTATGGAACTTAATGATAACTCTTTACTGTTTTTCTTACACATGGTGCTGCTGTCAGAGTCAGAATGGTCGTGCATAGTCCTTGTCCACATGTCAGCAGGCCAAATACATAAGAGGAGGCCCACAAGCTCTGAGGAACTGGGTCTATCAATGTGAATATCACTGAAAACCCTATTGAAAGAGTTAGTTATGTCAATAGTAATCTTTTTTTTTTTTTTGCTTGTGGTATGTAATGCATGTTTTTGAAATGTGTTGGATGCAATGGGATTTACCTGAAGCTATGAAGGACAAGGCAATTGAGGCTGACAGGTTGTTCAGAAGAGGCTGCCTACAGTATCTTGAGGATGTTGGCCTTTAAACAAAACGGACGCCATGATCAATGCCACATTCCCTCTTGTACAAATGACCCATGAGCTCTATGTCTCAATGCCATCACCTGTTGTGTCCTACTTACCTTCCCATGACATAGAACTGAGGGACCAGGACAAGTGCTGTGAACACTGCATTCACTATTTGACTACAAATGGAATAAAACGGTATTAGGTTAAAAACTCATTCCAATGAGTATGTTTATATCAACAGACATCCGATCAAAACTGATTATCATGACTTATGAAAACAGCACTTACAATTTTAGCCTCTGATTCCTTGGTATCCATCTGCTGCTATGATATGCCATAAAGATTAGCATGTAGAGAAACATGGGTGTCACACACTCAGGCAGATTAGACTGTAACGCTACTCCTGATGGTTGGATATGTTGCTGAAGAACTCCCTCAGCTCCAAATGTGACCAGGAGGAAGGATTGTATTTCATGCTGCACATGTACAAAGACTTCTGCATTACATTCACTGAAAGCCCAACATCTCCACATACATTTAAAGCCCATGTTGCAGGTTAACCACCACTGTTGATTATTGGGTACAAAAAGCAATCAAGATATGTATATAATTTTTAAAAATGTCTCCAAATAGTGTTAAATGTTAGTTTTTGGTAATTTTTGGTATTTGTGGGTTTATTAAGTCAATTCGGCGATGACGTCACATTGGGGAGCGAAGTTTCAGCCTAGCACTAGAACTACGGCGACTGACTGGGATGTGGAAGAGGTGGAAAGGCCAGCAGCTGATAATTACAAACCTGCCAGACGTGAGAGGGCAAATGAGGAATTGTCAAGATTTGGGGAAGTCTCCTTCATTTATCTCCTTCATTTAGCAACGCAGCAGTGTATACAATGACTTTATTTTTTACTGTCAGTGATTAGCACCGAGTGAACGTCAACGTTTTTTTTTTCTATCTAGTGACAGTGATCATGTCGTTAGTTCAGATAAGTACTGGTACACTTTTCTAGATATAGGGATAGAAGGCATCCCCACTAGATTATTTCTAAGTGTTTACCTCTTCCTCCGGTGAAAACGTGTTGCTGTGTTTGGCAGGTGCTTGTGTGTGTAGTGGCGAAGCTGCAGTGGAGAGCTTGTGCTGTAGGCGAGTGAGCCGCCGGTCGAGCAGCTCACCCCACAATCGGCAGATCTGATGATGCCTAAATCCGTTTGTGACATTTCAGACAGGATCATGGTCCCCTTCATGCCAGCACGCATCAGTATTTTAAGTGTTTATATTTACTTTACCATTCTTTTTAGACTGAGTCATATGAAAGGTTACTTGTACCTAAACAACACCAGTTCACTGCATACAGGCAGGCTATAAAAAACATCTTATGACAGTATCAAGACAATCATTTTGGGCCATTATAGCCATTCCCCTTGATATCATATAATCTAAAGAAAACAGAATAAGATATAGTGATACCTCATAATAGCAGTGTTAGAAATGATACAAACACCAATCCACTACTATTACCACTGCTACAGTATGTACTAGTACTGAGCATTTGAGGAACTCAATGACAATATAGCTTTACTCCAGATGTGGTGTAGGAAAGAGGTGACCAGTATTACTGTGTACCCCTATGGTTGGTTTATGCCTTCCCTAAAAAATATTGAATTATATTGGTATTAGGATGTGGGTTAATAGGAAAGACATTTCTTTTCAGGAAACATTAAAGTTTGGTTTAACAACAATGAACAGAGTATCATTTAGCATATGTTCTATTTATTTTAGAACGCATCATTTTAAAATAAATCCATATGGAAGTTTTTAAGGAAAGAGCAGGTTGGAGCAAAATCAATATTTTACAGATTACGATTAGCTGAGAACTCCATAAAACATTTTCACAGTAAACTCAACAGTACACGTATTTGTACAACGTTGTATCCTTCAAAAGTTTTTTTAAAGGCTTGTCCGAGTCCGTTGTCTGTGAGGTTGAAACATCCACACCAATCCAGGCTTTCGATGAATCATGTAGCTCAGACTTGTTCACTGAGAATCTGAACATTATTCCTCTGGCCTGCAGACTGCTCGCCGCAGATGTAGCTCGGCTTCCACACCGCCGTGTGGTTGGACGCGTCTCTCCAGGCCGCGCACCCTCGGGCTACTCTTCATTTGTCTTTGACGTCATAAATGAAAATGTCCGGGATCTCCGGGAAAAGAAACGATATGCGTGTCTCCATTTTAAACATCACTGCAGGTTGATTGTGGGCAAATACACTGTTGTGGCTAGCTCGCCGAAACTCTACTGCCGAAGTTGCTGGCTGGCTACGCCACGTTAGCTATATCCGCTAGCATACGTACAGGTTAACTAAAGCCAGTTAGCTTCGTATGTAACGTAACAAAAACCCACCCATCTCGTAGGCGTGACGCTTACTATTTCATTCAATACAATTATGGTACAAAAGGTGCACTAACGCCACAGGTATTATGTTGACAACATGGACGCATATATAGGAAACACCAAAGGCAGGCTAGGCTAACGCTGTTGTGCTAAGGTCCAGCGGCGTAGCGTTAGCTAGCTGTCTAAACTTGTGAAAAGCAGAACAACACCCCGTCTAACTTTCCCTCCAATATTATTATAAACATAATAAAGTCACCTGGACTCGGTTGAGACCATAGACTGTTAATATTAAAAGACCAAAAGCCAAATTAGGCCAGACCAGTGGCCAAGACAACGCAGGCTGCTCTGTTTTCTCCCCAACGTGACGTCATGCAGTGCATTGTGGGCGAAAAAAGAAAACACTGTAAATAGTGCCTACTTTTCGTATTATATTCAGTTTTGCGATATCCAACACCATCAAATAAAATGGGTAACAGTTAAAATATTTATTACCAACACGCAAATTGCACAACATGGGCTTTAAGCTTGAAGATTATCTTTATGTTTTTGGCTGGCTGTATTAAAGTGTTAAAGATACATTGTACTCATATGATTTAAGAATAATACCCTGTGCAAAGGCGCATGCTTAAAAGGAACAGAATAGTTTCCTCATATTTTATGTAAAAAGGGCTGTTTCCGCCCTCCAGTGCTTCTGTGCGTGTCCAAAATAGCTGCCCCCTGCCCCACATTGACACACAATGAAACATCCCATTCCTGACATTTGTACCATTGAGTCTTCCAGAGAGTCACACAAACATCTAAAGATGCCTGTTAACTACAGCGGGACGTGGGACATTGTCAGCAATGTCAATTTTGAAGGATACATGGTCTCCCTTGGTAAGTGTCACAGTTTCTTCATGCACACTGATATTTTGATATCAGTGTTTCAAAGAATGTTAAATTATGATATGAAAACCCTTATGTAGCGTGCCTATAGTTGACTAGTATTTATCTCTTGTAAATGTAAAATTGTTGTCAGCATCATTGATGAAAATTAGATGGGAAAGACTTAATTTGGACTGTGGCAACAAATTTACTAAGAAAAGGACAGTAAAGGGTCTCTGTCTGTCTGCCTGTCTTTCTGTCTGTCTGTCTGTCAGTCTTTCTTTCTATAAGTGTGTTGAAGTAATTCATGTAGTTCATGTATTTTCTGATCAGAACATGATGGATGTGGTATCAGGGTAAAGTTAACAAATTGTTCTGATTTTTACACTCAGGCATTGATTTTGCAACACGCAAGATTGCCTCGATGTTGAAGCCTCAGAAAGTGATTAAGCAAGATGGAGATTGTTTCACAATCAGGACATTCACTACTTTCAGAAATTACGAGTGTTCATTCAAAATTGGAGAAGAGGTCACAGAAGTGACTAAAGGGATGGACAACAGGTCATGCCAGGTAATGACGTTAGTAAAATGTGGTCACAAAGATGTATGTGAACGTGTGATCACTACCACACAATATAAGAAAATAAAAGCAAGCAAATTACTTTTCTGTGGCTGTAGGATACTGTAACACAACCATATTTATAGTCTATTTAGTTTGCTTTATTTGTTTTTCATCTTTTGTTTTCTATCAGACTGTGGTGAACTGGGAAAATGATAAGCTGGTGTGTGTTCAGAAAGGAGAAAAGAAGAACCGAGGGTGGACTCACTGGATTCAGGGAGACGAGCTTCATCTGGTATGACTACAGTTCTTAGTTTTATTTATTTATCCAGTTAGTGTTTGTAATCAACACTTAGTCATATGCTGATGCATACTATTTTGTGGACTTATAGGCTTCATAGAGGAATAATGTTAATTAGTGATATACATATAAACATTTTGCTCTCCCCTGAAAACTGATGCTCACTTTTAACATTGTTTGTTGGAAAATTTTACAACTTTCTGTTTTCTCTCCCCAGGAACTTACTTGTGAGAATCAAGTCTGCAAGCAAGTTTATAAAAGGACTCTGTGATCATGTTTTTAAAACCATGTCAGACTTCAGAGAAATGCATTCACAGTATTGAATGAACTGAAATGTCTTATTTGCTTGTCCTGGGATGCGTTCCTAGCCTCAGTGTATTGTTTGTAATTGTTTGTCACTGTTTGTGATTTCTAAATGTATAAAAAAAATCAAATAAAACAAATATAGCCGCAAGCAGCGATTTGCAGGTTCAAACCTTTTTTCTCAATAGCGACTTCAAACTAATTTCACACGTGGTCCAACATCGTTATAAAACATATCCTGCAAGCTTTGTAACGATTGGACAAACAGTGCACTTTGTTTAAAATGCGTACAATGGATTTGTCAAAAACATTTATTTTCAATTTGCGTCATTCCACGTCCAGTTATTGTGGATTTAAAGGCCCCCTAGAGGTCAATTTTATTGAGACTTATCATCATTATGTAGACATTTTCTGGAAGGTTTGTGTTGATTGGACAAACATTTTGTTATTTATAGCTTGATTTGCGCGTTATCACCTGCAGTTTGTGTGTATTTATAGCGCCCCCTGGTGTTCAATTTGAATGAATTTTCAGGGCATGTGTCGGTACACGATCCGTCCTGCCTGCACGATCCGTTCTGCGCATGTGCAATATGTTCGCGCATACGCAGATGGTATCATGGTGAACGCCGATTTACGACACTGCACGATCTGTTCCCATAGACAGTTAAAGAAAGTCCGTTCGCCTCCACCAGAAAGCTAACGTTAGTTTAGCTAACAGCTAATTTGGCTAACATTTAGCTGAGACAGCATGTAAAAGACCCTCAAAAGTTAAAATAACCGATTAAATATAAACAGCTGTTATGTCAGTTTTACTTTTACTTTACTTTAAAACACAATCACTCAATATTTGTCTTTGTTATTACTGCAAAGTCTTAATTTAGCTGGAGCTGCTTTTCCCACTGTTTAGTTTGAGTAATGTTATTTTAGGCTGAATCAAGCTGTCAGCTAGCGGTTAGCCGAATCAGCTTAACTAACTAAACTAACGTCGTTAGCTTTCCGGTGGAGGCTAACAGCAGACCGCTACTGTGGAACAGATCGTGCAGCGCCGTAAATCCCTGGTAAATGTTCGTACATCATGATTATCATCTGCGCGTGCGCAAACATATTGCACATGTGCAGAACGGATCGTGCAGGTAGGACGGATCGTGTACTGACAGCATGTATAAAACTGTCAGGGTAAATCTGGGGCACTTATCTGAACATACCCTATGAGTTTTGTGATGATTGGCCTTACGCTGATTTGTGTTCATTACGTCCAGACTCATGCCCTTTTCAAAGTTCATTGGTCAATAACTTGAAAAGTAATTGAGGTATGGACATGCTTTATACATGCTTTATTTAATAGGCTTGATCCATTGATGATTCACTGACAATTTGGTGGCAATCGGAGCTACGGTGTAGGAGAAGATCTTAAAAATATGTTTTTCAAAAAATTCAAAATGGCGGAAAAGAATTCTAGGCGGACCTTAATGGTCCTTGAGGCCTTTTTGTAGAGCACGTTAATGCATCTGTGTGAGAAATTTCAAGTCAATCGGGCTCACGGTGCGGGAGGCGTGGCCTTTCAAAGTTTGCATTTTGAAGCATTTAATTACAGCGCCACCATGTGGCCGATTTGGTTCTTATTTCTATAGAAGCACATGCACACCATTTCCAGGTATTCCCCCAAGTTTCATGTTTCTAGCACATTCCAGCTCACGGGAATTTGCGCCGGCGCAGCAGACAACATATAATAATAATAATAATAATAATAATAATAATAATAATAATAATAATAATAATAATAATAATAGAGAAATATAGAAGTGTTCTACCGCTTTGTGGTTTGAACCCTAAAAATCTGATCACAAAAAAAACAATGTTTTATATGCTTTATAAAGAGCATGTCATTTGAGTGTTCGGATTAAATGCTTAAACATTGCAGTACTTCCTCCGGACCACAAGGTGGTACTATATATTAAACATGCACTTAGACTCTGGAGTTGTTGGTCTGCTGCTGAGTTTGTCCCGCGAGTTTTTGTTTTCTAGTTTTACCGTCAAGCAAACAACTTGACATAATTATGTTTCTCACACATTAGTGCGATTTTTTTTCTCCCCAACGTTGTTACTTAATTTATGCCATTGTGGTCGAAAGTTTATCCGCAAGAAGATGTCAGTTGACAAAGACGAGACGCAACTGGTAAGAACTTTATTTTAATGTGTGCTGCTAGTAACAATTAGCTAGCTAGTCAGCTACATTTCCGTTTGCCTGTGATTTACCGTAAGGCACCTAGCTACTGCAACGGCAATGGTGGAAGATGTATTCAGATCCTTTAATACCACACTGTGAGAATTTATTACAAGTAAAAGCCCTGCATTGGAAATGTTACCTAAGTAAAAGTATGTTATGTGTATGTAAGTGTTATCTGAGAAATGTAGGCCTACTTAAAGTACTGTATTCAAATGAAGACAAATACTCACATTTTAGTAACTGGAGATCATTTTATTGTTATTGTCTAATCGGTTCAGCTGTAACGTTAATAGTAGGGTAGTTTAGTTTTTAACAAAAACATCGTATTTTATAAACGTGTTTTTTATACAAACATCTTAAATTGTAAATTAATTTAGTAAGCTGTCAGATTTATGTAAGAGTAAAATGTACAATGTGTCTCTAAAATGTAGTGAAGTAAGTAGCATAAAAAGAAAAGACAAGTACCTCAAATTTCTACTTAAGTACAGTACTGGAGTAAATGTACTACGTTACATTCCACCAATGAGCAACAGACAGGTAAACAAATGTATATTAATGCATATTGATTTCTTGTAATCTGATTTTAATGTTTTGCATTTCAGAGGTTAAAGGCAGCAGTTCATTATACCGTGGGACGCCTGTGCCAGAGGATGGGAGAGGACCACCGGAGAGAGTTCAGTCGACAAGTCATAGCAGCGATAGCCGAGACAACATTCAGACAGTGTGGTGGGTGTCGCAACTAACTACCGTCAAGCAGAGACATGCCGTACATAACAAATAGTAAAACTCATAGGCATTAAATCAAGTGTACCGCTTCAATTTATGAATCACATCTAGTTTGCTGTTTGGATAGATATATTTCAGTTTTTAGATTTGTTCAGTTGATTGTTCTCTGTCCAACTGAACCATAGGGATATGAAATCTTTATAGGTGCAATGTATGATTAAAATATCCAAACTTTACTCACACATCATTACAGCCAATCTAGTCACCTGCATCTAAGATGCAAGATTATCAGGTACATTTGTACAATCCAATATTAGCTCTGTACTTTAAGTACCAAAAGTAATAGAACTCACTATGTTGAATAACCCATTTCAGAGTAATAAATGGTTATTGGATTATATGTGGTGATGCATTAATGTGTAAGCATCACTTGTTGCAATGTTGCAGCTGGCAAAGGTGGATCTGATTTCAACTGAGTCCAGTAATCTATACCAATACATCATACTTTGTTTAATCTGCAAATTAACTAATCACTAGATTAAATAAAATATTACCCTCTGACAGTGGTGAAATAAAAGTATAAAGTAGTAGGGGTGCATGGTTCAGAAAATATCTATCGATTTTTAGGCTCAAGATTCAATTACAAAATGATTCTCAATTATTTTTTTTTTAAATGATTCACAGTATGTAAATATAATTACTTTTCTCCTGTGACCGTATACACAGCATTACAAAACAGACAAAAAATTATGAATCAATTTTGAATCTGTAGAGCTTGAATCGTGATATGAATGTGAATCGATTTAGTTTTTTTTGCAAACCCCTATAAAGTACTTCATGCCACCACTGGAACTATGTAGTACCTTTTTAAAGCTGATAATTTATAGGCTAGGTGTTACATTAAAATGATTATTATTTAAGTTTTTTTTTTTAAAATAATTCTTACATGTTCTCCACCAGCACGCAGCTTGGTACGATTTAATCTCACATCCAGAATGCCCTGATGACACATTTTACCACAACACAGCGCTGCAGAGTGAGGTCTGGCTACTCCACATATATATTCCGGCATAGGAGGGGAAAAAAAAAAGAACAGTCTGGGTTGTTTGCATTTCTTTAAACCTATCACAATCGTCTTGTCTGAGTTCCAGATGTACATGCTTTATTTATTGGTCTTGGGAAGGATCTTTTTTTTTTTTTTTTTGATGGAACATTTGCACCTTGCAAACGACACACCAAATATTAAGTTAACTGTTAACACAATCCAGTAACATGAGCTACTTAAATTAGCTGGATACACGGTTAAATGTAACTTGCTCATGTATCACCGCAACTACTTCGTCCACAGCAATCCCACTTATAGTAAACGCCGTAAACATTCTTTGTAAATCTTTACAATTATTCCCAGAAGGAGCCAAGCAGGCCTGCCTTGTTGCACAATCCAAAACTTGCCATTGCAGCCTGCTTGCTAGCTCGAAGTTTTTCACGAGCTAACGGCAACACAGAGAGTTGAAGGTGAGGAACCTGTCAGGCAATTATCCTGGAAATGTACTTCCGTTGATCCAGACTATAAAGAACTTTAATAATCTGACGTGTGTGTATGTACACGTTAATATAGTTGGACAAAATATCACTAACAATGTTTATTGTAATGCCACAGGTCAATCTAAACTCAACATCCTCACTTTTTCCAGATATATTTGCGAAAGACCTGGAGGCCTTTGCAAGGTGAGAATCTTTTCTTGAGCATATTAACGGATGAGTTATCCATGTACTGCCTTTAATTTATAAAGTATAACTAGACTAGTATTTTTTTCATAATACATCAATTTAATTATCTCAACTTTGACTTCAGGCATGCTAAAAGAAGCACAGTCTCTTCTGAAGATGTAAAGCTTGTAGCTCGTCGCAGCACTGCTTTGGTGAGTTATTTTCACTGTCGGGAATTATACAGCACTTAATATATTATGTTGAGTAACTTGATAAAATCACATTCATGTATATCAGTCAACTCAAACACTTCATCCTAATGTAGTATACTGGAACTATGAAGGGGTATATATTCTACAGCAGACAGCAAACTTAAATGTTTAATTTTCCTTTATTTATTTTAGTCCATCTACATACAAAATAAAAGTGAAGAACTGAACCAGGAGCAGAGGGATTTGAAAAAGAAGAATGCTGGGAAGAGGAAGAACAGAGACACTGAGGAGGAGAACAGAGAATAAGGACAAGACAAAGGCAGGCCTGTAGTGTCTCACTTGTGCCCAACTTTAAAATAAATATGAAGGCTGACTAATTCATGAATATAAAGTGTAATAAAATGTGCCAGTCATTTTATGGGAAATGAGTACACCACAGCGGACTTATCTGTCCTGGGACCTGCTGTCATGTGTGGCTGTATTGTCAGTAATTTGACAAAGATTATGAACTGAGTCAAGAGAAGACTGACAACTTCTAAAGCGTCTATACCTGCTGTTTCTCTAAACTAAATATATATTAATATGCAATTTTCAATTTGGGAAACCATGAATCTACCGTTAAGACTGCCAGGCAAACTATGTACACTGAGTGACCACTTTTAGGTAAACCTGCATAATCCATGCTATTCAAGACACCTGCATAATTGATACTTAAACTATGACTGTTGCATTGTTAGTTTTGTAACAGTATATTCAGTGGTGATGTTTTTATATCTATTATACATATCACCTATGGCCTCAGTTAAATTTTACACATTTTATATATTTCCTGATGGTGTACCTAATGAAGTGGCCACTAAGTGAAACAGGTCTTCTAAAAAATAAAATCATTCTAAACTCAGCAACATTCCATTAATTGACTTATTTCTTAAACCAGCATATGAACAAAATACAGTCTAGAGGTGATGCCACATTGTTGAACTCATCTATTTAAGGTTAAAATAATTCTTCTCCTCCCCCCTTAAAAGTAGCTGTGGAGAATAAAAGGGATAATTCACTGACAAGCCATCAAAAGCAGCAAAAAAGACAGGTACTACCCCATGTCATGTCTGAGAATGCCACACACTCAAAGTGTTGGAACTTCCGTCTTCGTCCTTCAGAACAGACTTCAGTCAGGGTTCAAACGGAGACCTCGACCAGCAGAGCCCAAGGTCCCTAGATATGTGAATCGAATTAGATGTTTTTTATTTGACAAACCGACCCAAGCAATATCAACTAAGTATCTATTCAAATGAACTTTATTAGAACTCCCTTCATTTGACAGGTTTTAAACACCACAAGGGCTACTGGGAATCACTGGACACACCACTCCACGTTCTCACACTATCACTCACGTCCCCAGAGTCTTCAGCAGGTGTCATCCACATCAAGTACACACTTACAGATCAGTTCAATAACATGAAAGCACACACACCATTCAAATCAGATAATATAAGCAATACAAATTCATCACAACATTCCACTACATTTTGATATTTCTGCACTTGAACATACTTAAAGAGTAAGGAAAAACTTGCAAAGATTTAAAAAAAAAAAAAAATTCTTGAAGTACTAATTAAAGAAAGTCCATGTTAGGGGAGGCGCTCGTAGCATCTGCAGCTTCCACTCACACATTCAAAAAGCAGTCAAATTGGGCTCTTTCACTGCACAACCAGTCCGTTTCACGCGTCTCTCCGTTCGCTCACTCATCGCTTCACTCTTCGCCACAAGCCATCCTCAATCGCACTCAGTTCTTAAAATGTCAGTTGCGCAGTTCTTTCCATTTAAAAAGTGGATAAAAGTGAAAACACCCACCGTCTCTTAGAACATGCGGAGTGAAGCCGTTCTTTGATGGCATAGCATTTACAGGTGGGAAGAGGGACAATGATACCGATATCACCCCAAGAATGCTTCCTCACAGGAAAATTGAAGAGAGGTGAACTGCAGAAGAGATTTCAATGAAGGCTGTTCCACAGAACTTTTACTGCAAATTAAGTTTCACTTAAAACATTTAGGTTTCAACCAGATTCTTTCCAATGCAAGATTGCCGTTTAAGTTGATGACAAAGTTGGATAATGGTGAACCAAGACATTCATGCACTTTCAACATGGTTATCACATTTCACAATACATGCATTAGAGAATCCAGTTGAAATGGACACTAATGAGACATCAAAAATAGCACTTTAGTCAGACATCCTGGTAAACAATTCATTTCACTTTCTAAATTAAATCTTTAGCATTTTTTTTCCAAATGTACAAAACATCTCCCACAAAAGTGTTCAGGTACGCATCAACACCAGAAATAAAAATTTGGAAAAAAGACTCATCTTTGTCACAATACTTACCATACAAACACTTAACTTACATACCCCACCCAGATGACTTTGACTCCATACTAGACCCAAAACCTGTGCTAAACCCACTACCGCTGGTTGTAGAGTTTGACCCTGTTCCCCAGCCAAGACTGGCTGAACTGGTGCCGTAGTTGCTGTTGCCTGTACCAAAAGACTGACTCTGGTCCCTACTAGAGCTTGTTCCACTGGAAGCACTGCCTGAGGTGGATGTCTGCTGCTGGCTAGCCAGCATACCCATCATCCCCCAACTACTCTGCAGCGCAGCCTGAGCAGCGGCCATCATAGCAGGGTTCAGACTAAAGGAACCAAAATTAGCCAGACTACTGTTAGTGCTGCTCCCTAACCCACTACGGCTGCTACCAAACGCTTGAGCTCCAAAACCATTCCCAAACCGTGTTGTACGATCAAACTGCCTACTGCCATGTTTGGGCTCAGCATTTGAGATGTGAACACTGACACCTTTGATTATTAGGTCCTCTCCACAGAGAGACTGGGCAACCTGTGAGAAAAATAAAATGGAGGAATTAGGGCAATTGTACCAGTACAACATGAAGTTGTTTCTACACATTAAACAGTATACCTGATCATCTGCAAATGTAACAAAGGCAAAAGCACGAAATGGCTTGGGGATGAAGACATCTGTGACTTCGCCATACTGCATAAAGAACTGCCGTAGGTCCTCAGTAGTCATGTCTTCTGTGCAACGGCCAACAAACACTTTCCGGCTCCTCATTGGCTCATCTGGACCTTGCTGTAAACAAAAAGTGAACTACATATTATAGTATTAATAAAGTGGATTGCCATATTGTATGGGTATAAGCACTGACACCAGACTCACTTTTGAGTTGGGAAGCTTGCAGTCACACCATCTCCCGTCAATCATATGACGCTGGGAAACCACCTTTTCTTGAGCCTCATACTCTGTGAACCTCACAAAGCCAAATCCTTTGGAGTTTCCAGTCTTAGCATCTCGTTTCACCTGAAAGAAAGTGAATGAAGCTCAATTGTCACCACATACGACCCAAAGCAAAGTGTGTTAAATTACAGTATCCAATATACCTGAACCATGATAACTTCTCCAAATGTGCTAAAGTAGTCTTTCAGGTCCTGCTCAGATGTTTTCCAAGGGAGGCCCAGTACAATCAGGTCAGATGTCTTCATGTCCCCTCTCTTCATTTTCACTGCAGAGGAGGCGTCAATTTCCTCCATCTTCCTTTTGTTGTCTAAAATGTGAACGGAGGAATTCATTATTTTAACCTTAAAGCTATGAGATAAGACTTCAGGCTGCAATCACTGCTTTCTGCAGACTGCAAATAACTGCAGAGCAAAACTAAATTCACTTTCTATAAACAAACTACACTGTTTCCACTGTTCTGCAATTTTTTGGCAATTATGTTTGAATGTGTGGTAACCAATTAGTAGCAATTGGGGTTTAACAAGCATCTCATGATTGAATTTTAATGTTTAATGCAGTTAAACCTAGCATAACATACCAAAACACACCTCAAACCATTCAACGCTACTTTAAGTCCAAAGTTTTTGTAAAACGTTTTTCGTGTCAATTCAACTTTAATTATATTTGAAGCTGTAGTATTATCCTGGTCTATATAAATTGGCAACTTTTGTTTTGTTTATTTCAGTGAATGGAGCTAGTGTTTCAAAACGCACTTCTGGGGCGTGGACAAACTGCAGGTCACGCTATTGTCTTGTATTTCAGTGTGCTAAAGCTACATAATGAATTATAAATACCCTTCCACACCTGATCGGTTTAAGGGTTATGTAACGTTAAAAAAAAAGTATGTAATGTGCTCATATCTACCTTTTGGATAGTTCACCACATACACGACATTTCCCCATCCGTTTTCTGGCGCGTGTAGGATCCCTTCCACAAGACGCACTCCTCGCATGCACTGAGAAACAAGGCTCCTAAAGCGTAGGCCACACGCCCCTGGAAACTGAGCTGCCACGGTTGAAAGCAGCACAGTGCCGTCGTCCTCGGAAGGTATCTCCATGGGTTCTTCATTTTCCTCCTCTGCTACTCGAATGTATACTTCAGCCATTTTGCACCAAAAATAAAACTTGCTATATCAAAACAATGCTAAAGCTAGCAGTTAGCGCGCTAGTTGACCACAATGGTAAGGCTAACGTGATAGTAGAGAAAAAGACGTCTCAAGTTAAAACCCCTATACCACAAACAGGCGTTCGGTGGGTTTAATTTTCAATTATTTAATAGATAATACCTCGCTCCGACCGCGCCAACAAGCGTGCCTCGGCCTTCTGTTCCTTTGTTCGAGACGGGGATCTGTTTCGTCAACAATGGACGACAATCGAATTGCTGCGCTAATGAAAACTGCGTAACGTTAACTAACGTAATCCAACAAATGGCTTCCGTAGCATGAAAAGTTATCCACCCGCAAGAAAAGGCTCGTCTCAAACGCACAGTAAGCAATAGTTGTTGTTTTTTTTGTTTTTTTTCCACGAGGCGCAATGTGAAACCACCATGTACGGCCTACCAAAATGGCTTTTTATCTAAGCGAAAAAGGAAGTACGTCATTGGATTGGACGGTTTCATTTCATGGAGGTTAATGTCTCTAGAGTGTGTCGTTAATATAAGTAGTAACTAAATTATTCATCAGTATAACTTTGTAAAACCAACACTGCTACTATAGTGAGATTATTTGTACAGGACGTAATTTAACTCGATTAGTTGTATTGTTGATAATTTTATTTAGCTCCTACCCCCGTAAAAAAAAGTATGGTAGGCCAGGTTGAGTACGTCTGTCACTCCCCGATGTAAGTCGAGTGTAGATTTGAGTCGCGCATGCTCAGATTTAAACGGTTTACGACATAACGTGTCATACTGAAATTTTTGAAATAATAAAGTTTTCTAATTACAAACAATAACAGAAGATGGGAATCATTTCAAAAACTTTTTAGCTATCTATGATTGTTTGATTGCTAACGTTAGCTCAAAACGCCATTCAACTCCTTTGTTGTGTTAGCTTGTAGCTAAGCCAGCAGTCATGTAGATTGTTGGTCCATTGTTACTGTATTGATATTACAGAAGTCTTTCGTTAGCATCTTGTATGCAACTTGTCGGAAAGTGACATGCGCAACTCACAGCTTCAATGGCCCACAAAGTGACACATAGCTACGCAACTCAAATCTGCACTCGATTTATCGGGGAGTGACAACTGTCGGTACACAATCCGTTCTGTTTACGACACTCCACGATCTGTTCCCATAGACAGTTAAAGAAAGTTTGTTCCACAGTAGCAGTCTGCCTCCACCGGAAATAATAGTTTAGCTAACAGTTAATTCGGCTATCCACTAGCTGAGACAGCATGTAAAAGACCCGTTTGAAAATAACCGTTGAAATGTATAACAGCTGTTACGTCAGTTCTACGTTACTTGTGCTCATTTAAAATACAATCACTCAATACTTGTCTTTATTATAACTGTTAACTCTTAATTTTGCAGCTGGCAGACCGCTACTGTGGAACAGATCGTGCAGTGTCGTAAATCCTCGTACATCAGGATTATCATTTTGCGCATTCGCAAGACGGATCGTGTAGGTAGAACGGATCGTGTACCGACAACAACGTCCACTATAGATATGACGCGGGTTATTATGGAAACCACGTAACTTGTAGGAAAGGCCCGCCCTACAATGTAGTTCGATTGGTTGTGTTTAGGCATTGACCTCGAGTGGTTAAGGTTAGGATAGCCGATTGGTCATGGGCTAGGACCTGAACAAATCGGGTTACGCTACCGTAGTTAGCATAGACGCCTGGCCAATAGTAGTGTGTGAGTGCTATTGAAGGGAAGGCCTTTCTTAGAAGTTACGTAATAACGCCTGACTACACAGTAACAGCTTCGTTAAGTACTAGTTAGCTAGGTTGTGTTGGTTGACAGAAATAATAGACTGTATTTCTATGTCTACGGCAGAGATGGGGACAGTTGACATTACTATAAGCTGTGCAAACTTTGAATGAAAGATCTATAAAGTTAGGCCTACGTTCCACATTGTCGCAAAATGTCACAATAAATAATTTTGACCACAAGGATTTACCGCTGTTATAGCGTCTTATTTTCAACATTGATAACCGCTGCCTGCATCACGATCACAGACTATCACGATACGTGTTTTCAGGTGCACATACATGTAAACATTCATTGCATTGTTGAATCTGTGCCATGGGTAAACATTATGATCTTAAACAAGAACAATGTGATGTGTAACAGTATTGACATCAGCTACATCTTAAAACATTTTGACTGTGACATTCAGTGTCAATGGTTTATTGTTGCCAAACTGCAGTAGTGTGATACGTAGAGGAGACTGGCGAAGTTGTGTCGTCAAA
Organism: Percina caprodes; assembly: GCA_013375575.1. Taxonomy (NCBI): domain Eukaryota; kingdom Metazoa; phylum Chordata; class Actinopteri; order Perciformes; family Percidae; genus Percina; species Percina caprodes. Next base: position 1,374,612 of record JABXJD010000005.1, on the reverse strand, counting down.
GATTATGTTTTGAAATTGCAAGTCTGTTTTAAGTAGATGTTAGACGTTGATAATTAACAAGTTTATAAAGAGGATGATATCAAGCCATTTGGCAGTATAATTAGTTCCAAGCCATCCAACAAGCGTTGTTTACTTGTATGCCTTTAAAATCCTGTATATAACAGTATGATACAGTTAATATGAAATTATTAACCTACATGATTAAGTTTTGATTCAGAAACAACAGATTTATGTAATCCAAAACTAGAGTATTTTGTAGTGCTGTTTGTCAACAATGAGACCTTGTAAAGTACAGTAGGCCTATATAGCAGTAAAAATACTAAAAACGCTACAAGGCAAAAGCAGAGAGCAACACCCAAATTCATTACACTCACAAAATTGTAGCTACTGTATTCCAGTGTGATGTTTGCTAGATTTTAGATAGACCAGGCCAAAATCTATTGGCTGTATTTTATTGTCTTAAAAACTAAGGAAGCCAGCCCACAGGTCTCAGAATCTTAAATAAGTAAAACCATTGCATACCTACAATCAACTAGTTGTTTTTGGCTTTTGAATGTGGTCTTACGTTGGTTCTCTTGCTTTAATTCTTGCCCTCCCTGAACAATAGTGAAAAAGCTATCTCGTACAACTAAACGTTACCTGACAGAAAGCAGAGGAATGTTTAATCTGAATGACATGCATACAACATCCAATGCTGCCTTTAGATTTAACTCAACAAAAAGAGATCTCAAACAGCGTTTTATTACATTTTTTCAATCAATAACAGTACAATTTAGTACAGTATCTATCTTGCATCCAGCTCACCATGTAACACCAACAGACAAATGAAATACAAAAAGTGTAAAGGTACATAAGGGTGCAGAGCTCTATAATATTAATGGAAAGAGAAAAAGGAATCCATCTCAGTTGAATTGCATTTTCACTTGTGGCCACACAAGAAATACATCACATTTATTGTACATCATTGCAGATAAAAGAAAAGTGAAAATATGTCACAACTTTAACAAAAGTGCTCCTGTATACAGTGAAATGTTGTCATTCAGATGCTCCGATTTTGAATTTAAGACCAAAAAAAAAAAAGTACAAAAGTTTTAGTATGGACAGTGTGTGAGCGTGTTTTTGTTCCATCGAGTGTGAAGATTTGAAGGAGAAACGAGGACTGTGAATTATCACAATGATTGTTATTACAAAAATTGGCATCAATAGAACTGGTAAGCATCATTTACACTGAGTATGCAATCAATATTAAGTCTCTCCATTCTTGCTCACTCTGGTGCATAGCATTACCAGTATTAGTACACGTTTATGCAGAATTTGAGCCAACATAAATTTGGCTTCTAGGTTCAATCAATAGGTTACTCTCCTTTTCAGAAACAAAGAAAATTAGGATTTTTGCACCATTGAAAGCAAGTCTACAGCATGCACAGCTAAATTAACTCATGGCAGACAAAATTAAATGTCTTAACTCAAAACATCAGACCATTATTTTCAGACATTGATTTGTACATTTCATTCAGAGTTGCAACTGCAGTCCCAAGCAAAGGAAGTGTCTATTTAGTCAGGTGTTTCACTCAAAGTGAATACTAAACACAAACCCCCATCAATATAATAAAATTCAGCCATGCCCCCAATTATCTCTCAAAAGGCATGTACAAGAATTGAGGGGGTTAACTGGATAAGTTACTCGTAATAACTCCTTTTGTACTGGAATGAGCATTAATAACTTATAGCATGTGCTTGGTTAGTTAACATAGTATTAGTTGAGGCAAAGCTTCTTCATGTGCAAAAAGCTGTGATGAAACAATAACAGCTAGTATATAAATGCATAATGGACATTTTGAAAGCTGCTCGTGTAATATGATCCAAGCTTTTACAAGCATTTCTCGCTGCGTGTTTTTTTTTCGTCTTATGATTTATCTGGATTAGAAAGACAAGCTGTAATTCAAACATCTCTAAAACCACAAAAGAAATATGACAAAAGGAAAGCTATCAAGAAAAAAAAAAAAACAAATAGAATTCTTAAAAAAAAGAAAGAAAAAAAGTTAAATAATTTGTACAATTACACTCCAACATTTGCTTTCAAGACGCACACATTTGCATGGGATGATAGTGTTGTTTTCTCTTTCAAGGTAACATAAAATGGTCCAAGAAGGAATGCACAAGTTTCTGATTCGATACCACAGGAGATCCTTTCTTAACTAGGTGATAAACAATTGTGCTCTTCTTTGTGTAGGAAAGGAATTGGCTTCCCTTCATTTTTGTGGTGTCCAAGTCAGTTTAAAACAGTGTTGAAGATGCTGTGAACATTCTGAAGTTGTAATGGTCTTCCAGTCAACTTTGGATTAAAAAGAACATCTGGGAAACAAAGAAATGCAATTTAGAAATTTACCTTATCTAACTTGTTCTACAGTTAGTCAATTTAACCTTCTGTCAAATGTAATTTAAGACTTAACGCAGCCCGGCATCAGAATGCAGGAGGCTGCTTGTGTTCATTATAGGTGTATCTGCAACCTGCAGCTACAAAGCAATTTGGTTTTTTTTGTTGGCCTTTTGAGGAGCCTACCAAAATGAAGACATCTATTTTTTGGTTGAAAGAATTTAGTCTAATGAAAAACAAAATTGTATCAAACCTACATATATACAGGAACTGTCCCTTACGGTTTGTAAACACAACATTCAAATTTGCTGAAAATAGGAAAAAAAAGGTTTTGAACTATTACTTTAATAGGAATAGAATAGCCTTAGGTACAAATGTAAGAACGTGAAACAGTAGTAATAACAACAACAACTAGAAAAAAAAAAAAAAAAAGAACCTTCAGGCTTCAATTCCAGATCTTCAGAAAACTGTCCCAGGATCCCGTTGCAACTGCCATGCCATCATCAGTAACTCCCAGGCAGCTAACACGGTTGTCATGTCCAGCCAACACACCTAGACAAGTACAATAATTGTAATTTAGTCTAAAAGACTAAAAATCAAGACAGCAAGAAAGTACATTTCATCATTTTGTCCAATTATCGACCCAAGAACAATTTTGTAACACATTCCTTCATGCTGCGAAAAATTGGGCTGCTATTGGAGATCATGTTTCAACTACTTACCAGCACGGTCGGCTTTTAGTGTGTCCCACACGTTACAGTTGAAGTCATCATATCCAGCCAGAAGAAGACGGCCACTCTTTGAGAATGCAACAGAGGTGATGCCACATATGATATTGTCATGAGAGTAGATCATTAATTCCTGATCAGCACGCAGATCAAACAGCCTGCAGGTGGCATCATCGGAGCCCGTGGCGAAGGCATTGCCATTAGGAAAGAACTGAAAATTACAAAAGAGAAATCATTAACGCACAATAGACACAAAAACAAGAAGTACATCTATATAAAATAGTTGTTTAAAACAAAAAGTGCAAATTTCAACTACAAAGAAACAAATAACTTACGCAGATGGCATTGATGTCAGACTCATGGCCCGTGAATGTCTGTCTGCACATGCCCTCTCGAACATCCCAGAGTTTAGCAGAGGCATCACAAGCACCTGAGACGAATAACCGGGAGTCAGGGGCCAATGACAGGCTCATGACATCACCTGTGTGTCCAGCAAATGTGGTTGTCTGCTGGCCAGTCTCAATGTCCCAAAGTGCACTATGAAGTGAAATACAAGATTAGGATACCAGTTTGCCATTTCTCCAACATCCTAGGTATAGCCCCAAATTTTGACATAACACCATATAATAACTCAATGCTGACATAGGCCATCTGTTTACCTACCAAGTGGTATCTCCAGAGCTTGTAACAATCTGGTTGTCATCAAGAAAGCGACAACAGGACAGGTATCCTGATATTAAAAATTAAAAAAAAATAAAATCAATGGGAGTTATTAATATGGAATTTCATGTCAGATATAGAACTAGCAGTAGAAAAATAACTAGCAGAATAGATCTTATACCTGTATGTCCAGCAAGCTCACGGCTCACACGTACATTCCCCTCACGCGTTTTGAGGTTGTAGATGGAACAGATGTTGTCTAAGCCACCACAGGCCACGTAATTTCCTGAAGGTGCATATGCACAAGTCATGACCCAGGAAGATCGAAGTGGGATGGCATGAACCTACAAAGTGAACAAAAGTGACACACACACACACACACACGTTAATTTCCTTCAGTGGCTAGTTTTACCAGTCTTAACAAAAAATAAAAAGTTTCTGGATTTTGGAGGGCAACCTTTTTAAGATTACTTTTGAAACCCTGTGCTAACACTCTGGAAATACCAGGATGCCCTTATAATTTGTTGATGTAAAATATACACCAAATATGTCACAGCCTGTGGGTACTAGTCTGATATATACATTTCAAGGTCTAAGTAACTCCAATGCTAGACTTGTTTTTTTCAACCAGGCCAGGTCACCAAGTGAAGCACCATTTTGATGGAAAAATTTTATACATCAATCAATCAATCAATCAATACGCTGCAGTGCCACTTAGTGGCTCTCACAGACAGCTTAATGTGGCCACCTAATTTAACAAAGGCTAAAAATAGCAGTGTTTTCCATTTGTGAGCCCCTATACACACTAAGGTATTTAAGGCTGCAGCGGTTAACCGATCTCACCGTTAAAAAAGGCACGGTTAATTAATCGTAAAGGCTCCGCTCCACCGAGCGTTAACTGACTGCACGTTATGTGTAGCAGTGTGTGCAGTTCTTCTTTTTAAACCTCGTTGACAACAAAAACGCTCATGTGTGTGCGCGCCTGTGACCGCAAGTATTGATTGTCATAGCGATATAAAACGGCGTCCCCCATACTGCTGCAATTTTTTAACGTTACATTAAGTAAACGAACTGCAGGAAAACTCCGAGCAGACCAAGCCCGACCTCACGACAGCTGCAAAGGGGAATTCAACCCCAAGTTGGTAAATTTGCTAGCGACTTAATTGTTTTAAACTTAATTCATTGTTAGCTTGTTAACGTTACCAGTTAGCCAACGTTGGCCTGTTTAATTAATTTTTTTTTCTCCCTTTATCAGTGACAGTGGATAGACAGGAAAGGAGGAGAGAGATGGGGGATGACACACAGCAAAGGGCCGCAGGTCAGATTCAAACCCGGGCTGCTGCAGGACTCAGCCAATATAGGGTGAACGCTCTTACCGGGTGAGCTAGAGGCCGTCTGGCCTGTTCAACATTAATGGTAACATTACAGTTAGCGCCACCAAAAAAGTCAGCACAAGCCATTTACAGTGAGTGCACAGACAACACGATACGTTCATCTACGTTCAAAACTCGGTAACAGCTCAAACATGTCACTGAAGTTACTTTCTCTTCTTCATCCGCTGTGGGACATAAGGCCTCAAACAGATCTCTCTATCGCATTTTGTCCTTGGCAACATGCGGCGCATCTCCCTGTGACAGGTGCATCTTGTCTAGCAGGTCCACCAACATATAGAAACACAGCTAGCAGGGCAGTTTCTAGATTTTTGAGGGCCCGGAGGACAGCACTGGCCTTTGGTTGTTGTTTGAGTGAGTCATCTAGTCTCTAATCTTTTCAGATGAATTTAAACTAAAAAGGTTGAGGGCTGATCATATAATCATTTTCAAAACATTCCAAACTGTTACTGTGTTATTACCGTTTCAAAAGGCAGCAATACATAACACATTAAAATCTAGAGAGTTTGTGTGATTTTATACATTATTAGTGAAATAAATCAAAGCATAATAAATCGTGAAACCTTGATTATTCTTTAGACTATAATCCTACCTACAAAATCTATAATCGTTGCATCCCTATTTCCCCATTAACAATTCTGACCCCAATCTGGCCTGCGATCTTCTCAGATTGAGAGATTTTAATTCCTGGTTGGATTTATTGCTTATGGTATCAAACTCAATGTATTCTTCTTCAATATACGAGAACATTCTGCACACAACTTCAGCCCATCCTACTCACTGCACACCAGACACACTAGCCTCAAGGTAAAGCCCACAAATGCCTCAATGACTCTTTTGAATTTATTCCAAATGAATGCAGCATGGGTCAAGTTAGTTAGTTTCCTCCTTGTACTTCTAGTATAGCCTTATGAGATAGTATAGGTGCATGCCGCAAAACATAGTGCAGCAGGAACAATATTAAAAAAAAGATTGCTTTTTCTGTCTCAAGTTTTAAATATGTAGCAGCTATTACTTTGTATGCAGATGGCAACATTTGACATGCCTTTATCTGCAAGTCTGAACTGCTGCAGTTATTACTTTGCATTACAATTAGATAACACAGATTGCCATGATTCAACTATTACTTCATTAATCCCTGTCACAAAACACATGACTTACCTTATTTGTGGTATAGCTGTCCCAAATAATGAGTTTGCCATCTTGAGAGGCACTGACCAAGAGCCTACAAAAATTAGAACAGCAATATTAACACCAACACAACATCAATTAGAGTCGTAACACAAAATCTATTTTTATCTAGAATCATAAGCCTTTTGGCTGAGGAAAAAAGGACTGCAGAAAAAGAAGATGCCTGCCACACTGCTGAAAAACCTTATGGATGAATACAATATTCACTGCCTCAATGTAACAACTTACATTTAGGAATCATCTTACTTTTACACATTGCTCAACATTTGACATAAAGCATGAACAGAACGTAACAAACTAAATCTCCCTTTACATCATAAGTCAAACGCTGGCAGTTGGGTTACCTGGAATCTGTTCCCCAATGCATGGCATAGATTTTAGCCAAATGACCCCGCAGCGTTCGTCTTGTACGCATCTGGATTCGGCCAACGGGGTCAATATTAGCTGTGATCTGCAAAACATTAAGATAAGATACACCTTTTATTGATCACCAGCAGGGGAGTTTGGTTGTTGCAGCAGTATAACAGAAACAACATAGATAGATACAGATAAGTATAGAAAGTAAAATAATTAATTAGAGGTACATAAACTAAAATGGAGTAAAAAAAAATAGAAACTAAACTCTACAGAGCAGATGGCACGATAAAGTGAGTGGTACTGATAAAGTGACAGTGGTGTGATTAATAGCAGCAGAGTCTTAATAGAATATAATGCAAGGGTCAATGTAGCATTAACATAGTATATGGTACATTATGAAAGAGTGAAAGAAATGAGACGTAGTATAAGGTGCAGTAGTGTAATAATAGTATATAATAATGTATAGTATAATACAATATATAGTAAAGTACAGCAATATAATGTAGTATGCAGTTTAATTTAGTGTAACACACACACACACACACACCCACCCACCTGTGATAGCGTGGCATCTGCGCATGCTTTCCTGGCATCCTGAAAGGAAGAATAATATTTAGGGCAGGATTTCTCACATCTGCCTTAAGTTGTATAGGCTTAACTCTAACTTAACATGTAAATGGAACTTTTAATGATAATTAATGGTATGAAAAATTAAAGTGTTTTATTAAAAAAAAAAAAAAAAAAAAAACCTTTGTTACTTACTCTGATCTGATTTTTGAGCTGCTCTGCCTCTTGGCGTAACTGGTCCAGTTCACTCATTTTATTCTGCTTTTTCAATTACCTTACTCCAGCTACTGGGGCACTTGTTGATTAAAAAAGAAGAAAGAGAAGCACTTTAATCAGTCAAGTAAATCTTCCTCATTTTAAACTCAAGGTCATATTTTCAAACCGTAAGCAATGTGGGCCAGACAAAACCAAATCTCTTAACAGTAGAAGGGAATGGAAGGGGAGGATTTTCAGCCAGCTTGCTGTCACTTTTCAATCAAGTAAATGGTTTACCTACAATACATGCAACGTACAGGTAAGGGTCAACCTTACTGGCCTGTGCCTTACTACTAAACAATCCTGACCCACAATTTAGATTGCCAGACAAATTCTGTTAAGGCATGACTTTCCAGTTATCCAAAAATCAGTCATTATCCTGTTGACCTCAATCCCTAGGACACTCAAACGTTTGAACCAATAAGCCATTAATACAGAGCCTCGAAGTCTTCTTAAAGTTCATCTAATAAAATAAATTTGATGAAAGAGAAGACGATGGAGTAGAAGCACTGCTGGGTCTTTGAGGTGATCACATGCATGTGCTTTGCACAAAAGCAAATCTCCTTCAAAAACAATCCGAGGCCTACTTTTTTTCTACTTCTAATTCTTTTTACGACAGTTACGGGAAACATGGAAACTGTATTTTTAGTCCTAAACCAAACGAAAAAACATGCAAGAATTAAATCTAATTCCAAAACCATGGATAAAGCCACTCGGCCAGGCATGCCAAAACACTTATTTACAGTATGAACTTCAATATTCAATGGAAAATAATCTCAAAATAAAATAGCACAACGTGGTGTCAACATAAAACAGCGCTTTCAAGCCGGGGAGCGGAATTCACTTTCCGGCGAAAACAAGATACTTTCACCCAGGAAACGCATACTCGTTCCTTGGGAGTGTTTTAATCCAAAACTGAAAGGACCTTTATCTGGTGTTGCCTGTAGCCGGCTTACAGTCACCTATTGGCGGCTAAACACATCTAGCAACTGCCGCTCGGATTTTATTGTTCTATCGCACTATAGCCTGGTCACGTTACAGCGCTTTACTTAGTTTAAAATACTTTATTTTAGGTATATAATATATAGTATATTGGTGAAGTAGCATTGATCACATTTCCCCGCTGGGAGAAAAAATAATTCAGCAGAAGCAGGAATACTGCGACACACATGGCAATCCATCTGTTTGATGACACATGCACAGTCCAAGTCTACTTATTTAAAGCAATGAAATAGTTTTTGCAAAGGAAGCACAATGCAACATGACCACAAACATTTGTGAACAACTTACTGAATATACCATCTTATTTTGAATAAGGTCAGTAGTTGTTTGCAATGTTAGTTTGTGAAATAGTCACTGATTGCTTACCAACTCTAGCATTCTTGGGAAATGGATAACCTTGGGCTCCGATCCATCTAATCAATTATTCAAATGTGTACAGAAGTACATTAGGAAACAACAGTGCAACTATACTCTTAATGTGTTTAAAGTTTGTGTGTTTTAAATGGTACAGATTTGTTTGTAGTACTTAATCATACACAGACTACACCCAGAAAACTGGCTCACAAACAAAAATTGAGTATGCACATACAAATTTGACCAAATTCAACATCAATTGGGATTTTCTACTGATCTGATGAAAAAAAAATTGACTTCAAAAAAGGCAACTTTCTGGAAATATTTTACATGACACTGGGAAATTACAACCCAGTAACCACGTTTTTTAAGTACATAGTGACTCATCACTTATAGTTTAAAAAAAACGAGTCTGTGCAAGCTGTCTTGTATGAGACATATTGCCCCCTTGTATCTTGAAAGAACAAACCATATAACCTATGTTTACATAACGTGAGTAGCAGTTCAAAGTGCCATATTACAATGTAAAAAAAAACAAAAAAAGAAAGATTGGCTCACGTGATAAACTGGCAAAAGAAAAACTAAAATCTAATTCAGATTTATTGCAGATTGCAAGCAATGCATCATTCAGTTGGACCAATTTGCCTTCCCAGTTGCCTTACCTGGTGTATTTCAGTCAGTAGGCCTATGTCACTGGAGTTTCAGGACAAGACTGAAAATCTTCTTTACCCGACTATGTTATCCTTTAGGTCTGTTGATTGGTTGACCTTTTTAACACAGGTTATCCTCTTAGACTAATTAATCTATAAATAAATGTGTCATGAATTGTATTTACACAGTATCAAAGTGACAACAAAATGCTCTTTTCACCTTGAAAGACTCTGAAAATATTGTTGATACCAATTTAAAAACACTACTTAACTTTTGCCTAAGTGATAAATATTTTTTTCTGTGAAAAAATTAAAGTTGAATCAGTTGTGCCGATATGCATTTTCAGATAAAGTTTACTAATGCCCAAAGTAGTGTACATTAGATGTGTCGTTTTCTGTCTCTATATACAGTATAATTAATGTATTTACATGTATTTAGAGAAAAACAAACAAAGACATGTAAAATATCTTATTTGAGTTAAGTTTTAAAAATATACTGAATGTTTCAATAAAGATTTATTAGCAAAATAATGCTACCTAAATTAAATTCATTATTTAGCTTTAAAATGCAATTCTGTTTAATAAAATGTAATTTATACATCCTTTAGTGATATTTTATATATTAATTGCCACTTTTTACACAATCAAATTACAAAATGCAATTAATTTTCATTCTTGACTGTTTTTATACCAAACCCTAAAACTGCAATGGTAAATCTATTAGTGGGATAGGTCTAAGTTTTTAATATTCCACATTCAGAAATATTATTTTACATTAGGTCCACAAAGGGCTCTGTGGATGCTTACAGTTAGAGATTTCCTCACCCTCATCACTTCTCCTTTCAAAGCGCCTGATCAGGGTCAGCTGACTGCATGATAGACAATGAGCAGCGGCAAACAGCCTGGAGTTGTAGTTCACTAGCTGTTCGCAGGTCCCTTAAGGGCAGTCTATTCCAGCTACTTTCAGAAAGGTGTTTCCTAAATTTCCAGTTAATGGCTTTTTTTTACCTTTCTGACATATTTTACATCAGTTCTCAAAAGACAAGTCTGTGTATATGTACTGTTAAAAGATGATAATGCAATGTTCCACAGGTCTAAAGCTGGATCATAGAAAAAGCCATAACCAGCAATATCACTGAGCAACTACATAATCCTAAAAGCTAAAATCCTCCGTCAATGAGTCTCTAATCCTATCCATGTCCACTAACATAAAACAGCTGGCAAAGCCAGCCCAGGCATTAAAAATGTTTTCCCAATCATAAAAGGATGAGTTTAATCTTAACTCTTTTACACACAACATGCTTAAAGCAAGTGCCTGGATTTTCACACAGCCAGTGAAATTACAAGCCTAATACAGTCCCTCTTTTCTAGTTGTCCAGTGTGACCAGCTCCTGTACAATTAGTACCATTCTTAATAAACTAGGATGAAGTTGCATTTTAAATAAAGCCATTTGTATATTAAATTAATTTGTGAATTACAAACACAACTGGCACAAAGTAAAAAATAATGTATTAAACTACTGTATGGCAGATAGATTTAAGATGTGACAGCACTAAGTAAAATAATCAACATACCTATTAAGCATATTTTCTAATGATGCACTGGTTTACCCAACTCTGTATGTGCTGTACTGATAGTTGACTTTGTCACTGTGTGCAGTACTGTGATTTGCCTACAACTGTAGTCTAGTTTGCATTGTATTTGAATGGCTGCTGGATAGCTGTTTTAGTTAGGGTTTTATGTTTAGAGGGTTGGGCTACTGAGGCACTACACATATTTCAGGAGAAAATTAGTTGCAATTCAGCACCATTATGTGGCAGAATACTGAGGATTAGACTATTAGTATCCGACTACGTCTAATCTAATTTCTACATTTACTTAACGCTGCACAGTGTAATGATAATATGACTTACACTGATGGAAATCTGAGTAGATGCAGCTAAACGCCATCTTGCAGACTGCTGTCCGCTAGTTAGCCTGCTAGCAGGCTAGCCAGTGTGGGCCTGCAGGCAAGGCAGAGCTAGTATTAAAGAAAGCAATGTACTGTCACTTTATTACTAACCGTTTCGCTTGTGATTTAACAATGTCCGACAGACAAGCAGAGTCGATAACGTAAGCTGAATTGTACAACAAATGAATCAAACACTTAGAGCATCTAATGCAAAAATAAAACAACGTACCCACAGCCACTTAAGGGTAGACTCAGCTGCTCTTCCGCAATTACATGGAGTGCTATGTAGTTAGCTTTTAAGCCAACATAGTGTGGGTAAACCTAGAAACCCGGTTGTTGCTCGGCTTTCAGAAATCCACTTGCGTACTAACAATCTCGTTAAACCTGTCAGTGCACAGTTGATTTGATTACAACGTTCCAGTGTATTTATTTGGTTCTCTAATCCTGAAGTGGACCTGAGCCTGCAACAAAACTGCAAGGTCGGGCGGCGGTGGCCTGTGTGGGACTTCAGTAGCGACAAATGCAATAACAAATACGGGTGATTTTACATAAAGTAGACGACCATCTATCACCCATCGCTGCATAACGTTAACTAACTAATGATAAATAACTATAGTTACTAACTTAAGTTAAAGGCGTTGCACTGGCGCGGCCGTTTAGTTGCAGGATGCAGCAATAACGTTATGCTAAGTTATTACTTAGGATTGTAAAAAAAAAAAAAAAAAAAAAAATTAATTATTTGTTAACGCGGATACTATAACTCAAATTAATAACATGTAGCTGATGTATAGTGTGCACTTGTCACGTTAATTAGGGATGCTGCCTGTTCTGCCATTGCCAAAAACAATTGTTGTTCATTTGTTTACAGGACATTTATTGTTTCAGCCCAACCCAGTGTGTCATCATCGACTGTCAGCAACATCTTGAAATAAACCATTTCGAGTAGAAAAAAACATTTCGAGTACAAAACTATAAAGTTTAAAGTGCTAAACTCATCACTAGAACGTATTTTTGCCCATTCACTACCCAGTACTTTTAAGTACTGTATTTTAGGCCAAGAAGCACCACCGCAGGGCCATCACTGACATCAAGCTTCACTGGCCAACATTAATATTGCTTCAACGCCAGCCAGTTTCATTGAACACTGACAGTTAACATAGCTTACTCACTTGACTGAATGCATAAGGCATTATGTAGCAATCTGTTTCTCCACCGCAAATACTGATTGCCAGGGTCCACCGCTGCAGACAGTCTTGTAACGTTACCATAGCCACTCGTATTTGCTCATGATAAAATAGCCAACTCAACGTTAGCGAACCGCAGCTAACTAGCTAAATGGCTAAGCAGCTAGGTTTCGCTACCCCACCCCCGGAGAGTCCAATTCCGCCACAATTAACCAGCTAATGATATTAATAGTTACTCTGGAAGATGTGGAAGCAGCATGATTGTTGCTTGTTTAACCTTACCTGATTCAATTTGCGTTTGTTTTTGCGTGTTGGCATTGACTGGAAAGCAAGACGGCGTATACCTCCGATCCACGCATCAACGAACACCACAACGCTAGGCTACTAACTAGCCAGCCAGCTAGCGTCAGTTTTCCGAGGAGCAGCCCTTCCCGAACGCAGCAGGCTACGGCTATAGAGAGCTTGACAACCTCAGTCAACCGGAGAGGGGAGGGGGTATCACACCCACTAGCTAGCTAGCCTTGTACTGTAGACACTGCCCAGGCAGACAAAAATGATGATCTTTAAAGTCACACTACCTCATTCAATAAGACTGTCTCCCTTTTGCCAAGCTTAACATCTGCCCTTTCCGTAGTAACACTCTCGTCCGGCCATTGAACGACGAGTTGGGCGCGGTAACCCTGCAGTCAGTGCTGGGAAACCCCACGCTGCAGCAGCGATGGGTATATAAACATCTATTGATGTTTTATACAGCTGGAGATTATCAATCACTTTGAACAATGTTTAGCACTTCTTATTTTGTATACGTGCATTTCAGAAGAGTGGACTGAAAGCCAAAGAACACGGTGTTCGTTTTTCTATCTTCAGTGAAAGGCTGAGTCAGTTAGTCACTTGGGCCCAAATTCGGTTCCTAAAGTAAGCGTTAGCCTATATCAGCAGGGCTCTCTGTAGCATTGTCAAACAATATTTCACATAATCTGGCCATAGATAATTAGGAAATAGTGTGTTTTTATGTTAATGTGTATAGTGCGGATTACTTTGTTTTCTCGGGTGTGTTTCTCAGAATACAAATAGACATTTCAGCACATAACTCACTATTGGTCCTTTTGTGGTGCAATTTTAAGAAGCTGTCACAGTTAATATCACAAAATGATCATAATTTATCTATGTGCTGTTGTCCTTTAATTTGGAATTAGCTGTCACAGTATGTAGGCTACAATACCTCAAACATATAGGTAGTTATTTTTGTGCTGGAAGTCTTGCTGAGATCAGCAAGAGACCTGAGAATTTACATATAGGGTATACAACATTACTAGACAATTCAGCCACACAAAGCAATAATCACACAGAAGACAAATAGTCCTATTAATAAAAATATCAATAAGCCGAATGCTCCCTCACACAATAATTACATACAGAAAGAAGACTTTATTTCCGCATTGCTTTGCCTAATCATAAACCATTTTGCTTTGTAGATAGGCCTTCACAAGCTCCCACTGCACCTGTATGCAAATTACTAACAAAACTGTCAATCCCTTTAAGTTCCATTTTAAACCCTTTGGTGTATCAAGTAAACTTTTTCAATGAGTTGTGTATAGGTCAGAAGGAGCCCAATCAATGTAATCTGGTCATTTCAACCAGTTAAATTGACCATGATTTTCATTAATTCATTTATTCATTCATTCTTCTACATTGATCCAAAGTTTATTATCTCTAAGGAACAATCTTCTGTTATGGATAGTTTTGTCTTACATGACTCCTTTTGTGGTTCAAACTACGAACCAACAATGAAAATGTTAAACATGAGTGTACAAAAATAGAATATAGGACAGAACAATATAGTTTTTTATTGATTAACCTGCTGACTATTAGATCATGTTTAGTTGTTTCATTTGCTATTGTATCATATGCGTGTGGCATTCATAGCCCTTCCCCTTGCCTTGACTAACAAATGGGAAATTATTAATGTTACCATTGCAATGTTGGAAATAACTTCTTAAGTGCCTCCTTATTTGGTTGTCTGCTTTCATGAGAGTTACTGGGGGCTGCACAGACACCTGCTAATGGCTAACAGCAAGCTAATTGCAGTTCCCATAAGTAGACCATGTGATGTTGAGGTCAGAAAATGCATCTGACAGTTTTCACATTTTGTTATCTTATCTCTCTACCGTTCTGTCTTGTTTACTTTGAGAACATCATAATATTTTAACTAATTACAAGTTTACCAAACCAGTTATCTTCCAAACTTGTATTCAAGTTGAACTATGCTGTATACAATTTGTTAGTTGAGACATACCAAATGTTCCTCATGGGTGATTAGCAAATCCATCCTTTAAGCGCCATAAAAGGCCACAAAGCATGCGCCTCTAACCCCTGGGGAAAGAGCATTATAAGTGTATGACTTGGCCAATGCATCCTCCCATTCAACAGTAAGTGTCGCCACAGTGTTTGTCAGCTGTTTTTGGACTACCAGGAAAAATGGTGAGGATCTTATTAAGGAACTAACTTCACAAATAAAAATGTTTATTCTATTATATGTAATTAACATTGTTAAAGTAATTCCAGAAGCTTTACTGATAGCTCTCCTCTTGATTAATCTGGTGGAAGACTTATATTAAATACTGTAACTCCTTAAACAACTCCCTTATTTTCTTTTAGGCCAGCAAGTTAACACAAGAGCAGATCAAAGAGTACAAAGGAGTTTTCGAGATGTTCGATGAAGAGGGGAATGGAGATGTGAAGACACAGGAGCTGGAGAGGCTGATGAGTTTAATGGGGATCAATCCTACAAAGAGAGAGCTCAGCCAGATGGCCAAAGATGTTGACAAAGATGGTGAATATAAACTGCAATGATAGTAAAGCCCATTCTATGGAATATTATTCTTGGCTTTTTTAACCTTTATGGACCACTGACTACGTTTAAAATAATATAGGTAGTTAAGGTATTACACACACCTGTGACAGTATATCACTTGAACTTCCTCTTAATTAAGTATATATGTGAAATAAAATGTAATCCAGTACAACAGCCCTGCCATGAATTGGATATTTTTAATATAGTATATATTAAGTATATATAAAGTATATATTAATATATATTTCAATGGTAATTAATTTGGTTATGAGTTAGAAAGCTGCTTCAACTCTATGTTTGTGACCAGGTGGTGTGGTGGTGGTGTATTTGACTGTTACTATTGAAAAATGGTTCTATTTCCATAAACGAGTAACTCCTTAAAATGCCTTTAGTAATGCCTTGAGCAATGCCTTGCATGTTTTCTGAGCTGCACCTGGAGGTGAGGATGGAAGAAGAAGCTTTATCTGTCTAAAGTTCAGCCCAAAACAAGTCAGTCAATAATGTGCTCAATTAAGCTATGTAATAATAACCTGCCTTTCACATCAGCTAAAGTTTTCTGTTAAGTATAGGAAGGTAGATCAAATGGATTTTTGCTACTTGTCCTAATAAGGTTGAGAGCAATTACTCCAAGACATATTAGGAATTGCTCTTTCTAGTCAATTGAATCTGGATTTTAGTTGCAAAATGCATTATAAAAATACCTACATTACCTAACATTATCTAATACTGCAGTATTCTGTTTGACTGCAGGTTACCACATTAATCACTAGGTGTCAGTGTTGCCTGACATAGGGCATAGGTTATGCCCTATGTGTGACTTGTGTATAATGCACTTTAGTTTATAAGGCACACACACACACACACACACACACACACACACACACACACACACACACACACACACACACACACACACACACACACACACACACACACACATTAGTTCCCTGATAATAAATAGTTTATTGTCATAACTATAACATTTAATTACACAGAACAAAAGAAGTAACAAAACAAAAGAAACATGACAAAGAAGTCATGTGACATGAACAGGGGCTTCATTAATGCACCATGATTTTCTGCTTTCAGCTAATTTAAGGAGGACATCTTGACTTTTTCTTGAATTACTTTTATGTAAAATTAAGTTCCCCGTACATCAACCTTAACTAATGCATTTTATAATTTGCCATTTCCTTTCTTTTTTCTTATTTCCCCTGCTCTTAGCCGTCCCTCTCTCTCTATGCCTCCCCTCTTTCTCTGAACTGAAAAGATGGAAGAATTAATACTGACTTAATTCTAGCTGTAAAAAATGGCTAGATTTTTATACCGCAGCCCTTTTTATCTAAATACAAGAATCTGCAACAAAGATAAAATGTTTTGGTTCTTATAAAAATGCTAGAAAACAGAAGATGTCCTTTAATGCTAAAATATCACTTAACAATTTCCCTTTCTAAATGTAAATTTTTTTTAGGACAATTCAGGACATTGTGACCACCGGAGTTTTTCAGATATATTGGGATACAGGTCATTGGGGTTGGATTAATGTAGTAAAGGCTCTGATGTTGTGATTAATTTTAATTTTATTTGAAATATAATTCCACAATATCTATGTATTTTTTTCTCTTCTATTTACAGCATGTATGTATTTGTGTCTACACAAATATGTCTATCCACCAAACAAACAAAGGTTACTGTGCCGCACACAGATAGTGATAAAACAGATTATTTTTGTGACACTCCAGGTAAAGGGATATTTAACTGTGACAGCTTCCTGGGTCTGATGGCACTGTACCTAGAAAGAACCAAGAACCAGGATGATGAACTCCGAGCTGCTTTTAAAGTATTTGACAAAGAAGCCAAAGGATACATCGACTGGAACACACTCAAGTAAGAATGACAATAAATGAAAAAAAGTGATGAAAAGCAAAGCATAAATATTTCCCTAACACTGAATAAATACATTCTTATTAACTCTTAATTGCATGCTGGATTACACTACAATGTCAACTATTTAAGTAAAAAATAATTATTTACTTTGATCCCAAATAAAAATCCAGATTGAACAAATGAAAAAATTCACTCCCTGTTTTGTTAACTCATTGTACATTAATTTGTCATAATGCTCTTTCAGCGTTATCTTTTTTAAATATTCATTTCCAGATATGTACTGATGAACGCAGGGGAACCACTCAGTGAGATTGAGGCAGAGCAAATGATGAAGGAGGCAGATAAAGATGGCGATGGAACCATTAATTATGAAGGTTATTTCAATTACTGGCCATAACAACTCTATAAAGACCTTTATTTGGTTGAAAATATAAATTAAAGGTTCTGTTCTGTTTCGTAAACATAGTGTCATATTGATTCGGTATAGGTCATCTATTGTCTAGGTCAAAACGTAATTACTATTTAACAAGATAAATCCATTATGTTTTTACAATTTATGTATGTATAAATGTGTGTGGAAATTGGAGCCTGATATAGGATAAGGATTGGATTTGTTTACATTTGGGGGTTGAATTTGTATATCAAAAATGTGCCCTTAAATTGACATAAATGGGATGACAGGGTAATAAGGAAATTACAAAAATATTTACTACTGATTTGAACTCTTTCAGAATTTGTGGCCATGATGACCGGGGACTCGTTCAAAATGAGCTGAAGATCTTGTGGATATTCTGCAGTTGTTGTGAATATGTGTTACAATTACACACAATTGTAAAAAAAAAAAAAAAAGATAGATATTTGGTCTACAACATTTCTAGCTGTACAAATGCAAACGTGTGCAATTTTTAATAACTGTACAGATCCTCTACATTACAGTAAAACAGTGATTTGTTACTGTCTGTTTCGTTAACGAGTCTGTTTTGTTTAAGAGTGAATTCAGATAATTGAGAGTTAAAGAAAAGACACCATAGGGTTAATTTCCTCAGAGCTGCCACCCGGATGCAGTCATTCACATGGGTCTGACAGCATCTGGTGTGCAGAGCCATTCAATCCTATTCTCATCCCTGCAAAGCCAAATAGACAGCTGGGAGAGCCAACTGCATCTATCATCTTGAAGCCATTAGACCAATTGCAGGGTGGCAGGGGAGGGAGGTCTCTGTTTGCAGCATCCCTGGAGCAGCCCCTGTTGTGTGAAATACAGGAAAGGGCAAGACGGGGAGGAAACGAGCGAGGAGGCAACGGGAAGGGGATCTTTTGGAGGCTGCCGGGATAGGGTTACTCTGGTGTGTGGAGTCCAGCTTCACAGAAAAACGTCTGTTTTGTCAATGTAAATAGCCTGTGCAGTACCTATATTGCTAAAGGGGGAAGCAAACGAGGAGCGGCAGCCGCTGGAGAAAATGCTGCCTCTTCCAATGACATTTTCCCCTCTCTAGCTACCCCGGCCTGCCGCAGATCACCTCTGAAGTCATGCGTGTTGTATATTAAGGTAGGCTACGTATGCATCTCTAATCTGAGAGGAGGACACATGGAGAAGGCTACTGTAGGATCTGATCACGTTGGTAGGATTAGAATCTCAGCTGTTTGAGCAGGACTAAAAATAACATGCTGTGTATCACTAACACAGTAATAAGACCATATCATAATTTAAACAACGACCTTTTGCTTGTTGCAGTGCATGGGGTAATTAGACAACAGTAGTGACTGAATCCATTCTTTGGTTTTCATTGGTTGTTGGCTTCAGCTGCACATGTTCCTCATTAAGGGCACATAAGCAGACAGAATGCACTAAGGAGAGAGGGATGGATCTCTTAAAACTCAGTATACAGTATGTACACCTTTAGGATACATTGCTCTTCTCTCTTATGGGATGTGCACAGCGTGTGTGTGTGTGTGTGTGTGTGTGTGTGGGGGTAAGTCTAATTATGACGTTTTGAACGAGCTGCCAGCACATTTCCTCACAGTGCACGCCACTGTACAGTTTGAGCGGTTAGTATTCCTCCGTATTTTATCAAGTTTGTTATGCCACTTATCGCCTGTGCCTTGCTACCCACATCCTGCCCCAAAATATGTACCGCAACCCCGCTGGCACAATCAACCGTGGTTTGAATGAAATGAAAAGGTGATGTGTGCCAAAATTCAAAAGTTTGAATTTTTTGAATATACAAATAATCACTGCACAGAAGCAAATTGGAAATTATAGTTTAGCATTTTGCAGAAGAATAATTACTTTGCCTGTATCAAAGATCCCTACAATAACCCTTTGTTAATCATTTACTGTGTATCCTTTTGTTTTAGTTTTTATCCTCCAGATCATATGGCCAAAGCATCATTAATGCCTCAGCAAACCCCAAACCAGAGGGAAGACACCTGTGTTGACCATGAGCCGCGCTAGAAGCTGAGCAACACATCAGCATCCACAAAGAGATTGAAAATACATCCTTTAGTTCAAACTGTTACACCTGACCATGGCTGTGACTACAGCTGAAACAACTACAAGTTTTCTTTCCACAACTGCCACCACCACCACCCCACTCCCCTTTCTCTCGACGAGAAGCACCAGAGACAATGTCACCTCCAGAATGTCATTAATGACTGTTACTATTACAACAAACGAGACCAGCTTCAATGCCACCACGTTTCCGAAGGCGGTGATTGAGGGCTCGGGAATGGGAATGGTGCTCGTACCCTTTGGCATCATAACTGTCATAGGCTTGGCAGTGGCAATTGTAAGGAATCATTTAGATATCATCCCAAAAATAGCATTTGAATCAATAGAAATGATATTTTCTCTGAATTAACTGAAATGTCTTGACCTCCTGGATTCTGTACCCAATATCATGTTTACATTTGTTTATATTTGTCTTGAGAAACACGTCACTCAGTCATCTAGTTTTGACAAGTTCCTTCTATCAATAGCACTGCTTTTTTGTCATTCTGTCTCATGTCTTTTTTCCTAGATGCTGTATATTCGGAAACGGAAGCGGTAAGTTTACAAAGATGTTTTGTGCCACAACCAACCTTAGTTTATGACATTCCAATTAGTTTCAGTAATTAAACCAAGAATTTGCACCACTAAAACATATTAAGGACAAGGCAAGTCCTGCAGGTTATGTTGTGACCCTGTCCTGTAGAGGAAAAAAATAAACTGAAAACCACAACTATGACAGGGGGCCTGTGTCAAAGTCTTGTTTAAAAAGCTATATTATTTTAGTTTATTTTGTGTCCACAGCATGGTACATTTTGCTACACAAACAAGCACAATTTATTATATTATTGTATTATTCCATCATAAGAGTACTGCGACAACAGTGTACATACTTCCATAGGTGGAAGGTTAGTAGGGGCCAGCAAATTCTTGCCCATTTTTAACCAACTAAGTAACCTGTAAACTCTTGTCATACAGATTGGAGAAGCTGAGGCACCAGCTTATGCCCATGTACAACTTTGACCCGGCTGAAGAACAAGATGACCTGCTGGAACAGGAACTACTGGACCACGGCCGGGAAGGCAGCCTCACAGGTCCCAATGCAAAGGTAAGGTTCTCACAGGAACCACTGTATCTCCGCTGTCTTAACTAGAATGAAAGCAAATGTAAATGTGCTGTATTTATATAGCGCTTTTCTAGTCTTCCATTCAGACCACAAGTGGTAAATGGCTTGATGACCACAAAAGCCATTACATCATCAATAACAAAACCCAAACCTTTATCAAAATGCTCCAATATGGGTGCAGCAATTCTACTGGCTTGTTGTTGTTGCTGCATATGTTGTTATTTTTTATATAGTCACTATTTTTGCCATATCACAATACACCTGTGTTTTATTTTAGACAACTGCTACTAATCATCAGTTTATTTTGTTCCATTTATAGATGTAAATCTGTAACTGTCCATTTATGTTTTTTTGACATAATTTATCTTTTTTTTTTTTATTTCTTCTAAGTTTTGACAATGACATAATGGTAACAGGAAAACATGGTAATGTATCACTTGAGTGTCTTTTGAACCATCTCTTTTAAACCTCTTTTTTCCCCACAATCCTCATTCTTTCATGATTTCAGTATCTCAAACAATAACCAGTAGGTTAGATGTTTGTAATGTGTAATGTTTATCATTTCATATGAACTAATCTATATTAAAGTATGCTAACAGAGGACACAACACAATCAACGCATTTCCCTTGGAACCTAGACCTATATTATCTTTCATCCTTTCCTTTGTGTTCCTTCAACTTAATACTTTAACATCACATTTTCCAGGGGCCACATGCACAAAAGTATGCAAAACATCACCTTTTTTATTTTCAAATAATTAAATCCATCCATTCATGTGTTTTATTACACACACCATCAGATGTTCCAGACTTCCAGCGGTAGAGAACATTCACAATGATGTGTTAAGAAGTATTGATGAAGAAAAATGATAAATGCAGTTTTATTAGTTTTTAATTTTCTCTCATAACATTTACATAAGCTCACAATCTCAAGCTCAAGGCCTCACTGGCTTTTTCCTTAGCTTTCAACTGCATCTCACACGTGGCAACTGAACCGAACTAAGCAAACGCCATTCATTGATGAAGTACATGAAATGCCGTTGAAAGCACGCAAAATAGGTAAAAAGTAGACCTTGGTTAAGATTATTTAGTCAAACCCTTATTGAGCATTGCATTGCAAAACAATATGTGTCCACCAGCACTACAATTAATTATCAACAAATTGTTAGACTGCAGGTTGGCATTTTTAATATACTGGTGAATTTATTACATAACCTAAATTATTTGCATACTATGGTTTTATACATGTGGCCTTAGATTCTAACACATATTCTCTGGTTTCAGTAATCAGTCACACTCTAAATCTGGAGGTTGATTTAGCTGTTTTGATGGTCCTAAAATGAACAAAACAGAATGTTGCACTGGGACAACTACCTGTCATCACTATTTCTTACAATCCAAGGCTGGATTTAATGTCACTAATAGTTTTATCTCCCATCCTTCCTGCTGCCCATCTCCTCTGCAGACTCTCACAACCTCCCAGGGGACCATGCAGAGGCCCAGTCGTCTGGTCTTCACAGATGTAGCCAAAGCTCTCAACGCTTAACAGCTCTCTTCCATTAGTTGGTTCATTGATATAGACTGTCTCTCAGGAAGGAAAACAAAGGGACAACTGGACTATTTTTTGGAACAACTGGAGCTTTGGTGGACGTTTTCCTCACTACGACACAGTACCTGAAATGGGTGTGTTTTTCAGCAACAACAAACAAACGTAAGGTGCATGTATGATGAGGGAGCATAACGGGAAACTTCACATATAATCTTGCACTGTTGTCATTTGGCGCACAAATGCAGTGTAATGCACTATTCTTGAATCATGTTGTGTCATTGCTGTTAAAATGTTTGGTACCTTGTCAGTGAAGTTCTTCTGAGCTTCAATATCTACTACCATGTTTGATAAGAGAGTGTTATACTGATTTTGTGTTCTTTCGTCTTTGACAAGTTACCATCCTTATGTACCCTTAAGTAAAGTATTGTTTTCGTCTGTATAATTAAAACTATTGAAACCAACTTAAAAAAAGGGTGTTGTACAAATCTATAACAAAAGAGAGTCGATAGGTGCGATATTTTATTAATAAGCGACAAAGAAGCAGAATAACACAAATCACATGGTAAAGGATCATAACAAAAATATATATCACAGGTTTGTGAGTTGTATTAAAGAAGTGGATGAGGACACATCAATAACATAACTACAAAATGGTGTTAAAAGTAAGGCAGAAAGGATGATTTCTGAAGTTACACTTCAACTTTTCAATAGTTGAAATGGATCAAGTACTGTATGTAACTATTTATTACTAGCTCACAGAACAACGTTGTCCCCATATAGAGAGTAAATATCCAGACACAGCTTGTGTTAATAACAAACATTAGGGTGAAATGAATGTAGGGAGATGAGATGAGTGGACTACAACAGTACTAGTTTGATACTTATTTCAAGATTTCATGATGCACATCGCCTGGTCTGATGGAAAAGGTCAACTACAACCAGCTAACTAATTTCTTCAGAGATTTCCCAGGCTTGTTAGTTTTCAGAGGTAGTCCAGATGGCATAAAAGTAAAGTCAACCCAGATGAACAAGAAAACATACCTGTATGTAAATTAATTAAGCTCATCTGGCAGCAATTTAGTCAACAATGCTGAAATACATGAAAGTATTGGGATACATCCTATCAGTGATACAATTGGCAAGTCTTAGGTGAAGGAAACACTTGATACATTGATGGGTGATATTCAAGTCATGTAATAAACAACTAGTATATGAAACGTAGTTCACGATGGATAAATGTCTACCAAGTATGATGACACAATGAATGAATCTGAGGAGCTTGAAGTATTTGAAACAGGCTGTCTGTCAGTTTAAGTGCAACTATCCTGGCCTCTCCGGGAACCATCACCTTATCGTGGTGGAGAGGTTTGTGTGTCCCTATGAACCTGAGGGCTGTGTTTTCTGAAGCTGTGTGCTCCTGGTAGGGTCTCCCATGGCAAAGAGGTCTCAGGGGAGGGGCCAGACAAAGAATGGTTCAAAGACTCCTATGGAAGAACAAGGAAGGGATCGAGGGACCCCGCCCGGAGGAAGCACGGGGCCCCCGTCTGGAGCCAGGCCCAGACGGCGGGTTCGTCAGCGAGCGCCTGGTGACCGGGTTTGCCACGGAGCCCGGTCGGGCACAGCCCGAAGAAGCGACATGGCACTTCTCCCTCCAGCCCATGGGCCCACCACCTGTGTGAGGAACCAAAGGGGTCGGGTGCACTGCGACATGGGTGGTAGCGAAGGTCAGGGGCTTCGACGGACCAGACCCGGGCGGCAGAGGCTTGCTCTGGGGACGTGGAATGTCACCTCTCTGTGGGGCAAGGAGCTGGAACTTGTGCGGGAGGTGGAGCGCTACCAGTTAGATCTGGTGGGGCTTACCTCTACGCACAGTCTCATGTTCTGGAACCATACTCCTGGATAGGGGTTGGACTCTGTCCTACTCCGGAGTTGCCCATGGTGTGAGGCGCCGGGTAGGTGTGGGGATACTCACAAGTCCCCGGCTGAGCTCCGCTGCGTTGGAGTTTACCCCGGTGAACGAGAGGGTCGCCTCCCTACGCCTGCGGGTGATGGGGGGGAAAACTCTGACTGTTTGTGCATATGCACCAAACAAGAGTTCGGAGTATTCAGCCTTCTTGGAGACCTTGAATGGAGTCCAGTATGGGGCTCCAGTAGGGGACTCTATAGTTCTTCTGGGGGACTTCAATGCACACGTGGGTGATGATGGAGATACTTGGAGAGGCGTGACCAGAGTGGTTGTCTGTTGTTGGACTTCTGTGCTAGTCATGGATTGTCCATCACAAACACCATGTTCGAACATAGGGATGCTCATAAGTGTACGTGGTACCAGAGCACCCTAGGCCAAAGGTCAATGATCGATTTTATAATGGTTTCATCTGATCTGAGGCCGTATGTTTTGGACACTCGGGTGAAGAGAGGGGCAGGGCTGTCAACTGATCCCCATCTGGTGGTGAGTTGGGTTAGGGGGTGGGGGAAGACTCTGGACAGACCGGGTAAATTGTGCGGGTAAATTAGGAACGTCTGAAAGAGGCCCCTGTCCAACGGACTTTCAACTCACACCTCCGGCGGAGCTTTTCGGGCCCCCTCAACTGGGGAGGTAATAGAGCGGTGGAAGGAGCACTTTGAGGAACTCCTAAATCCAGCTGACATGCCCTCTGTGGTAGAGGCAGAGCTGGAGGATGATGGGGGATTGTCGTCAATTTCCCTGGTGGGGGCCTGGGAGTATGCCCAACCAGTCTACATGTGTTTTGTGTATCTGGAGAAGGCGTATGACCGGGTCCCCCGGGAGAAATTGTGGGAGGTGCTGCGGGAGTATGGGGTGAGGCGTCCCTTCTCAGGGCCATCCAATCTCTGTATGACCAAAGCCAGAGCTGTGTCTGGGTTCTCGGCAGTAAGTCGGACTTGTTCCAGGTGAGGGTTGGCCTCCGCCAGGGCTGCGCTTTGTCACCAATCCTGTTTGTAATATTTATGGACAGGATATCAAGGCATAGTCGGGGCGGGGAGGGGTTGCAGTTCGGTGGGCTCGGGATCTCATTGCTGCTTTTTGCAGATGATGTGGTCCTGATGGCGTCATTGGTCTGTGACCTTCAGCACTCATTGGATCGGTTCGCAGCCGAGTGTGAAGCGGCTGGGATGAGGATCAGTACCTCTAAATCTGAGGCCATGGTTCTCACCAGGAAACCGATGGAGTGCTTTCTTAAGGTGGGAGTGAGTCCTTACCCCAAGTGAAGGAGTTTAAGTACCTTGGGGTCTTGTTTGCGAGTGAGGGGACCATGGAGCATGAGATTGGTCGGTGAATCGGAGCAGCCGGTGCAGTATTACATTCCGTTTATCGCACCGTTGTGACGAAAAGAGAGCTGAGCCAGAAGCCAAAACTTTCAATCTACCGGGCAATTTTCGTTCCTACCCTCACCTATGGTCATGAAGGCTGGGTCATGACCGAAAGAACGAGATCAAGGGTACAAGCGGCCAAAATGGGTTTCCTCAGGAGGGTGGCTGGCATGTCTCTTAGAGATAGGGTGAGAAGCTCAGTCATCCGAGAGGAGCTCGGAGTAGAGCCGCTGCTCCTTCACGTTGAAAGGAGCCAGTTGAGGTGGTTCGGGCATCTGGTAAGGATGCCTCCTGGGCGCCTCGCTAGGGAGGTGTTCCAGGCACGTCCAGCTGGGAGGAGGCCTCGGGGAAGACCCAGGACTAGGTGGAGAGATTATATCTCCCCACCTGGCCTGGGAACGCCTCGGGATCCCCCAGTCGGAGCTGGTTGATGTTGCTTGGGAAAGGGAAGTTTGGGGTCCCCTACTGGAGCTGCTGCCCCCGAGACCAGATACCGGATAAGCGGATGAAGATGGATGGATATCCTGACCAACAATGTCTCAAAAACATTTTTGTGAAAACAGACTGCAGACTAGAATCCTATTTTATTTTTAAAAATATTCAAACAAAAGAATTTGGTAAGCTATATAGAAAAATACTATTACTGATACATTACAGATAAAACTTACTACTTTATAAATGACTTAAGTGTGGGTTTGTATACAATTTATCCACAATTTTACACAAAAATTCAACACAGTCAGGGGGTTTCCTGCAACAGCCACATTTGGTCACTTAGTAGGAAGATGTTACTAATAAACACTTTTACTGAGTCAGTTTATATTTTGTTTCTACTCATGCTTCTATTACACTATTTTTGCATTTACCCGTCATACTACCTTTTCATAGCCAAATAGGAAAGGAACGAAGAACGTGGACCCCTTTTTCTCATAAATTGGTAAAACAAAGATAGGGTTACTGATGCAGTGTTTACCATTAACCACGTTTCCACAATTGATTCAGACATTGTCATTCATAAGGTATCTGTTGTTCTGTTGTCTTGTTGTTTACCATAAGGGACATGTATTTCAGCACTGTGTGGTCATTTGCTGCCCTTCCTTTCAAATCACACAAATTAAGAGTATCACACATACAATTTACAGTGTACAAGTCAGAAAATACATGAAGTAGTAAAAATGAGAAATGAGTAACAGACCATAAGGAACTACACCCTAAAAGAACGTATTTTATCATATTGGCTGCATTTTATTTCCCAGGAGAATAAACCAAGTCTCACTTCAGCTTTTAACAAATAGTTGTTTTCAAAACAAATGACACTGCGGCTTTTTTCTGTACACCCATAGTAAAAATCCTTTGTGTTTGTATGTAGGCTTGAAAACCCTTTGCCTGTCTGTGTTGTTTATTTGCAAATTAATGTGTGTGTGTGTGTGTGTGTGTGTGTGTGTGTGTAGGGCGTTGCTGCTGAGGGAGTGGAGAGTTACTTAGTTTGAGATCTTTTGTGTTACTGAGGTAGTATGAGAGATTAAGAAGCTGAGGACAACTGAGGTTTAAATGAGGTCTTTTTGTCAAGGCATACTGGTAATGTCAAATACACAAACACAGCACAATAATTACTGAGTAGACTGACAGCATGTTCCTGAATAACTTTGTACCTGAGGTTTCAATATGGTGTAAAAGCACTGTAATAGTAAATCCTGAGTGTGGTAAAATGACACGTCAACGCTGTTTCTGACTAAAGTATATTTGAAGGGTTTCTTTCCAAAAATGAGACATCCATTTAAACCTTTGGGTGTTTTTTTTCTTGCTGCTGGTTGGAAGGAAAAACAAACAAACATTGAGATTATTATTTTGAATTGAACTCTTGCTTACATTGACAATTGATCTAATGTAATTCTTTGCATTTTTTATTCTGAGCAAAGAACATAAGATATTTCTACCCTCCAAAATTGGATATTTTATTTTGGGAAGAAAACTCTTCAAGTCTAAAAATCTTCAAGTCAGAGCACCATGTTTATATTGTAACATTGCTATAAATCTCACTGTCTTGCTCCCATTTCACATGAGGATTCATGACACTTTAAAAACATGTTTCAATAAACACCCCCCCCCTCTCATTTTAACCTGCAAGCCTGTCCATCAAGCAGGCATCCTTAACGCAATAGTTTTTTGGTAAACATGCTTCTCTGCATTCTTGCCTGGAATTAGATGACAAGATTGATACAATGAAGAATGCTTAGCTTAGCATAAAGACTGGAAATAAACAAAACCCACCTACCAGCACCTTTAAAACTCAAAAGCACATGACCTCTGTAAACAAAAAAATGGCATTTTTCCACTTTGTGTACGAATCAAACAAATTAGATAACTTGTTAATTAATGAGCAGCGCTTTAGAGGTGCTGGTAGGTAGATTTTGTTACCTTTGGAAAGAGCCAGGCTAACTATTTCCACCTGTTTCCAGTTTTGTGCAAAGCTAAGCTAACTAGCTGCTGACAATAGCTCTACCTCACACACACAAGAGTGGTATCAATCTTCTAATGCAACTCCCGGCCGGAAAGTGAATAAGCATATTTCCCAAAATGTTTAACTATTCCCTTAAAAAAACATGTCCAAAGATCTAATTATTCAATGTTAAAACAGAGTTTGTTCACCAAACTCTTACAGTGAACCAATAAAACCAGGATAAAATATCCGGTCTGGAGAAGAAACCACTGCAATGATTGTGTGTGTGTGTGTGTGTGTGTGTGTGTGTGTGTGTGTGTGTGTGTTTGTTTATGAAACCCAGTCACCAATAGGAGTCAGACAGTACCCATGTTTGTCTGAGGCCAAACCTTGAGGTAGGTAGAGAGGCATCCTATCTACTCCCCTTCCTCCTGCGCTGGAACCTGAGATGTTGAGGGCTCGAGCTGCGAAGGACCCTCTTCAGCCTCTTCTGAAGAGCCCTGGAACATTGGGGGGGACAAAAACCACTGTCACTTTGTCTGTCATTTTCTACTCTCTTTCAGTCTAGTGACTCATTGTGCACAAGGTAATGAATCAGTACTAGAAACAGCACGAGAATACAAGAATGAGTGTTAACATTTCATTAAGGGATTGCGTGCGGGGAAGTAGGTCCAGCTGTCAGACCTAGAAATGTGATGAAGACAACGGTTATATCAGGAAACCAAGAAGACAGAGGAAGAGAACAGTTAGATCAGGTTTCCCCTCTCTACATTGACTCATTCTTCCCCTCAACAGTTTCAGTTCTTGAAGCATCTTGGCAAACTGCTCAGAGAGGATGCGATAAGGCAGACAAGGGGCATCAAGAAAACTGCCCGCTTTGGTGACAACTGTTGTGCAATGATTTTTGTTTGAAAAATGAACCCTATGTCTAAAACAACCAACGTTTCTCAGAAACACTGGGCGTACTTTCACCAAAACTGGATGTCACAAAAGGATGTTTGGAGGTGTATCTGGGGAATTCAGCACCGCCATATATGCATTTTTCCAAGAACTCCTCATATCCTCATGAAGTCATCTTACGTAAACCGCAAGGAACATGTGCATTGGTTGTTTGCTATTCACGTCAAATGTGCCTAAAGCAACAGCAATTTTAGCAGTTTTATATTTGTCTTATAACACATGGTGTACTAGATTCAAAGATATATTTCTTACAAACACAAATAAGTGTATGTACTAAGATGGAATGTGGCATGCTACTAAGATTGTGCTATAGACTAATGTGTAATAAAAATTTGGATTACAACAAAAAATGTAAATATGAAATATAAATACATACAAAATAATGTGCATACATCACATGTGCATAGATGCCATGTTCAGGGCAGTGCAAAGGATTTGCTGTAGACAATGTATTAGCTGGAGGATGCAAAGAGGTCAGAGTGGGGTTTGTGGTTGTGGAGGCCAGATCACGGCACCTGGAATAGTTTAGATTAGTATGATTTTGGGTGAGTCGGTCTAAAAATAATTAGGACAACATATATGAATGTAATACAATCAACCCAGTTACTAGTTTACTACATCTAGTTTAAATAATTGCACTGTAATACAGCAACCTGGTAGCTAAAATGAGGACATTTGTTGTATGTCATCACCCTCTATTTTCATGTTTCTTGTCTTGTTATAAAAACCTCTCGGTATAATTGATATAACTGCATCAGTCTTTGCTAGGTATATCTAATAAACTGGTAACTATCAAAGGATAGAGTGGTCCAAAGGCCATGGTTTGTTGGCTGCAGCACCACTATAATGGGTTCAAAGGGCTTTTGAATGTAGTTTAGTTTTGATGTACATAAACCCTGTGCCTAACAAAAATAAGATATTCATGAATAGTTAAATGAGATCAGCTCTGCCTTTACACGCCCCTTATCATAAATGTGACTGATATTAGTCAAAAGGTAAAAATGTGTGACACAAACTGAGATTTCTATTCAACCGAAGGTTGCATTTCTCCATTCACAAACTCTCAAAGTGACTTCAGCTTCAGTTTGATGTAATGACTAATTAGGAGGGCACATGTTCAGAGGCTAAAAGGATTTAATGCTTTGTAATGATTTAAAGATTCTGCAACAAACCGCTGCTCATTATAAGACATTTTTACCAACTAAATAACAATATGTTTTCTGTTGAGGGAATCTGCGGTTCAAAGTGCTACATCAGAACAAAACTCGACCACCCTACAACCTTTTAAAGATTTGGTTTTCCTCACCTGCTGCTTTTCAGCTACTTGAACTACTTTCTGGGGCTGTGGAAAGAGAGGAAACAGAATGAATTAAACATGAAAGGAAGGCTGCCGCTGTGTCGAACTGTCAAGCTACAGCAGACATCCGAGGCTTTGGACACCATGTCTCTAACTGTCAACAATTGCTCCATACCCATTTCCTTGGTCGCCCACGTGGTCGTTTCTCCCCAACGGGCTCCACTTTCTAAGAAAGAACAAATTTATGGTTAAAAGGTTTCACATTTCAACAGTCCTGTCAAACAGCACTGCTCACTAACTAAGATTAAGGGCTAATATGTTTTCATTTGATTATTGTAATTTTTAATACTTTTTGAGCAGAACAAACACAACTACAGTCTTTAGTGATGAACAGGGACAGAAATAGCTTTCCTCTCAGTCCAATCATCCCTTGAAATGTCAACATGTGCAGTACATGCAGAGCTGTATAGAGCTGTGTGGCAGAGTAAAATGATTTTAAACACTCGGATAGTACAGTATCAACATCTAAGAGCACATATTTATGGCATATTTGCTTTTATATCTAACTGTTCTGAAAT
Organism: Percina caprodes; assembly: GCA_013375575.1. NCBI lineage: Eukaryota > Metazoa > Chordata > Actinopteri > Perciformes > Percidae > Percina > Percina caprodes. Next base: position 1,343,438 of record JABXJD010000005.1, on the reverse strand, counting down.
ATGTTCCATTTTCCAAAATTTCAAAACACAAGCAATTGATTTGTGTGATTGGCATCGCAAGTTCAGTTGTCTCCAGAAATAGTGATGAAGCTAAAAAAAAAAAGATGTCTCTCCCAACAAAACAATATAGACGTTAAGAAATGACTGTGAAAAATGGTTTCACATTTGTATAAAAAGACTAGTTAATTTACAGTGTTATACATCAACTACATGCTACAAATGTACAAACAGTGGCAGTATAACAACTTCTTCTCCTGATACAAGAGGCCTTAAACTTTAAGAGAAGATTTAGCAAAACTACAATGGGAATCTTAATTTTTTGTATACTAACAAATTCAAATAAAATTTAAAATAACAATGCAAGATAGAAGATTGTTGATAATGATATATCTGAGTGCATTTCTGCACAGGTGTACAGTAAATTCATATTTGAACAGCTATCATTAAAAACGATGGCACACAAAATGCCAGTAAACCCTTTTTAAACGCCCTGTAAGCTTTTTAATATAACACAAATACACAAAAAGAGACAACTGTATTTGTCAGTGAGTGTTTAGGATATAAGTGAATTTATCCAATTAGTAAGAATGAGCTTGATTATTGTCGCTTTAAGCACAATGGCAGAAAAAGTATCCTTTAAAGGTCCCATGGCATGAACATTTCACTTTATGAGTTTTTTAACATTAATATGAGTTCCCCCAGCCTGCCTATGGGTCCCCCAATGGCTAGAAATGGCAATAGGTTTAATCCGAGCCCTGGATATCCTGCTCTGCCTTTGAGAAAATGAAAGCTAGGATGGGCCGATCTGGACTCTTGTCCCTTATGAGGTCATAAGGGGCAAGGTCACCTTCCCTTTCTCTGCTTTGCCCACCCAGAGAATTTGGCCACCCATGAGAGAGAGACATCATGGATTTCAAACAAGTAAAGTGGCATTTGGTCACGGCCACACCCTAACCCTAGGTTGTTTCGACGAAAATAAGAAGTCACAGATACATCCAACTTTAGGAAAAATAATTTATTTCTTGTGTAGCTGTAGTGTGTAGTTTCTCTCTCCCCCATGAGGAATTCTAAGTAATGACAACAAAACTGTCAGCGTGTCCACGTGATACAAGCCTTCCGTGATCGCGCAACGCCCCCACCCTTCCTCCACGCAGTTGCTAGTAGCCAAGGAGGACACGGAGGATTAAAAAGACATGATAGACTGATATACTGCAAACACAAGGTGTGGCAATTCTGATTAGTTTCAACCTTCAGTGCAGTTCTGGGGCCTTTGTTCTTGCTGCCTTTTGGTCGTCCTCTAGGTCGCTTTGGAGTTGGTGGTCCAACAGGCTCCTGTGGAGAGATGTGGAGCCATAACTAACCAGTGAAAAACATTTCTTAGAAATATTTATTTTCTACAGCCAGAAAACAGACACATCATTAACTACCTTTGTCTTTCAGAATTACCTTTCAATTAGATACTTAACCCTCTAGTTGTCCTTGGGTCAAATTTGACCCATTTTCAAAGTTTTTATATAAAAAATATGGGATTCTTTTAACCAAAATTGCCCAAAAATAACATGGATTGTTTCATACACAAAACAAGCTGTGATTATCAATCAAAATACATTTCTCTGATCCTAACTATTTTTCAAAATTATTCATACTTTCTGGGTTTTTTAACAAAAATATTAAATAAAAAAATGTATATGAATTAGGTTTATTGACCATTAAATCCAAAAATAAGTGTAAAACTTGTGGAAATAAGTTTGAATGAAGTTGGCTAAGAAGATGTGATAGTTTATTCTTCATTTGTGCAAAACAGACGGACAACACAAAGGGCAATGGTAAAATTGATCTGTGAACACGGAAGTCCTACCTGCTGCTGTTTCCGTGGCCGACCTCTGCCCCTGCGCTGAGGCTCAGGAGGTGACTGGGCAGTGCTCGACTGGGGAGACGGCTCTTTGGTCCCACTGTTACTCATGCCTGCGTCTGTCCACCTGCTTCAAAGAGTGAGGGCATCAAAGCCTGGAGGAGCAGCCCCAAGGGCTTAAAGAGGAGAAGACCTGAGTATCATGAGCTGGAGATGTGAGCTAAGAAACATGAAGAAAAAAAATGCTACTTTTGATTACAGGAATCATCTTTGAAGAATATGGGATAATTAGCTTTATTATACAACTTTAAATCTCCTTTATTTTTGCACAATTACCACAGTGACTTTCAATCAGTGCTTAATATCACTGACAGGATCATTCAGAATCACACAGGATTCTTTTCCAAGAGCGAGCGTGGGAACTGCTTATGCATAAGCCTTGGCACCAGGTTCATCGGAACACAAACAGGGGTCTGGCAGACGCAGGGAAACATGAGAGTGGTGTCCAGCGACTAAAAGTAGCACAGATATTCACAACTCAATCTACCATCCAAACTCTGCATTCGCTCTACTGTACACTGCCTTTCCATCTGCCCTGTGTGAGGTATTTCTCAATGGGGTTGTGCATGTTGTACGGGTGCTGATGCTGTGACAACTTTTACGCTAAAACATGTGCGAATGAGACACAAATAAAACTACTAAATGCAAAATCCTAATGGAAAGAATCACGACAACATAAAACACTATTGACAGTGAACTTTAGAGCTGCAATGTTTAGTCAATTAATCGCAACTACTTTGATAATTCATTCACGATTTCAGACATTTTCATGCAAAAACTTTCTGTGGATTCTCAGTTTTGAGGATTTGCTGCTTTGTTTGACTTCTCGTAAATTGAATAACGTAAGGTTTTGGACTGTAGGTCACAAAAAGACATCCTCTTGGGGTTTATAAAATTTAAATGAACATTTGTCACAATTTTCTGACATTTTACAGACCATTTAAATAATTGATTCGACAAGAAAATGTCTTAATCATGTAAATAGTTCATTAAGTGCCCCAAAAGCACAGTAGGAGGCCAGGGACAGTTGTAACACCTTGAATTCCTCCAATCAGAAACATGATGACATGATGACACTCACTGTGCTCATGCTCAGTTAGTTTCCCTACATTCTTTCTAAAAAAGGAGCCACATTTAAAACTTCTTCTACAAAAAGTTGTTTTTGAAGTAAAAAAGAAAATACTTTACTTTCTGATATACTTTTTGGATGCTGTTATAAGATCAAATGTCTATGAATTCAAACAAGTATTATTAGAATCACTGTCTTGTAAGCTAAAAATAGCATAATACTGCGCTGGTAATACTGGGACGGTTGTAACGCTCTCCTTACATTACAATCGTCCCAGTATCACCAAAAACTGCGCATAGTTTCCCTTAATGTGCAAATTAAAAGTAAAATGCTTCAAGCTTTTTAGCCCCCCACCCCCTCTCTGTTGTTAAAAATGTTTAAGTTCATGTTTAAACTTTTTTGAGGTTTTCTACCCATTAAATCATTTTCTTGCATTATAATTTGACGGCTTTGTCTATTTTTTTGGTCATGTAGTATGAAAAAAAGGTAATCATTACTTAAAAACATGAAATGAATAGTCACATTAACATAACATATAAATAATATTTCCCATTTTGAGTATATGATTGATTCATTATGTATGTTTTAGACATGTTACAACTGTCTTTGACATGTTTTACAACTGTCTCTACACACTGGGACGGCTGTAACAGTGTTGCAACCTGTACATATTTCATAAAGCTACTTAAATACATTGCTTCAGCAGTTGGCAGATTGAAGTTTATAATATAAAAAAATGGTTATTCCAGTGTAAATGATTCTTGATGTAGGCCTATTGCTAAAAATTGTAAAAAGTGTTACAACTGTCCCTGGTCTCCCTATATTCAGGTTCCTATCACATTAGATAAAAAAAGGCAGTAAATCCTTTCATTTGAGAATCGGAGACTAGGGAACAGTTGGCATTTTGTGCTTGAAAACGACTGAAACGATTAATCAATTAACAAATCGTGGTCTGATTAATAGCACCCATGTTGATGTACAAACACTATTATGCCTTTATGACATCATATTTCCGGTAACTTCCGAAAAAGTAGCCAAATATAATATTTAGGCTACTTTTTATTAGGAGAGTAAACCACAAATGTCAACTTTAAACTGGCTGTTGGTAATGTAATGTCCCAGGGTGGTCGTTTACCATAAGGTCTAGCTCTGTAAAGAATGTGCCAAACACTAATTGCCAGCACAGCCTATCAAAACGGTCGCACTGAAGCAGGAAGTCGGTGTCATTTGAGAAATCTACGTCCTCGTTGAAAAGATTTAAAGCCAAACGAGACGCACTACGTCGTTTCGTCGCTATTAAACTGATTTCCCGAGCAACACAACAAGCGTCCTGCACTTCTTCTGCAGCGGCAGACCGTCCGCTTCTGTGTTTGGCAGTCAAGTACTGGGACTGAATGTACCTTTTGCATACGGGCGGCAATTGCAACCATAAAAACACATTCTTTTACAGCCTTTAGAGAAGGTGCGTAAAGCGCTCGTGCAGCGAGCCCGTGAATTCAAACTTTTCCAACTTTGGGTTGACTAACTGGCACATGTAAAACGCCATACAGTCGAGGCCGTCAGTGTTTTAAGTCTACTCTCACTACACAACATCCCCCTTCTCCCATCACTTGCGCAATCGATCTTTAATGTGTTGGGTTTCGCAGTGATAACAGGTCCACCGAAGTGGACGAACCCGAAGAGCTGCAAAAACATAACCAAGAAGGACAAAGGCGAAGAACACAGGTGCAAAAGCTCTACTATCAAACCAGCTATAAACACACAAACACACACACATAGGCTACATACATTCAGGCTATAGGCTCCATGTTCAGGCTGAGTGCTCCTGTTCATGCAGGCAGCGCCAAATGCAACAATGTGATCCGAGAGAGTTGAACTTACCTTGAGACGGTTTGCAGTTTTACCTGGAAATTCACACAATCAGCTCACTTTGTGCTCCTGCACAACTATGAAAATCCTAGTGTATCGACCGTCTCATTGGTTGGATTGAGATGGCAAACTCTCTCTCTCTCTCTCTCTCTCTCTCTCTCTCTCTCTCTCTCTCTCTCTCACACACACACACACACACATTCCCTCTCTCCTCCTCTAATCGGAAATGTGTGTGTGATCCCCCCAGACGTCCAGTCACGAATACCCCAGTTGCAGTATAATTGGGGGTTGTAGCTGAGCAGTATGCATTGCATACTTTCTCTATTAAAGCATGTTTCAAGAGGGAAAGCGGGTAAGGGGGGTTGAAACAGAGGACCCCGCCCCGAAAAGTTCACCGGACCACCCACTTGAGAGAAGGAAAGAGAGGAAGACGGGCATCAGACAGGAGGGTAGAGTATGGTTCCGGGGTTCCCAAAGTGGAGTCCGGGGGCTGGGAAGTTCCCCACAGACGGGAAGAAAAAGGTTCAGTAGAAATTCTGGTGAGAGCCGACTGTCTAGACTGTTTCGAGCGGAGGTTTCACTCTCTCTCTCTCTCTCTCTCTCTCTCTCTCTCTCTCTGTTAGGTCCCCACCTACAGTGTTAGATATATTGTTCTGTCATAAATAAGGACAGTAATATCAAATAGAGTTTCTGAGAACAAAGTCTGCCTAAGCAGCCATCTGATGTGCATTTGTTGGGGGAATTGAACACCAGTTTTGTTCATTTAATCATGCGCTGCATGCAAACACATTAGTGTAAGTAGTAAAAAAACAGATGTGACGATATGTGAGCAACAGGACAAATTTCCCTTTAAATGTTCTTATGTAGAAGATGTGAAGTGTTTATTAGACACCATCTCTAATCTTTTATTCTTCTATTCTTTTTCCTTTCAGTCAGCTATTCTCTTTAATAGTGAAATAAAAATTGAAAATCACATCCTCAAATTAAATTGTCCCATTGTAGGTTATGTTGCATATTTGGGGGTAGTTTTAAAATCTTTTTTTCTTCTCTTTGGTAACTTTGTAAATTTGCACAAACTGATAAGTACAGACAGAAATGTCTGAACCACAGTGAATACACATTCCAGGGACGGCTAATGCCGGACCACTCATGGAGTCATGTCAGGTGAGCGTGCTGGCATGGGACCAAAATATAAAGCTTTAAGTTACAAAGATAAAGCACAAGGATCCATTTGAACAAGTTTTAGAGTAAATTCCATGATGTAATTCAGAAATTCACGTATTAAATATCCTGTGAAACATGAATTACATTACATTACATTGTGATAAAAATCCTAATCAAATGTTGAATTCAAAGATAAAAAAATGTTTTCTCTCATTCAGCCTACACACAGACCATTACCTTAAGATGCATAAAACATAATTACAAAGAAACATTTTGCATATTTCTGTGGCAGCATTTATTAAAAATTTATTTAGGTTTCCCAGAAGCTTTAAGCTTTAACAGTTGGTGAAAACCCATAGTCATATGAATTAGATTAGTCATCCACTATAAATATTACTAGATGAAAGTGAGAAGAATGACATTGAAATCATAACTGTCAACCTGCCATTTCCAAATGTTGTGTGCAGCAGGAGGATAATTGCCATCATTAGCTAAAGGGAACATCTTTTACACTTCAGTCCTATTAGTTCTGCAAAAGATAAAAATGTCAGTATCTTCTGAAAAAAAATGTTGGTTTGAAAATGTACAAGCAACAGAAAACAGATAGATAGAAAGGGGAATAAGACAGAGAGAGAGGGGGGTGGGTTTGCATTAGAGAAAATGTGTGTGTGTGTGTGTGTGTGTGTGTGTATGTGTGTGTGTATGTATCTATGTGTAAATTCAGTGGCCCTTTGCAGGCTGGTGTGTCTGAGATTCAGTCAGACTCTGATCTTGAGGTTTATTTAAGCAGAATTCCGTGGGCTCATCAGGACCGGGTTACAAAAATCCTCCTATAGAAATAGAAAGAATGTGCCGTGCATACAGTTCTGCATAAGGCACAAAGGCATGTCTTTAGAGGTGGGGGCAGGCATCAAAAGACAGAGAAGAGGAGGGATTTCTTTAGAGGCTGGGGGCAAAGAAGGTATTTCAGAGCTCCATTCAATGCCAGGGTGAAGAGGGGAGGCGTACAGTTTTGTGGTAAAGGGTGCATTTCCAGGGGATGTTAGAGACACACACACACACACCTTATTGGGAGTTACTTACTCTTAGCCCCTGCATCCTTTTTGGGTGAAACACTTTACTTTAAGTTCCCACATGTAGCATTTATAAGCAGTATATACGCATTTAATAAACGGTTGATAATTCACTATAAAGTAGCGGTGCAAGTGCGACTCTAAGCAGTGTTTATTACAGTAATGTACTTGTGAAAAACTATGACTCCTCCTGTGGTCCCCATAAGCAAAGGCTGCTCTATATGATGAATGAAAATATAGTAAAAACACAGTTGCTGTAAAATATGTCTTCAAACATGAAGAAGAAGGAGGGGTTAAAATTGTTGACAAATACTGCTTGTTATTATTTACCACTTACAAATGTCTTTATATCTACTTACCACTACTATTATAGTTTAAATGTTTACATAGGTTTTTTCTTATGAATGGATAAAGACGGGGACTCTGGGGAGAAAGTGTTGCCCCAAAATTTGTAGAATTTTACTTACTAGTTATAATACTTACTACATTTTTATGATAAATCTTCTCTGCATTGTTTTGCATCTCAGTGTACATGATTATGTTTTGGGAATGTAAATTATTTCTGCTTATTGTTTAAATGCCCCCACTGGTGCACCTCAAGTTAGTTACTCTGGCTGAAAGGATTCACTAAATATAAATGCACATTTAATTGCACAATTAATTTCAGATATACTGCAACACATTACTGTGCTGTCTTTGCATTTTCTCCATGTATGAGTCTGAATGAGTCTTTGTTACGATATAGTAACTTCTGATTATACATTTTACCGTATTATTTAAAATGTTTTAATGTAAAAGATATATGAGAAGAAAGAAATGTATATGGTAAGTGAATAAATGGTCTTGAGGTCTTTGACGGTGGATTTGACCAATCCCTGTTGGATGGCAGTCTCTGTCTCTAAGCCATCTCCATGACCTTCTTGATCCAGTCCACGTAGACGGAGACACGGATGAAGATGTTGGGCTGCCCCGGGTGTCCGCAGCGCCTCATGGGGATAATCACACCCTCGAGTACCCAGCAATCCCTGTTCTGACACGCCAGAGGGCCGCCGTAGTCTCTCTGCAGACACACAGGAACAACACTCTGGAGTCATTATTTGTCTCTGTTATGACTGACTGTCACTGCTGAGGTTGGAAACATCTTGCAGTCACATCTTGTCCACTCCACCTCCATTATCCAAATAGTAAATGTGTTTGATTTATAGGAACATACATAGCTGTATGCTCTTTACTTCAAGTGATTTTCTTCATCAAAAGATTTTCTACACCATCAGTATTTGAAGTGTTAATTCTCAGTGCTTAATAGTGTTATTTTTGTTCCTTAAAAGGAGTTGTTTGACATTTTGGGGAACACGCTTTTTTGCTTTATTGCAGAGAATTATATAAGAAGATTGATAGCATTAAAGCTACATCCAGCAGCCAGTTAGCTTAGCTTAGCATAAAAACTGGAAACAGGAAAAACAGCAAAGCCTGATAAGGTAAAAAGAAAATGCAGGCACACAGCCCCCTTTAAAATCACAAATTGTTTTTACAGTACAGTTTTTGTATGAATTACACAAAGGATCTGAGCTGTAGAGGTGCTGGTAGGAGGATTTCGTTTTTTGTACAGTACCAGACTAGCAGTGCTAAGGTAAGCCAACTGGCTAAAAGGTTCTAGCTTCATATTTAGCATATAAGCATGAGAGTTGTATAACTCTATTCATCTAATTCTCAACAAAAAAAAGAGTGTATTTACCAAAATGTCAAACTATATTTAATGCCACTGCAGTAAATGTCCAAGAAAATTGTCAATTTTGTCATGGGGACCTATTTGTATACTATATTAACCACAGTGCATCTCTAATGAAAACTATCTAATAAAGGCAAAACACAACAATAAAAATACAAAGACCAATTCAAATCTAACAAAAGAAAATAGTGAATGAAGAAACTCTGCTGCAGCTCCAGAGTGAAAACACATTCTACTCAACTTGGACAATAACACTTTAATACTGTGAAAATTACATGGACACCTACCTCACAGGCACCCACCCCGCCCTGGAAAGAGCTTGTGCACATCTCATTCTCACGAACACGACCTCTGAAGTATTTGTTGCATTCCTTGTTACTAAGAACTGGTATGTGGGCCACGTTGAGGACAGTCTCATCTCCAGTCCCTTCAAAAATAGCGAGAAGAAGGAATGAGTTAGTAGCCAAAGTGTTTAGAGAGATGTAGAAAAGAAAAAAGGAAGGTGGACAGATGTTGAATGCTTTTGGAAATAGCAACGCCATCTGTTGCTCAACAGTCTGAATAGCTCTCTCATTTAGATGCAACATTACTTTGAGGGCAGAAACAAGATGCTTGTTCTAAGGAAGTCATCTATTATCAATTACTGAAATCGAAGCATATAGTAGTGGAAAGAAGCACAGCATGTAGTCAATTCAGTGTCAACTTATCATTTCCAAAGGATTATACTTGCCTTTTGTCTCACCCCATCCTGCGATCTCACAAGTTGTCCCCTCAGCCACAATGTAGCGCTCAGGAGGTAGGCAGATTTGAGAGATACGCTCATTAAACTGGGCCGGGCTACAGAAAGAAGAGATAGGCAGAGGGAAAGTATGAGAATGTGTGTGTGTGTGTGTGTGTGTGTGTGTGTGTGTGTGTGTGTGTGTGTGTGTGTGTGTGTGTGTGTGTGTGTGTGTGTGTGTGTGTGTGTGTGTGTGTGTGTGTGTGTGTGTGTGTGTGTGTGTGTGTGTGTGCGCGCGCGTGTGCCCCTGCTGTGGGCACTTGAAAGTACACACTATTCCAATTGTAGCATGACCAGCTGAGACTCTGAGGGTCCACAGACGATCTTGGTCAGAGGGATGGTTTGCACGCCAGGCTCTTCTTCTTGTGGATCACGATACAGTGTTCCCATCTTGGCCGAGTACCCAGGCAGATCAACGTAGCTGTGCACACATGCAGATAAGCAAAGTACAACTCTTTTTAGTTCATGTCTTGTCCTGATATATCCCTAAGCCAAGCAATTTAATACCGCTCTTCCATAAAAGACTTGCAAGAAACATTTTAAACAAGACTAAGCGTCTGCAGCCATACTAACAGCTCTGTGAGGCAGTACTTATATAAAGCAGTGCTTTGAGTTAAATGCTAATATGTTAACAATGACAATTCTACTAAAACCTTTTTTTTAAACTTAAAAAAAAAATAGTTTACCAGGAGGAGAAACACTGCTTGGTGCTGATCACCCATCTGGAGTTAACCAGGGATCCTCCACAGAAATGGTTGCCTCTCCTGCACACAAGAGGTCAGAGGTTACACTCAGCACAGCAGAGTGTATTTTCCAGCTGTTCATTGCCAGCTCCAACAGCGTCCGCTCTCAGTCTCACCTGTCTCTGAGGCTTACTGTCCACGGCGAGTTACCAGGAATCCCATTCACGATACGCAACCTCGGATTCTGGAAGCGGTCCTCTCTCTTCCCACACTCACTGAACTCCACTTTCTCTGCGTTCACAAAAAGGTGTCACATTATTGTGAGAAGAAAAAAAAAAATATGAGAAAGCTTTTCAAATTCAAAATTTTGCTCTATATTCATTCAGAAACTAACCTACTGGTTCAGTCATTGACACTTTCTCTCCAGCTGTTTGAAAACAACAAGAAACAGATGAATTGTTAGAGTCAGAAATCAGATACTCCAGATGAATTACCAAACTCACACATAACCAACAGAATAATCATTGTCGAGCCGCCTCACTGAACTGGCCTGAATGTGTACTGTTGTATGTCATTGTATGTCGTCACTTTGTATGTGTGTACTGTTGTTTGATGTGTACAGTGCTGTGGAAAAGAATTTCCCCTTGGGAAAATAAAGTCTAACGTCTATGTACCACAGTGTTTGATTGCACAGTAGTCAAACTCAGTTTTGGGGTCGGTGGTGTAGCACCAGGGTCCGTGCTGGTCCCCATCTGGGTTACGACAGTAGTTCTCTGTCAGATTGGCCTCAGGATGCGTCCTTGGGTTTCTCCTGGAAAACCATAGTGATAAGTACTACTTAGATTAGATTAGATTATACTTTATTTATCCCACAATGGGGAAATTTCCTTATTACAGCAGCAGGAATACAGCAAAAAACAAAAACAAAAAACACACAAACAAGTAAACACACAAGAAATACAGGCAAACAACAGACAATAATTATAAGGTAGACAGAAAGTAGCAAAATGGCGTCAAATAAAGGTATTTTAAAGTGCGGCCATGATACAAGAAACAATATTGCAGTGTAAGTGACGTTAAAATTAAATTGAATGTGTAATTGGAGTAATAAAACAAGGGTCAGTAGCACAATACTGCATACTAACTGTATACATCATGTAATATATACTTATTTTTCTCGAAGTATTTTTGTAGAAAGAAATAAACATATTTACCTTATTACCTATAGTTGATTTGAAACAGATATTGTACATTAAATGTAACCGTTATTTTTGTTTTGTGGAGTGTTCTTGAAGCTATTTTCCCACCATCAACAATTGGTTTAAAATGTTCCATCTGTGAGAAGCTCCTTTATTTCCATGCATTGCATTGTGGGAAAATATTGTCTTTTTTTGTCTGCATACTGATTGTTTTAAGTATACTTAATGTAGTCACTTTTCTTGTTTGAATACACAACATACTCAACACCTGCATATAATTATAATGCATTGGGTGCCCAGATTGCTCAGTTAGTAGAGCGGACGCCCATATATTGAGGTTTACTCCTCAAAGCAGCGGGCCTGGGTTTGACTCTGACATGCGGCCCTTTGCCGCATGTCATTTCCCCTCTCTCTCCCCTTTTACTTTTTCAGCTGTACTGTCGTTAATGCCCTAAAATGCCCAAAAAATACACTGCAAAAAAGGGGTGTCTAAAAACAAGATAAAAACACTAAATCTGAGGGAAAAGGTATTCAAAACAAGTGAAATTATCTGTCCATGCAGCAAGATAATTTCACTTGACGAGCTTGCTTGATTTAATATTATAGTGTAAAGTTGATCACTCAAAATAAGAAATTCACTCTTAAAACAAGATAAATTATCTAACACTTCCAAATCTAAGTTTTTTTTTTATCTTGGTAAGAACCAAATAATTTGCAGTGTAATCTTTAAATTTTTTGGGGGATTTTGGATTCAGCTTCAATATAAAGGCCACAAGCATGTCCACAATTGATTATTTTGGATAATAAAATCATTGGTCTTTGTAACACTTAAATGATCATCGTACTTGGTCTGGTGAGGTGTGTTGACGTTCCATTTCTGGCAGGTGATCCCCTTACGAGTTTTGCGGACCATGCCTCTGTAGTTCTTTCCATTTTCTTGGTAGCAATCTGAACAAAAAAATACAAATAGTTATTTTGACAGTTACCTTAATGAATCATAAAAGTGAAAGTGTTAAAACACGTAAAATTTGGATACAACAGTGAAACTGCCTGTTCTTGTGCTGGGCCATAGCTACCGTTGCACACAATAAGGTAATATACTAACTATTTTAGGGGGAATTTTGGCGGTTTTACATTCCACACTTAAAACAACTTAGACATGGTGGGCACTATGTACACTGAATATATACAGTTGTATTTTTTTGACTTGAGACATTACTACTCTAAGGCCGAATAAATACATTAATAAATAAATAAAGGCTTCTGTCTTTCCTTATTAAAATTGCATTCTTCAAAAATTTATTTACATCTCAAAGTGGGACCATGTAACTTTTTACAACAATGTGATAATGGTAAATGCAAATCATAAAGTATTGGTTGCACAAGAATAAATCGGCTAAAATTTGCTAAAATAAGCAAATATTAGCCATCCAACATATCAGATCAACTAATGCTGTAGCAGCGAAACCATTTAGTGCATTGAATTGACCAAAGGTGCATTTTATTGCTGACAAAAACTAAATTTTTAAGTTACAAAGAGGGGCTTTAATGTGTTTCAGTAAAAACATACAAGTACAATTCACTGAATAAATAAACTTTGTAAAAAAAAAAGAAACAGAGATACAGTAGAGACTATTATCAGGGGCAGGGGCGTAGCACAATATTCTGGGCCCTGTAGAAAGGCATTATCTATGGGCCCCTCCCTGCATTCACAGCTATTCATTTTAGCAGCTTTTTGACCCCTCCACACATTAGGGCCATAGGTACTCAGTCCTGTTTCCACCCCTAGTATGGGTTGCACTGGAAGAAACTTGGATTCATGACCTCAGTGATTCTATAATCATGGTTGCAGCCCTGCATGTCATCATGTCTTAGGGCCTTTACAACATTATCTTTATCCATTACAGCTGACAATAAACCAAAACGTAAATGATAATTTTGCTCAAATCTGAATCAAGAAGTCACACCTTCAGCCTCTATGTCATCCGCACAGCGTTTGATCTGTAAGCAAAGAGCAGTCCTCATCTCTGGTACCGATGTGAAGCACCAGGGAGCCTCCGACCCATCTGGGTTACGACAGTAGTTCTCCTCCAAACCCCTGGATGAGATGTAGCACACAGTCAGGTAGAATGGCTTTGGTTTTTTGTTATATTGTGGCATAAAACAAATTATACACACAACACGAATTTCCACACGATCACTTCAAAAACAAACATGCATAATGAACAAAATAAAACAACCCATAAACAGAATTTAAAAACAAAATGCATAAAATTGAAGCGTGACAGTATAACAACACTAAAAGATCAAGTAACTCCTTTCCATAATGGGCCTGGCCTGAGAACAGCTTACCTTGTCTGGTAATTTTAGATTTAGATCAAAAACTACCATATATCTTTGAATTTTGACTGACAAGTTTTATACCCTTGCTGGTAGGCAATTTATGAACATCACTTTTGGCAAGATACAGACCGCTGTTAGCGACGATTAACCGTTGTAGTGATTTAAAATGTCTTGCTCTTAAAAGGGTTCTTTTAGAATTATCAAAGATATTTTGTACAATCTTTAAGCAGGCTGATAGTTGTTTAAAAAGAAAAACAAAACACCATTATTAAATGCATAGTTGATTCTTCATTGTACTAAGGCCACACATCAATTTTTTTCTATTTAAAAATGTACAGGCATTACAATAATAATGTCCACTGTCATCACTATGCATGAAGTCACCTGTTACACAAACATACTTTACTGTACCTACGTGGCCTGTTTAATGTTTAATTTCAGAGATATAAGATTTTACAAAAATAACAGACTAATAACATCCAACACTTGTAACTTCTACTATCAGTGGATGATTCAAACGCTCGTAATCGATTTAGGCATGATGAATGATTACCATACTGATATTACCAATATGTTTAATAATAATTTCACATCCATTTTGCCACTGAGATTGCAACTTGCTTCTAACTCTGGAGTTGCTGACCATTTATCATCTATTGTCAACTGTCAGCACAGATATAAGTTCGCAAGAAATTTCACTGCAGTGACATCTTGACATTAATATTCATGTTTGAAGCAAATAGAGCACTTTCAAATTAATGAGCACCATGAGTGCAAAAAATAACCCCAATGTACTTTCAAACACACTCAGCGTTTCACTCACACTTCTCTCCTGCATCATGCTGTGTGTTGTACATGTACTTACTTGCATTCGTATGTGTTTGGGTAGAAGGGATGCTCATGAGGGTGTTGGGCATCCCACCGCTGACAAGGGATACCTGATGTTGTCTCGTTGACTTTACCGCGGTAATCCTCTCCGCGGCCACGGAAACAGTTGGTCTGTTGTTGGCTGGAGCGCTGGCGCTTCTCGACACGCACCTCAGCTGGAGGACAAGAGCAAGATGAAGAAGAAATAAATCGGTGTTACAGGTGGACTTCACAGGGGTGAGGTAAGTTAATTTACACTTGTTTTGAAGTATTATCTTTTTCATAATGGGGGATAAATCTATTTGGATCAGATCTCCAAAGAAAGTGCCCAGGAGGTCTGGCTTTGTCTATTTTCCTTTTTCATTATGGGGCATTCAACATTCAGAAGTTAATCCACTGGTTAGAAGACAAACCAATTGCATGCAAACAAAGTCACATGTCGAACCATATCCTTAAATTTAATGAGCTCATTGACATCAACATCAATCCACTAAAAACTCCAAATAAAATTTTAAAATAGCCTGGGACTCTGATCTTAGAGTAGTTTTAACAGATGACCAATAGTACTCTGTCTAAGGCATGATGCCCATGTCTGCTAAACATGGCTTAAAAGAACTGACGGTGATACACAATTCATTTTAATAATGCTAGATTGGCACATCTTCAATCAATTAATGAGCCGTTATGCCCTTAATGTATAGAGGTCAGCCAGCGGACTTAATGCACATGTTCTGGCTATGTCCAAATCTCTTCACCTTCTGAATAAGTATTCCTAAAGCTTTTAGTGAGATGTTTGAAACACAGTTTGACCCAGACCCGGTCTGTGCACTCTTTGTTATAACATCAAACCAAATAAAGCCTTTAAAGTTGTCAACATATGTGATGAATACTGCTTCTTGTTAGCTGGAGAATGAGTAGGTAAATTAAAGTAAAATATAATGGTTTTGTAATTTATTTTAATATTACATGAGAAAAACTTTGAAAATGAATCAAATATATTTACAAAAAAATGTATCTCCTTTTTTTACGTGACATTGAGAAGATTAAGTCGGTGTTTGATTTATTTTTTCAGCTCTATTTTTAAAACCAGGAATGAATTGTTAGATTTTAAGTGGCATCTACCCCAATTGTCGGTTGCAGATACAAAAACTAAATAAATACACTGGATAAAAGAAGAGGCTAACTTCTTTATCTTCTTATAAAAACACCAAAAATAAAAATAAAACTATGTGATTTTTTTGTTTTCTATCTTTTTCTTAATAATGAAGTAGAGAATTGACTTTTTTGGGGGGCTGTTCCCTTTATGTCATAGTAACCGTGGATAGACAGGAAAGGTGGGAGAGAAATGGAGGATGACACACAGCAAAGGGCCGCAGGTCGGACTCAACCCGGGTTGCTGCAAAGGACTCAGCCTACATGGGGCGCCACTTTTACGGGGTGAGCTAGAAGTCGCCCCAGATCAGTTTAGTTTTTTGACTCAACACTGCCTGCACCCACAAGATGGTGCTATCTTATAGATTGTCAGCCCCAGTGATCTCTGTCCTCAGCAGAAATGCCAACGTTGCCAGTGTCCTCTTGCACAGCTGGTGTCGAAATTTTGGAAAAACCACTGATACCCTGTTTGGCTTTATTTATTTAATTACCTACTGAAGCTAAAAGATCAGTGTGCCATTATATTTAACACAATAGTCAGTATCAGATGAAAAAATAAGCCTAAAAAATAATAATTTTTAATGTATAATTCTATATTAAACAAACCACGTTGAAAAAGTATAAAACACCTATTACATTTTTTATGTATATTTGTAAAATAATACTACCACTCCCATTAATCCTAAAGAAAGCTCAGAAAAACCTCACAGAAACTAAATGAAAACAGAAACAAGCCGTCTACAGACAAATAACATAATAACATTCTAATTGTAATTAACCTTTAATTAACCTGAAACCCTGTGAGACTCCCTGACAAACATTTGCAAACTTTAGGCGCCTTTACTTTTAAATCAAAGAAAATCATTGAGGCAATTGTAAAATGTCTCACACTTTAGGAAGTAATTTGCACCAAAAAGGTGATTTTTCTAAATTTAATTACAGCAACTTAATGAGACTCTCCAATTCCACTGTGTCTCCAAACACCGCAGGAATCAACTCAATGTAGCTCATGTCTCCTTGATTGTGCCAGAGGGAACTAATGGCAAAATCAAAAAGCAGAAACAAGCTAAAAGGTCTTAAGAAAGCACGGATACAAAAAAGTACTATTTAAGGCTGCAGCTAATGATTATTTTCATCATCGATTCATCTTCCAATTACTTTCTTAACTAATCATTACGAAAATGGTGTAAAATGGATATAATTCCCCAGAGATTAAGATGTGAATTTCTTGTTTTGTCCAACTTCTATTTAAAAACCAAGACATATTCAGTTCACTATCATATAAGATGAAGAAAAGCGACAAATCTTCAGAAGATGGGCACATTTGATTAAAAAACAAATAAAGAAAAAAAGAAATCTTTCAATCTAACTAACTAATCATCCATCTTCAGTCTTATCAGGAGTATTTCTAATTGTGTTACTATTAAAAACTTACTGCACTTGCTGATCTCACAGTTCTCCCTCTCCACCTCAGTGTCTGTGGTGTAACACCAGGGCACCGGAGAGGCGTCGGGATTACGGCAGTAGTTGTCATCTAAACTCTTATCAGGATACCTACAAGAATGAATAAATATTTGTTATGTCCACAATGGCAAACATAAGACTTAAACAGTTTGAAACACACCAATTTACATGATTGATTAATTAATTATAGGCACACAACATGATGTATAGTGGTGAATATTCAGGTACTTCTCAGGCTGGTAGATGTGTTGGTGAGGATACTGCTGGTCCCATCTTTGACACTCTTTTCCACTCACAGTGTGGTCAACCTGCCCCCTGTAGTCCTCTCCATTGCATGTGATACATACCTCTGCAACAAAACCACAAACACAGCTGCACAGCCGGAAGTGTGATGGTGGAAAACAACATCACTTACACAGAAACATTTTATTTTACAGGTCCCAATTGTCCCATAATGTCCAAGTATTTCCTGATGCTGATATAATTGTAATTTCTTAGGAAGGCTTATAAACTGTACACAACTATTGATCTACAAATTCATTTTCCCAAATCTTTCCTTGAAAATCTCAAAGTAAAGAGCAAGTAAGTACTACGCGTACACTCTCAGAAAATTGTTTAGAGCCATTTGTCTGATGATTAGTTCCAACTTATGCAGTTTGTTCCAAGAAACATTCTAGAAAATATTGAGATATTTCAGAACCAATAAATAAAGCATGTCCAGACACATGCCGTTCTATAAAGCATGGTGATGTATGGACATGTACAGGATTTACCATCTTTGCATTGGGGGATGTTACAGCTTTCATAACGGCGCTCAGGGTCGGTGGTGTAGCACCACGGACCAATTCTATCCCCATCTGGATTCCTGCAGTAGTTCAACTCCAGGCCGTTGGTAGCTGTGGGAGTCCACCTGAGACAAACAAAGAGTTTCACAGTGAGTGATGGGCTGTTTCAGTCATTATGCAATGCAGTCAAGATGTTTTAGGACAGTGTCACATTTATTTCTTTTATGAGCTTTGTACTCCCCGCATTGGTATGGCTATGTATCATGTTAAAGTGCAGCTTTAATTTAAGGGTACATCAGCTCGATAGTGTGGGAGTTGGAGGCGATTTTAAACACAGTCTCCCAATTTTAGAGGACAGAAAGTAATTAGACAAATTAATATGAACTTAAAGCTGTAGATTTTCAATTTAATTTTTCTTTTAGCCACTTGGCAGCAGAAGAATTCCACCACAAGCTAAAAAAAACAAACACACTACTGACATATATTGAAAAACAGCTGCCAATTGGTGTTGGAAACAAGGTTGATGAGTCAGGTATATTAACCATAAAACCAAAACAATGCACTAAACGAGGCTGAAAAACTCCATTCAGCTGGGGGGTACTGAGGGCTTTATATGAGTGACCACTTTCACATCACATGCTGTTATTTAAATCAGGTGTTCATATAAAAATATTGATTCGAGGAACTATAAATATTATCTACAACTCATTAACATCAACAGACAGTGAGTTTCTTCTCTGCTAGGCCTGTATTCCAGCCATCTCTGCTTCTAGCTATTTTTGTGGCTTTCAGTCCTTTTTAATCTAGTGAAACACACCAACAGTTGGATTGAGGTCAGGTTGAAAACATTGAACTGTTTCGCCATAAAACATGTGTTGTTTGGCTTGTCTGTATGTTTAGGATCTCTGACCTGTGGCATGGTTCTAAAATTGGATGATTTTGTATAAAAAGGGCTACGAGTCCTTCACTGTTCACACTGTATGGATGTTAGCACCTTTAATTGCCTGAATATCATCTGTTTTACATCATAATCGTTCTGTTACTTTAAATCCAATGTGCCTGATTACTCTATTAAAAACCAAAACCTCTAAATTGATTAATCCATCTCACCTGTGATCGTGAGGAAACTTGGACCACCACTGTTGGCAGTTGAGCCCGCTTCTTGTGGTGAAGACTTTCCCTCGGTAGTCTTCTCCTTTACCCACGATGCACTTTCTGACATAGACTTCATAATAAAAACAAACCATTCAAACAACCCCAGAACGTATACATCACATTGATCTCTGTAACATCACACAATGAGTCTTACCCTTCTTCTCATAAAGGTCACCGTTGACGTTCCTTTTCACCTCGGCATTGCTCCCGTCACCCACCCAGGGCAGATGTTTACAGGAGACAGTCGGACGGGTCTCGTAGTTGAACGCTCTGGGGGATATTTTCAGGTCAAAGCTTTTTACATTGACGGATACAAACGTACAACATACTGATGAAAGGGTTTTTTATCAAAAATCACTTTGTTGAGAAATTGATCTGTGTGCTTTTAAGGTCATTAATAGCAAATGTAGAATGCAGAAATAACAAGATCTCTGGGGTTACCAAATTTGGTTAACTTAATCTTATTTTCACAGTGTTGGCCATCATTTGTGTCAGTAATAATAACATCAATTGCTCCGATCTCGATACATGATGGCACATCAGGTTTGTTTGTCTGACTGTCTGATCAACGTTATCATTACCAATAGATGTAATGGTCAAAACTATCCTAGGATGTAATAGACCAAAATGATCCTTCAAGTTAATATATTGATACCCTTTAAATATTCAGTAAGGACTTTTTCCCTTGACTATTTCTTCTGGAGGAAAGCCTTGCAACCATTTATTTATAACTGACATTGAGCTGTACATTGATTACTTGTTTAAATAAACCCACAGCCCTTTTGAGATAAAGGCTGCATTATGTTATATTTTTCTTATTGTCAACAAATGGCACAGAAAGTCCAAAACCGTCCATCTCAATACTTTCAGACTTCCCTACCCACTTAGCCCAAATCCACTTACTCCTACAAAAGATGCTTTTTATATATATATATATATATTTTTTTTTTTATGACGTCGCCTTCTAGGCACCTAAACCTAACCTTAACCCTAAACATAACCATTGCCGCGCTGCCTGGAAGGAGACACTGGGGGAAAAAAAACACCAAACACCTAAAAGAATGCTCAATATTTCCTAATGATTCAAGACTCAAAATCTTTTATTAATACCATAACGGGGAAATTCACCCTGCGAAAACAGCTGTAAAACAGCAGTGAGTAAAGGCAAATGTTATTAAAACAAATAGTAATAGAAATAGTACACGTTTGGTGCTTTAGTGAGTATTTACAGCAGCAGGACAGTGTATTGTCTTAAAATAAACCATAGCGCGTGTTTATGATAATAAAGTTTTAATATTCATTGTTGGTTTTGATCTTTCCACGTAACTCACTGACAGTAAGACAAATATAGAATATCACCAGACGTGTCCTTAAATTCACTTTACTATCAGAGATCTTCAACAGGGGGTGCGGGACCCCTAGGGGTCCTCAGATGGTGTTATTGCAGAAAAAAGGTTTTATTTAATATGTCTTAACATGAATCCCGCATATTATTAGCGAATATAATGATAGGCTTACTGGCATATTGGTAAGGTAATCACCAAGCTAGCCATCCATGGATCCAGTTTGTCCCAAATGACTTACTGTGCCATATGTATGTTTAACATTAAAACATGATATATAAAATCATGCCAACAATTATTATTTTAATATCTTAGTATTCTAAAGGCTTTAGGCCATCCTACATGTTTTAGACTTTTTTTTCACAGCAGATATGTTAACATGTCATGGTAGGAAAAGCACAGGTGTATTCAAAACCATTAATGATAGCTGCATTCCTCTTAGCAGAGGCCCTGGTATTTTGTGCATGCTGACTCACTGAAATACTGGGACACTTGATGGAATTGAGCCATCGTTAGGGTTATCAATTTCAGCTGTGGTTTTCCTACTATAACAAGCCAAAAATGTCTATTGTGAAAAAGGTCCATTGTAGGGCCAGTTTTATGTGCAACATATTTTGTAAATGTGCTGTATTTATATAGCGCTTTTCTAGTCTTAACAACTACTCAAAGCGCTTTTACATCATACAGGATACATTCACTATTCACACACATTCATACACTGTGGCCGAGGCTGCCGTACAAGGTGCCACCTGCTCATCAGATAAACATGCACACACATTCACACTCCAATGCGCAGCATCGGGGGCCACTCAGTTCAGTGTCAAGGACACTTTGACATGGGACTGCAGGGCCAGGGATTGAACCACCAACCTTCCAATTGGCAGGCAACCGCTCTACTGAGCCACAGCCACCCCGTTTTAAACAATATGTAGTAGGGGGTGCCTGATCCGTATCTCTTCTGGGTCCTTGGGTTAAAAAACATTGAAGACTCCTTCTGTAAGCCATCACCCTGTACTACTTATGGCCTTGCCGGAAGAAAAAGGTTGCCTTGAGATGCTTATGACCTGCTGTGTTAGAGTAAAGGTTGGATACCTGCAGTCCAGAGACTGTGAGCAGCGTGTGGCACAGTCCTCCAGGTTCAGGCCTGGTAACATCAACACTCGAGCTGAGTTCCAGGAGGTGGGAACCAGTTCTCTTCCCTCTGAGCGCTGGAAGTCATTCAGTGGACTGCGGTAGCCTGATTAATGCAGAACAGAAGAATAAAACAGCTGACTGGCTGTATTTCTATCAGTTAAGTCCAGGCTTGAACTGGATTGCAGCTGCTCACTGGTACCAACCAACTGCAGGACTCTACTGGTTTGTAAGACCAGAGACCAGAAAAGGCTTTAAACAGAACACTACTACTGCTGCAACTCTTACTAGGATCCATTCATGCAGTGTTAATAGGTATGACACAATAATCCTAGTAGTCACAAAAATATGTGTTTTAGGGATTTTTTTTATTTTGTAGTTGAAACATTTAAACCAACATACAAACAGGCATTTACTCTTAATCTTAATCTAATCCAAAAATACAGTTGCCAAACGTTCAACTCCTCAGAACAACACAGACAATTAAATAACTATAATTCAATTGTAATTAAAGACAACAATCATAAAAAACGTCCTTACCAGTGGTCAGTCCGACCGTCAGGAGAATGAAGGGCAGCAACCGTTTCATTGTTTGGGGCCTGTGGACGATAAAGACAGATTTATAACACTGGATGGAAGTCAGGTTGAGATCTCTGCTCTGAAGTCCTTCTGAGGGATTAAACATCCGGTCACAGTTCAACCTGACACTTTGAAAAACAATCTTCAAAAGACTTCAGTAGGGTGTTGGAAATCCACGCAGACAACATACAACACCGATTGACTTGAACACAACCTCCCACACGCGAACACTGATCCCTTTACTCAAACAGAGGCCAAATCCCAAAACACAGCCAATCAATACTGCGTATTAATCATTAATGAAGATCAGTCTTTGTTCATACACTTTTTCATGATAGTCAAATATGAATTCAACAATGTACCTAACGAATAAACCAACTAATTTGGGTGCGTGGAAAAACTACAAAATTGTTTTTTTAAATTGCTGTCAAAATAAAAGCATTTCTAATTACAAACGCTAGACGTCAGTAGAACAATTTCCAGAGAGTTTTTTTCTTCCTGTTTTCGGGAGGAAAAAGTGAAACTGTAGCTGGTTCAGGCTCAAACTGCCCTTATTTATTTTACACGCTGATCATCCGCTGAAAACGGCAGGGTGTCAGATAAGAAGTGGCGGATTGTTTTCTCATCGTGTTTGTGATGAAGTGCTGAGAGCGAGCACGAATCAAATGATCTAATCTGGACTTTGATCCGACTGTTTACTCTTCTTTTTCAACACTGAACTGGACACGAATATAGCCCAGTATTTAAATGCGTAGGCTGTTGTTGTTTTCAAGTGATTATTAATGTACTTAGTGTTTGTCACCACGTTTTGTCAATAATTCTCTTATGAAGACACATTTTATATTTTGTACAACCACTGCTGGAAAGTAACTAAGAAGTCTACATTTACTGAAGTACAAATTTTGAGGTACTTTTACTTTACTTGAGTGATTCAATTTTCTGCTACTTTAAATAACTACTACGCTACATTTATCTGACAGCTGGGACCAACTGCTTTGCAAATTCAAATTATTAATACAAAATATAATCAACATAATACATTACTATGTAATATTATAGATTAAGATACCCAGCAGTATGTAAAGTAATTACCTACACCTTTCATAGCTGCAACATTAAAATGATGCTTACACATTAATGCATTCAGAGTTATAATACAGGTAAAATATACACAATTTTGAAATGGGTCATTCTGCATAATGAGTAGGCTACTTTTTCTTTTTGCATTTTGGTTATATTTTCATGCTAATACTTATGTAGGCCTACTTTTACTTTACAATACCATAATAATAGTGTGTGTTACAGTAACCATGTGAAGTAAAATGACTGTTTTCTGCAGTTTTTCTGTTCAGGATGTCAGCTGTTAAGATGACAGAGGGGAGTGTGCAGGTGGAGAGCTGCAAAGCGCCACTGTTCTACAGACAGAGTGAACCTGCCGTAGGGGAAGTGAGAATATCCGTTTTACTCCTTCACGGCATCCGTTTCTCATCAGAAAACTGGCTCAAAATTGGCACTCTGGAGACTCTGGCCAAAGCAGGCTGCCGTGCGGTCGCCATTGACCTGCCAGGTGAATCCGATGGCCCTAAAAGTCATCTGATATGGAAGGCTATTTTTGATGCAAAATGGGTTCTTTAACTGACTCCATGAGCTGTGTCCCAGTCACTGGTGCAGCACCAACTGCTGACAGTGTTGGTATTTAGGCCAAATCAGCAGCCAAACTACAATAACAACTTCCAACAAATATTAAAATCTGCTGCCCTCATTGTTGTCTTCTTTCAAGCCTTCCTTAGTCCGCTCTCTCTCTCTATCTGTACACAGGGCTTGGCCGGTCCAAATCAGCCGAGGCCCCGGCCGCGATCGGAGAACCGGCTCCTGCAGATTTCCTGAAGGAGGTGTGTGAGGAGCTGAGCCTGAGCCCGGTGGTGGTGATCAGCCCGTCCCTCAGTGGGATGTACTCCCTCCCCTTCCTCCTCCAGCACCAGGCTCTGATACGAGCCTACATCCCTGTAGCTCCCATCTGCACCGACAAATTCACAGCAGAGCAGTACCAGAGTGTAAAGGTACATTCTGAGTGTGATGTTATACTTCATATTTCTTTGTAGTTTCCTTTCTGTTATTGAAAAACCCAGGAGCAGCTTGACTCTGGATACATAAAGAGAGTTAGGGAGATTTTGATGACTTGCACAGAAGCATTTAATGAAATCTTGATTGAGGAGATTCAGGATTAAGCAGATTTAGGATTAAACAGTTAAACCACAATGTGGTGTCATGTAGTGCCATCCCAATTCTAGGGATCTGTGTATTTCCATGAGGCATTTATCTCTTGCTGAAGCTGTCAAGTTGGGGTTGGAAGATATTTATGGTGCCATAACATTGGTGCCACAAACACAGATGCTCAGTTAAATCTTGTTATTTTGCCAGTCCAGTGTGTGACTCCCACTAGCCGTTTTTTTTTTTCCGCCGATGGCCCAGGGAACACAACATTCCCTTATCATGCAGCTGCCTAGACTCCCTCAATCTCTATAGACCAACATTCATTCACACTTAAACACAAGACAGGTTTAGTGCTGAAGTATGGCTAAATAGATATTCTCGTCCCCTGACCTGTGACCTTATGTTACTTGAGTGTTCCCCTTATCTTATCTAAGCACAAAATGGTGTCTTGCGAAATTCCACCACACTTTACTGCAAAACCTATTTCTTTTTTTTTTATAATATATGAGCTCTTCATTTGTTCTTTAAAGGATAACTTGATCAACCATGAATGTCAACCCCATTTTGCAGCACAACCTGCTGTCCCTTTTACATGAAAGTATGAGAGGAGCAGATACCATGTGACTTTCACACATAGTAGCTTTTATCCAGCTCCAAACTCTTTCAAAATTCAATTTATTGGATGGCAAACCAAGTGAAAGGGCATTATCCATGAAGGAGACGTGTTCGTTACCCAAAAGTCATTCCCCTGAAAAAACAAGCAAACACTTCTGAGTAAATGAGAGCTTCATGGCTGCTTGATGTTCAGCGATTTGGGGAAAATATCAAAGCAGAAAATCAGTGACATGATATTAAAGTGAGATGTTGAAATTAAACCTAATATATATATATATATATATATATATATATATATATATATATATATATATATATATATAAAAACTAAATAGATACAGTACAGGTTGAGATTTTATGAGAAAAAATGTGTATGTTAAGAAAATATAAGTAATTCAAATCTTCTCCATCTTGACATAATACAATTTAACTCTGATCATATATTAAGGCATCACTCATTATAATGCAGTTTTAAAACACATAAATGAATAGCCCTCATGTTTTTTTTTTTCTGCATGTAGAATACTTTTCATGGTTATCAGGGAAACTACACTTGTGATTATGGAAATATGAGTTCCAGCATCTCTGGAGCTTGACCTCCTTCATCAGAAGACAAACGTTTTAATATCTCTTACATAGAGGCTACAGACCAGACCTCAACCTGCACATATGTTTGGTCCCTTGTCTTGTCTTTGTCTTTGTCTTTGTGTTTGTGTGTGTGTGTGTTTTTTTCTCTCTCTCTCTCTCCCTCCCTCCCGATTTTCTCTAGGATACGTTCCATTGTCTCAGTGTATTGTTTCTAATTGTTTGTTTGAATATGTATACAAAAACTAAAAGATTTGATCACAAAAAGCAGTTGGCCCTACAGAGGAGGGAGATAATAATAGTTTAAATATGGGAATAAGGATACACACAGTCAAAGTGTTGCAATCAGTTGTTCAAGTGAAAAGCAACAGAAATAATTATCAATAATGAAGAAAGAGAGATAAATTTGAACCCTGACTCTTCTCACCAACGCACAACTTACAGAATATAGTGTGAATGTCGGATTGTGTGGTTTGGAAAGTTACAGCCCCTCCCTATCTGAGGTTGGAAAGGTGTGGAAGTTTTCTAAACTTTTGACCATCCAACAAACTTCTCCTAGTGCTTTTTTTAGTCTGTCTCTTGCAAGTCCCCCAACTTTATGTAAATGCAAAACTAAATCTTTGGTGTTCCCCTTTGATGCAGGACTTTTTACTTTGTAATGGATTATATTTATATTGGTTTAAGATCTGAATACTTCTTCCGCAGCTGATGAAAGCTAATATTAAGGTCTGCCTGACTAGCGTGTGCTTACTTTTATTCTTATTGACACATGAATTAGTTACACCGACAAATAATAAGCTTGCCTCTTATCTTTTTATAAGACTTGTTTGCTTTTTTTTTTAAAACTTGAGGTAAAACAGAGGACATCTAAAAACCCTTTAGCTACGGGCTTGAACTTAGATTTTTTTTTTTAAATGGAGAAAGGACTCTGGAAATGATTCATCAGAAAGATCTTGTGTGTTTTTGTGTCTCTCCTCCAGGTCCCATCTCTGATTGTTTATGGTGACCAGGACACTCAGCTAGGAGAACTGTCACTAAGCAACCTGAGCAATCTGGCCAATCACAGCGTGGTGGTGATGAAAGGAGCGGGTCACCCCTGTTACCTGGACGACCCAGACACTTGGCACAAAGCCCTCACTGACTTCCTTAATACCCTGTAAAGCTGCTTGTTGTGTTTCAGTGGAGAGAGTCTGTCACACACAAATAACTCAAAGGAGCCAAACATATTATCCATTCATGAGAAATGAAACTGATTGTGACTTTTTAAATAGAACACTAAAAGCCAGTAATGAAACTGGAAATCAAGACTTTTCTAAACTTTTGAAGGCAAAGTAAGACATTTTGAGATATATACTGTATGCTTATTCACTTTTTCCACTGAGAATTAGATAGGACAATTGATGTCTATATGGTAAACATGAAGCTACAGCTAACAAAGAGCTAACATAGCTTAGTATAAAGACTTGAAATGGGTAAACTAGCCTGGCTCTGTCCAAAGGTAACAAAATCAACTTACCATCACTTCTAAAACCCACAAATTAACATGTTTTATCTATTTATCTTTTCCTGTTTCCAGTCTTTGTACTAATTTAGCTGCTGGTGTGAATCATGAGTTAATTGTCTTGTCTCATAAAGAAAGCTAATACAGTTGGTGTATTTCCAAGATGTAAAACTTTTTTTTTTTTTTTTTAAAGACTTTCTATTTTCAGTGTAATCTGAAAATAAATGAATCTCCACCTGTCTCGACTGAAAAAAAACACACGCTGAATGAAGTGAAAAATATGAACATTATTTAATAACTGATTCTCTGTAATAAACAATTTGAAAATATTTTACAAGGAGTCACAGACACAATATTTTACAAATTTTGCTCTCTTCTTTTTTTCAGCTTCATCTGTACAAAAGAATGGAGCGACATGGACCAGTGCCCAGAAAAGAAGGAGCTAAATCTTCCACGCACACAAACATTCACACTCACACAAATAAAAACAAAACAAAAAATAATTGAAAACATTTTGTTTCAGATCTCAAACTTATCAACAGTGCTGTATTCCTATATATTTTATAACTTCACTTAAAATTCGACTGATTTTACACTTTTTTTCTCTAAATGTTTGCTGTTATTTTTTATTTTTTTTTTTACACACTTGTCAAACATGGTCACATAGCACCAGACTACAGAATCACATACACACGTCTTTCCCACAGAGACGCACCAACACAGATGCAGCAAGGGTCGGGACGGGAGGGGCAAGAGGCTTTATGAAAACCATACCCTACTTATTTGAGGGTCCTGTCCTAAAGCTGACCCCCTCCCTCTTATCATCCCCAAGCTGGTCCAATTTTCTATATTTTTTAATTTTTTTTTTTTTGGCAAAAGTAAATTTGTCAAACCACAGATATCAGACGTGTGTTTCCTTCAGAAGACTTTTTTTTCCTGTTGTCAGGATGCACACACAGACGTCACTACATGATTCCTCCATGACCTTCTGTTGGACAGCCCGTGCTGCTCTGTGGAGACCCACTCCCTGACTTTGCCTCTGATATTCCACCCGCTCACCAAAACAAACACCTAGGAAGTGACTTCCTTGGCTTACTCCTGCCTGGTGCTTGACATCTTCCAGCTGGGCATGAATAAGTGTCATTACAAGTTTGCTTATAGGTGTGTTGTGCCAAATGTCTTGGTGCAGGTGCAAAAAACTATAGGCCTACATATTTAGTTTAGGTGTGAAGACTGTAAGCGTACCGAGCCAGGAAAAGAG
The DNA here is from genome assembly GCA_013375575.1 of Percina caprodes. NCBI lineage: Eukaryota > Metazoa > Chordata > Actinopteri > Perciformes > Percidae > Percina > Percina caprodes. The sequence goes on along the minus strand of JABXJD010000005.1, from coordinate 1,314,967 downwards.
AGGAAGTTGCAGGGGGTACATTTCCACAGGCATGTGTAGCGCTCATTTACAAACAGTGGAAAAAGGGAAATACAGACAGAATTAAATGGAACAGAACAGAGACAAACAAGTGCCAGAAAAGTAAAACTGCATCTGGCATCAGATGACCCAGTAGGTACTCAACACTGAGTGGATCCGAATTGGAAGTACGTCTTTTAAATTTTTTTTTTAACAGTCTTTTGTTTTTCTGAGTCAGATTTGTTTGGAGCTGCGCTGCAGTTACTGTGCCAGCATGTTTGTCACATCAAAAAGTACCAACAACTGTACAGAGTGTGTATTTAAGGTTCCAATTGTTGCGTGAGTAGTCCCACCTGAGCAATACAGTGAGGTTTGGGTGGATGTGGACATCAAAGGTCAGAGGCTTTTTGAAATTTAAAAGCTCCCACTTGGCTTTTAATCAAAACAGGCATTGATCAATAACAGACCATTCAAAGATGCAAAAATTAAAAGCTCACTATACTTACTGCAGAACACCAAGAAAACCCAGGGGAGTGAATATTTAGGATGATCTATTTGTTTGAGGATCTATTTGTTTTTGTGTGAGTGTACATGAGGGAGGGAAAGGTATCTGTATACTGTGTAACACTAAGGCATTTATAGAGGCTTTGTTAACTATGTTGCATTTGAAGCAGAAAACACTGATGAACTACACATTCTTTTGGACGCATCTGCTCCCTTAGATTAACATTTAGGCAGACTGATGGCTAAAGATGGATTATTTTTGTTTCAGTCCCTTTTTTCCTCCACAACACTGTATTGTGTCAGTTGCAACATAGGAACAGGAAAAACCAGCTATGATACCACAACTGTCATCCCCTCAAACAGTCCACAACTCATTTTTTAAGACATTCCCTTATTTAACGCAAACACAAACACACACATGCGCACACGCACGCACGCACACACACACACAGGCAGAACTATAGCAGGTCAGGTGGCCCTAAAAACCCTCTATGGCCAGTTAAGTCGCTGTATACTGATAGTGTATCATAGCTCTATACATGGCTTTGTAAAGAAACGGTATAGTAACTCCATATAATGGCAGTCAGTTGACTCTGGAGCATCCACAGCTGAGAGGCCAAATACATTAAGTCTTAGGCGGTCAGAGCGATGGCTCTGTATAAAGCTATTTTTATAGCTGACAGCCTTAGTCTCACAGGCTCCTGTGTTATCCAAACCCCAAAGATGGCTGCTTTATAAAGGTACTATACAGTAGCTCTACACTTATACAGCCGATGTGGTCCAAAACAAAGTGCATCAAGGCACTATGAAACAGAGCGGCTCCTAAACATGGGAGTCTAAATGACTTTTCACACATCGTAATGATCAAAATGATGAACTGTTACGGATTACAACCAGACTACTACTGCACGTGATCACCATATTTAGTTGCCTCTTCTGCACTTTTGTTGGAAATGTTGATAAGCCCCTAGCCCCCAGCAGCGAATGGTTTTAAAGTTTAAACAGCATCAGTCAAAGGTCTATCAAGCCTAAAAAAAGAAGAAGAAAAACCCACACGTAACTATGAGATGGTCATGAGGCAGAGATCTCAGTGTTTTTTTGTGTGAGCAGAAGTAAAGCACACATACAAATCATGATTAGGAGTGTTAGTAGAGGTTACTGGAGAAGCCTCATGAGGATTGGCAGAGGTGAGCTTTCGCATCAGAGCACAGGGATTTTTTTCTTCTAACATCAGTCCAAAACCAGAGGTCAGAATGGTCGATTGATCATAAAGGAGATTAACACACAACATCAACGATGCTCTAAATCGGCAGTGACCGAACACTGATTCACATGTTACAGCTGTCACTAGAGTGTAAGCCAGATAGCACTCCCCTTAAATACTAAATGTGAGGAAAGTACTTCAAGAAATGTGATTACCATCATGTAATTACAATAATCCCCAGTGGACGTTTTTTAAAAGCGTTAATCTGTAATTAGGCGTTACACAAATGAATCAGCATTCAGTTTCTGAGTGTCTCCTCTTCCTCTCATGGTTTATCCCACATCTAAATCAGAAGTCATTTCCTCCTTGTGTTTTGGCTATAAAAAATAAGACCACATGAAAGTCTATCTCATTTTGGCAAGTATAGTGCATAAATGAATTAATGTCTTTTTAAACAAACACTTAACACCTTCCTTTTCAAATTCAACCTAAATATGCTGTTATGTTCAGAATATTCATTACTTCAGCGATTTATACTTGACATTTTGAATACTTGACAATACTTTTTTCCTGTTGTTTTCTTTTATGGTGGCTATAACTGGTTGAATGGCCCACAGCCTCTTACGAGAGGCGAATGACAGAGCGGTGAGACTCTGAGATGGAGGAGAGAAGACGGAGAAGTCCCACCATCTGTCAAACGGAAAAAGGTGAAGGCGGACAGACAACTTCAACTCTCCAGTCTGTAAGATATGGGAGGTCTGTAACAAGGACATCGGCCTGTCCTCTTTCCCATCCCTTCTCTAGATGGGGGAGGTGGAGGGGTGGTCAATGGGGGAGGAGGGGGTTGTTTTCTCTTTTCTGACATTGCCTCTTATGATCCAGGTGGTCCAGCACCACCACTCCTCCATCAAATGAAGGCTAACTGGCTGAGGACACAAATGTCCGGCAGTTGTCACTAAGTGACACAAACTGAAGCGAGCTGGGTAGTGCGACACTCAGGGCTTCCAACTTGCCGTGAAGGGAAGTCCCATTATTACCTATGACTATATTGGGGGGAGGGCATAGGGGCACGAAGGTGGGGTCGGAGGCATTTGGGTCCGGAAAGGAAGTCGGGAGGGCTAAAAGGAGGGCAAGTGGAGGGAAAATATAATTAATGTAGTAGAGAGTGAAAGTGAAAGTGGGGGCTAATGGCCGGATAGAGCAGAAGCAGCTGGATGAGGAGTAAGGTGTAGAGGGACGGACGGAAGGAGTGGCCCCGTCCACAGTCGGATGTGTTCTCCTGCAGAGGGAAAACTGAAGCTGTGAGTACACATCTAGTGCATCAGATGTGTGTTTTGATACTGCATGTATGACTTATACTTTCTTACTTATCAAACATATCAACTATGTATTTTTCTTTTTTGTTTCATTCTGTCCACATGCTAAACCTTTTTGTTTAGTAAGAAACTGCTAAGAGGAAAGTAGACTTTCTCTCTTGCGCAATTTTCAGTTGAAATTTAAATTTAAGATTATTTAAATAATTGTTAATAGTTTAAAATTTTTTGTGGAACATATTTATTTTCTTTCTTGCCAAGAGTTAAATGATAAGATTGATGCCATATTCATGTCTGTCTGTTAAATCCGCTTACCAGCAAACTTAAAGGTCACTAATTAAATGAGTTATCTTAATTGTTTGCTTTGCACAAGAAAAAAGTAAAAATGACAAATAGCAGCATCGTAAGTCATGAGCTGGACTATGTCTGTGTCCAAAATCACTCCCTTGTTCACTCATTCACTACTCTCTATATAATAGACACTCAACAGTGTGCATTAAATTGAGATGTCAAACACTTATTATCATAATTTTGCGTAATCAATTATTCTCAATTGTAATTTTAGCATCAATAAAATCTGGAGTGGGGATGTTAGCAAAAAAGAGCACATGTTATGAACTCTACTTTTATGGTTTCACTGTAGAATTAGTGGAGGCACTACATAGTGGATCAACTTCACAATACACTCAGAATTCGGACACTGAAATAAAATGGTGGACAGTAAATGTAGTGCACTGTGTAGTAAATACAGTGACTTCCTGGAGTCTCAGTTGGTTGCCTAGCAATCTCCATGTGATGACAAGCCTCCAAAGTGGTATCAGTCTTCACACTTAAATCTCGACAAGAGATGTCTTACTATTCCCTTAAATATAAAGAACTACAGTTGTCATAAACTTCAAGGTAAACTAAAAACTGCATGTGCTCTCTCACACTGTGTGCCTGTACTCTATATAGCTAATGTTTGCAAAATCACAAAATAATCAGATGTTCAAAGTAATCAACTGCGTCTCACTGTTGCTCAGAATCATTATTTTGGGCAGGAGAAATGAAACAATATAATTAAAAGATCTCATTGTCACAAAATAATTCTGCTGAAAGTGAGTGCTTATTACCCACTACCATTATCTGTATGCACTAATGTCCTATTCATGATTCTTAGATTAGTTTGTAACTTTTATCAGAGTCTATTCCATGAACATTATGCTCCATACAATTACATTTATACAAACACAGTTTATTTGTATTTGAATAAATGTGCTGAAATATCTTACAGAGATGTTGTTGTCATAGCAGGTGGAGGGTCCTTTTCGATAGCGTGCCACGGTCAGTTCTTCACATGGATTTTCCTCCTTGACTGAAAATGGACTCAATTAAGGAAAAGTAAAAATGCTTAGAATTTCGGCTTTTGTCTGTCTTGTTGTTGTTGCAATGTTTTATCATCCACCCACACCCTGATTACTCACGCAGTCCAACAGATGTTAAATGACTGGTCATGATTCACGCCACCATGATAAAAATAACCTTGAAATGAATGTGACACAGCTGCGTTTCCACAGGTATGGTAATACGGAGATATAATCTAGTATGTCTTCTCTTCTGCCAGCTGGTGTACAACGTGAAAAAGGATACACTCCTCCTCCTCCTGGGACAGCTTCTCTATCTCGCAGGTGTTGCATGGCATCTTCTCTGCCACCACAAACAGCAAGTTGGTGTTGTTTATCTTCTTGGCATGAATCAGCCTGCAGAGAGAGGGATAGACAACACAGTCAACAACCCCCCTCTGCTTGCTTACATCACAATCTCATTTGCTAATGGATCAGTGAGATTCATGAGACAGTCTTGTAAGGCTCATTTAGCCAATGATGTGACCATTTCATTAGAGCTGATGCGGTTTAATCATCAGCAGAGTTTATTAGCTCCGACAGAAAGATGAATCTTGCTAACTGTGCCTCTCTTACAGTGCGTGTGTGTGTGTGTGTGTGTGTGTGTGTACAGACCTGGAGCAGTTGCCACAGTCTTGCAGTATGTTGAAGGAGCTGCTGAGATTACTTAAGTAGTACTGAGTCTGGATCATTACACAACTTCGCTCTTTGGAGTCCATTCCTTCTGCATCCACCTCATCTGCAGCATCACCAGAGCACAAAGACATCAGAGATACATTTGTCATTTCAGTTGATTTATAAGACCTGATTCTTAAAATGGGATGACAAAGATGAACGTCTCCCCTTGGCCTTGAAAAGGCTGTAAAACCATTTCCTTGCATAGTTTGTATTTACAGTCTGGAAAAAAACTAATGTCACGAGAACAGTGTGCACTTTAAATACCAATATATACTGTATATACAGTAATTTAACTGTAAGTCAGTGCACTTTTAAAGTCTTGTCTTATAACTCCATTTTAAGTGGTCAAAAATACTTTGGTGAAATACACTTATTATTTTTCTTTCTGAGTGAGATAAACAATTGTTGCCATAACTTCCCCATGAAACCACAAATGACAGTTTTTATGATTGTCTACATATTAAACAAATAAGGTGCAAGGTGTTGATTAGTGAGCTTTAGAGGTGCTGTTGGGTGTTTATCTTCCTGTAGTCTCGCTTTGCCAGACCCTCCTCCAAAGCGAGCTGAAGGAGGGTCTGGCTGCTGCGAAAACTCAGATTGGACAGATAGTCTAGCTAGCTGTCTCAATTTATCCTCCAGAGATCTAAGGAGCAGTCAAAAATAATCCACTGAATTTAAAGCGGAAGGAAACGGAAAATACATGCATCCGGCGGAATTTCCTGCAGTACCGGACCAATCCGGAAGGGTAATTATCTTCGCTCAATTTTCTGAGTGCAAAAGTTGCCAGATGACACAATTTTCTGAGCATAGCCATACTGAGAAATACAGAGAGAACTGTGTGGAACTCATTTGGCAATGGCTTTAATGAAACGGGCGTTAATTAATATTAAAAAGTTACACTCTAAAGCTTTAAACTTTACATGCAGACATGTAAAACACCAAGATAACATTTAATGATTGTCTTGTTTGCACCCACCTGTGACAAACCAGCTATGATAAGCCAGTCCATACATAAACTGTTGGAACAACGACCTGTGGAAACAAGAAATGGGTATTAGCAACACGTTACAGCAATGTATTTCGCAGTGAAAATGGTACTGTGTACTAGGAGTATCCATCTCTTTTATCAGGTACAGTATGTGTGTACTGTATGTTACAGCTGTGTTTTTTCTTCTTCATTTGAGCATGAGGAGTCTTACCATGCAGCTGCGGATGTCCACCAAGCCACGTTTACAAAATCGGCAATTGTGGGCTGCAGATACATACGAAAAGAGACAAATGTGACAGTAATATTTCAATCACACATCCATCAGTCTCCCCGTATGACATCACTTCAACGCATTGTCATCTAGTCTACTGTTTTTGTTCTTGCTGTTCTTACCACAAACACTCCTCTGGGTGCAGCTCCGGCTTCACTGTTGGGCATCCGTTCACACACAGACTGGTAGTCAAATGACTGCTTGCGGTTGTAGAAGGAATTGTTGTAGAGAGCGTACATCAAGTAGGGATCAACGTCACTGAAGAACATGCCCACCTGTGGGGAATGAGAACCATTGGTTAATATGAGTGTAAAGATTAGTTAGAAACAGTGGTCGGAATTAATTTAACTCCACCTTGTTCCAGTCATCCTTCTGATTAGACATGATTAGGAATCCACCATCATCTATTAAATAACACAGGAGATCCTGCAGAGGCAAAGATAGGCTGTTCATTAGGAGTGCAAACTGTACAGTGCTATGATACAGTAGATCGAGCTGAACACAGAAAGCTCATTAGACGTTAGCAGAAATACGTACCTCACTGTTGGCTTCACAGTCCATTTCACAGCCTCTGTTTGGTCCACACTGTCACAGAGAAAACAACAAAGAGTATCTAAGAAATACTGCTGAAGACTTAAGATTGTAAATATTATGAACTTTTAATGTATATTTCATTACAGTATTTGAGCCTTGATGGTTGTCTGTATGGTTGCTGGCAAGAATCTTGAACTTATCCGTCCAGGCTTCAAGGTCTAGTTTTACTCCGACCACTGAGAGAAAGAGAAGTTAATAAAAAACAAAAAGACAGATGCAAATAAAAGGCCCAACAAACATGTCCACACAAAGTGACAAGAAACAGAAGCGTATAATTACGCTCTAAAACATTTTCTTTTGCATCCATTATTATATGGATTTTGTCCCCTCTTTCAGAGGCTGAACCCACCTGCAGGTTTGATGGTCTTCCCGCTTACTGTGATCTCCACAGCCGTGCTGACCAGGATCCCTATGGTGTCGTTATCTGGGTTCAGCAGCTCATCCCGGGCTTCAAGAGGGAAACAAAATAAAGAAACAAGCCAGGAGGGGGGTTAGAAAATACGAGCCACTACACATTATGAGGCTTAGTGTGAGATATATAGCCCAAGACCGAAAGAAGAATCATTCACCTGTTCGATAAGGTGCTCTGAAGATGTAGCCCTTGTTGTCAAGACTACGGCGGTAATAGCTGGCATTAAACGGCTCTGGGTCTTCTTCCCAGGTTTCTGCAGCTCTGAGATTTAAGAGCACATTGGACAGGCATTGAAACTGTACATCACTGTCGTACAAGCCTCCCACTATACTGAAACATTTAAAGTCTTCACAACTTACTACTTTAAGATACTAAAGTGAGAAACATAACAGATCTACAGACACACAGCCTTGATGAGGCGTGCACTTACTTGTTCGGAAACACTCTTGTTACACCGCCATCTGTTGCAGCAAACACGGCCAGAAAGCCATAGCTAGACGTCAGGATGGAGAAAAGAGACCAAAATCAAATCATTTTTTTTAAGTACATTTTTGGGGCATTTTTAGGCCTTGATTGACAGGACAGCTTAAGAAATCAAAGGGGAGAGAGTTGAGTTATCCTGGCACCCACCAAAATCTAAATCTTATTCAGAGTAAAATCTAAAAATGAAGTTCCCTAATCATACGCACGTATTCAAGTCTTTATTCTTCCACACTTTCTCGACCAGCTGCCTGATGATGCCAGTGTCCAGAATCAGGTTATGGAGAAGCAAATTGTCACCTAAACGCGTTTAGGTAGCGATGATCAGAAAAAGGTGCAAACAAACAGAATGTCAGTTATATCCACATCAGATGTAGATTTCTCTTCCTGAACACATCTAAAACTTGCCCAGTCAACTTTTGGTCAACATTTAACCAAACATAAACACTTACGATTGTAGTCAATATGAACACAATGTTTTCCCTCACAAATTTGTCAGTGTCACCAATTTCCAGCCAAGTAAATCCACAAAACTCAACCTGTCTCTGTGCAAGTGTGGGTTTGACATTTTCCTAAACTTTGACTAAACAAACAATACTTAGCAATGGGATTAATTTATGGTTGGCTTAGGTCTTATCAAATGGATTCTATTTGGATTTATTTAACAAAAACATATAACTTTGCCTGTCTTAACCGTTTAAGTCAATTTTGAATAAATTCATTTAAAATCAGCGTGAGTGAAAAAAAAAAAGAAACTTACATTGTTTGGAGTCTGGTGTCACCTTCTCCATGAGGGCAATGAAGTTTAGCAGGAACTCAGTGTTGTTGTTGGACAGTTCTAGATCATTGCAGTACTCCCTGAGGAACAGACAAGGTGTTTTAACTCAGAGAAAGAAGCTAAAAGCAAACATGTTTATGCAATATTTACACTCCTGCCTGCCTGTCCTTGACACAAAGTGGGGATGCATGAAGCTGTACAGTGGGGCTCGAAACTTTGGGCACCCCAGGTAAAAAAATTTTATTAACGTGCATAAAGAAGCCAAGAAAATATATAGAAAAATCTACAAAAGGCATCAAATGACAGATTATACATTTGTATAATATGTCACAAAAAGTTAGATTTCATTTCCATCATTTACACAAAAAATGGCGTCTGCAAAAGTATGGGCACCCTGCAGAGTTTATAACATGCACCGCCCCCTCTGGAAAGCTAAGATCTGACAGTGTCATGGATTGTTCTCAATAATTGTCTGGAAAGGTTTTAAATGCCCAGACTCATCTGACCTTGCCCCAACAATCAGCACCATAGTTGACGCTCACAAAGCAGGAGAAGGCTATAAGAAGATAGCAAAGCGTTTTCAGATCCCAATATCCTCTGTTCGGAATGTAATTAAGAAATGACAGTCTACAGGAACAGTGGAAGTTAAAGCAAGATCTGGAAAACCAAGAAAAATATCAGACAGAACTGCTCGCAGGATTGTGAAAAAAGCACGATCCATCCAGAAAGACCTGGCAGACACTGGAGTTTTGGTACACCATTCCACTATAAAGAGATACTTGTACACATATGGTCTTCATGGAAGAGTCATCAGAAGAAAACCTCTTCTATGTCCTCACCACAAAAATCAGCTTTTGAAGTTGGCAAATGAACATATAGACAAGCATGATGCATTGTGAAAACAAGTTCTGTGGACCAATGAGGTTAAAGTAGAACTTTTTGGCTGGAATGAGCAAAGGTACGTTTGGAGAAGAAAAGGAATTTAATGAAAAGAACTTCTGTCCAACTGGTAAGCATGGGGGTGGATCAATCATGCTTTGGGGTTGTATTGCAGCCAGTGGCACAGGGAACATTTCACGAGTAGAAGGAAAAACAGATTCAATTAAATTTCAGCAAATTTTGGACGCTAACTTGATGCCTTCTGTGAAAAAGCTGAAGTTAAAGAGAGGATGGCTTCTACAAATGGATAATGATCCTAAACACCCCAAAATCCACGGTGAATTACATCAAGAGGCATAATCTGAAGGTTTTGCCATGGCCTTCACAATCTCCTGACCTCAACATAATTGAAAATCTATGAATAGACCTTAAAAGAGCAGTGCGTGACAGACAGCCCAGAAATCTCAAAGAACTGGAAGACTTTGTAAGGAAGAATGGGCAAAAATACCTCAAACAAGAATTGAAAGACTCTTGGCTGGCTACAAGAAGCGTTTCCAAGCTGTGATACTTGCCAAAGGGGGCAGTACAAGGTATTAACTCTGCAAGGTGCCCAAACTTTTGCAGACAAAGTCTTTTTGTTTTTAATTAGTGCAAACGACGAAAATAAAATTGAACTTTTTATGATATATACAAATGTAAAATCTGTCATTTGATGCCTTTTGGAGATTTTTCCATCTTTTCTTGGCTTCTTTATGCACATTAGTACAAATTTATATCTGGAGTGCCCAAACTTTTGAGCCCCACTATATACATGCGTGTCTTAAAGCTTAAATTCCAATATGCTAAGATGGATGTTGATCAAAACAAAATGTGGTTGGGAATGTGATGCATCTCAACGAAGGAGTGATTTCTATCAGTGTGTTTCAGAATTCAGGTTGTAGCTGGAGGCCATGAGGATTTGATAACAAAACAGCACATGCAAAGATGTCAGTCATTTTTTCTTACTGTAGCTTTTGTCGTCCAATATCCATTTTTCCAAACCAACAACCCCTAATTGTAAATGTGTAATACAAACATACACCACCACAGTAGCAGCAGGCAAAGAAGATTAATGTGGCTTCAATACTTTGCTGTAATGAGGTTAACTCAGCAAAGAGAATGGGTAAATGCAAAATCAATTCATATTATAAGGTTATGATGCATTTAGTATTTTCCTTAAATGTAGTACTTTCAGTTAACACAGTGGTTTCAAAGTGGGTTCCTGGGACCGCGTTTATGACTATTTTCGGTCATGGGTTTCATTCACTTTCTGTATTAAACATAAATGATGAATCATAAAACCTGGGATGGGTGTTTGTGGTCTAATTTGTGTCAGTTTAGGGGTCCTTGATGTGAAAATTTTTTGGAACCACTGAGTTAACACACCATTCTAAATGAAAAATTAATAAATGAAACACAGCCACTTCCACACAGTGCAACTCGACACCACAAAGGACTAGTTCAAAAAGCAGATGATAGATGAAAAAGGCTGAACATGGAGCCGAAACAACAGTGCATCGAAAGACAAGACCAAACACTGATGACCATCAACGACACCAAGCATTCAAACACAGGGCTACCTGGGAGCAATGAATACATGTCCTTCAGACTCAAAACTGTTTGGCAGCAGTGATTCAAAATCTGCAACAGAAAGGGGAAGATTATCGGGGAAGAGCAGTGGGCAGGGCAGTCGGGAGTTGTGGGTAAACAGCAGCTGATCTTCAGAGTTGCAGGGACGCATAAGGGGGTTTACCATAGCAACAGTGAGGTATCATGGGAACATTAGCGTTAGCCAAGATGGTGCCAAAAATAGAACCTGACTCTCAATGGTCGACTTCTTAAGTTTCACAAACACTCACACCTTCTTTTTCTTTTTCACTTTGTCAACAAACATTTCAGATTCATCTGGTTTCAGTCTAGAATATTTTGGATGTCTGAGAACTGACTTGCAAGACGTGATGAGTTGGGAAGCAAGTTCTCACACAGATTATCCACAATGAGTGCTTTTAAGAGCAGGCAGGCATCAACATGGCCAACTATTGCAGGGGAGGTGGGTGAAGGTCCTGATGGAAGTGGTCACCCCTCAGACTGGCAGGGCAGAGGGCTCAGAGAGACACATAATCAGAGGATATGCATTGCATTGTGAAGGGCATGTCAAAGGGCAACTTCATTTCATCTATCACAGACAAAACAGCACAAAATATAAACCATCATTAAAGCCTTAACAAGTGAATCCAACATGTTCTTTTCTAATTATGTCAAGACCTGTAACTGTGTACAGCAGAGGAATGAAATTTTAGAGCTAAAATAGAGTGCCCAGGTAGTTTTCCGCCCACAATGCCGTGCACATCCGGGGTCAGGTTTACTGAGGAAGTGCTGGGCGGTGCCCCTGGCAGTCTGAGGGGGGTGAAGGGAGGGAGACAAGCTGATGGAGACAGGGAGTACAGAGGGACGACACAGGAGTCAGGCGCTGCGCCGAACGGCACCCTAACACCTGACAACATGTAAGGACCTGGGTGGGCAGGACCGGGCTTAGCCCTGAAGGGTCAGTCTGCAGGCTGCGACATCTCCAGCTACAGATGAGATACTGCGGCAGCTAACAAACATTAAATACGTGTTTTTTTTTTTTTATATGGAGATCAATGAAGTATAGCTACGTTACAGAGATCCCTATTTACTCTAAAATAACTAAATGGCAGTACTTACATATTCTGTGTGTGCTGATACATTATTATAGCTAAGGTGTAGCACTAAAAAAATGAATATTTCAGATTACTATGTTTAGCCTCCTACATTATGAAAATGTCACAGCAAACAATTTTTAAAATCTTTTTACTGAACGTAGAGCTCAACATGCTCAAAACTGATCGAGCTGTTGCACTAATAAGAGGGAGTTTAGAAAAAAATCGAATTAAAGTCAACACTTGAGCCCTAGCATGAGAATTAGTTGAGACATTTATTAACTAATGACACTGTAAGAAAAAGACAGAAAGAAAGAGAGATAAGAAGGTGAAAGAGAAATAGAGAAGGAAAATGAGGAAGAAAGAGAAATCAAAGAAAATGAAAAAAGTGTAAGAGAGAGAGACAGAGAGAGAGAAAGGAGGCAGACACAACCCATTTGGAGCTATCCACAGAAGGAAAAGCATTAGGAGGGAGGACAAAAGACAAGTTTTAACAGAGAACACGAATATCTGTCTTCCTTGGGTGCAGTGGGTGTTTTTTATTTGCTTCTGAGCAGCGGATACGTGGGGAGGAGGGTGAGGTTGGGCACCGGAGGAGCCATCGTGAGAGATGTGGGATCTGAGCTGCAGCAAGAGGGTGAAGAGGAGAAGGAAGGATAAAAAGAGGAAGAAGAGGAGGAAAAAAGAGGAAAAAAAGAGGACGTCCTGGCAAGACGGGCAGGGACAGAGGCAAGCAGGCTGGGACAGGGGAGGGTAGGAAGAGGGGGCAGCAGGAAAAGGTAAAGGACAAGAGGTGTGGGAAGGAGGTAGCGGTAGGGAATAGGAAGTAAAAGGAAGGAAACGTGGACCAATATGGAGTATACTTGCCCTTGGTGTATGGCACTGTGTGGATCCATCAGAGAAGGAGTGAGCAAGAAAAGAAACAGGGGTTCGGGTGGGAAGGGGGGGATCACAGACAATATTTTATTCAATTACTGTTTGAATAAAAATATTGTTTTCTTAAAAGTAAGAAACCAATTTAAGTCAAACAAGACAAGAGAGAAAAAGAAATGAAGAGCGAACGTCTTATTTGCAAGAGCAAACGAGGAAACGGAAGAAAGGAAAAGCAAAACTGGGAAATCCAGAAAAAGAAAACATTAAAGACAAAACCAGTAACTATAAAAAGTAACCATGGTCAAACAATAAAATGAAATAAAATGAAACAGGAAAAGAGGGGTGTAACAGGGCTGGACAAAGAAAGAATGAGAGAGACAACATGTGTCCCCATTCAGACCCACAAATACCCAAACTCCCACATTAGACAAGCCCTTATCCCGGGCCGTGTGGGAGTTCATATACTGAATGATTCCAAAGCTGAGAAACATCTCACACAATCTAAACAAAATAAATAAAAATAATAAAAACATCACACAGAAAACAGAAAGAAAATTCCCCAAATCATAAAACCCATCATAAGGAGTGAAAAGCATGCATGTTTTCACAGGTTTTCAGAACATCAAATACTTTAAACACAGATGCTTCAGAATCATTACTTGGTGGAGAAGAGGCGAGAGCATTTGGCAAAAAAAATAATAGCACAAAAGTCACCATTATTTTTACCTGAGTAACACAGTAAAACCACAGCTTTCACCTTTCTGTCTGTTCAGTTATTTTTTTCTTCAGCCAGTGTGAAGAAAAAACATCACCATTTTACAGCACAGCATGAAGACAGGAGGGAACAGGGGGCAGTAGAGGAGTCGGGGGACTCAGGTATGATCCTGCCTATCATAGAGTGTAGATTGCGTAGAGAGGGGGGAGAAGACGGGGGAGTGGCGACTCCGCTCGGACATCCCTATGATGATGTTGTTGGAGACCCAGGACAAAGGACTGAATTGGAGCATAAGGTTATATTTGGGAGAAAGAGAGAGAGAGAGAGAGAGAGAGAGAGAGAGAGAGAGAGAGAGTAAAGGATGCTGGGTACAACCGGGTACTTACACTGCACCTGAAGGATCTGGTCACTCAGGTTGGCCTTGATGTGGTTCTCACTATATGTGGGCAGTACCAACCCTAGACTGCAGGTAACAAGGCAGACGCAGAAAATCAGAAAGACGTTATGAATGCACATATAAATTTATACACCAACATACATAAACCCATACAGCCGGGCACTTACTTCAAACGTAACATTAATATTTTAATGTGATGTCAGGGAGGGATCATCCTTAAATGTACCCTGGGAGGTTTTTGACAATTAGGTAGTGCAAGGGAGCAATGTTTTTATTATCCCGGCTTTGCTAGTATGTGCTACACTCACACAAGGATGCACACATGCAAATGTGGTGACACAAAACACATTCCCGCCAATGGTTTGATACTCCTCCACTTGGTCAGGTTTTGTCAGGTGGAGAAAACTGTGAAGAAAACTGCTAGCTGGTAAACATGGATTTAAATAATGCAGGTTTCAAAATGTAGAAAAAACAAAACAATAAGCTTTCCAAATGTTTTGTGAGGATGGACAATAATTAACCATTAACCACCTCTGTTAGACCTCAAATGAAGCAATGAATGGAAATATAAGGTTGTTAACAAGCTACACTACACACTACAAACGGTACCTTTAAGCACTGTATAATCCAATGGGCTATTACTTATCGAGAGAAAGTACGTTTAATTTCGTAGGAAGGAAAGAAAAGCGTAACTGTTAAAAGTTTGTGAAGACTTCATAGGTTATACTTTTTAGTTACACCCAACTAGTACAGCATGAAGCCACTAGGCCACTAAGTTTGCAGTAGACTACTGAATGCAGTTTTCCAGGAAGTTCAAGTCTCCAATTCAGAGGATCTTTAAACCGAGTCCAAAATGGGCTCAAATCAAACAGTCAGAATATATATCTGGCATGTCCTTGATGGCTCTCTGCTGTGAGAAGCCCTGACTCTTTCCAAGCAAAGCAACTGTGTTTAAAGCGAGTTTACTCTGTACTGTACAGTATCAAACATGCATGATATTTGTGACACACTTCTGATTTAGTTTCTGTCAAGTCAAACTTTAAGAGGGTTCAAATGAAAGAGAAATATCTGTCTCACTTTGTAATATCGGATCACTATAGCATTGTAGTTTGACCTACATATGCTTTAATGTTGCTAAATATTTTCTCTTCTACCAAAGCAAGAAATTAAAAAGAGAAAAAATAGAAATACATGCCTCATCTCTTTTTCTGTGGTGCCATACAAAACTAAAATATAAATCAGTAAGAGGATTAATTGGAACAGATAGAAAATCAGGCTGTGACAGTATCAGATTCAGACTGAGCCAAAGCTACAGTCGACTACCTACAATATAAAGCTAATTTAGTTTTAAAGAAAAATCCAACATCACCAGTTTTATGAACAAAGTAAGTCCATAGACTCTAAAGTGTAGGATGCATGAGAGAGTAGAGATGTGACTGTCTGGTTCAAACACATGAAGATGGTTAAAAACACTGAAATTTCCCTTTGAGTTGAATGTTAATAGAATTATGTCTGAGAAAGCCTCATATGGACTCAGCCAGGACCAGGCACACTGCCAGTAGATGTAATAAAAACACACATCAGGCATTTATTTGTAGCACTATTGTATATAATAAACTATAATTTGCAAAGTGTTGCCTGGAGGAAATGGCATTACAATGCAACCTCAACAAATGTTCAACCAAGTCTTGAGATGAATAAACTATGCAATTAATTTGTGCTTAAGAGAGAACTGTTGAAGATTTTTTACAAGAGAGAGAAAAATACTTAATGCAAATATAGAAGGCAAATGAGCAAGTTGCCTTTATGTCAGTTATGTTTAATCTAATCCACCGTACCTGTAATCTGTACCATCCACAGGCGTCCATGTATATGTCCGCATGGCCTCGTCGATGTACCTCTGTTGACAACCACAAAGAAAAATACGTAACACCATCACATCCTCAGCACATCTCTCTTCCCATAATTGGAGGGAGACAACAGATCATAAACATACTGAGTCATTCAGGTTCATTACAACAGCATACAGGAAGGCGCTAGTTTGGATCATGATTGAGTCTCATATATTGATGACTTGCCTCATCAACTGACTTAATGAGCGTCTTGATTTTCCTTTGCCCTGATTTGCCATCAATCATCTGTCGACGGATCTGAAGAGAGAGAGAGAGAGAGAGAGAGAGAGAGAGAGAGAGAGAGAGAGAGAGAGAGAGAGAGAGAGAGAGACGAAGAGAGACAGATGTGCAGCGTGAGAAGGCATTTAGGTACATACAAGGGAATAACAAAAACAAAAACAACAAATGTAAAGTATATTAAACACACAAGCTGATAGCAATGATGATTTTTCAGAGAGGTTGTTTTTACCTCCTCTTTGTTGCTGTCCTCCAGCTCTGCATCCAGAAAGTCCAGAGTGACGGGCTCCCTGAAGTTAATTATCTGAAAATGAGAGAGAGAAAGTAGGGGAAGACGGAGGAGGGGGGTTAAATTCAGTCAGCAGGAAAGAAGTGTTCACATTTGGACTCAGAACCAGGTAGACATTAAACTCATTTGATGCGGGGCGATGTTCGTAGTGGACCTACTTTGGGCCGCAGGTTGGGATGCAGCAGTACGTAGCCATTCGGGTCAATGGCGTAGGTATAGCCGTTGGCTCCAAGCTGCACATAAACAGAGAGAATGGTGTGATTCAATACCAATCAATGTGAAAGCGATATGAGAGTGATATTTAATGTACAACATGCTCACTCTGTATGTAGGAGTCTTTCTTTTGATTTCGTTGATCGCAATATCTACTCCCATGACTCCAAGGATGAGTTGATTCTGTAGGAAGAACATTATATGGTAATCATTAGCATTTTATTCACATTTTATTATTCACAGCTATACTGGCATCAGACAATCACAGAGAGCCGGTAGCTGTGCCGTGAGAGTACCCAGAACTTCTCCAAGCAATATTTAAGTTATTACTTTGTGTGCAATCTGATTAGTCCACATTTGTACAGTCTATCTTAAACTGAGTCGGTTTTCAGCAAAATCACTGCTTTAAGCCTATGTGATAAGCTCAGAGTAAATGCGTTGGTCATGGATACTAAAAGCTGTTCTTTCTGGATGATAATTGATACTACAGATGGTAGGCTGTGATGTCTGTTGTCACCTCAGGGAGGCGGTGTTGCCTAGAAGAGATGCAGCTGGGTGGATGCCATAAAGAGGCAAAATAAAACTTTAAGCCCATCTGCTACTCCAACTCCTGTTTCTGTTTGAATAATCTTATGTAGCCTTAATTCCACAAATTACTATAAAAACATTGTTCTTACATAATGATAAAGGTAAAGGCTCATTAATATAAAGGATGAGCTGCTAGGTAGAGCTCCATATCTTGTATTGCAGTGTTGTTTTTACCTGAGAGCTTACGGTATCAACAGTGAAGTTAAAGACCGGCACCGTCCCAGTGATGACAAGGCCCAAACCCTGATAGCACACATAAGAAATCCAATTAAAAGTGTTTTGTTATGTTTTCAAAGAACTTTACACGGTGCATAATTGAAAATCCAAAACAATAAACACAATAAGCTGCAAATAAATCAGTTGAAATTTAAACTTAAAAAAACTTAAATTAATATAGAATATAGATTAAATATAGAAAAACTACCTGACAGGTGTTCTATTTAAGGATAACAAACTGTGATAACATAACAGTATACTATCCTTATTATGCTCTCCTAAGACAGTGATACAGAATTGATTTACACATCAAAAGTAGCAGATGGACTGAATAATTAACATGGAATTAGAACATTGCAAGAATTAGAAATAATTGTTAAATCATTTAAAGGTTACTTAAAGGGGTAACTAAATAAAATGTATTTTTAAGTTCTCTCTTACCAGAGCATCTTGGTAGACATTTGTCCACTGTACTTGCTTTGCTTTATTCCCAGCCAGCACCATGGGACGACCCAGGACGTCCAGATACTCCTGCAACAGCAAAAACACACATGCTAGTGTCACCATACAATCAAACAAACGTTTATAGTGCTTGTCATGTAAAGGCATTAAAAGCAAAGAGCTGGAATAGCCAACGTTCATCTGTCATAAAACTATAAGACCCTGACAGGCCTCCTCTCTGTCACCACATAAACCAGTGTGCCACCAGCAGCAGGATGCTAGTCCTGCCGAGCCATAAAGCCTCCAGTCCTGAGCCACTCAAGGCCATTTCTCCTCATTACGAAGGAGCTATTAAAAACACATTAAGGGTGTCAGTGGCACGACATGCAAACAGGCCATTCTCCCAGAGGCTCTACTGTCATGGCCAGCACTGTGAGAATGTCCCACAGCTATTGTGAATAGAGGTGAGGGGTTACGTCTACTAGTAATACATCATATTCACTATATTCTTCTGTTCTCAAGAGCCACCTCACACAAGTTGAGATGTCTTTTTTTTGTGAACAACCTATTGATTCTTATCATTTTAAAGATGGTGTGTAATTGGTTACATTATTAAGTGATTGACCTCATGACATACGATGCAACTGCACAATTTGGAGAGGGAAAAAAGCCTGCCGGGGACGGGCCAATTGCACTGAGAGCCTTTAGTGTTTTGTGATTATAAAGACAAGAGACAGCCACATTATTCTCTAATTATACAGACGGTGTGGACGTCTATTCAGCAGTCTGTGAATTATAATTCCAAATTGTCTATTATATGTATCAAAACAATATATTTAAATGTAAAAACAGGATCAGTGAAAATGCAGCAGCTCTGTCAGGGTCAAATGTTAATTTCAACATTAGCCGTTTTCACAGGATGACAAATTTCTACCCATTTTGCAGCAAAAAGGGAAACATTATCGCAGATTTCTGACCCTGGTATCTACCCTCAATACACAAAAGGGGCGCCCTGTATACTGCTATTTCAGTATTATGCTTTTAACCGTTTTTTCATCGCCTGAACAGTGAGGTGCTGACAGGCGTAACCTATTCTATTATTAGCTCAATAAAAGTCCAGTTTAACGCGCCACAGGGAGATATTCCATCAGGACAATGACAGCCAAGACCTTTTCACGGGATATAAGGGAAATTTTCAGCCTAGCTAGAACAATCTAGGAAACATAAAAAGTCAGCAACTGGAGATATGTGATCCAAAGAACTCCATTTGGACTCCAGCAGCATCTCCCCGTGTTGATTAAATGATATTGTCTCCCTGGGTACCTTAACAACCACGATTGTAGAGAGTATACTCATCAGTACAGTCCTTCCAAACACAAACATCCTAACTAAAGCCTGGTCTGTTACTGTTGCTTCACTGAAATCTTATACAAAGAAGCCAGAATAGATGACATGAGTCACTTTAAACGTCAGTCTTAGTAGCTACGCTGAAACACAAAATATAGTGCCATTTATTTTCAAATGGTTCCCACTCTTTCTACATAATCACATGACTCAGGACCACCGTATGAATGATAATATTTCAGCCATCTATGGTCCATCTGTTATGTGAATGTTGCCATCTTAGACAGGTGATGTGATGAGTGAGTGATGTTGAAGGGCAGAGTACGATTAAATAATGTGTCTTCTGTGCCTATACAGAGAGCTGTAGTCACCTACCTTCAGAAAACCTATTAGAGTAAGTGGCAGTTCTCAGAATATAAATATGCTGGAGTTAATGGAACATCTGACAGTATATTTTAGGGCCTGATCACTCACGGGGGTTGGGAAGTAGGTGGGGATGGGGGAGGAGAAAGGAGGGGAGAGGGGTTTGCAGTAGCTCCCCCACCTCCCAGCAACTGAGGCAATTTCTACAGCTGGAATGAGGCGTAGGGCCTCTGGGGGGGTTGTGTTTGTGTAAAAAGAGAGAGTGAAAGAAAGAGATCTAAAAGTCTATATCAGTGACTCCAGAAACATTCTCACATAAAGACCACAAGCCTATTTGTTATCACTCCATCTCCAACAATGTAACTTCCTTTCTGTAGTCATCCAGTTGCGTCGTCCTCTGTCCCTTTGTTAAGGAATACTTAAAAGCATATCTGCAATCTGTATAGTTATCATCAAAGCAACCGTGAAGGAAGAATTGACTAGCTTCTTGTTTAAAGTTGTTTGTTTCCTTTTGTGGATTTAAAAAGGTGCATTCAGGAGCTTGTAAACACTTAATATTCTTTACCTGGGTGTTGATTCTGATGGCTCCAATCGATGGAATTTCAAAGTAGTAACCTGAAGATTAAGAGGAGAGATTCAAAACACTATTCCAACAAAAAGCGTTGCATGCAGCCTGCGTCATGGTGCCTGCTTATGTCATATTCTGTCTACATTTTTTAAACAGTCACAGTGTGCACAAAAGCGATCTATTTGTAGATTAGAGACTCTTCCTAGATCTCTTCCATGTTATTAGCTACACGTAATGTCATCATCTCCAGCTGATGGTGTTGGGCCAAGCAGGCATGGTACAACTTGTGGCCATTGACCTCTCTACACTGGTGGTTGTGCTGTAGGATATAAATGTGGAGGCTTATTGGTAATGCTAAGCCCCAGGCACTGCTGTTGCTGATTAGGAATGGAGGAGAGTGACCGACTGGGTCAATAACCATGCCGCTCCCCAAGTTATTAAAGCCACGAGTGTTTATACAAAGAGCGGTGAAATGGAGACAGCATCCTCAGAATGTTAAAAGGCTGAGATGACTGTCATTATTTTGATACATTATGCACTGTGCCACAATGGTTTGTGTCGATATTTGGCTTATCTGTCTTATTCATTTGCAAATTTGAGCATGCTAACATTATGCATATACTCTGCACACACAATCTATGGTGCACACACAAACATGCAGCGCACAGCTATTTTCTATAGTTTTGTTCAGAGCAGTAGTTTTGTTCCAGTGCTTTTGGCAGCATGCCAGAAAGGTGGCATCTGTGGGTGTAGGGCAAAGCTCGATGAGAGGTGAAGAGAGGAAAATATAGGCTGGAGCTAAAAAGTGAAACGGCATTGAAGATCTCCTCTGTGCTATGCAGGTTTACAACAGATGTCTGCTGTGTGAGGGGCAATTATACATTTAATAAATAACAGTTTTTCTTTACGTAATGCCTCTACACTATTATAAGTCAGTTTTCCTATAACATAATCCAAAATTTGGAACTTTTGGAGTGGTCTATTTGACTAGGGGATACAATATATCACATCCATTGACTTTAAAAATGTATCATGTCTTTTTTTACTAAATGGTGCTTTTTGCATAATTGAGTTGTAGGGTTACGAATAATGCACATAGAGTATATACTGTGTTGAGTATGAGTATGCATTTTCCTCCAATGTACACCAGCATGCAATTTCTTTCTTATCAATGTTTTTGTTGAGGCACCATATAAACCGATTTACCCAAAAAACTTCTAACTTTTTTCCTATTATAGATGTGCATCTATAATTTATGGAATATTTTGTTCCTATTTTGGGATTATAAACAACACTTTGGTGGAAGTATAAGGATCACCAATGTAGTATATGGTATTTTCTGTTTTTATCCTCCATTTCACCTTTTTCTTTTTTGAAGATAACCCTCCTTTCTGTTTTGGTTTTCATTACACTTTGTGAGAGCATGAAGAAATGGTTACATTGTCCCCCGAGTCAAAGAGAGGTTACTTTCTTCTTAATATGGGATTGAAGCTTATGTGAGAGCAGCTAGTATCTCCAAATAGCCTAGTTGTGTGTGTGTGTGTGTTTGTGCTTGTGTGTCACTGCTGTTGTGTCAAATGTCATGGGTGAAGGGTTAGGGCCTGTAAAACTGTCAGGGAGCTGGCTATGTTGGAGTGAGATACCAAAGAGTAATAAGTACTGAAGACATGAGAGGACAGCTCCATTGAGGCGGGTGTGTCAACATTATTGTCTAATTTTGGCATAGACTTTAGTACCATGGTAATCACTACAGACACAACTAGCAGAGAGCACGTTGGCACAGCGGTGTAATCCTGGACTTTCCCCAGCTTGACAGGGAGATGGCATGGTAATCATCCTGCTACCAGACTCCTCCTGCTAATTAATAACAACTTATGGGGAGATACAGTACTTCTAAAGCACTTGGCTCCAATGGCAATAACCTAATCAGCAGCAGCAGTTAGCCAAAGCTTCATACAGCCAGCTAAGGCCTCATAAAGGAACAGCTTTAGATAAACGATAACACTGAGACTGAGAAACAATATTAAATCAAGCCACAAAAGGGAGGAAGAGAAGTGTGTTATGGCTAAAAAAAAAAAAAACAATAGTGTTTCAAATTGACCACAGCAAAAGCAATCTGAGTTAGGTTGGGATTAAATGAGCTGAGTCAAGATGAGATTCATGCAGACAAAAAGCTAACAGGAACAGCATCTGAATCATTTGGGTTGTCAGACTGTCTGTCGGAGGCAGAGCAGCCTGTTGTTTGTGGGGTTATTTTAGGGACTGTGGCTGCTTTAAATGAGTAAAAAATGTATTCAAACATCACATGCAGTAAGACAGACACCTGGAAAAATCATAGTGATAAAGGGTTTGCAATGGGGCAGGTGGGTTTTAATATTTTATTTTATTTTATTGATATTTATTTTGAAAGAATAACTTAAAACCAAGCTAAAAAGCAGTGTGTTGCTGCCCATTGTGATGGCACAAAATCCAAGACTTTTTAATCTACACTCTTGAGCAGACCACACCTATGTTGTTGTGTACTGCTGGGTTGTCCTCAAGAAGAAATGCAACACATTCATTCATAGTTATGTGTTAAGATTGACTGGGCTTTGAATTTCCCACTGGCAGAATGGCTTGACTTGAGATAATGCCATTCACCAGAGTACGGCACAAAAGCATTTTTGCTGGTTTTTCCTTTAATATCTTATTTTTTGAGTGTGTTTCCTTTAACAGTATTGCTCAATGGATGTTGAGTATGACAGGAAAATGTGTCCACCTATAAAATCAACATCCAGAGCAACACAGGCAAAAAGGACCCACCAAGCCTGCACCAACCCATATTTGTCTTTTTAATTTGACATATAGTACAAACCTATGCTTTTAACACAATAATCTTGTCCACTTACCTTTATTGGCACAAGCTATCCACTGCAAAGGGGTGACATCATAATTATGCTGGCCAACAGAGAAGGTGAACACACGGACCTGGATGGAGGAAAAGACAAATGGAGCAATTCCGAGGATGAAAAAAGACCAAATCATATGACATCAATGCCAGAATAAAAACCAAACTTCCTGCAGAGGCAGCTAATAGAGCAAAACCATTCAATTCTATTTTATTACAGCCCAATATCACAAATTACAAATTTGCCCCAAAGGGCTTTACAATCTGTACAAGAAATGACAACAAAACAACACCACACAAACCTTCTGCTGCGTGGCAATAAGGTCACTGTCATGTGACAACTACTAGGCAAAATCTTTAGTATGATTAAATTAGCCTCCCAGTCAACTCACACAAGTGTCTCTAACACAAGGCTGCAGTGAGAGAGTTGCAAGAGTGGGACAAAGACAGAAACAAGAGTATCTATTAGCTGTAATTGTATAGGCCCTGATGATAAAGTGGCTAATTAGTTAGCAGGTCAGAGCTGTTAACACCACCAACAAAACAACAAAGGAGACAGAAGAGGAAAGAGAGAAAGAAAGAAACACACAGAGAGATAGAAGAAAAGACAGAGAGAGTTGAAGGAAGGCCAAAGAGATGAATCACAGAGGAAAAATCCAGAATCAAAACAAACAAAATGGACGTGAAGATAGCTTGGAAAGGACGTTATGTGCACAGATTGGAGTGCTTGGCATGTCTGACAGCCTGACTAATACAACTGCCTGTGCAATAATGAGAAAATGTCAGCAGAATACGGTGGGAGACGGGGAAGGAAAAGGGGCCTGCTAAGTTTCTGGAAATGCATGCTCTCTTAGGCTGGCAGAACAATGCAGATGAATAAGAACAGCCTCATGGGGACAGACTCACTGTTTTGTTCGGCCAGTTGTACTTTTCAAAGATGTCCTGTGCGCGATCCTCCCCGCCATCTGTAAACATCATTATCATCTTATTGCAGTTGGCCCTCGGGGCGCTGCTCTCCTGTGGCACATGAAGAGAGAAGAAGGAGGAGAGAAGAGCAAAGTAAGAGGTAGGGAGACAGGTTAGAGAATTTGCAAGAATAAAAGGGGAACGTGATCATGCATGTCATTTAAAACAGTGTGGTACTGTTGCAAATATGTCAAAGAGGCAAAAGGGAAATAAATACAATTCAAAATAATAAAGGGTTGAAAGTGTTACGGATATTTTCATTTTTTTTTTGTATGATAAAAAACAGATAAAGGTGGACCAGTTTATGGGGATGTACATTAATCAGACCATTCTTGATCAATCAGCAATCTCTTTACCTCCTGATTTAAACTTTGTGACAGATCCTTAATACTAAATACTGTATATCAAACTTTGTATTTCAGTCATTAATAGTGGATATGATTTTAGCTTCCAGGATTAGATCTAGAATTTTACCTTCATAAGACCATTTAAAAATCAGGAAAGTGCCTATTTATCCTGTGTATAAGATTTGTATCCTTTTATTTTCTGTCACTGTGGATTTGTGTTTTTCATTTAGTACTGATGTTAAACATGGACGATTTCCAATGCAGGATGAAGAGTTTATTGTCTTTACTGAAATCCTGGAAATTCTAGTGAGTCTAAGATTAATTACCATAGTGTTTGGAGTAGTCTACTAATGCATCATATAATGAGCAGATAGAAAGCAGTGCTTTACATTGGAAATGTAAAGTTAAATTATTAATTATTGTCTACATCATTTTCACATATTTTATTTTATTGTAATTAACCCATCTAAGCTTTTACACATTTCCTATTTGCTTCCTTTCTCATGTTATCATAATTTTAGAATTTCATTTGAAGTATACAACGTTACTCGAGCGTTAAATTTGATTTCAGCACTATATGCTCATAGCCAGGCACCAGTTTTTAGCATTCAGCTTTGATACAAATTCCCCTTGCTTGCCTGCACTGCAGCTGCCATTGATATGCAGGCCAGTGGCATGTCAATCTGACAAGATTCTAATAATGATAAATAATATTGCTACAATTACATATTTTTATTGTGCTGGTGCCACCAATCACAGGAGTGAGTCTGCCGTGGACAGCGATTAAACAGGCCTTTTTATTTCTCATTCTGCTGGCAAGGAAAGGTGGGGAGGGGGCAGCTGGCACTTGGCTCTAAGCCTCCAAGCCCACCAGAGGAATATAAAGTGTCTGTGGCTGATCTCCTTTGGGCTGCGCTCATCAATCATTTCATCAGAGCCCATTAGGGTGGCAGCCTCTTAAAATACACAGCAGCATACGGAGCTGAGGCAGCACCTGTGTCGAGAGCCCGTGGACGCCTGCTGCTGAAACACCTCATCGTGGTGCTGGCTGCTGCAAACCTGAGCGTCACTCCATCGCAACAGCGGTTGTTATCAGACCTACATTCGACAATGACAGAACTCTGGAAATGTCTTTTACAAAACCTGCACCGCTCACTGTCAGCACTGTTTTATCACTGCTAATTCAGTTGTATTAACTCGATTTGACAAGATATATAATAACATGCTGGAGCTTCACTACATACAGTGGTTCTAGCAAGTTTTTGACGACTTTATGGAGGCACACAATTCTTCCACCACAGGCAAACATCCACCCTTGGATTGCCCTTCTCTGAAAGGCTTGTTGGCTCTTACATTGAGAAGCTGTTCGAAGGCAAATGTGAAGCCAGACTTGTAATCTGTGGTTCCTTTGGCTTGCATATGCATGACGGCTTCCTTGAAGATCTTCTTGTTCCGAACATTGGCTTGGACCAAAGTCCTGAAGCACGGAACAACGGCATCGGCTTTCTCATTGAACTAGAAGGGGAAATGCAAACACGCACATGAGCATATCTATACTTGCTTTTCCAGACAAAAATACAAAATAGCCATGAATTAAAATGTTCGTCCAACAATTGTGAGACTGTGTTTCTCTGTGTGTTTATGTGTGCATAGTTCATGGTGGTAGGATGCAAATGTGGATATGTGCAGATGTACGCTGCCCTGCTACTCTCCGGCTGGCAGTAAACACTGGTAATTACAACTTTCCACACAAAGAACAGGTGCACCTGAAACGCCAGTGCAAACCACTGAACAGAAACCCAGCCAAGGTAATATCATGTGTCTCATCTCATCCACTATATTAACCTAAAACTGCGTGTGCAGGTTGTGTGATGTCTGGATGTGCACATGGCATATATTCTCAACTTGTGTGCACTGTCTATGCGTGATTACAATATTAGCATCAATGTCTGTAATAGCAGGTTTAAAACGGTGTTTCTTTTTGAAGGTCAACTTTAAAATCTACTGACATTTTAAGGACAGATTGATGTAAAACATTATGAGCGAGAAAAGCTGACATTTCTCATGGCTTGGTGTTCGACAAAATCAAAACACGCTAAAGTCTTCAGAGCCACATATTACATTTCCATCACTGTGTCATTTGTTAATATCACATCTATTGTGTCTTAAAATGTTAGGAAATACAGTAGCTGTGAAACAAGCGGAACAATAAAGAATTTGGGTTAAATATACTATCTATAATGAATAAAAAATAAGTCATATGAAAAAAAGTCTGTATTATTGCAACAAATTATATCACCATTAAAGAAGTGAGGCCACAGTTTGTTATAAAGAAGTATGTAGACACCAGACATAGTTTTTGATGATTATTTTCATCAACATTATTTTTGATGATGATTATTGATTTTTGGTTATTAATGTCTTTTGTGTTTGCAAATAATTCACAGCAAGCTTTTGTAAGCCCTTACTTTCTTTATAGGGGTGAAAATCAGATGCGTTCCCACCCAGATTAACATGCTCATTTCTTGCTTTTAGAGCTGGGATTTACAGGCATACAGTGGCTAAGAGCAATGGATTAAGAAGGATTACTGAGGGAAGTCTCCAAACAGAGCCACCACACCGAGCATGTGGATGTGTTTGTGTGTGTGTTATGTGTCCTGCAATATAGGATGAAGTTACTGTTTCCCTAAACATTAGTCCTGATAGAAAACTTGGTAGTCAGCAGAGATGGAAAGGAAGAGACGGGTACAATCCCACACGGACAACAGTGGTGCAGAAAAGTAAATACACTATAATGAGGGAAGTGCAGTGTTTTCACTGGAAGCAACAACTGGGAGCAGTAGGAGCATTGTGTGTTGTTCACTGACTCCCTGTTTGATTACCAGCTGCATAATGAATACATCAAATATTTGTGTTATTGGTGCTTTCAGAGTTGATTTGTATTATTAATTGCAAACCATGATGCATGCTTCCACTTACCCTGGCCACATTCACATAGTCGTCGTCTGATAGAGTGTCCAGCATCTCCACTACCGAGGTTTTCATCAGTTTCAGAGTGAGTCCGCTGACACTTCCACTCCTGCAATGAAGACACCATGAAGCACTTAGAAATTCAGTTATACTAGACAAGCCCTAATTCTCCAGTGTTTTCTAACTTGCGAAGGACTGGTTTAACCGTTTCTTCCTCCCACTAGACCTTTCATGTTTAGTCACACATTCAAAATCACATCTGTATGTTTTAGATGGTAATGCAGTACAATGGCAAGTGGACTTCAATTAAGGTGAGAAAATGAGCAGCGTTCGACCTCCTCTAACTTTAGGCTTTCCTCAGACCAACAGGTGGCACTAGAGCCCTTTGAGGAGACATCCACTCCCACTAGGGGGAAATGTTAAAAGAGGAGGCAGTGAGAGAGCCTGAAAAGGTACTCACACATCCACAATGATGACCATGTCCTTTGGAGACGACGCACCTTGGATATACCTGTACAAAAGACACACAAGAATGGACTTTAATTTGTTCCCATAATCTTTGAGAATTGTACTAAAGAAAGGATCCAAAGTCATAATGAGCTGAGCCATGATAATATGGAACGACCATGGCTGAGCCCACTTAAGCTACAGAATACTGAACAGGCTTATGTGCTTAGAAGAGTTAATAAGTTGTGTTATATACTTCAGTGTTGGCTACAGCTACTGTCTGCTGACTTCAACAGAGATACTCCTCTTTACCGAATAACAATGCCTACTTTAAATAATTACTGCATAAGCCAAAGCAATTGCTAGTTTATAGACTAGTATATAATAGCACATTCACTAAAAGTGGCCTGGACTGAGCTGTGCAACCTCCAAAGCACACAAGTAGTAGTGAGTCTAAAAGCAGCAAAACCTGACATCTTGTGTCTAAACAGATTCATACAATTGTACCAATTACCCAATTACTATTTTTTAGAAGGGCTGAGCCTTTTGTGTTTACCTAGGTTTTTAATCAATTTTAGATACTACCATTTTGCTAAATAATTATGTTTGATCCTGCTTGAATCAGAATCAGTTTCTTCCTTCTTTAAAACAATGTGATATCATATATCAGTTACAGGCCACAATGCACTGTGCTGGGGACCTGTTGATGTTGTTGGAATTTCTTAATTTCAGGTGAATTTTAATTAAAATCATTGCTTGCTAAAACTGCCACTTTGTCTTAGTGAATAAATCTACATTACACTGCTTTACTTGATTGTTTAGGATACTGATAATTATATCAAGAAAAAGATTCTTGTAATTATTTAAAGACAAAAAAACGGAAGGAAGGAATAAAATTAAACAAAACTTTTTTTTCAGTCACGGTATGGTGACTCATACAGTGTAATATGCTTTATATTTTATCACTTGAAATTTATATAAACTTGTCAAGGAGCAGCCTTAGTGGTGTTGACCTGTGCTGTGATGAGCCTGTGCTGTCAGTAAAAGAAGATCGCTGATGTTCTGCTTTTGTGATGACTCATCAGTTGGGCGTCAAACACATTATTTACTCTGGCAGTCCCTTTGTTAGGGGGAGGCACAAGCTGTTTAAAACCATAATGCTTCTGCTGCAATGCAACTCTTAAAATAGGGCTGTTATGGGTGTGTGTCAGCCACAGCACAGCATAGGCCCATAACGCAGAGACGGAATTGGACAAGCAAGGCCAGACAACTTGTGTCCTGGAAGAGACACATAAATAACATCTGTCCACTGTTGATAGAGGATGACATACAGAGGGAAATCAAAAATTCCCTCATTCTGTTCCAATGGCAATTAAATTCACATTTACCCCTGATACAGAGAGAGCTGAGATTGATGGACATTGTAGGCTTTTCTATGGAACACTGGGAAGGGGAGGGGGGTTTAAAATGGGAGTACTAGTTTGACATTCTGAGGAGTGAGCCGACAAACAGTTAGCAGCCGTCTTAGGCAGAGGCAGAGTAATCATCAGGGGTCTCTTTCTGCTGATTATCAGCCGTTCCGCTGAGTGTGGAGAGAAGCCAGCTGCCTGTGGGCCAGAGAGGCTCTTTTCTAATGCTCGGCCAAGCTGATATGGAGGTAGAGCAACAAAGTCCGGGTAGGATTCGCCCCTGCTCCCACAAATCTCACTGCTCCCACTCACTGGCAGGAACCACTCCAACCTGCAGCATGACCCCTGACCCGTGTTGAAGTGACGTCCCTCAGCACACTGCCTGGACTGCTCACATCCGGTTTTTCAGACACAACCTGGGCCCTACTCTGCTTAAAAGCTGCCTGAAACCCCGCAGATGGAACAGAGCCTCTACAAAAGCACTGCCTACCAAGAGGTTGATTAACTGAGCATGCCCAAAGTGAACATGGTGTGTGTGTGTGTGAGTGTGTGTGAGAGAGAGAGAGAGAGAGAGAGAGAGAGAGAGAGAGAGAGAGAGAGAGAGAGAGAGAGAGAGAGAGAGGGGGCAGGGGAGAATCTAATTATTTTCAATAATAAAGAATGCCACATCAAAGGTAGAACTTCTGCAGCTCTCCATAACTGTGTGGCGTATGAAATCAGGTCTGGAACCATGAGGCATGCGGGCATGCATGACTTTTATCAATTTAATTACTGAAATCTTAATTTAAGGGAGTGAGAGGGGTGGGGGTGGGCGGCGGGAGGGGGCTGAGACTCCACACAGTGGCGGATGGGGTTTGTGAAAGAGATCGTCGGTGCAGGATGGAAACTCGGTCAAAATGTGGCCAACGTCTCTCAGGCTCATAGACGAAGACAAACCTTTTGGAGATTGAAGGAGGGTCATTTGGTGAGAGCTGATACCTGCAGACCAACTGCAGGATTTAATTAACTTCTAAGTCTATTTTTTATAGAGGAGAACATTCCTTTAATGGGACTTCCAAGTTATTTTGTAGGGGCTAAATGTTAATTACAGGCAATGCAGACTTAATACTTATTATATTACTAGTAGCCATTATAGGTCATCTCCTGCAGTCACAATGCAAAATCTTACAATGGCGAAAAGTGCTAGCTGTGGCCCTAAAATCTGCTATGAAAAAAAATCACTTCAAGCAGATCATTTCTCTCTAACTGTGAAAGAGGCAGCATTGATCAGCAGTAATGGGGTTTAGGAGGAATGTGTGAGCAGTGATGGAGTAGAGAGGAGTAACCCATGAGCCAGGATAGCGTCACTCAACACTGAAGCTAGAGTGCTGCCAAGGCTGATTTTCCCCACAGATTGTCTTGGTGTATCAGCACCGCTCTCTTTCTCTCCCTTTCCATTGCCTGAAGTACAATTGAATTTTCTCTGAGCAGAGAACATCAGGATCAGAAAGAGTGGGAAGGAGTAAAGAATTTTTGGTCTCCAGGCTGATATGCGGTTCTGACAGATAAAAAAATCATGAATTGATGCCGGTATCAGTGTAAAACTCTCCACATTTTGACTCATGGATCCAGATGTGTTGTTTCTGCATGGATTCCAGTCAGTAATTACCTCTCAGCTTCTGCCCACTGATGCTATTCTTTCCCTGTCATTACCCAGTCTTCTGCGAGCCAAGGCCAGGTGACAAGCAGATGGGCCTGGCTGGTGCTGAACTGAGCCTTGTCACCCATTCTGTTCCATTACAACACAACCATCACCACATCTCTGTCCATTCACTCAAAGTTATGGTTGGTATCTAACCACTGGTGTTGAATTATAACTATTGATAGTACTTTATCCCAGATATTACTTTTGTATTTACATATGACAAGATGTAATTTCTTTTTACTCTGTGGGCAGCTCATTACTGTAGATAAACTAATGTAAAAGCGTGTGAGTCACACAGTACGGGATTTAATTCAACCTGTTTAAACCTGTCCATCAAGTACAGGTATTCAAGTGAAACATCACATTTCAAATACAAGTATAGTAGTGGCTACTTTGTTGGCCATGCGAGTGCAACTGCCTGGCAGTTAATAACTAGCCAGTTTTAGACACGGTCCAACTACAGGAACAATACCGATAAAGCACACATACAAATAAAAATAAGGTTACTTAGTCCTTATAAGTACATAAATCATATTACATATGGTTCAGTGAAGCCTGGAAGCCTCTAAGAACACAAAAAGTGACCATGTTTCTGAATATTAGAGAGACTATGACAATGCTGGAATAACATTTCTTTTATTTTTAACTGACACTGTACGGTTGGTTTTTCTGTAAAATATACATTTAAATGTACCATTCCCACAGTGACCTTATATCATGTACAGCTTATGGTCTTGTAATATTGTGTTACAACCCTGTAATGCACTGTGGCATATTTCATTTCAGTCAGGCAAAAAAAAAAAAAAAGTGAAATATTAGTGTTGTTTTTTGTTTTATAAAAGATGTGAACTTTTTTGGGTTTTGGACTGTTGGTTGGACAAAACAACCAATATGTAAGACATCACCTTGAGCTCTGAGAGCTTGTGATTACATTTTACAGATTAATTGATTGGAATTGGAAATAATAAAAGAAAAGTATAGAGGTTGCAATATTTCATCCACTGTAACAGAAGGCATTTCAGTTGACCAAGTGACCAATGCTTTTTTCATTTTATATTATTAAGCTAATACATTGGAAAAAAAACAGGTCTGGTTAGGGCAGGAGTAGTGACTTGTATGCAAATAAAGAAATACCAGAAAGCCATAACGTACATCATGTATGTCATGATGTAAACATGTTCATACCATCACAATTTGTGCAATCAAGATAAAGCCTGACTTGTGTGTGCGGTAGACATGTGCCCCCCCCAAAATCACTTGTCCCCCCCTTATAACACCCTGCCCCGCGTCATCAATCTAAAAGAAATGCATAATACAAGCAATAAACACAATGGCATATTCTGTGGTGTGGTGATTGTATTTTTTGCAACAGTCTAGTAAAGGAGCCTCATTGGAATTCATGAAATAGTTTTATCATGGCGCAGCGCTGTAAAATCAATACATTAACTGTGCCGGGGGGCTAACTCTCTCAGGAGATTGTGTTAATGCACCCTGACCCATTCCATAAAGTGTTGAGCATTACATTTAAATTGGAGGAATTATTTACTACATCGATTTCAGAAACATGCAATAGATACATCTAGCATGATCCATGGAGTGGTTCATTTGAATGTTCTACTGTAAGAGTGCTACAGAAACCTGTATGTGTGGAGTGTGTGTGTGTGTTTTCATGTTTCAATATTTCTATGTTGGTAACCATGTTTATAGTACATGGCATACAAAAACTGAGTGGGATGTATATACAGTAGCATTTGCATTGTGTTTGCACACTTTAATTTGCACAATTATCCTCACAGTGAGAGCTCTAATATGCATCCACCATGTACAGTAGATGTAAAGAGTAACCACATAATAATGGGAGAGCTGTATATAACACAGAAAGACAGCTGTGCATGTGTGCGTGTAGGTGTGTTTGTGTGCATGCTTCAATGTGTGTGTGGATTTGTGTTGTGCTGATGGGCTTATTATTTTATGGACTGCTGCTTGCTCTCTTAGTGCTCCTGTGGATGTGGCAGGCAAATAAAGATTGAATTAAGATTAAAAAATATATAGGAGGACAGCGCCCAGAGAGCCTGCAGGAGAAAGAGATGTTGTCGGCCGTTTATTTATTCTACTTTCTGTTGATTATTGGAAGTGATGGTACTAGGATTCACATTTCCAGATTTTCGGGTTTGCACAAAAGGAACACACATGTTATGCTCATTTTTAAACTACTTTCCTTTCTGGCAAATAAGTACAGAATATTAAATTAGTCATGCATATTGGAATACATCAGCATCAATCATTAGTAGAGAAGTAATGGTTGGTTATTGTTAAACTTTGAGATGGAATAAAAATTCTCCAGCTTTGTCTCTCACACTTTGTGCTGAAACTAAAATGTCACTTATTTTATTTGGACTGCTAACGCCTTGTGCTACCTTTCAGTCTCACCAATAGCACACTGGCCATTCCTTTTGACTCTGCTTATCCCTGAAGTAGGGTGAGGAGACTGAAAGAAGGAGATACTAGTAATGGTATTTGGGGAATTCAAGGATTGAACAGCAGTCATAATATTTACAAAGAGGTCAGATTGACTTTTTGAAGAAATCAATATGTGATATAGCCTACATGCTGTTGTGAACCTGGAAGGTAATAGGATCTTTGCAACGCTTGGCTAACAGGACTTCATGCCTGTCTCTGGTTATTTCTCTTCTTGCTCCTTTGCTTTTCCCTCTCCGTCTGCCTCACTTCACCCTCTGCTTCGCTTCCCTTGATAACACGAACAGACATTATAATGGACAAATGTTAATAATTAATGTCAGAGCAATTGGAGACAATTAAGTGTGTTGACTGGACCATTAATTTTCCTGGGGCTGTTGATGGGGGAGCCGACAGGGAGCAAGTCCATCTGTGGAGGCATGCGGCCCTCTGATCTTTTTCCACAGAGTTGCACCTGGACAGCTTTGGTCGGGTCAGCCACGGCACCATCCATCCATCTCAGGAAAGCCTCGGGTCTATTACGCCACAAACTGGCCGTGAATTCTGGCCCCATACTTTTTCTCTTATTAATAAATCACATCTTTGACTGGAAGACTGTTCTTGGTGACAGTGTCAGTGAAAACGTTACTGAAGCATATTCCTGCTATGGCATCTGTGTCATTCCAGTTGCTGAAGTGATATTTGTAAAGCTCCAGTATCTATCGGGCACATAAGCAGCACATGTGATCTGATGTATCTGTGAATGTGTGAGGGGTGGAGTACTGATGTGCTTGTACATTATTTACTGTACATGCATTTTAAGCTGTTTTGTTGTATGTTGTTTACACCTGTATGTTTATTCTTGGTGTTTGTTTTGACTGATTATTTTCTTAAAATTGTAAATTTAAATTTTATGTAGTGCTCCCCACATTAGCGTTCTCCAGGGAGCATAGATGTTTGGTTTGCTAAGAAAACCACAACTCATGCAAAACACTTGCATGACCATCCGTGTAGATGCTTATGTTGTTGGTTGAGTTACTGTCCTCGTGACGGACGTAGCTATCTCCTGTATTGCTGTCACATGATCACACATGACAGGCTTACCTAACCCCTGTGAACGTGTGTGATTGGCTGACCTTGCCACAGAGTGTCAGCCAGGGAGACAGCATGTTAGACTATAATCACACAAGTGTGACCTGACATATCATGACACTCCCTGCTACGGTCCCGCTACTCTGCGCAGCTGGGCACAAGTTGCTAAGCAACGGGCCACAGCAATGTCGAAGGCTCCGACATGAAATAAAGCTCGACAAGAGTGACAAACATGGAAGACCAGGGGGGGTAACAAGGTTTTCCTGCAAAAATACACCTCTTCCTCTGTCTAGCCTTGTCAAACACACTGCTGCTGCTCAGCAGTGCCCCTCATCTTTCTTTTTTCTTCTTCCTTTCTGTCTCCAGAAGGAGACCCCCAGTCAAAACATGTGTAAGAAAATTAAACTCGGGTGTACTTCGGTTGTAGCACTGACAGATCAGAGACAGGATCCTTGTTTTAACTTATCCTATTACACAGTGCCATGTGTTTTCCAGCATTTTTCATGTTTACACTGTTGGCTACTATGACAGTGGAGCACTACGGAAATGGTGTTAACTTAATTAAACTGTCAGGGACCACCTTGTTAGTCTGATGATTGCAGATATGTTGAGGTAATAGGCCATCACTTTTATTTATTTTTGGTAAAAGGCAGAAATGTCACTCAAAAGAGAACCTGCTATCACCTCAAAACTGATTGACGGATTAAATTTGTCAGTCATATCTGAATATATTTGTATTTTTTAAAACATGGTGAACATATTAATTAGTCTTCTGATACTTGTTCTTTTTTATCCAACAAGGCATACAACAGTACAACCACAACATTGTATAGTAAGGAGGTTGTAAACTGTGATTATAATTGATTTCAATCTTTGTTTTGATGTTGTTGTTTGAATGGTTCTTTTTAACAGTTGCTTTATAAAATATAGTTATATGTTGCTTTTATATATGGTTTTATTTTATAGATATTTATGTTATGTGACTTTGCCTTTAAAACCCACATGAGCGACTGAAGTTTCATTTACTAAAGATGAATGGATTAATTCTCTTTCAGACGTGGCTACATTTAAAGATGTCAAGATTGTGTATTTTGAATCTTGAATCAGCATTTTTAAGGCTTCTTTTGCTTGTCTTTTTTATTTGTTTGGTCTGAGCTTGTTGACTTCATCCGACAGTCTGGGCTGACCTCAAACAAACACTCAGGTTGAGCTAGATCCAGACAGAGAGGGAAAAAGGGTCGGGTCTAATCAACATTGCTGTCATGATTATGTCCAGTTCACTCCAACCTGTAACCAGGCAACAGGCAGGGCTGCCACAAAGCTGATGTGACAATGGCAGGTAGATGGAATGTGGAAGGGTGGACAGAAAGCTTGGGCGGGTGGGTGAAGGGGCTGTTTGGCTGAATGCAGCCTAGTTCTGTCCAGCCCATCACATTTGCCGGCCCCGGCACTCTGTGCCGGGATCAGCTGTTGCACAGAAAACCACAGGCAAAGGTGGGCACTTTAAACAAAAACATTAGCCTCTATCTTGCTATGTCCTTGTAGCAAAAGACAATGCATCAACATTATCTCTTACTGAGAGAAATACGGGCCAGGAAAATGCTTTGATCTCATTCCACTAAACAATATCCTTTATTTAGCTCCAGGCTCTACAGGAGCCGGAGATAAACCACTGTACAGCAATCCTAATGTGAGGCTGCATTTAAGAGTTAAGGTTTTTTTTGCATGTGGTTACATTCACAAAGACCTCGAACATGCAAATATCCCTTAAGCCAGTTCAGGAAAACACACCTAAAAAGGGTTACTTGTTTTAAATAAAGGCACTGTCAGAAGCATTTTTTTAAATTGATGCATACATTATGTTACTGTTGTAGAGATTATTTTAGAGTTGTGCAGTGAAGAAAGTACAGGGAATTATTGAAAATAGTTGTACGTAAGTATGTAGTCTGACTTTGCCAGACCCTCCTCCAAAGCGCACTGAATGGGATAGGAGGAAAACGTGCTTTGGTTTATTGGCATTTCCTTAAACCAACCACAATTGTCTTGGGTGGTGCTAAGCAGTGGAGAAAAGCAGCATTGCAGCTGCAAAATAGGCTCGGGAGGAACTAGTTTTGGTGGAACATGTGTACGTTTAAAAGTTTTTAGTCGTGTAACAGAAAGCTCGAATAGCTGTCTGGATTTACCAGACAGAGATCTGAGAAAAGGTTAACCATAGTCCCCATAGTGTTTAAAATGCCAACACAAAAGAAGCCCACAGCAACGGATAAACCCTGGAAGTGGAACGTCAATGATACTTGCAGTGGCGAAGTGTACGGATACTTCTATTATAAGGTACATGAAAATCTAATGAGCTTACAGCATGTGTGTGTGAGGACTCAAATCACAATAGTTTTACAATTTTAAGACAGCATGACAGAGCAAAGGTGTTGTATATGTTAGATTTCTGCAATTTTACTCTGCCTTTGCTGTTTGTATTGGTTAGAAGCTCTCTCCTTTGCTCTCAACACTCTGGACTCACCTGGTGCCGACAACACTCACACCTTCCAACACAGGAAAAATTAAGGTAACATTAAGATGTATATTATTTGAATATCTAGAGTTGATTTAGTTGAGTAAAATGTGTTTATAATGTACTTCTTTACTATTGTAATTCTTCCTGTTGATGCTCTCTCTCTCTCCCTGTCTACTATATAAACTTTAAGTCAAAATAATCTCTTCTCTATTTTACAAAAAGCTGGCCTAAGTTTTTTTTGTGACGAATTTTCTGAAGTACAGTAAATTATTAACATTCTTTCTATCTCCATCAATGCCCCCGAAGAGTCCAAATGTGCCGATTTAGGAGATAATTACCTCTGAAAACTTCATTTGTTAAAAAGTGTTGAGGATAATGGGTCCTTTTTTTCTAAGGTATTCTTCTTAAAATGGCCAATAGGCAGTAATATTGGAAGAAAAGAAATAAAATCGCACTGAACCAGGTCTTGATAAACATGGCACTTACCAAGGTCTTCTGCGCACGTCATACAGGTCAATCTTGTTGGGTGCCCTCCATGGAGTGGCTGGAGAGAGAAGAAGTTATATGCTGTACCGTGTAGGATATTTTATATCAGATTAGATCAAAGTAATCATAATTTAATTCTGTCTATCCAGATACCAGTACAGCCATCTGATAAGAGATTGCCAATGTTCTGCAGCTGAGGAGCCCTAGGGTCAATTTAGACTTTATCTTGCCGTGAGTTATGTGGCAGACTGTTGACTCAGTACTCTATGGCCTACCTGGGTAGTATCGAGTCACTCCTGTGGCACTGCCAAACACCTGCCAGCGCAGAGAGCTGTCCTCCTTACGGTTTTCAATAAAGACCCTCTCCAGCGCCTGGGTCCAGTTTAACTCGTTTAGGATGACTGGGGCTGTAGGAACACATCAGCAAACACACACAATCAGACTCACAAAGGGGAACTGGCAAATGGCAAAGGATCATTGTTTTTTTGTTGGATCAGTTAAGACAGAAAAAAGGAGACAATAAAGTTTAAACCCATTTTCACCCAGATTTTAATGTCCCCATGCAGTCAAAATTTTGTGATTTCTCTTGCAAGAGGATACTATAAACCCCAGTTCTCAGAAGAAAGAATTCAAGATCCTCTTGAAATGAGCACAACTATTACAATAACTAATATGCTTCTGTTTGTAAAAAATGAGATTGTAAATGGTTACTTATTATGTGCCATAATCCTTGAAAGTAAGTCTAAAAAGCCAATAAATGCTTAGACTACAGGCTCTGAAAATAGTTTATACCGGTAATCTGATTTAAACCTAGTTTTGTATTATTGATTTTTTTACACCTGTTTTCCAATATTCATAATAAACAGATATTTTCTTGATTTTTAATTAACAAAAGAAAACAATGAGCCCTAAATATAGTGTAACCAAATGGCAAAACATCTCTCTGTTAGTAGCCCAAAGGTCAACTCTCCTTGCTGAACAACCTTGTCCGTGCCAGCAACAGTAAGCTGAGTTCATAAGAATGGAGGTATGAGGCAGCTCCAATGGCGGCGGCCGAGCATCAGTATAATCTGGGTGATCTCAAATGAGTGCAGGAGGAATCTGAGACGGCCTTGGAGGAGGTCATATGTCACTTGCAGCATGTGGAGGCAGAAGCCACTTCAGAATTTTTGATAGCAAAGAAAAACAATATTTCTTCAAATGTTTCTGAATGTGTTTGTGTTAAGAGCATTTGTGGGTAAAGATGATGAAAAAGAAAAAGCCTGTGCATGCGCAGCTTAATGCATCAACGTGTGTGTTTTAAGTTAAACCATAAGGGCACAGCTATATCTTATAGGTCAGATATACTGTAGGAAATTGATTTATGCTTGTGGAGAGAAGTATTCATCATCTAGTCAACAAGAAGTGGAATAACACTACGACCACGTCAACTTGTGTCTTGTGTCCTCTCTAACTCAGAATTGTATTACTTAATATTGTATTTACACTGTCCTTTTTCTTTCACTCTTTGATCCAGATTATCTTTTTCTATGTCTAACAATGTGCATACATGCACGCGCACACACCAAACATGCTTGCAGTCTAAGCTGAAGCCAGAAAATGGGGAGTGCAATCAGAGGTTTAATAGCCACCTGATTAAAGAGAAAAAAAGACCATAGGCATTGAGCAGAGGAGAACTTCACTCACTTCTCTGATTTAATTACTCAGCCAACAAAAACTAGCCAAGCCTCTGAACTGGCAAGACCAGCGTTGCTAAACCCCTGGTTTGAATTTCACACAAATAAACAATCATTATCCACTTTCCCTGTGTTTTTCAATTACTATTCAGTGTTTGACATGCTGTCAGTTTAGAGGTATGAAATACGCCACCAACCTTTCCCCATCCACTCCTTACATCCTTTACCGTAAGATGAAAAACTCTGAATAATCACAATCATATGACATTACTTAAAGGTCCCATGACATGGTGGTCCCCTAATACCATATCTGAAGTCTCTTTCCCAAAATTCAGCCTTGGTGCAGAATTACAGCCACTAGAGCCAGTTCCACAAAAGCTTTCCTTAGTATGTGCCATTTCTGAGTCTGTAGCTTTTGAGGAGGAGGAGGGGGGGGGGGGAAAGGTAGAGGCGTGGAGGTGTGGCCTTGACCAACTGCCACTTTTCTTGTTTGAAAGCCATGTTGTCTCTCTCTCATGGGTGGGCCAAATTCTCTGGGAGGGAAAAGCAGAGAAAGGGGAGGTAACCCCAGATCAATAAGATAAGATTCCAGATCTGCCCATCTGAGCTTTAAATTTTCTCAAAGGCAGAGCAGGATACCCAGAGCTTGGTTTACACCTATCGCCATTTCTAGCCACTGGGGGACTATAGGCAGGCTGGGGGAACGCATATTAATGTTAAAAAACCTCAAAGTGACATTTTCATGCCATGGGACCTTTAAAAGACATAATATTGTATTTATTTTTTTTAGCTGAATGTTTACTTCCACGTTGTCAAACTCTCCAAAAGTTCCATTACTCTTTAGCATCCTGTAAAACAAATGCACACAAACAAACACACACACGTACACTCACTACCGCAGCACTAAGTAGTGTCTGGAGGATAGTACTATATGAAAGCCAAATTGCTGCCATCACCAAGGGGGAGCTCAACGTGTTTTTCTCAAAATTCATAGACATAAACAAAAAGAAGAATGGAGGAGAGAGGCAGCCCTACAGATGAAGATAAATATGAAAACCCAGAGAGAGGGAAGAGGACGATTGGAAAGCAACACAGAAATTAACACAAACAAGTGACTGCTTTCACAGACCGAAAAGAAAATGTATTGTTCATGAGGGATAGAGAGAGAACACAACATAAAATTGACTTAGACAAATTTGTCTTTTGATTTGTAGGTGAACAACTTAACCAGTGAAAAATTGTTAATAACTGTGTTATAGTTGGAGTTGTGATAACAGAAGAGGTTGCAACATCATTGTAAAACATCACTTTTGATTTATTAAAAAAATAAATAAATAGGTTCTAACTTATTAATAAAATGCTTGCTCAGCTATTTGTTGTGTGGTTATTTGAGAACTAATTCCTGAAGAATGTGTACCAGTGACATTTCTGCTGCTAACTTTATTTTCCGTCTCTTATAACAGAGAGTTTACATTTACCAACAGCCCAGATGGTCTGAAGATCTAA
Organism: Percina caprodes; assembly: GCA_013375575.1. Classification (NCBI taxonomy): domain Eukaryota; kingdom Metazoa; phylum Chordata; class Actinopteri; order Perciformes; family Percidae; genus Percina; species Percina caprodes. The sequence goes on along the minus strand of JABXJD010000005.1, from coordinate 1,274,192 downwards.
AAGGCGACTTTCAGTATCTCTGCAAATTTGACTGTGAAGTATCAAACTTGCCGTAGTTGCTCCCATGACTCTATGATTTATTTCAGCAAGACCAGTGGGTATATTTTACTGATGTTTGTGTGTGGAGATTATCATGGGTCCAAAGCATTTCAATTTCATCAATGCCGTGGAATACTCTATGGTCAAAAAGCCATCTGATTAATGTGTAAAAAGTATTATCCTTTAAGCATGAGCTATCATAGCAGGTTGGTGTGGCAGCAGCCGTTGTGCTGTGAAATCCTGGGCGCTCTTATCTGGAGAGGCACTGGGTCTATAATGACAGCTGTCCCAGACAGGCTAAGGGCAAAAAGAACATCACGTGTCCTCTTTTTTCAAACTAGCACCATCTCAGCTACCTTGACTAACATCAAGGTATCAAGGTACAGTGGTGCTCAAAAGTTTACATACACATGCTTAAGTTGACTAAAAAGAGGAATAAAAAAATCATGTTTTGGAAATTTATTTTAATACCTAAATTAAAAAATGAGGTAAAATCCAACCTTTAAGGACACCAATTTTCTTTGTGAATGAATAACGTATTGTAAATAAATAAATGTTCTTATTTAAAATACAGGGGTCATAAGTATACATACCCTATGTTAAATTCCCATAGAGGCAGATTTTATTATTAAGGCCAGTTATTTCCTGGATTCAGGATATTATGCATCCTGATAAAGTTCCCTTGGCCTTTAGAATTAAAATAGCCCCACATCATCACATACTCTTCACCATGCTTAGAGATAGGCATGGTTTTATTTCAGTTAGACTAATACCTGGTTTGATTTGCATTGAGAGATGATTTTATAGAAAGTATCCCATGCCTATCTCTAAGCATGGTGAAGAGTATGTGATGATGTGGGGCTATTTTAATTCTAAAGGCCAAGGAACTTTATCAGGATGCATAATCCTGAATCCAGGAAATAACTGGCCTTTAATAATAAAAATCTGCCTGCCTCTATGGGAATTTAACATAGGGTATGTATACTTATGACCTGTATTTTAAATAAGAACATTTATTTATTTACAATACGTTATTCATTCACAAAGAAAATTGGTGTCCTTAAAGGTTGGATTTTACCTCATTTTTTAATTTAGGTATTAAAATAAATTTCCAAAACATGATTTTTTTATTCCTCTTTTTAGTCAACTTAAGCATGTGTATGTAAACTTTTGAGCACCACTGTAACCAAACTCTTGCTATGCAAGGATTATCAGCTGCACCGCTGCCCTTGGCTGCACACACACAAGCAACTTTCAACTTTATTATCCCAACTGATGGTGAAAGTGTGTGTCTTTATTCACACCCAAGTGTTGGTCAGTTTTGGTCTTTCAATCAAGGGTTAATAATACAGACCAAAGTGTATGTGTGTTTATATTGCCAGCTAAAACTAAACCAGTCAGATGTAGATGTGAGCCATCTTTACTGTCAGGCCAATGCTGCACCTGCAAGCGCACACACATACACACACACACACACACACACACACACACACACACACACACACACACACACACACACACACACACACACACACACACACACACACACACACACACACACACACACACACACAGGTGATCTTTTCAGAGAAAAAAAATGGGCACATCAGAGATAAGACAACAGAGCAAACTAATTCTCTTTGATTTATTCATTTAAGATATGCTGTGACTTCTCTGGACAGTTGATAAAAAGACAAATTTCCCCTGGGGGGATGTATGCTCACACAGGGAGACAGGGCCTCCGAGCGCTGTGTTGGACTCATCTTTCACGTGAAACGCACCTCTCTCTGATATCTTTAAAAGGCAATTCATCAGCATGCCGCTCCCCTGACATATAGAGCACCCTTGGCTTTGCCCCTTTATGGAGCAAGACTGCACACCAAGTAGGGTAACAATCATGAGTGGGATTTATGGAGCATCTCTGCATGAGATCATTTCTCAACCCCCCCCCCCCACCCCCATCCTATGACCCCAACCCCCAAACACACATTATTCACAGTGACATACCCAAGATAAAGAGCCATCTAAACCAATCTGTGCCTTATGCCCTGTATTAATACAACATTAAAGAAATAGGCGGATGCATTTACTGTACACACAAAGGAGTAAAAAGGCACAGTGGCCTGTAATCTATCAGAGCAAAACACAAGTGGTCTCTCATAAGACATTCATAATGGTGGATGTCTGATGCTATTAGCGAAGTCTGTTTGAAGAGTCATAACCATTATCATCGTCATCACTGTGAAGCATTTACATATTCTGCTTTTTAATGAACAGACTGAGACAAATACCGCCTATTTTGAATCTCAGTGAGTTAATATCCAGACAGACAGAAAGAGGAGTTAAAATCATTTATAACTCATTGACCATTTACAGCTCAGATGAAACCATTGATCATTTCACTTAAAGGTTTACTTTATCTGACCTTACCTTATATATCTGCTTCTTTTGCTTCCAACCGAAAACAATAAAGGTGGTTAGCATTGTGTTTTTCTGTGCTTGTAGTATTGTTACAAAATTCAACAGCAAAAACTATTTCCAGCAACTAAATTAAAATAAATTAAGGAGCTCCATGTGAGCCGTTCTCAAACAACACTAAAGGTGAGAAAATGTTTTGTTGCAATTTAGTGATAAAGCCACACCTTCCTGCACATTTCTTCACAAGTCTTTACAGACCAGCACCTTCTGTGTCTCTCTGTATTGTCAACCCAATTCCTTCTCCATATCCCCTCTCTCCTGTTTACTCTCTGTCTCTCCTTCTATTCTCTTCTTTTAGGGCTGCTTTGTGACTTGGCTGAGTGTTAAAGAGCCTGAACATTAAACCTTTCGTCCTGCAGAGAAAACAGCAGCAACAGGAACTGGCAGCAGCTCATACACCCACAAAGACAAGGTAAAACAAAGTCTAAGGCTTCCTAGAGAAAAATATGTCTTCATGTAGCCTTGGTTGGGAAAAATAGTGTCCAGAAGATACTGTATAACCTAATTTGTATTCTTTGCAGAATGTGCTTTTCAAAACAGATCTCCAGGAATTTCTTTGCCACTAAAACAGCACACTGACTAATTATAATTAAAATTCATGTGAAGGATTCAAGCAGTTTTACTTAGGAATAGCATTTAGTATGAGTGTATTTTTCAGCAACTACCTCCGTTTTACTAAATGGTAATCTCAGACTGCGAGGGGGAGTGCACACATGGTATTTCTCTGAAGAGGGATGATTATTCAATATACAGAATAAGAAAGAAGGGAGAGATTTCACAAAACCTCCGGAGAGCCCCTCCAAATATTCTTTCTAATTAAAAGAAGAGCAGTAAATAACTAACACATGAAATGCAATTTGTGAGCCTGGTGGTGAGTGAAGTGGAGTTGTGCTGTGCTGACTGTTCTAATTAGTGTGCTGGTAAATGATAGTGCCCCTTCACTGGGCACACACTATAGGGGTGGATGGGTCAGGGGAAGAGAGAGAAAGATGGAGTCTGTAATTCTAATACAGCCCGCAGTGTTTATACTGTCTTTCTTCTCTTTTGGTTTAAGTTTTAAAATCCCATTTCCCTTATACCACCCCACTCCCCTCTCTATTACCTTTTTTTTTTTTTACAAATCACTTTTGCTTTTTCTCCACACATTTAAATCTGGTTTGATGTTAAGACGGGCTGAGTTGATCTCCAGCGTGGTGTGAGTTGGTTGACAGGAAAGCTTCAGCGTGTGAAATGAATACAAGCTGCATGTACGTGCGCACACACACACACACACACACACACACACACACACACACACACACACACACACACACACACACACACACACACACACACACAGATGACATTTAACATTTAGCTGAAGCTTAGATTCACAACTCATAACTTTAAGATGACAAATGTAGCATGCTCTTATAGAAATATATGGCAAAGTAAAGTGGGAACATTCACTAATTGGGGCTAAAGAATATAATTTGGAATTACCTTCCTTTTGTGAACACACCTGAGTCTGTCTATTAAAAGTTCCCTTTGTCCCTAGGTGAGCTTACTTCTCTCCAGATCCATTTTGAACAAGATGGGAGACATCAGAGGTAGTTTCACTCTTATGAATCCCAGCAGATGCCAATCTTTTTCTTTTTTAAAATGCTGCGTTGACCCTCTATCTGCTGTATTTGTTGCACTCAATTTTCCACTGCACATTAATTTTACCCCATGCAATTTGCTCTTTACAAAAGGTGAATTAGATGATTTTTGTTAGGAGCTTCCCAGAGGGGATCCAACCACAGACCAAGAGAGAAGTAGCAAAATGGAGGCTAATATTCAAAGGGACAAGCTTGCTGCTGGTTTAGGTACTGATTCTGGATTTCTATCTCACTTGTTAACTGAACTGTTTAAAAAAAAACAATGGCCTAGCCTACATATTATTGCTGACCACTCTCCAAAGCATACCATTTTTTTTCCAGACAGACACAGTTAGCAACTAGCGGGAAAACATAGTGCAGCAATTAGCAGGTAAAGATTATATTTCCCTCAGGAAATGGTGGAGAGCAAAAACAACAAGGAGACCTAATATTTGACTTACATCTATTAAACACAACTCTAAAAGAATGCTAATATTATGCGTATCTGCTAGATGTGTAAATAAGTAACTCATTGCTAACAAGTTTCGCCATTTCAACTTAAAAGGCGATGATACATCAGTGTTGTCCTAACAGTTTTTTTCTGCTGCTACCAAGTAGCAAAATACATCAGTTATTGCCTTGGAAGTTTTGTAGGATCCTTGAGTTCACCTACAAGGAAAAGTCATGGAAAAAAATAGCTGCATAAAATGTGGAAAATCCATCTTAAAGGATGATCGTATGTTTGCAATAAGTAAAGTTAACTTAGCAGTATGGTCCTAAAACTTAGAAAGGAGCAATCATACAATCAAGTACACGGAAGGGTGGTAATCATTGGTTGTGCGTGCATGTGTGTGTGTGTGTGTGTGTGTGTGTGCAATGGGTAGGTGGGAGGGTTAATCACTCCATGCAAAACAGTTAAGCTCTGCTCTTTCATGTGCACACACAGTTAGCCAGTTCCCGCCATTCATTTGTGATATCCGAGTTTGTGACTGTGCCTGACTACAATAGCAAACTGACAACATGACGTTAGGCTGCCGGAGAAGGCGCTGCATGCTGCGGATTTAAACTTCAGATTCAATGAAAGGGCTTCCCACATTCACTGGTGGTTTTCTTTATTCCCTGCTGGGAACAGTGGCTGCTTATTCAACACTAATGTAGTCACACACCATGTGTACACTATACACATATAATTGCTACCTTTGTTTTTTAAAAGGCATATTTACAACTTCTATATTTTCAATATCTTATAATAGCCAATGGCCATGCAACCAGGGAATGAGCCAATCTGGATTAGTATCCTCTATCTACCGTATGAACTCGGTCCAATTACCAGTGAGATTCCCCAGAATCTACAAAATAGTTGCCAATGAATAATTTCTATATTCCCTCGCTGTTTACATCCTTATTTTTCAGTGATAATTTTAAAGATTATATTTCCAGCCCTTTCTCTGCTATTATTTTATAAATCCCTGCCTCTTCCTCACCATTTCTGTAGCATTCGCTGGGAGAATTAAACCTGTTTCTCCATAGATGACACCACCCACATCAATTTATTCCTCTGTGGCTGTGTTGCAATGTCCATTCTTTAATAAGCAACGATAATTAGAGGAAAACTGTATGAATATTTGACCTAAGCTAATTAGAAAGTTTGCAGACTTGGCAGCAGGAATCAGCAGTGGGATAATGAATCATAAAATGGTTCATTACTGCGCTCAGGGAACACTCTCAATCTCAATAAACGGACATGGGGCCTAGCAGACAAATCAAACCAGGACGCATGCACCGCCTCATTTAGCTGCTGAAAGGATCACAATAAAAAAAGGAAAAAAATGCTTTTTTGCTCTAAATGGTTTCTATTATTAACGTGTCTCTCTCCTCTCACCCCTTTTCTTTTTATCTTTCCTTCTATCTGTGTCTCTCTCTCTCTCAGTCCATCCCCAAGGACTACCATTTTGATGTGACTGGCAATTCACGCTGCCATTTTTTGGAAAACAGTCAATTTATTCATTGCATTAACAATGTGTACAATTCAAAGCAAGCTACTCCAACAACACAATGCAAGTGAGTGATAATAAACAACACTTTACAGAAAGTGTTGAACTATATGCTGTACTTTGGACTGTGTTCCATTCTTTCTAAACTTTTTTTATGTCTCTGCCTTTCCTCTGGCGTCCCCCTGAGGAACGAGTGCTGAATCTAACCACTCAAACTCCTTCTCTTCGGCCAATGCTAAACCCACAGATGTACTGTAGGTCCAGACCTATCCAGACCCAGTGGACAACAATCCACCCACATTAAGTTCCTCCGAAATCCTCTCCAAGGCACTCTGCAGGCTCCCAATGGTGGGACCAGAGCAGGACATGACATTCAGATAATAATCCCCCTTCACCATGGTGCAAAAAAAAAAAATCATGATAGCTCCCATGATATGAACCTAAATAAATAAATGACTAAAAATTCTGTAAGCTTAGCTAGCTTGGCACTCCTATGAAATTGCCATACTTTTGAGGGATAATGTTACAAAAAACATCAAAATCAATGCAGTAGAAACAGAGACGTGTCTTTTTTATTCAGCACATTATTCTCCCTTGTCAAAACTTGATGCTACATTACTCACAATGCAGTTCGGTCGGAGATTCATGTGTGTGTTATGCTAATAGAGGTTAATGTAACCTCTCACCGCTAGCCTCAATCAGAGTTGAGGAGCAGGCTACAGAGGTTTGAGAAGCTCCCTACTTTCTATCTCCACACCTATATTTCTAAACTTGACTTTACAAGTGCCCGCAGACACAAAAAGCATTATACAACTTTTACAGACCGGTAAGCAGTAGTGTTGGGCAGTATCCACATTTTGATACCGTCAAACCTGCTCTCTATTTTACCGTGGTGTACGGTATTACCCTGACTAATTACAAATTATGACGTAAGGCTCAGACGGAGTCACCAAACTGTTGGCTTGTGCCTACACCATTCAGAGACTGAATACCAAACACTTGCCATCTTTCCCCCTCTCTCTCTCCTCCACACTGTCACGTGTGACAACCACACTTAAGATTTTAGGCATTAAATAAATTATATTTAATATTTAATCCTTGTCTCCTATATAAGTGCATTGCATTTTTTAATGACGGTATTAGGACCCCGCAATATACCGTATTATGTCCAACCCTAGTAAGCGGTAGCTCTCCCTAAAACCCGTAAAATCAGTGGGGTTCAGTGGCATTGCACATTCAAAACATTAAAATTAAAGGCTAATATCTACATTTGTGCCTGGGACATTTTGTTTGGCATCTTAAAAAATGGGTAGCAACATGTTTTCAAACACTATTTATCAGCAACAACTAAAACATTGCACACGTGCATAATGGAATTGGCACAAAATCTGAAGTTAGCAATCTCAGCACAGCAGAGTGGCCAGCTGAGGACAGCGCAATGGGAGCTAACTAAACAACGTTCATAGTAAACATTTTCCACCAAAGCAAAGTGAAAAAGCTAATTCCATGCACTGTGCCACTCCACTCTTCTAGCCTCCAACATGCTCAATCAAGCGGCCTTTATTCTCTGACTCATATCCTCAGACAGGAGGACTGGAGCTGGCACAAAATGGCTCCGGGAACAATGTGCAGGCCTGATTGCTCTTTTGTGAGTTAGCTGTGGCCTTTGACATCTCCTCCTGAACCAAGTGTCTAATTCTGACAAGATTTGTCTGGAGACACAGCTGGAGGGCATTGTCAAAGACAGGTGCCATACACTGCCTGTTCTACAAAGAGGGGGCGAAAGGCAGACAATAACAGAACGGAAAAATTGCCACTGTGAAAGTGTCTGTCTGTCTGTACATGCTCTGGTTTTTGGGTCTTTAAAAGAGGCAGACACACAGCGTCTAAATGGTTAGGGGTGGATAACAGAGGGAACATGCCAAGCAAAATCAGAGTGCCGGAAGGTACATGTGTTCCCTTTTGTCCATTTGGCAGCTGCAGACTAAGGAGGGTGTTACTTATGTCCGCAGGGCAACACGGTGCCAAGCAGGAAGGGCAGGGTCCATGAGTGGGGGAGACCATGCCCACGCAGGAAGAAAAAAATACAGTACAGATATGGTTTGAGAGACCGTCTGTCATCTAAAATCATGTTAGTGTGCTAAAGTGTTGGCTGACAGAAAAGGAGGGAGAGATCCAGCCAGCATTATGAGAGTGAGGGGAGAGGTCAAGTCACAAACAGGAGACTGTCATCTATCCACAGCCCAGGGGTGTGTATGAAAACCATGAGGAGACATCTTGGTACATGCAAGATATAGGTAAACCTCTCTATATGCGTTATACATTATAAGTTAATTATCTTATTGCCATTTTCTTGCAGGGCAGAGAGAGATTATTCACCATACAAAATACATTTTGTACAACTCAAAGAAATAAAAAAATGTATTTCCAAGATTAGCCTGTGTTGTTGTGTCATCTCTTGTTAAACATCAAATATATGTCAAAAAGAAAACAAGCAATCTGAGAGAAAACTAGACTTCTGCACCTCCTCTTGGCTCTGTTTTCAGATCTTAACAACACAGGTGAGAGAGATGCAGGTGATGGTAAACCATCTTCTACTACAGTTTTATGTTTTTGTGATTCCCCAAAAACTGGTTGGTAATTTCTTTGTGTGTAATACTTTTTTTTTTTTTTTTTTTTTAATAATTAAAAAACTCTAAACCTTTTTTGCACATTTTTGGCCACATAAAAGGAAATGCAGTGTGCCCTCATAGAGCAGTCAGTGTGGCAGAGGTCTTGAGGTAACCCTGCAGTAGGTGTGTCATTTTTAACTGTAGTGGCTAATTAAGTACATGTGTTATCAGATACATTTTATTTAATCAACTATCTACCAGAACACTAATACAGAAAAAGTATTCTTTAAAAAAAAAAAAATACTTACAGCCTTTGTATATGTCTGTAGGAATCTGGACCGCACTGGAAGAGTAGTTAACCTTGTTTTTAAAATTGGGATCATCCACAAACTCCAGCTCCAAAGATGTCGAGGTCTCCAGCGGGTTCTCCTCTTCTCCATCCTCCGTCTGCGCGTACACACACACACACACACACACACACACACACACACACACACACCTAAATGAGGATACAAATATAAAATGCAAATAGAGTATTGCATTCTGTCATCGCCTATACTGTGCATACATCTGGGCTCTGGTACATAGAGTATATTGTCTCTTCACACACACAATCACACAGCCTTTGGATAATGTTAAGCACAAAAATAGCAATTATTCTGCCTTTTGTCTGCCTTCAGATTGAGGTGGTTCTATTCTCTCCCTCTCATAAGAAAACAGCAGCAGGTATCAGAGTAGACACCAAACAGAGAGGCTCATTAGTAACCGAGATGACTATCACAGGCACATGAGGTGCCACAGAAATTAACCCCAACAATAACTAGCATCCTACACCAATTAATCGCAATTTAGTCTTCCACCCGCTCATATGATAGCATATTTCATAACAGACAGTCTCCTCTCTCTTGCCTGTGATTGTTCAAACAAAAAACAGCGCTAATGGTGAATATTTCTAATATATTTTGGCACTTTTACAACTTCTCAGTGTTGCCATTGTACATGATGAGAAAGTACAGGGAAGAGCCTGACACACATATTACATTAGGAAAGTGTCAGATATCAAAGAAAGCCAGAAGATAAAAGAAAAAAACTGACATTTAAGCTTTTATCTTGATACATTATCAGTGAAGTCCAATCTGTGCCTGTTTCCACAGGAGGAAGTGATTGTTGGATGTGAAGAAAAATGACAGCAAGATATAATTCCACTCTCGGCTCAGTTTCTTGGCTTATTCCTGATCAGATCTCAGTGTGTAGCGCTCACTAAAACCCTGTTAGATGCATCCTTAGAAAACAGCACAAACCTTAAACAAAACTCATTCCTTATGTATTCTGACTGCTGAAGAGTAACATTTTACTTCAATATAAATCTGTGAGAACAGCAAACTTTTTAATGAAGCAGTGTGGGTTAATTCTGACATGATTTGTTTGTTTTTTGGAGAAATTAAATCAAAACACCATGTCTACGGTAGACACTGATTGATGGGTCAACTTTAATTGACTATTAAAATGCAATTACAAGCTGTTGTTGGGACAAGCTGGGGGATAGTTGTGCTGAAGTCCCATTGAAAGTCAACATAAGGAAAAATACAAGGGTATGACAGAGACCAGCTCATGAGAGATATGACCATGTGGAAAATATTTGGAGGGATAAATGTGTGCTGAGCGGATACCCCTGGCATTCAATGAATAGATTACTTAAATACCAATTATCAAACAGTTTCAAAAATGATTACACACGGTGTGGCCTCAGCAAAATAAAGGTTTAGTAAAATAAGTTATTTTAAATGTGAAATCTGAGAGCAATTTACTCAATGCAACTAAATAGCAATGATAAACATTTAGAAAGATTAAATTGAAATGCAATATTTGCATTACTTTTTGTAAAAACAAAGGTTGCCTGACAACCACAAGGCTAAAGAGGTTCAAGACTTTTCTCCTTTAATACTCCTTATTCTTTAAAAAAAAAAAAAACTGAACTTTGATTAAAAAAAAAGAAGTTGTTAAACAAGACTGAATGATGAAATGATCAAAACTGATACTTTGGATTTTTGCAGCTGTTGTTGACACAGTTTGAGATTTCACAGGCTGACTCTCCACTAATAGTAAACATCTTTAGGTTAGGGATGTTGGCTTTTTAACAGCACTAACTGTGAGGTTGAGGTGTTTGTTTATCACTCAGTCTGACACTAATTCTGTCAATGTGAGGCAGGGAGGGTTTTTTTCTTTCTTCAGAAGAGCCCAATCATAATTTACCAAGGCAGCGTCTAATTAGGAACTGAATAAATCCATGCAGGAAAGACTGATTAGTTCATTTTCTTCAACCATCCACCACCTGTTTTGCTCGATTCATTACCCAATTTGTTAATTTTATCTCCCTGTTCTCAAGGTTTAATTAAAGGCTGAAGAGGCCAGAGATGACATTTTGAAAATTCTTTCATTTCCGCCTTCAGCCAACCAGGGATAACCTCAAACCTTTACTTAGGACCGTGTGTGTGTGTGTGTGTGTGTGTGTGTGTGTGTGTGTGTGTGTGTGTGTGTGTGTGTTTATTCGGAAGACTGCATTAACGAGTGAGAGAAAAACAGCCTTTTAAATATACCAGGAATCCTTTAACAAAAAAACTACCATAAATAAATAACATTACAATCGGTAAATAGCTGCTTAAACATATTTAACTTGTAGTATGCCACAACTGAAAAAAACATTAGAATAATCAATCCTAGAAGATTTTGATGGCTGTCCTCAAAGTAAATTACTATCACAGGGCAATATTTTTCTACCAGATGGATAAAAGAATTCCAGTAAAGTAGAATGATGCTGACCAAAGAATATTTGCATTTCCAATCTGTACTCTTTGCATGCTCCCTGCTGAAGTGTACGTTATAATCTTTTATGGGAAATGGGCTGTGTGGGGCCAGGACTTGTCTGTAGTTTTAACCGATGGCCAATAAGACTTCACAGTCCTAATACTGTTCAACTTGCAGACAACAGGACACCATTTAAGGACATTACATTATGTGTGTGATAAATACAAAGAACCTAAAGGAGGCTAAAAGGTAATTGAATAAGAGAAATAAATAAAATGCTCTTCAGAAGTGCGTTGACACATAGGCAGTTTTAAAATGAATTATCACATTGCACTTTTAATATCAAGGGAACAATGACAAAAGGAGAAATTAAAAGGGTATAGAGTAAAGGATAAGGGATAGGGTACAGAGAAAACAAGGTCTGGATAAGGGAGCCCGCCAATAACTTACCTGAATTCTTATCATAGCTACTCAATGGTACAGTACAGCACATTAGTACACACTCCGGTGGTAAAACCCTTAATTGAAAGGGGTCATCGTGGGAGGAATCAAGATTTAGATCAGGGAGTACAGGTGGGCGGCGGTTGGGGTTGCAGGGATGAGAAATGACCTCTGCCTCTGTCTTCAGGTGGCTGTGGGGTTGGTGAGGTGGGGGTCAGGGGTGTGACACTTGCTCGGCCTCAGTGTGCCATGTTAATGATGACTGATGTTCTCCAATTATATGTGCTGACAGGCCCTAAAGCGCTGTGTCATTAATCACAGGAGTGGCATGCACAAAGAGAAAATCACATCATGATTTATTGCTCCTCCGCCTCACTCTCTTCCTCTCTCTATTTCACTCTCTTCCCATCTTTTTGTGCTTTGGTGAACGCACTCCTCCTTGAAACTTAATCAATCAGGGCACAAGCTACAGAGTGACCTATCCTAAGAAGGAACTTTAGCCAGAGTGGTGGTGTGTTGAGACCAAACGACAGTGACTTGAAGGGCTTTTCTGGAGGTAACGCCATAAACCAGTCTGCAGGTTGTTCATATTCTTCGGTATGAATGACACACTTGATAGAAATGGTGTCCTCGTATATGAAAGCACAATATGACTCATGTTTTGGTTTGAGGCGTCTTGATGATTGGTGTAGATGCCTAACAACCCTGCAGTTCAGATCGTCAGTCAACACAGTTAGGGTTGGGAGAAACTGAAAATAAGACTGGGGGAGGACAGCTGAAGTTGCTGTCACATGCATGTCGGCCTGCCCCTGCTCTGTCATACCATCTTACCATATAGCAGTGTCACCTCACTAACACACACAGACATCCCAGGGGCCTGTGACCGGAAGGGTGGTATCAACACTGAGTAGGCCGGGGAGGGATGGGGTGGGGTTGCAGAAAAAGGAGTGGTAAGTGGAGTGGGTAGGATTCGGGGTTGTAACGCAGGCAGACAGGGGAGGGGGGGAGCAGTCCGTACTGTACTCACATAGTCTGAATCCGCTTTGGAATCGTAGTATGAAATGGCATTCTCCTGTGCAGAAAAGAAAAGTGAAAAGACAGTTCATGAGAGAAGATATAGCAGTGTCTATATCAGCCCGTTGGTAAGCTGGAGAGTCATGGTTATATTCAATCACACTGTTCAGCATGAGAATATAATCAGCATCACAGAACACAGGAGGAGTAGTGTGATGTGGAATGACATGAGAAGGTGAGCAGGTGAGCTGTAGAGATATCGAAGGATGTAAAGCATCTGGGTAATGCTTTTGTTAACAAAATGCATGTGGCACATGTTCAAACTTGTGTTAAAAACACTGTAGGAACATTTTCATGTGTTGTGTTATGAGCTTAGTATGCAGTGAGAGAAGAATAAACTTGAAATATCACTCTCTCTGGGAGTCTTATCAACCTCAACTGGCTGTGTTTTTAGTCTAGGTAAAAAGCTCTCACAAAAGGAGAGAAACAGGAAAAAGACTAAGCAAAATAATGTAAATGTATGCAATTTTGCTGCACTTTTATGCTCTAATTATAGACTGAAGTTACCAGTCTCAAGGCAAAGCTCCTGGTCTGAATCCCTACCAACTCCCCATTACCAGGCTGTTAGTCTCCCTGCCACCCTTTTTTTCTCTTAACTGGCGTTCTTATCTTCCGTAGAGGCAGGCGTGAGGGCGGTCAGGGGTTGCACGCAGCAAGCAGCGAGCAGCGTCCGTGGGGCCGGCCTCATTATCATGAGGCGGCTGGCTGAGGACGCGCTCTCAAGGGCATAACAGTGAGTGACTCGCCCCCACTGAAAGAGCAGTGGTCATGGTCTGATTAGGAAAACAAGACAGTCTACTGTACAGGTAAGGTGAGACTTACATACAACTTATTTTGTCTCAATTTCTGTTTGTCTCTTGCACACTTTCACCACTTTGCTCTTCACTATTTTCTTCAGTCTCCTACTGTCTCAGACACGCACACACACTCACACACACACACACACACACATAAATGCACAAGTATTCTCTTTCTTGTCAGCCCCCAGCTTTCTCCCAGCTCCCTTCGGCGTGAGAGCCTCTCTACACACCACAACCAGGGTCTTGGCTGGCCTCCAGTGCCAATCAGAGAGTTAGTCATCAGGTCCGCTCAGTCCCTAACAACTCACCAAAGAAACACTGTATGATCAAAACTCACACTGACACCAAACATGGGGTGGACCAGCCTGGACGCAGCTTGTGTCTTTGGGTAATGAGCATGGACAAGATAGATGGAGGAGGAGCAGAATCTGCCCCAGACACGTCTCCTCAACTTACCAGCAGTCCCGCTGCTTTTCCAGCTCTGTCAAAGAGATCAGGAGTCAGGATTGAAGGAGAGGAGCTGAATGTGGATCAGAGCGGATTGTTCAGGGAATACTGTACATGGGGTGAAGGTGGAGGGTTAGTATGGAGGCTGAGGTTGGGGTGAAATGAAGGGATGATTTAAAAGGAGAGAAATGGGTGGTGGGGGTGGGTGCAGTGGCAAAATAGCTGCATGTACTAAAAATAGCCATGCCTCTGCAGAGAGAGAAGAGAAAGAGAGCTAGTGAAACTGTGGCAGTGCAACAGTGTTGTTGTGTCTGCCAGCAGGAATGATCTGGAGCCCGGTCCTGCTTAGACTGGTCCCTTGTTTCTAAAGAGTTTACTCTCACTACTGTGGCATTACAACTCATTATTTATGACTGCTTCCTGTAAATAAACGCTTGATTCCTTGCACCCGAGGGACACTGTCCAGCAGCTTTACTCAAACAAATAATACACTCAAAAAAACATACAACACATTACTGAAGGGAGAGTTTAGTGAGACATCCAATGCATACCTACCTTGCTAATACTTTATTGTTGCACTGTTACATTTACTTATCCCTTATTACTGAAGGAACATACGTAATGATGGAGATGCTTCCAAATGGTCACTAGATGGTTGTATGAGCATGCAATTTATGTGAATCATATACTATGCCATCCCTCCAATAAAGTTCTAAAGACAAGTAGATTATTTGCAAAGGAGCACTGAAGCTTTTCTGGTGACTGATGGTGCCCAAACACCTTTCTTAGACTTTTTAAGTTGGTTTTTCCTTTTATGTGTCACTCATTTCTCATTGGTATCATGTCTGTTTGCAAAGATGGACAGCTGTGTCTACCTTACTGCACCCACATCCTGTACATATCACTTACTCATGCAAAATCAGTATCATGTCCAGACAGGAATCACCACTTACAATAAATCAATAGTATCAGTTGCATAAATATAAATATTGGTAGCAAATAATGTAACCTTGTGCAACTGTTTTTAATTACATAAAAGTTCCCTTATTCAGCATTTAAAAACATTTAATACATGGATTATAACATCTAGTGGTAGTTGTGCAGATGCAGCTAAATCATGGGGAGGATTCTGGGATTTTGTAAATTCAAGCTTCAGAGCAGGTAGGTCAGATATGATTCGACAAATCTATGATATATACTTGTTGAATGCCACAAATGTAAATGTACTGTATTTATATAGCGCTTTTGTAGTCTTAACGACTACTCAAACTTTTACATAGTACAGGAAGCATTCACCATTCACACACATTCATTCACTGTGGCCGAGGTTGCCGTACACAGTGCTCATCAGATAAACACTCACACACATCTACACTCTGATGCACAGCACCAGGGGCAACTCGGGTTTCAGTGTCTTGCCCAAGGAAACTTCAACATGGGACTGCAGGGCCAAGAATCGAACCACAAACCTTCCAATTGGCAGGCAACTGCTCTACCAATGAGCTACAACCTCTGCCTTCAACCACACACTCTTATAAACACCACACAGACATGCACAGAAGAGGTGGCTCCATGTGGATGAGTCCTAGGCCACCATGACCCTCTGAGCAGCCCCCAGGGGTAGCATGGCCATCTGCTGCAACTGGTCACAGGTCTCTATGGGCTCAGAGTCTAGGTTAAACACATCTGATACAACACCAAGCCAGCAATGATCCCACACTCATCTCTTTCAAGCTCCACCCTGCTAGTGCACACATACACACACACATTTTTACAGCATGTACACAGTTGTGAATGTACATATGGAGTGAGTCACATGCCTCACATGCACGCACAGAAACAAAAAGTCTAAAAATTTCCACTGACACAAATAATCAATAAATCAAATCTATAATGCTGAGTGTACCAACAAATTCCAAACAGGAGACAAACACTGAGGTCAGCCCCTCCCTTACATCAATCTTCCTGCGCTCATCTCCTTCCCTTTCCTCACCCTTATCTGGATCTGCTTCCTCCCTCCTTCCTTCGCCACATCTCTCCTCCTCCTCCTCCTCCTCCTCCTCCTCCTCCTCCTCCTCCTCCTCCTCCTCCTCCTCCTCCTCCTCCCTGCCCTGTCTTATCTTCATCTTCCTAATCTCTCTATCCTCAATACCAGCCTCCTCTCACCAATTTCAGATTTCAGCAAAAGCAGTGGCGCGTAGGTTAGATGCCTACTGTTGCTATAGAAACCGCCCCTCTGCTCTAGATTACAATGTGACTTTGTCTCCTTGCCAGGGCTACGTCTGCTCGTTTTATGTCTGACCAGATGTATGCCTGCCTATCTTTTGTTTGTCTGTATGCCTGTCAGTCTGTCAGACTATGAGGTTGTTCTTCTGCCAGCGTGTTTTCTTGTCATCGCTACATGCTGTTATTTTAATGTCATCCATTGCTTGTATTTACACATTTAAACATCAAAATCTCCTGTCAAGTGAAGGTCGGCGCATTTAAAGCCCCCAAAAAATCATAATTTGTTCATAAGTTCATGTTGTTAGGCACAGAAGAGTTTGAAGTTGTTAATGAGTTTAAGTATTTAGGTGTGATTATAGACTCCAGACTCTCTTTCAAAAACAATGATATCCAAAAGAATAAAATTCAATCTTTGTAATTTTAAGCAGACCAGAGGATCTGCAGCTGCTCTGATGTTTCTGCACTGAATGATACTTTCACATCTGAACTACTGCATCACCTGCTGGTCTATGTCGGGTTCTACTATATTAAAACCAGTTGAGCTTCTGTACAAGAAGGCACTCAAGACACTAGATAAAAAAAAAAACTTTCTCTTATCATCATTGCAATATCGTAGAAATATAACTTACTGACTTTTGATAGTTATTGTAAATTTTCCTCAATGTGCTTTATTTATAAAGTACTACATGGCCTGGCACCATCTCCACTGCTGGAGTTTATTAAATACAGACTCGGATCACCAGAACTGTTGTAAATGGGGATTGTGAGGTTCCTTTTAGAAAAACCTCCTTTAGCCATCTATTAAAGGTAGTGCATAATGGAACATACTTCCAACCAACTTCAAGGCAATGTCCCACTTTGAGAGCCAAGTAAAGCTGTGGCTTAGAGCTAACCAAACGTGTAACCACCTTATCACTCTATGCTGTACTGACTTATATACACTCACCGGCCACTTTATTAGGTACACCTGTCCAACTGCTCGTTAACACTTAATTTCTAAGCAGCCAATCACATGGCGGCAACTCAGTGCATTTAGGCATGTAGACATGGTCAAGAGAATCTCCTGCAGTTCAAACCGAGCATCAGTATGGGGAAGAAAGGTGATTTGAGTGACTTTGAACGTGGCATGATTGTTGGTGCCAGAAGGGCTGGTCTGAGTATTTCAGAAACTGCTAATCTACTGGGATTTTCACGCACAACCATCTCTAGGGTTTACAGAGAATGGTCCGAAAAGAAAAAACATCCAGTGAGCGGCAGTTCTGTGGGCGGAAATGCCTTGTTGATGCCAGAGGTCAGAGGAGAATGGCCAGACTGGTTCGAGCTGATAGAAGGGCAACAGTGACTCAAATAACCACCCGTTACAACCAAGGTGGGCAGAAGAGCATCTCTGAACGCACAGTACGTCGAACTTTGAGGCAGATGGGCTACAGCAGCAGAAGACCACATCGGGTGCCACTCCTTTCAGCTAAGAACAGGAAACTGAGACTACAATTTGCACAAGCTCATCGAAATTGGACAATAGAAGATTGGAAAACGTTGCCTGGTCTGATGAGTCTCGATTTCTGCTGTGACAGTCGGATGGTAGGGTCAGAATTTGGCGTCTACAACATGAAAGCATGGATCCATCCTGCCTTGTATCAACGGTTCAGGCTGGTGGTGGTGGTGTCATGGTGTGGGGAATATTTTCTTGGCACTCTTTGGGCCCCTTGGTACCAATTGAGCATCGTTGCAACGCCACAGCCTACCTGAGTATTGTTGCTGACCATGTCCATCCCTTTATGACCATAATGTACCCAACTTCTGATGGCTACTTTCAGCAGGATAATGCGCCATGTCATAAAGCTGGAATCATCACAGACTGGTTTCTTGAACATGACAATGAGTTCGCTGTACTCAAATGGCCTCCACAGTCACCAGATCTCAATCCAATAGAGCATCTTTGGGATGTGGTGGAACGGGAGATTTGCATCATGGATGTGCAGCCGACAAATCTGCGGCAACTGTGTGATGCCATCATGTCAATATGGACCAAACTCCCTGAGGAATGCTTCCAGCACCTTGTTGAATCTATGCCACGAAGAATTGAGGCAGTTCTGAAGGCAAAAGGGGGTCCAACCCGTTACTAGCATGGGGTACCTAATAAAGTGGCCGGTGAGTGTATATGCCTAATACAGAATACTAATGAATTGTCTCCATTTTAATATCTACTAATGAATTGTCCTGTTTTTATTTCTTTCTTCTTTTTGCTTCTTCTGGTTTTATATACTAAATGTTACTATTGTAATTGTTTTTTACTATAACTTCAACGTGCCTAATGGACTGCCGATGGAAATTAGCCCTTGGGCTACAATCCGGCATTTTTAGGTGTACTGCTGTACATGTTCATCAATGTGCATTGCCCTGAATTAATTAATAAATAAATAAATAAATAATATGTGAAGAGGACCTTGACAGATGATTAATCCGGTAAAGTATATGGTAACCATACATTATTGAAAAAATGCCTAGTAGCCTACATAACAGATGACATATTTAGGGGTCCATGTAATGACAGAGTGGTCACTTGGACTAAATCTTTTAAATTTGAATCTTTGAGCTCCCTCAATGGGCTGGCTGAGACAGGTTGACATTTGAGTGTGAGACAAGCGCTCCATCATGGGTGGGGACAGATTACAGTCATATTCATATCTCCTCTGGACACCTGCTAATGATTTTATAATTACAGAAGACACTCTGTGCCTCTGCCATGCCCTGGGGTGTGCACACAAGCACGCAGAAACACACACACACACACACACACACACACAGCACCTCTCTCCTGGCCTCGATAGTCTAGCAATCATTCGTAGCACCAGTTTCCCTAATGGAAGCTGACATTATATCAAACACAATAAATTATTTCATTTACTGCTCTTCATTAACCCCCACACACACACACACACACACATCAGCCCATAAGGTATTCTCTCTCTCTTTCTCTCTTTCTCTCACTCACTCACTCACACACACACACACACACACACACACACACACACACACACACACACACACACACACACACACACACACACACACACACACACACACACACACACACACACACACAGCAACCAGAATAAAGAAAGAACAATGAAACAATGTGATTTGGCTGCAGAAAAGAACTGCTTACATAAAGTTCGTAGCAACACTGTTGTTATGAAGCTATACGTTCTAACTTCTTTTCTTATCGCCCCCACTCCAATCTCTCCTCATGTCTCTATGTATCTCTTGCACTGTCTTTCTATTTCCACAGCATCGTTTTATCCCATCTTTAGATGTCAAACGGTATGAAACTCAAGACTTTCGAACTAGATAAATACTCATATTAGCTGTTAAAACCTCACGACACATACACATACACTTTGACTCCGTTGCAAGCAAGACACACGGGTGCATTACATTTTACGTATGTTAAGTAAGAAATGACTGACATTCAATTTCCTGTGAAGAAGGAAATATATACACCATGGCATTCATACTAAAAGGAGAGATGTGAATATGAAATCACAATATGCCACCAGAAACAAATTAGTTTCTTTACTTTATATGGCCCACAGGTGTTAAAACGTGAGCTCATGAAATACGATTTTCAAACAGAGGTAAATTAATCATAGACATGTAGAAATTTGTCAGAGATCTGAAGGGCTCTTTAACCACTTTGATCTTGAATTGCAGGGGTTGCCTGTGAATAAAACATGAATTCTTGTTCTTTGGTGTAGCCTTTTTGATTCTAGGGATGTTAAAGCCTATCCTATCCTGGGTGCGGGCATATTGATTATTCACAGATTGTAAAAAAAGAAAAATACAGTAACTGGACAAAACTTATTCTAGAAATTACAGCTCTGCAATAAATCATCCTTGAAGTATTTTGTGTTTTTCTTTTCCATGTGTGTCTTTAATTGTAATCTGTACTGTGTCTATAAGTGTGTATGTGTGTGTGTGTGTGTGCGCGAGCGCGTGTTTGTGTAAGTGTATTCAAATCCGGAAATTTGACCCAGAACTTAAACAATTAGTCACAATAAGTTAAGCTTTTTGGGTAATGTTGTCATCTGTAAGACATTCTGTGCATTGATATTGTCATTGTATAGTGTCGGCTTGAAATGAAAACCAGTACAAATAATTTGGAAAAAATCATTTAAAAAAAAATAATAATAAAAAGTTTAGTTTTTGTTATAACTGTTTTAGAGCAAGGTGTTGTTGGTTGATTCACTCAATATTATGGTTATCTTGGAGGCTCTAGATTGTGGTGCTGTTGAGTTATACTGGGAGGAATCAGTCTTCCCTAATTGATATAAAGGTTAATCTCTCAGTAATAAATGCCATACAATTCAACAACAAACACTGAACATTATAACCTTAATGAAGGCCACTTGGTGTATAGAAAACACTTAGTCTACTAAAATATGGCCATTAAAACTACTGTATCTGCTATTTATTTTCATAATCTTTATCATCATCATCATTGTTCAGGTAAATGAACTAATCTGACCACAATGATGAAATAAAGAGAATAAACAGAATTGCAGGCAATTTTTAAATAAATAAAATGTTATCTTTATGTTATCTGTTATAATTGAAGAGTATCTCTGAACATAACTTGTTGCAGTTGATTCTTGGGAGTCACTGCTTTTCTCTTTATACTGTATTTTTTTCTGTATTTAAAAATGTATTTGCACAATTATACTGGAAGAAGCCATTTGGTGCCCCATTGTATCACTTCACAAATAAATGCAGACATGATGTTTGAGGTGTCTTGTCTAAAAACATATGGCTGGTGAAGGTTACCAAAATGCCTCCTTATAATGAAGTCCCTACATTGTCACCCAGCAAACTGGAAATAAACTGTTGGCCTGGAAGACACAGAGAGAGAGCTATTGAGCTAGAGTGAAACTCCGATAAAGGAGTGCATGACGGAGGCCTTGGGCGCGGCTGCCTCCCTCTCTCTCTCATTGGCATGCTCTGCATCTCCAGGCTTTTAAGCGATTAGGGAGCTGCTGAGACCATGGCGTCCAAGCATAGCTCCATGCAGATGTTCACATTTGTATGCCAATAAACAAATGTGCCCCCAGATTAAAGCTCCAACACACAGTGCAAATTCAGCAAAGTGAATGACATTCTCCATGCACATCTCATCAATGTCTTGCTCCTCTCCAGGCAGAGAGCCATGCCTCATCTAACTGCACACTCACTTCAAAGACTCTCACAAAGATGGGCAGCAACCCAAACGATAGGAGACGGAGTGAGGGAGGAGAGAAAAAGGGAGAACAATTGAGAAAGAGAGAAGTTGTGATTATTGTGAAATTGAGAATACATAAGTTAAAAAATATTAAGGTTACATAGGCCACGGTTAGATTTCATGCCCCTAATTTCACCCATGAATCTGCAATTTCAGCTCTATAAATCTCTCTTTGTAAACATCCAGCAGGTCACAGAATCCTCTCTCTCTCTCTCTCTCTCTCTCTGTCTCTCTCTCTCTCTCCTTTGAATATCTGCTGTATCTTTCTTTCAGAGTCTGACACTTCCCCTTGGTAAAAGCAGATAAATCAGTCTGTGAATATTCCAATCCTATGATAACGAAAGAAGGCTTTGTCCTGCTGCACTGCTGGTAATGCAGCTCTCTATTGTTGGCTGACAGGGCTCCATTGAGGAGCAGGTTTTAACACTGATAAGCATCACCACACTGCATGGACAGAGTGCCAGATAAAAAGCCTATCCAGCATGACACATGCATGCCAACACCTCACAAACAAGCCCTCAATCTGATAATCAGAGGGGAAGCAGGAAAGAGGTGCTGTAACACCAAATAAAGACAAATAAGATAAACCAGCCGTAGCAATATTAAGGCTATCGTTCAATTCCAGAGGGATTTGATAAAGCAAATGCAATTATCTGCGTTGAACATTTTTACAGCATCTGTATCTGGGGTGACCAATCACAAACAAACTCGGCCTGGATTTCCCTGTCCAAACACACCGCAACTTTCTATGACACTGGGGCTCCACTTATCTGTGTAAAATGTTTCCAGGTTCCATTTTTCCTGTCGAGTTCCATACAGCTTTTCATTTCCTTATTTTATAGCCATTTTTCTTCTACTCGTCCACAGAGTCCGAGAGTGGCCAATCAACAATCTGCACGGACCAAAGGAGACCTGTTATTTCCGACCCTGTAATCATTTCCATCAGATGCCTTGCTGTCCCTCACAATGACAAAGGGAAGCCTGCTTTACGATATCTGCAGACAGGCACAAAGGACAGCAGTGACAGAATACAGCGCACAAACACTGTAACCAGAGCAGCCATCTCCCTCCTGGTACAGCAAAAGCAACCTGTCACTACTCACAAAATGACAACCTGCCCGCTCACCCATCACTTTCCTGGAACACCTTGGTAGACTGTTACACAATGAAGCCTCAGACATAAAATATATAGGTTTTTATTTTCTGCAGACATCCCTTTTAATTGGGACTAGATGATTAACCATTTAGTCTATTACATTTTTGACAAAAGTGATAACATGCTATCACCAGAGCCCAAAATGACATCTTCAAACAGCTTCTTTACACTCACAGTAATAGAAAAGCAACAAATTGTCATATTTTAGAAGCTGGAACAAGCAAATATTTTATAATTTTGAGTCTAAAATTTAAATTATTGTCCAGGTGCCCTGGTGGCCTAAGAGTTTGATGCACAGACCATGAACCAAAACATTTCCACTCAAGCTGGGAACCACTGCTATTGTTGTTGTTATTGTCATATCACTCTCTCCTCATTCCTGTATCTACTGTCAACTCCAATAATAGGCATAAAATGGCCCAACAACTTCAACGTCAATTAATTTTAATTGATGTTATTAAACAAATCTGTCAATGTATAACTTAATGATTTAAGCTGAAAGCTCTAAGATAATGTGTTTCAATGTGTACAGTAAAAACAGAGAACATATTGAAATACAGAAATAAACAAATCAGTCCCTTTTCCTTTCTGCTCTGACCAGAAGGGCCTTAAAAATAACATTTCATGGGTGTTGGTCATGTGTTGAAATGAAAAAATTGAGGTTCTCTGGATTTCTCTGACTATTGATTCCCATCTCCTGTGAGGCAGGGGGATCAATATGTGGGATTTAGACATGGGGGCTAGCAGGCTGTATCACAGTTGGCCAAAGTGCAACTGACTGAAGGCTTACTGACACACCTGAACTTTTCTCCTTATATCTGTTCTTTTTATTTTAGACTTTCTCATTACCTGTTTCTATACATCAGTGCTTTGTCCGTTCTGAGTCATTTTAGACTTTGCCAATGTGCTCCTACTCAAGTATAGAACAGCATTAGTTCTCAAGAGGTCTCTCTTGAAGCTGCATTGGAACATTAGGGTTGAGATGTGGCTAAAGAAAAAGCCACAGACACGGCGGTACAGAGAAAATAGTTGGAGAAGGGAAGAAAAAAAAGGATATTTCTACCTTGGAGAGCACCACTTAAGCAAATAACAGTGGTCTGCAATCAAGAGCTGAGATGACCAAAACTGTCACCACAGCAACCAAAAGCCCAATCAAAGCTGTGAGTAGAGCAGCAGTTATTACAAAGTGAGGGGAGGCACCAAGAAAGGATAGGAGCTCAGGAAGGGGGAGAAGCTGTTGGGAGTTTAAGGTGATTTTTGTATTGAAATAATCCTAATTGGTCAATTGATCAATGTGGCATGATCCACAGACACACACTCCAAGTTATTTTGTGTGTGTGTTAGAATACATTACAGATGCCTCTCAATATTGGTGATAAGTAAAGCTTGGTCCAGTTTCTACCGAGGCATCCACACAATCAGATACATTTGATAGAGACGAGACTCTGCTAAATTGTATACTGTGTAGGAATTTCTATTCCACGTGGCCCCTCCTCATTTCTTTTCCTTCCAGTGGCGAGCAGATGGAAGTCCGCTCCATGGCTCAGGATTCAGTGATAACACTGTTTATGAGTTCCATTACGTGCTCGGCAGGCTGCAAACACTCTGTCTCAGCGCAGCCATAAGGAATAAAAATATAAAACTGCTCACAATGAAAATATATGCAGTTTATTTCTTATTATACTGTGTAGCTATGCTTATCAATGTTTGAAATAAGCACTGTGCATTTATAAAAGGGCCCACACGTTTTATTCCAACCTCCGCATCTCGGGGCTCTGCTAAAGAGATCCTTTTGAGTTTTGTTCTTCTGGTGCTGACACGAGATGGTTGGCAAAATCTATTTTATTTCTTACTTCTGCTTTAGAAGGTCTGTATCTGCCTTAAAAAATGAGGGACAGAAAGGTCACAACCGGATGGTCAGAGCACAAAACACCTAAGCCGATATATATCACTTGCAGATAAAACACCACTATCTTGCTAATTACTGCTGTGTAATTTTTCTTGTATTGGTTCAACTCAACTAATGACAGAAAGAAAAATGTCGTAATTCAGCAGGAAATGCATGTGCTTAGACACATGGTCAATTTCTGCCTGTTTTAGTTAATCTAGTGAGAGATGGATTGGCAACATTTCCAAAAGACAAAACTAAATAGAGGAAATTACATAAAAAATGAACATGTTGAGAGTAGAGGGAGCTGAAACAAAGCCAGAGTGAGGCGTCCCTTCATTTCTGCTTATTTTACCAGAATCTGAATTAGAATCTGTCAAAGGCAGCCCTCATAAATCTAATGTATTCAGCAGCTAATGGAGCTGGTAGCTTCGAGGGGTGGGCTGAGAATCACCACAATGATTCTCACTCATTTCCTCTGAAGGGCCAATTATCTTAAATAGAGGCATTATGAAAGGAGCCGAACTTGGTCAAGTGAACAAACCCTTGCAACTCTAGCTAGTGCCTCTAGCACTTAAGGTCATGTTACACCTCTGAGGGGACCTAGTGTGACTTTAGAGCAGTAGACATGGCTGAAATACTGGCTACATGTAGCTACCACTGATTCCCACAAAAACTATTACTGTATCTATTTAAACAAATGGCAAAAGATGATTGAGAACAGCAAAGGCTGTTCACTGTAGGTGATGTACTGTATGAATATTATTTGTACGTACTACAAAGCTACAGATGAACATACATATGTGAAGAGCAAGAAAGAAGTCACATGAATAACACTGTGTTATGCATACGAGTGGGTGGCTGAGTGGAGATGAAGAGAGAAAAAGGCAAAGGGAGAAGAAGAGAAAGAAAAGGAGAGATTGTGTTATCCTATGATGAAAGGGCTGATTGATTAGAGAGTGATGATTGCAGTAAATGGCCTGGAAGATGGTTCCATCTCTGTTTCCCGTTTTCTCTGTCTCTTATACCGTCTTCCCTCACTCACTTACACCTCTCTCTCCGTCCGTGGCTCTCTTTGACACCCCCTCTCCCTGGTTTCATCATGGCAACCCATCAACAGAGTGCCTCTCTCTCCCCTAATGGCACTGCTATTAGCACTAATGCATTTCAAACGTACAGCAGCTGCCACATCACAATCTGATGGAAAGCACATGTCTTCCTCCAATCTCCACAATCTCCGTCCTTTCTTTCATCCAATCTTGTATCTCTGTTCCAACGTGTTGCACTTTGTGTCAACCCTCCTTCAGCTAAGCGACAGTGGTCATCATCTGTGGCCAGTATATGATGGGAGATGAGTGGGTAAACAACTGATTGAAGATAATGTAGCTCATAATATATTGTTGATCATATCATTAGCTTAAAAATGATACTGACCACAGACCATTTTGTAAAATTAGCCTTATACTTTGGAATAATTTCACAAAGTTGCCAACTTCAGAATCGAAAAGACTAGTTTATGCAATGTTTTATATCTCTCTCTCTGTGCAGCTTGGAGGAATAGTATGTTGAAGGGTGATATTATTCCTATGTAAAGATAGGAAAATACATCTTTTAACCTGCAATAACTATTTTTCCCAATCTAAGGGCAGCAGAAACAAGTTGTAAAGACAACAGTGACACATTATCTAGCCATTATATGGCTAACATTAGCAAACGGCTGCCTGTTTACACATCCAGCAGATACGGGGCAACCGCATGCATATGGAGTTGTGTTTGTGGCCACCTGATGAATTTAAGTCTAAAGTTCACTCTCCTTTGTTTTTGGTCTTCACCTGTATCCAAATATGATGACGAGAGCCATGAGAGTGAATAAAAACAGAAAACTGTCAAATGGATTTGAAAATAAAAGCAACATAGAGGTGAGTTAGACTGCTGAGTCGGGTGATAAAAAGTGTATTAGAATTGTTGAGCACTGTACATGCTCCCACAGAGGGAGTGTTCTCATGATTGTGTCTGTACTGTCCTTGTGAAAAGATCTTTTAACTGTAGGCCAACATAGCATATTAAACCTTTAGCATCAGTCATTGTCAATGAAAACCACAAACAGGCATGACCTGAGCTAAACAGGCCAAGCTCACCATTTATCATACATTCTTTTTTCCCTGGGATAGGAGAGAAAATTGTAAAACTATCACTTTAAAAAATACACGGCAACCAACTTTAACAGAGAATCTATAAGATATCTACAAATGCATTATTGGGTCATGATAACATTGTGATCAGTGGGGACAAGATATCTCCAAATATATCTTTACTGGTCAGAATTAATTTTAAGATACTGTATCCATAATGGCATTACACATGCAAAGAAGCTGTTTTTATCATGTAATATCTGACTGGATTCCCATTGGAGATTTCCACAATCCATCCATGACTATTTGAAACATTTGTTTCAGATCAATAAAATTACAATTAAGCTGGTCAAAATTCTAATTCATCATAATATTTTAAATTGTCATAATACACGGCTTGCCACAGACAATAAGCTGGTTCCAGCAGGCAATATAGCTGGTGCCATATGGTGCACAAGCCTAATGTGGTGCTGTTTCTTCCACATTGCCTCTACTATCAAATGTAGCATACTTAGCAAGCCTTACCATGAATATGCTCCAACAAACATAATCTAACTTCTCTGAGAATAAGTGTGGCCCCCATGTTGGCTAATTCCTAGGCAGTGGCCTGGGTTCAAAGCCGTTTGCTGCGTGTTATCCCCTCACTCTCCTCCCTTTCCTGTCCTTCTCAATTGATCACAAAGGTATAAAAGCCCATAAAAATCATCTTTAAAATGTCTACATGTTAAAAATGTTTCAGTAAAATATTTAAATCTTGAGTGTAGACCTTCTTAATGTAGATGTTATTGCACTTTGACTTTCTCTATGGACAAGCAACATTTAAATTTAACCTAAACATTATACACATTGAGTAATTGAGCCCAAGGATTGTTTCATAACCTTATGCTGAAATAGAAAAAGTCAAAATGATATGCTGATTAGGGCTGGGACGGTTACCGAGGTCACGTGACGCCTACTGCGGGTCTGAGCTCATCACGGTCATCACCGCAAAAAAACCTGCTTGGCCTGCACGTGTGAACGGCCCTGTTTTGTTTAATGACATGGATTTATTAATTCTAATAACATGGAATGTGTCTGATGACTGTGTCTAAACAAAACCTATCAAAAGATGGAGCAAATCTGGCCTTTTGCAAGTTGGGGAGGGCAATGTTCCATAACACATAACAACATACTTGGTAGGGAAGGCAAAGACATTTCTCTTTTCTCAGCTGAGGTAGACACATTAACGTTACAGCTGCATTGTTTACCATTGCACATTAGCCTAGCAGCTAGCGGAGTGTCTTTATGTTTACAGCTTTATCCCGATAAAATGGCTGAATTTCAGCCTGCATGCACGTTTCATAGCCTAAAACAGAGCGGCTTATATTGGTAAAGAGAGCAACAAGTTAGCGAACTGCCGAGTTGCCCTCTTTGCCTGCTCAAGCTGCAACATATGTTGTAGGCTAAGATTTTAGCCAAGTTTTAGAAAAAATCCATACCGTCCCAGCCATAATGCTGACACTTTATGTAAATATTTTTAGCTGTCAGTTTTCAGTTTACCAAACAGAGAACAGTTTTGATTTTTTTGGCTGCGAAGTTGCTGGTACTCCCTCCTCCCTGTAGAGAATTGCAAAGCAACAGCGAAAGACCATGTCACCTTGGGACGACTCTGTCGCCAACACAATAGTCGAGTATCACAGAGGGATGGGCACCTGACCTTGAGAAATCAGCAGCAATCCAACACTTTAATGTCTATTTCACACACCATTTAATTCCAATGGATTTAAAAACCCTGAACGACCATCGCAACAGTTGTTACTATCAACATTTTGAAATCCATAATGTCCAGCCGTCGAGATGGTCAGAAAGCTGGCTCTGTAGTTAGACCAGGAAAAAGCTAAAATGTGTGTGTGTGAGAGATGGAGAGAAAGTGAGAGGTCTTCCCATTGCTACGTTAACAGCTGCGATGGCAGCCGCTATGAGGAACAGGCGTATCATTGAATTTCTATGATGTCACTAGTTTGGTGGGGCGAGCAGATGGGCTGGGCCAGGTACAGAACTTGCCGTTTATAAACACATGAAAATAAATATCCTCCTATCCGCTTGCCGACAATCACAAACAACCACATTACGCTTTTCCAACCCACATACATACTCACAAATTCTATCAAAACACAGAGTCACTCATGCATAAACACCTTTTCTCTTCATTTGACAGACTGCTCCACCCGCTAGTTTAAGATGCAACGCATTTCTCCTAATATGCCCAAAGAGCATGCAGCCCTAATCTAATTAGAGTGTCAGTCAGCAGAGTGTTCACCTAAACAGAAATTAGGAAAGCACAAAATCTACACACAGGAAAAATATTCTTGCAAGGATGTGGCATCTCTCTCTCTCTCTCTCTCTCTCTCTCTCTCTCTCTCTCTCTCTCGCTCTCGCTCTCTCTCTCTCAATCACCCCTGCTGAGATGCATTACCTGGCCTAATTATAAAGGGAAATGAAATCAGCTTTAATACATTATTAATAAAGGAGGACCATTATAATTCTTTTGCAGTATTTGCAACAATATGATATATTCTAACTGTTTCATACCTGATTAAAGACACATAAAGATAAGAAAAAAGGCATATGAATGTGATGAGGGTGCGGGGGGTAAGGGTTGGTGTGAAGCTGGTGACTGGTCAGAAAGAGAAATGGAAACAAGAAGAGAAAAGAGAAAGACAGAAATGACAAACAGAGTGGCAGCGGGGGCGTGTTGGATTTAAGAGAATGCTGGCTTTTTCACTTGAGGAAGTATTGATGCCATATTGGATGCAGCTACTTATGAACAGGTGTGCTGTGTGTGGTCACTGTGACCCAGGCTCCACTTCCTGCATGGTTACACATCCGATCGAGGTGCATTGGAGCGGGGCAGGGAGAGGCAGGCATCAACCCCCCTCAGACCTAAGATGAAGGGACAGCTGCACTGCAGCTCCCTCCCTTGGACCAGCAGGGGAGTTGGAGGGTTACAGACCAGCCACCCCAAGACTACAGCTCCAGAGTGTAAGCAACCATGAATAAAAATGGACTTTGCAGAGAAGTAGGGCTCATAATTATTCGTTTTAAATCAGTTTAAGCCTTTTCTCAAATATCCCCCAGGAGGCACTGGGTTAAAAATCCATTTGTGGGAAGTGTACCATGACAGCGAGCTCGTCTCCCTGGAGACAGAGGATATGACTGTAGGGAATGTGCATGTGTATCTGTCGGGTAAGGCTATATGTGTGTATGTGTGCATCAGTATGCCTGCATGTAAATGGGGGCATTTGAGTGTTTGCAAATTTGAGAGTCAATGGAGCACGCAGGCTCACAAACACACACAGTCAAACGCACAGACTATAGTAACACCAATTCCGCTTTTTTTCCCCCTTTCTTTTTTCAGAGCAGAGCTCTTGTGTTTTAAAGGTCAGCCGCAATATAATGCAATGTTTAACTTGCTGTGGCCTGTGAAACAAAACAGACAGAAGGCTCTTACATGATACTGAAGACCATTTAAATAAAAACCCCAAAAGTAAGCAATTACTCTGTCCGTATGTGAAACTGTGTTTATGTGTATTATTGTTTTATTCTCTCCACTTATTTAAAAATAAGGCTTTATTACCATATTGTCTCTGTGATGCTGATCACATTGTCATTAAAGGAGTAAGTAAAATAGCCTGGAAAAGAAGAGGAAAAAGAAAGAAGAGTTCTCGGAGAAGGAAGGAGAGGATCAGATGTCCTACTTTACCGTCACACCGTCTTGCCATACATGCTCCTTCTGAAGCTGCTCCGCCTCCCTGGCCAGTTTCTACAAGGAAACACAAAAACAGCAGTATGAGTGTCAGAAGTCAACTGATTTGTGTGTGTGTGTGTGTGTGTGTGTGTGTGTGTGTGTGTGTGTGTGTGTGTGTGAGACAGAGAGAGAGAGAGTGAGAAAGAGAGAGATACAAACAGATTGGAAGATGTTGATGGTGACCTTGTTCCCTACACAAACTAGTACCGCTGGAGGATTAGGGAGCGCCAAACCCAACAACAGTGTCCTTCTTAAAGTACTTGTACTTGGTACCCAAGGGGGTAAGCCTCTCCTCTCTAAGCGTAGCTCCCACGGCGCCATTTTAATGCTACGAAGCCATCAGAAGTACAAATACTTCGTTCCTGTACTCAAGTAGATTTTTCAGATATTTTTACTTTATTAAATATTTTTTTGTCGACTTTTTACTTTTACTCCCCACATTTTAACACAAATATCGGTACTTTCTACTCCTTACATTTTACAAAATTGGCTCGTTACTTTAGTTTTGTACAAAAGGTCGTCCATCAGGTGTGATTGTGAGTGCATGTCGGAGAACAGCGCGGACACGCGCCTCACAA
Source organism: Percina caprodes (assembly GCA_013375575.1). Classification (NCBI taxonomy): domain Eukaryota; kingdom Metazoa; phylum Chordata; class Actinopteri; order Perciformes; family Percidae; genus Percina; species Percina caprodes. The sequence continues at coordinate 1,242,841 of JABXJD010000005.1, read as the reverse complement.
CGCGAGCGGGCGCGCACGCCACACGGAGAAAAAAGTGAGAGGAAAGAGACTAGCTGTCCAGAGGATAATCAGTTGAGATTGTATGTGTGCCTCCTTGAGAACTGTAAGTCGTATAACTTATGTTGTCAAATCATTTATGTTTGTTGTTTTATTGGTCTATCGTTCTGGCAAATTCATTGTTAGCTAGTGATTTTGTTGTTCTTCACCTGTTAGCTGGGTTACACCTGGCTGTTGATTCAATATAACGGCGATTGTTGAACGCCCTTGCTCACGTTTGTATTTTAAGTGCATTATTTACATGCTACAGTTACACTGCATTAAGATAATGTAATTAATAGTGGGCTTATTGTTATTATTTACAAGCCTATATGATTCATATGCATTGTGTATGGTAGCCTTTACAATGTTATTTATTTCTTTTTTTACCACACACAAACACACAGCCATAGCAGAGCTACCCATGCCCATGTTTGTACTGTTGTTTGATTGTAATAAAACATCAAAAGAGAGAAGTTGCCTCCGTCTGTGTTTTAACAGACACAACTGGGGCAAAGTTGGAAACCAGAATCAGCTTTAAATACAGTAAATACAGATCTAGTCCTCACTAGCTTTGTCATTCTCAAGGCTACTTTTACTTTTATACTGTAAATTTCCAAGTCTGTACTTTGTTACTTTTACTTGAGTAAAGAAGTTAAATCAGTACTTTCACCAGAGTATTTTTTGCACAAACACACACAATCACACACAGTGGATGCAGGAAAAAATGCAGAAGAGATGTACAGGATGACCTGAATTGAGGACAACTACATTATTGAAGGTGTAATGATAAATTAAAGTCCAATCAGTCCTTTATCAAACTGTATCATTGTGTGTCCCAGCCTGGCCCCCCTACTACAGCAACGGCGCAATGTCCACGAGTAGGCTATAGAGACACAGCAATTCCTTTTTTTCACCTTTATGAGGCAAAAAACTGGATGGTAAAAAGTGACAGTAGCGGGTCACTGGCACTGGCAGGTGGTCAAAAAAGTTAATTTCATGCCCTGCTTGGTACTATACCAAATTACAGTATAAAACCTGAAGCCTTGATCAAAAACGGTTTGTAGGCTACACTGACACTAGGTGAAGAAGCTAAACACAAAATGTAAATGTTTTTAGAAGCTGCAAATTGTACCGCTTTGGTTTGAATGTTCTAATGGAGGTATTTGCACAATAGGTTTATTACCTCCACCAAGGAGGTTTTTGTTTCGGTTTCTTGTCTGTCTGTCAGCAGGATTACAGGAAAACCACTGGCCCGATTTTCATGAAACTTGGTGGAAGGGTGCAGCATGGGACAGGAACAAATCTATTCAATTTTGGATTGGATCCCAATCACGGGGCGGATAAACAAATTATTCTTCATTGGTTTTGCATTCGCCTAGTGCCCTTCTCGCTACCACTTTTATCACCATAAATATAAAATTAAATTGGGGGAATTTGTTTCCCAACAAGCAGGTAATATATTTGTGCATGCTTGTAGATAAGAAGCAGACATTAGCTACAATGTTTGCTGTGGTTCAAAATGCAAAGCTGTGTAACTTTCACATGCAAATACTGTTCAAGGTACATGGTTTGATTGACTTTGTTGGCAACTGAAACGTCTATACACTATGCTTTGTATTTACAAGTACTTATAAATATTTATCACATTAAATATTATTTCTAAACTGATATGCCTCTGTTTCAGATTTGAAACACCATTGACATCTCATTCTTTTTAGTATAATACACACATTTTAATTTTTTGGACAATATGCACCAAAGTCCTCCATCTACATAGACTCATAAACACCATATTGGTGTATGCATAGACAAGGGATGCCTACATGAAGCCAACAAATATATAATGTCCCCCACACACACACACACACACAATTGAGACATGACATCCAATCCAATTTGAGCTGAGTGATATTTTGTGTTTCTATGTTGTTCTGAATTATATGAAACATAATATTCTAATCTAATTTAATAGTCTAATATACAGTAATGTATCATGATGTTGTTCAGGCTTATCTTTGATTAACACTTACAGTATAGGCATCTCATATAGATAGTCATCCAAGTGACAAATATGGTGAAGCCTTAGCATCGCCCTCCATCCCTACAGCCCTCACTCTCGTGCCTCAGTATCTAGGTTTTCCCAGGCATCTAGGGAGCGATCTTGTTCCCGTCCCAGAATAGTTTGATCAGTCATAAAATCCCAGGGCTCTGAAATTACTAACCCTATTTAGAGCCCTGCTACATATGGGCTCATTTATTTGTGTAGCCACATTGAAAGGAACCAGTCCCCTACCATGGAAGGCTTTTTATCTACCACAAACATTATAGTAAAAGCTGTCCTATTTCTATTAAGAGCCCCGCCCACCTAATCTCAGCTGACCCTCCCATTCACAGACACACAGAAACAATACTGCTCCACCTCCTCACAACAAACACACCAGCCCATGATATCAGTCCAGGCTCTTGCAGTTGTAAAGGGACGTTAGTGGAGCATAATGGTTTTAAAATAAGTAGATAATGTGATATCACTAACCTAATTTGTTACATAATAGCAGAAAATCTGGATCATTTCCAACCCTGTGTCTTTATGCGTTTTCATTGAGCTTTTAATCACCTGAACAAGCCATAAATAACAACGATAGGATTTCATTAATTTCCTAATGAGACAATAGGCAACTGAAACAATGAAATGAGGATCTAATTAGCCCATTGGAATTATTACCAAAGAGTCCATTAGAAAAGACAGTAATGGGGCAACCTCTAGCTCACCCAGTAAGAACGTGCGCCCCATGTAGGTTTGAATCCGACCTACAACCCCTTGCTGCTTGTGATCTCCAATCTCTCTCCCACTTTTCCTATCTATCCACTGTAACTGAACTAAAAGGAAAAAAGCAGAAAGAAAAAGAACAGAACAGAAACAGAAAGGAATGACACTAGTTGTGTGACTTTACCTAAATGAGGGTCAGTTTTTCTAAAAGGCAGCACCACTGTGGTAATCTCTTGGAAAAACTGTCAACACAACATTTTTCAATTAGGGATAAACATTGAGCAGCTGAGCAAGAATATTATCACTGAATTCCCAGATCTACAAATAAAAGCCATATGATTTCACTCTCTGTCAAAACAGCTAGATCATGAAAAATGTTTTGTATTAAACACAAAGTTATTTTTTAAGACACAAAACAACTTGCATTTGTTTGAACGGTTTCCACCTTTTTCTTTTCCAAACCCTCTGCTGTGATCTTTGATCTAGCTATTTTATCCCCTTTGCTCAATCTTTTTCTCAGCATTTAATCTGTCAGTAAGAATCTCTACTTTGTCCCTTTAGAAAATCCATTTCTCTCCCCCTGAGTAGCCCACACATCTTTTTTCAGTTCTCTCTGTTTCTCCAGCTGCCTCTCCCTTGGTATGTTTTCCTCCCCCTTCCCTTGGTAGGCCACCATTTCTCTGGGACCCTATCTCTTCTCTAGCAGCTTAATGCAGTCCCCTGCTCCAAAACAGCCATGTGTCTTCATGTGTTCTTTCCTTCCTCTGTGTTGGCCCAGATGGATGGGCAACATAAACAGCCAATGAATCAGAGTGAGAGATGTGGGAAGGAGGGGGGCAGGGATATATCAGCTATGCTGGTGGCTGGAGCCCAAGTAGCTTAGAGCACTGGATGAGCATAGTGAGATCAGCACAGTACAGCACAGATAAGCTCAGTACAGGCCCACACAACACAGCAAATAACAGCACACGGACACAAAGACACCAGAAGAGGTGACATCATGAGCACAGCCATCTAATGTTATTGGCATTCTAACCTTGACACAAAATGCATCACGTTGGGCCATTTGTCACCAAGCCTTCAAGCAAGGTCAAGAACCATAAAGACAACTCTGTAATGGATAGTGACATGTGAAGTGCCTCCACAAGGTCCACAGCCTTATACAACACACAATAGCGTTGGTCGTGTATGCAAACAATATAGATAATGGTGCAGGTGATAGTGTAATTGTACAAACAGCACAACAGCAGGCTGTGCAGCTTGGTGATGTCTCTGCTTTTCAAGAACCCTGATGGTTAGAAGCCGCACTCCCTGAATATATTCTCGTAGAGCAACAAGACAGCAGGGGGAGCGGAGTGGAATAACGAAAAGCTCAGCATGAGGCGATTAGGATCTTTAATGTTCATAACTGAGGGGAGTAGTTTAATCACTCAAAGTCATGTTGTTTCTAAGGGAACGACAGCACACCAGGGACGGACAGCGTCATGCTGTGGTGATCGCCACCTCGACACCAGGCCGTCTTTGTGACTGCTGCAGCCTGTTGGGCCCTTTTACTGAGCATTTACATAAAGGGCACTCAACACACCACCACATTGTCTTCTTTGTGATCTGGAGGGACACTCTAACACAGCCCTACAATGTGTGTGTTTGAGTGAGAGGGCACTTGAGAAAACACAACACAGTCTGTACATGTGATTGCAGCCTCGATTCAAGGTACTCAACATGTTCCAAATTAACCCCTCAGCTCGGTTTCTCGGAACGCTTAAGTCACCTTGGGGACAAAAAGACTGAAATGACTCTGCTGAGGTCACTTGACCTTCTCAGAGAGCCTAACGCGGCGTGGGAAGACCCTTAGTAAATTTTACAGTGATTGGCTGCTGTAGACACTGACAGGCATAATGGTAAGCCACTAAGCTCTTTAAAAAAACTGTTTAAATATAGAACAGCTTTCTTAAGGGTCCCTCCCACATTGTTGAATAAAATATCCAGATGCAGCATCACTAGAAACTACATCTTTACTATATCTACTGACACATGAAGGATCAGGATGATGCAGCATTAATGTCTTATTTACCGAGAGAGTGTATTGCGTTCGTGTTGCATGAAGACATTATTAGGTCATAATCATCACAGACATTGCAAGATGCATTTAAAGTTCAGTGAAAACTTGTTTCTAATGGTTCCTACATCAAAATGTCACCACTGTGTTGTGGCCTTGAGAGCTGCTCCATGTGCCGTGGTAGTGCAGACAGGTGCAGTGTCATGCAGCAGTTAGTCCATTAGGAGGCAGCCGACTGAGTTTACCAATGAGCCCCAGCCGCAGCAGCAACAGCAGCCAGTGGAGCCTGTCAGAGTGAGAGCAGTCTGCTTTAAGCTCTTCATTCTGTCTTCTCCACTCGGCCGGGATTAAGGCCAATCATAGAAATCACTGAGTCAGAACCGTCCCACAATAACAGATGGAGGGACTCTCCACTCCAGAATTTTAAAACATCACAGACAAACTCACTTTCACTTCGCCTCGCACCCTCGTCGCTTCAATTGCTGCCCCCCACCACCACCTTTCATTCTCTCGCCATTCTTTTATCTCTCCTCTTTGCTCGGCTGTTTTATCCTGCCATCATGTGCTGTACTCCATTTCTCTCCATCTGTCTCAGTTTACTGCCCTCAAACTTTCTCCCTGCTTTAACGCCATTGTAATTCCAACAACAAAGTAACAAACCAACTTCAAAACTGTTTAATTGACTTCACATTGCACATAACTTGAAATGGGAATAAGCTTGAAAACCTATGGCATGTTTTTATTGCTTGCAATATTACACCTTCCTCTCGGCAGGGTAAATGACAGAACTTCAAGTTCCAGTTACAAACTACTTAATAATAAGAATAGGCTCTCCTGCTCAGAGTGGGCAACAATGTTAAAGTCGATAATGAGGAGAAATAATGACCCTTAATTCCAAGTCCCTGGTTGGTTTGCAACTGGCAGCTGGGTATTGTAGTCCTCATTAGCTAACTCTGACAGAGGATCTGCATGGATGGGTGGGAGACCCTGTCTTTGTTCTGTGATCCAAAGCACCCAGTGGCAGGCCCGTTTGCAGAGGATGTGTGTAGCGCTATTGTAGCATGTGCCGAGATAATCCCTGCCTTTGTCCCCCGATAATCTTCCCCCTTCCCCCACCACACTTTCTTTTTGCTTTTTCCTACTCATCACAGCACATTACTAACTCCACTCTCCTGTTTCCACGGAGACTAGATCTGGAAGACGCGAGCTGTCACCTACCGGCAGAAGCAGCAACTCGCCAGCTTTTAAAAATCAAACACCAGCTTTCTACACTCCACACAGGCCCACAGAAACACAATGTTTCCACAGTAAATTGCCAGCATTGTGCTGAAGCTTCTCTGTGTAGTTCAATAGGACATGAAAGGCAGCTGTCTTTACTTTAGAACAATACAGTAGCGCTCTGCAGCAGCTAAACGCCCTCATTATGGTTCTTCAGAGCTACACTGAAAATAATCAACCTTGATCATAAGCTCTTGTGTAGTAATTGGTCTACTCCTAACTTTATAAAATGGATATAATCAAAATAGGATTGAAGCAAAGTCACAGGAGTAAATGAGCTGATCTAATATATTACTGACTGGTGAAGTATCTCCATAAAAACAATATTAATTCTCTTTTAATTGGGACACTTTTTGTTTCATTTGAGATACTCAATTCAAAATAATATGCATTTTGCTCATTAAACCACAGAGCTTTTGAAGCTAAGTGGCAGACTCATCATAGCACAGAACGGGGGCAAAGACTATTGTACTGTGCAAATTATCATTTACTGAAGCAAATACTATTGCAGATTCAATTAAACCTCCTATGGGTTGAATGCTACAAACAGCTTTATTACATTTACTCAAAGGCACACATGTATACACAGGTCACGATGCACATGCCTAGGCTTGTAATAATTATTACATAATTCTTATCGCATTTTTTTTAACGTAAGTGCGGTTTCTTTGTTTAACTGCAATTAAATGCTAACATTAGCTAAGGTCCTAAGGTGTATGGCTATTGATGGTAATTGTTGATTTTGTTTAGATATGCCAAATTTTAATTATATAAATGATTATTGGTCGGACTGTTGAACTAAAGACTGCTAAAGCTATTTTTTTGTAAGTTGGTGGCACTTCTCCCTATGTATGTTCATGGCAACAAAAATGAAAGAAAAAACTTACAGAAGCAGTGATGACTATTTTGCCACATAGTGATTATTTTTTGTACTCCTAATTTAATCTGTTTTTGGTTAATGATTAATGCTTAGTTTTTATTGATGAGGATAAATGTTCTATTGTCAATTTCATGTTTTCAGAAGAAAAAACACAATGTTTTATGATAATAAAGAGGCGCGGTTTACTTCATAGGCTGTGTACATGGGTCACATTACAGTGCTATAACCAAAAGATGTATTCTGGGATTCATTCAAAACATTTATATGTTAAATAAATATTTTTAAATTTGACTGAAAGAGACAATTATAATGTAATAAGACAATTAATTGTGCAGCACATTTTTTTATTGTTACAGTTCTACACAGTCCAGCAGAAATTAAAGATGTAAAGGTCAAACAAGATCACTGTAAGAGCATGGCAGTGAGTCAACACCACACAGATCTGCAGCCCTGACGGCTTGCAAGTAGCCAAGTGTCCTACATGCAGGGGCCAGCAGGGGGCTCCGGGTGAGCGTGCAGGCGGAGCGTTGTGTGGATGGGGCAAGGATCAGCTCAGTGACATGCGGCTGTCTGGCTGGTTGGGTTCACTGTCCATTGTTTGACAGATAGTCACAGACATGCCCAAACTGCTGCCTGGCCTTTACTGCTGTTACTGGCATCAGTCAGACAACACAGACAGAGAGGAAGGGAGCCTAAAGGCGCCATTTACAAAAAAATAAGATTCCGACGTCTTGTTTCTCTAGCAGCCCATAAGGCATCGACCTTGTAGGTGACTGAGAAGGAGAAAATTGCATACCCATTGTCTGGAACACACGATATAACTAAAAATAAGTACGTCAAAAGAAGCCAAGTGACATTCCACTAGAAAGAAACAGAGCACATGACTGCTCTTTCAGTTGGTACATCTGTTAACAGGTGTGTGCGATTGCTTGGATGACCTGCTTGTTTCGCCTGCCTCCTCCGCAGGCTTAGTGGGGAGGAGGAGAGCAAAACAGCATCAAGATGCAGGGCAAACGTCTCCTTCATCAGAGGTGAGAGTGATATATACACACACTCTGCGACACAAACACAACAGTATCAGACAGAGAGCTGATGCGTACACTCAGCCACTCCATATTTCAACAGTCTGTTATTTGTGTCACATCATGACAAAAACTATGTAGGGTTTGCCAAAACACACTTTATTTTCAAACACACACACACACACACACACACACACACACACACAGCATGAGGAGAAAATCAATGACAGCGGTCGTTAGGAAGAGAAGCATGATTATCACAGCGTGTGTGTTTAATACATATATGCATACACACATTAAGACACACTCTTAAGTCACATATTACACACACACACAAACTCCACTGTATACACTGTACACTTGCAATCAGCTCAAAAGAGTTCTCACTAATCAACTTGCAATCAATTACACTTACATTTGTATTCTCTGTGCCCTTTTCCTTGGCAGACTAACTGGTTGCTGAGCTTGGATGCAAATACATTTGGAAAGGGTCAGACTTGTATTGTTGAGACAAATTAGAAAATAAAATATTTTTTGGGGATAGTGAGGAAATCCCTTTCTGGAATCCCACTGAATATTGTATTTCCAAAGTATAAAAAAAAAGTGCTTTAAATAATGTGTGATCAGTGACTTTGTAAGAGCAGCGGCCACTTTTTTTTTGTTATATGTAGAAACGACCAGACTAATTTGGAGATGGCCAGGACAAAAAAGAAGCAGTTAGAAATATAGAGAAAAACTACCTTGGGAGGGAGGCAGGTTATTTTATTTTTTATTTTATTTTTTACACAAACCAATATTATCTCTGTCCATCAGCTTAGCAATCTTCTTTTCACCTCACCTCATCATAGCACCATCTGTAACTCAAGGGCAAACTGTATACTTTGCTGTCCATTTTTGCCCTTTACTTCAATCATCCTTCCTCTTACTTTAGATTGCTGATAGAATAATGAAAGGAGTTACACATTCAGGACTTAGAACCTGGGTTATTATTCAACTAAAAGGTCATGACAAAAAGATGTTTTGTGAAGTCTTGCAGATTTACCTCGCTCCCTCCCCTCCGCCTTCTCTGCTGCAAAGAGAAAGTGTATGGTATCTGACAAAAGCCTTGTCAAAGTGCCAGAGAGTCCAGTGACAGCAGCTGGTGTTTGACAAAGTGTATCAATGACAGTGTATGGCCAGGCAATTGTACAGGATTTACACACACGTGTGTACACACAAGCACACACCTTCAGTCATATTCATCCATGCTCACACACTTACACTTGCACACACACACACTCTATAAAAGTATTCCAGCAGACATAAGAGAGGAAAAACATGCAGACACGGTCGTCTCTCAAAGCAATTACAGCAGATTGAAACCAAATTAAATTTGAAGCCTAGAGCAACACCAGCGACTGAACGTCTATGACAGATATGACAGGGAAGGAAGGGGAGTGCTGCGGGCTCAAAGGGTGGAGGAGATGTTGGAGAGAACGGCAGGTGTGGGTCAGAGGGTAAGAGAGAGCTACTTGGATAGGAGAGCAAACACAGACAGAAGTAGGGCAGATAGCAGGTCCCACACAGAGAACATCAGGAGAGGTCTCTTCTGGGATTTTATAGATCAAGCAGATGATTTTGCATGTTTTAGCCCATTAACAAAATTCTGTGTACTCTACACGTTACTGCCGACTGATTTCGTGATGAAAGTGTACCATATGTTTTGCTGCCGCTGGTTTACATGATGATGATACAATGAACTTGGAGAGCCTTTTAAACTAGCGTGACATAGGTAATCCATCACAGCAAATGTTTTGTCACTTTTTTCATACTGCTCTGACAGCTATGACTAGAAAGTCGGTTGCTGAATTGTTACCTTTTTAAATGCAACAAATGACTGAATTCACACTCATCACATCTCACATGTCCTGAACACAATGCTTTTCTGCAGCAGTTAAAGGAAAACCAAGAAAGGTAATAATACAAGTACAAATTGTGCAATATGAACAATAAATGTAGGTTGATTTTAATACTGCAATAAAATGAATACAATCACAATCTAACCAATATAGCATGCAATAGGAAATTGTCAGTAATCAGAGTAATGTAAAAAAAACAATGCAACTTGCAGAAATAAGACATGCACTGATATGTTCCTTTCTGAAAACAGGATGTGGTTTACAATGCCTGGCTATTGCAGTGAAAATACAGATATGCAAATTATGTTAAATACAGTATATCATGAAGCATTATACATATATAATGAATCACAGAGGAAATAATAAAACATGAAGAAAAACAGCAACACTAAATCCAATAAAATGACTTTATTTTAGCAGTCATCACACTAGATAAATGATACCATGTGAGTAGAAATATACAATAATCTGTAGACCATTTAGCAATCACAAACATGTACTCGTTACAGGCATACAGATTAGCTCGCTTTCCAGTTCTCCAAGAGATCTAATTTCTCCATTTTCATTATTCTAGTCCAAGAAATGACAGGATTAGTTGTGGCGGCTTTTAAACATCTGATGTTATCTTCCTCTCCTGGGTGAACAATTAATCCCTCTCACTTGCCTTCTACTCATCACCCTCTCTCTCCCCATCCAGGCTTCTTCTCGCCTCTACTCCGCTTCTCCTCTCTTCCTTTCAACCCCCCAACCACCACCACCACACTGTCTATCTCTCCCAGAAGATCTTTTTTTACTAGAGAGAAATAAAGCTAAGTGCTCTGGCATTTAAATACATACAGTGTAGAGTGGCGATATATGATGGGGTGTTAGTAATCACTAGTCACTGGTTTTACAGTATGTGTGCACACACTTACAATTCACCACTTTATCGTCAGCATTGTAGCTGCTTTTCAAATTCTTACAGAACTATTCACGCTTAGATAAGGTGTGTTTGTAATACTAATTTCCATTAGAAAAAAAACAATATTGGATAGATGAATCTATAATAGCACATACACTGTGATGACACTTCAAATGATAATCTGTCACATATTTATGTCAATATTTCTTCTGACTAACACATTTTCAAATTCAGTTTTTTTTTTCACTGTGTAGAGCACAGCTAGCAGGTTTCATATATTCATGCAAACAACATCTGACTAACAATGTAATTGTTTGATCACTCTGCTGTAGCTCGTCCTGATACTGTCTATACTCCTTGGCCACCGAGAGATGATTCACTGAATATTCAACAAGAGGATGATGCTTAGCATTCAAGCGCTGAGAGTGGTGGTACCAAAATGTAGAACCTCCAATTTATAAACATATCCACGTCTGAATACATTAAAAAAATGACAAAATGTGTAAATGTTTGGTAAATAAATAATAAATAATCCCATTCCAAATGACTGTATGCAAAATTATAGCTCAATCTATCTTTTTCATTTTAAATTCTGGTGATGCTGATTTGCACCCTCCCTGTCCTGTCTAAGAAAATAATCCCATGGCTTTTCTTTTCATGTCTGTCAGATGTGAATTGAGAGTGCTCTATTTTCTGAGCTGATAATTCACTAGAGTGACTGGCAATACAGTATGTGATGCTGTATTTTATTGGTGAAATGTCATCTCGAGTTTAAAGCCCCATCCAAAAACTACCTGTTATACTATTCTTAACGGTTTTAACAACCACAGATTGTATAAGCATGATTACTACATATTGAGGAAGACTTTGAAATATGCCACTTTTCAGCCTTTGACCCAGAGTCGAACGAGATGCTCAATTTCAATTTTAACTTCATTATCGATATGCTGTTGGTCCCGGGTGTGTTAAGCCTAGCACAGCAAAGAAAGTCTTTCAACAACGTCCATGTTGTTGAAAGACAACATTAAGTTAATAGGGATAGTGGTTAGTTAACAACATGTTAACACATAGAAAAATGGAGCAGAGGCCTGTCATCACCCAGTGAAGCTACATATTGTTATTGTAAGTTGCGAGAAACAAAATCCGGCGGACACATAGATGTATTGGTGACTGCCTTGCAAGCTAACAAGGTAAACCATGTAAAAAAAATAACTATTTACTGTAGGGCTGTTGAAGAGCATATTTTCACATTTAAGAGAAGCTGTTTCCTCTGCTCCCTGCTGCATTAAGTAGCATACTTAGTGTTTCAATCTGTTTAAATGCATATTATAAATATTTATTTAAAAAATGTATTAGTGTAGGTTTCAATTTGTCCATGAATAAACACTGCAGCTCCTCAAGACCCGAGCAAAGTTCACCTTCACTATGGAAGGTATAGTGAAGGTGAAGCAGGAACTTTATACGAGGATACGGGCAGGAGAGCCCTTCTACAAACCAATTAATGTCATGTATCGGTAGGTAGGTGATGACAAAAGGATGTACATGTAGGTGTGTCATGTATTGTTATTTAGTGCGCTCGCATCATTGTAATATGAACCCAAAACTGTAAATGTATAGAATGTAACAAAAAGATAAACCTTGGTTTAGACTTAAAAGGCATCCGCAATGTCCCACGTTTGAATCAATACAAGAACCTTTTCTAACATGTCCTTCCTCTCTCTGTCCCCCATGTTGGCTGACAAAAACACTAAATGAAGACAGAGGACACAATAATCAAAACATTTACATTCATGCATGCTAAGGTGAGAAATAAATGAAATGCCACTGAACGCTAAGCGCACTGCCATATGTAATCTTTTTACTTCCCCTTGAAAATGATCACATATTCTCTTTTTGGGAATTTGTTTAAAACAGGTACACCATTTGAATGGTCACACAATTACTGTTCACCTCAGCTAAATCTTCATTCCTGTATTGGAAACATAAAATTGATGTGTTCACCTGAACATGGATAAAACAAATAAGGGTCAGACAAAGTGTCGGTGTTTGACGAGATGGGAACCGGTCTGTGAGAGCCTTGTGGACCATATAGCCCTTTTAAAGTAACACTTTAATTTGTACTGAGAATTGTAGAGGGGACATTTATTACGCAGTGGTAGTGATATGTCATGTGAGAGAAAAGCATTGGGCTAATTGATGGTGACCATAAGAATAAAGCAGTGGTCAGGATAAATGAATGAGACAGAGGTAGAGCCCATGGCGTACAAGGCTGTTCCCAAGTCTAATCAGCCTAACAAGGGTGAAAATACACACATTCACGGCGTCTTAGACTCAAATGATAAATTTTAAACTAATGCACATATGCACAGACTCAGAAGCACACATACAAGTATGGCACGCACCCAGCACAAAGATGAACAAAAGCCTTCAACGTTTATTTTTTAAAGAACTTAGGCATTTAGCATTGTTGAAGGACAGATAATGAAAATACCTTATATAGCTCCACAAAGGAACAAACTCATTTTTGAGAGGGCTTCAAACACACAGCAGCCCCCTGCTTTATTTAGTATCATTATACACCAACATTAGTAGATTATAGGGTGCAGCCCGTTCTGTCTGTGTGTATGAAGTCCATTTAACTAGATGGCATTTTCAGTTTCTCATTACCTGAGTGGTATGCGCTGTGTGCCTTTTATCTAATGTGCTAAACCAATCTGCTGCTAGTGAAACAACATGCTCCCAAAAAGACAGCTACATATAAAAGAGCAATGTTGAAAATGTTAAATTACAGAAAAACCTTTACAGGATAGAAATAAATGGTGAAAAGATAAAAGGGAGGGATAGTAGATGAAGTTAGGAAGATGAAGAAAGCAAAAGTGTGACAGAGGGAGAAGGAGGGAGCTAGGCAGCGCTGAAACAGTCTAACCTTGACAGAGAGCATCTTCTGACAAGCATCTGCCTCCTGTAATAATTTAGAAATAATCTCCATCCACAAAGGCCAGGCAGTCTGGCAGAGCAAATTCTCTGTGCCTGATCGATCACTCCGATTCAGCCAGCTGCTGGTCTCTGTGTGCACATGCCCAACATCGATCTCAGCCCCCCATCTCTCTCTCAGTACAGAGTAGGATGATAAAGTGAGAAAGAGGATGAAAAGGTGAGACTAGTGATGGAGGTAGTGATGTCGAACTGAGAGAAACAAAAAGGGATATAGAAGAGTGATAGATTCTAAGGCAGATTTCCGAAATGATGGTGCAAAGTAAAGAGAAAACAGTGAATACTATTGAAAATTGAAAACAAACACAGTGGATGCATCTCCAGAAACTACAGTACAAACTGAATCCAAACTGCCGCTCCTCCATGATGCTCTGCTTTACGGCAACTATCATTTGCCGGCAACAGACAGTCCGTTTGTTGAGAGGTTTTGGAGGTCCAGTAGGTGGCCACCCAGCTTCAGACACAAGGAACACATACCAGCACATCCCATCAACACATCCAATTACTACTCAGCGTTGTGACAGCATTAACTGCCATTGTGCATATGGCCCCTAGCAATTAATTGACTTTTAAATAGTCTGCCATTAGCATCAATTTAAATGAATAGATGTACTCCTCTGCCTTCACTTAGCATACTTTGCCGTGGCTGCCCTTAAGAAGCAGCTCTACGGCGTCATCTGAAATTGTAGTGCAGCAAGTGAGGTTTCAAAACAGAATGAATCATGGCTCTAAAATATGTCATTATCATGCATATAGATGATTACAGTATCAGATTAAACCTTTTAACTAGATCACCTGTGTGCAGTGTGTGTGTGTGTGAGTGTGTGTGTGTGTAAGGTATAACCTAAATATTCCAAGTTTTGTCAGAAGTAAAGTGACAACAAGGAATTAATTTGTAAGGAAGATATTATACTGAGTGTATATCACTTTTACAGTTACAGTTTGATTTTCTCACAAAATCTCTCTAAAAAAAGAGTCTTCTTACTGTCTAGTATAGCCCGACCGATAAAGGATTTTTACGGCCAATCCCAATACGAATATTTGGTTTATTTAAAAATCTGATATTCTGATAGGCCGATATACTGTATATTAAAAGAAAAAAATCCAGAAACACGTAACCTAACATAAACAGATTTTCCTAACATTAGTTATTTGTAGTTATTTATGAGTTCTCACCAAAATAATATGATAATATTTCGTTTCATTGTCACAACAGAACAGAGGAACATCCAAATAAATTAAAGTTCTTATAAATAAAATGTATGTAAAAATACAAACTTAAGATATGAAACTCCTTTGAACAAAAACAATAAAAAAACAAAAGAAAATCAGTGTTGCCAATACGGACATTGTAGAGTGCCCTCTAGTGGACAAACTATGCTATACTCTCATTTATTTGTCATAAATACTTCTAATAAATGAAAAAAAAAAAAGATTTTAATGGTCCATTATAAAAGCCAATACCGATAAATGGGGAAATGTCCAATATCGGCCGATGATATCGGCCTGCCCACGGTCGGGCTCTGCTGTCTAGTCACCATACTTGAGATGAGAGGAGATAGGAGGTGGAAAAAATATTGATATGCTCATCTAGGTTGTTTTCCTGCACTCACAGGAATAAAACCTTATGAGCGAGTGCTTTCCGGACTTTTTTGGACGAAGTTTCTTTGTGAAGAGGTGAAACACCCCCTGTGTTTCACCTCTTCACAAAGAAGCTTCTACGCTCTGTGCTCTGATTGGTGGATGTTTGTAACTGCAGCATTAGACATGGACTCCAGGAAAGACTCAAAGCTGGTGAACAATATTTAACTCCTGTGCACTTTATCCAATGAAAAATAAATAAATGATTGGCTCAATAGTTTTATCTATAGCCCATATTCTCCTAAAAAAGAGACACCCCCAATACAGTAAAACTGCACATTTTAGAGTGGATTTTAATTGTGGCCAGCCTAAGGCACACCTATGCAATAATCAAGCTGTCTAATCAGCATCTTCATATGCCACACCTGTGCAGTGGATGGATTTTCTCGGCAAAGGAGAAGTCCTCACTTACAATGCAGATCCATTTTTGCGACACAACTGAAGCGTGGTGTCGCAACATAACACATCCATGGTTAATGCTCCACGCCCCTTGACGGGCAGCTGATTGGACAAACGCGTCACATGGGTCTGGCTACTCCCAAATTTCAAAACGACAGTAGTGGCGGCTTGTTCGGAATACAATCTTGTATTTTACGAAAGTATTTCACCGAAACGTTTCTGAAAACATTTAAAGCGAGAAATAGGCCATGCAGTTGGTGAATCTGTCTTCATTTCAGATCGACAAAGGTCAGTTTGAAAGATTTCCGTCTACTTCTATTGGATAGTCGCGTCACGTTCAATGGATTCATTTGCATAAAGAAGCTTTTTTGACGCCGCCGCCCCGCACCCATAGGAATAAAGTGCAGTGTGGCGCGACAGAAGCATTGCACCGAACAATATTTGAGAGAAATAGGCCTTTTGTGTACATAGAAAAAGTTCAGCTCATGAAAAATGGGGGCAAAACAAAAGTGTTGGTCAGTACATAATTTAAAAAACACAATCACAAACAGCAGTGATCCTGGGCTATTTCTAAGAAATATAGTGGATGGTCAGACGCAGAAGAAGCAGAGGCTGCCCACTTCCTTTCGGTGCCCATTTTAACCAATTGTTCAGACAGACAGACAGGACATGGCAAGGAGCTCCCCAGCCGTCTCATGATCTGTAGCGATATTTGGCCATCTGGTCCATTTTCTCTGTGCACTGCGAGGGAATCTGGCAAGAAAACACACTGAATCTATTATAAACGATAAAGAATAGCCAATATTGTCTTATCTGATTCTGCTGGGCCACTTGAAGGTTGGCTTCTGGGCCGGATGGGGCTTGCAGGCCACCAACTGGATAGCCTGGGCGTACAGTATTATAAACCATACAGTATAGGAAGGGGGGGTCAAATGGTAGAGGCTTATTGTGATAAGCTGTACCTGAGCTTGTAAGTTTGTAATCAATGATCGGGATTAATGAGTATCAAAGAGAAGAAAAAAAGCCAGGCTGCGTTTATCTGAGGTCGCAAAGATTACAGGAGCAAAGGACACACATGAAAAAGAGAGAGAGAGAGAGCGATAGAGAGAGAGCGAGAGACACATGAGGGGAGGGAGAGAGACAGTAAAAGAGGCAGGAAGGTAGAAAGGGGGATAGAGTGAGAAAATTAGAATTGTAGAGATGGTTTTTCAAGGTCAATATTTCAGATTCTCCTTGACTGTTTCTCCCCCCCGCCCCCTCAACGCTCCCTTCAGTACCCACTCTCTCCACTGCTGCCTCCAGGCAAACTCCCATCTTCCCTTACCTTATTTTCCCATTGCAACGCCTTTCCCCTGTCACTCATTTGGCAGAGAAAGGCAATGTCCCATCCCCCTGGTCACTGCCTTGAACCAGCCAAAGCTTTAGCCGACAGCTACCGTATAGCTTTTCAAACACAGGATGAATTAAATGGGCGATAAACAAACAAACAGGCCTCCTGTCTGTGTAGTCTGGGGAGCTACCTGTCAGTCAGCGAAAAAACAAGGTAACTGTGCATCAAACCACATCTCCAAGCCCCTACTTCATTGGCCTGTAAGGAAAAACACCTGCCAATCATAAAACGTGTTAGGTCATTATATGATGACAGGCTGTCAAAGCTCAAGACAGTAGGGCAAAAATCACGGATGAGGACTGCAGGGCAGGTATACCAGAGATTGACGGCAAGAACTCGACTCCTCCTGATAATTTGAGAGTACACACAAGACTAAAATCATTTTAGTCTTTCAGTTAATAAAAAAAGATAACGATGAACATGTAAGGTTCAAACAGGTTTTAAAAATGTTTTGAGAGTTTTTGGATTTGTGAAAAGGCAGTTAAGAGTTTCTTCATCTTCCGTAATGTGACGTATTTCCGGGTAAAACAGTCTACTGTTTTTGGGAGGGGTATAGTTACGATTAATGATAAATTGATTAATCGATTAATCCAGTCAACAATTTTGATAATCGATTTATTTGAAAGTAATTTATTCAAGAATAAAATGCCAAACTTGATCTGGTACCAGCTTCTCCAATGTGAGGATTTGCTGTTTTTCTGTTTAATATCATTGTGAACACAATATCTGGTTTCTGGAATGTTGGTCAGGATAAAACAAGACATCTGATGTCACATGCTATGTGACATTTTATCAACTGAATGACTTATTGACTAATTGTAAAATAAAAAAAGAATAATATTCAGATTAATTGAATTGAATCACAGTGCCACCACGGGGGATCTGGGTTAGGGTAAATGTGCTCTAACACCAATAAAATCCCTGTTTGTTCTTTGCATGTCTATTGCAGGCCAATACCACAACTGATATGAGATGAGGCAACAAGTTCAGCCAGACTTTGAACAGCTTCCACTTAAAAAAACAAACCCAACAGAAGAGAAGTGACAGTGCTCTGCAAATGAATGCACACTTAGGAGAAATGGTAAAAGGGAGAATAATTCAATCTGCAGCCACCTCCTCCACTCAGCCAAGGAGAAATGAGCATAGGGGAAGGCAAAGGGAGGGAGGAGGAGGAGAGAGGGCTGAGGGGTGTGACGCCTTTCTCCCTGGGCAGGGGGCAAGGGTGGCAGGTGCCCAGATAAGCTGGGGCCGAGCAAAGATTAACTGCTTGCTCTGATGGAAGAGCAAAATAAAGGCAAGCCGACCTCTGCTTCGCTTGGCCTCTCTGTGTGTGTCCTTACTCTGTGGGGACAAGTGGTGGGGATTGTGTACATTAACCATGATGAGAATGTTTAAACTGAGTCCACAGCAGCCCAGGCAGAAAGAAACTAATATCATTCCTACTGTGAGCAACACAACCTCTCATATCCATTCAACTCATCCCTTTTTGTCTTTCGCATACAGTCAAACTTTTCCTTCCTCGCAGTCTCATACTGCAAACTGATACAATAGCTTTGGTGGGCACACCTTATGTGCACGTTAAGGTAATGCATGAAGTTCGTTAAATCAAGATGTAGGTTTCTCTGTTGTGTTCAAAAGCCTTCAACCTCAATTAAATAAAATTGACCGTATTCTCTGCAGTGGAGACAGAATAACTTGACTTGAATTGTAATTTCTGTGGACAAAACATAAAATACTATATAGGAGACATTAGTTGATTGATTTACATACATTTGGTTACTTCAGGTGTGTGGGCATGGGTGTAACTGGTTATGTAAGAGTGCCCATACTGTGAGAACAGCCCTCAGTTGTTTGGATCAATGGTCTGTCATCCACAATGTTCCACTTCCAATTCCATCAGATGTCACTCTTTACAGCCAGATGTCCATTACCTAACGCTTTCTTTGTGTTGGAATTTTAAACTCTGGTCGATTTATGGTCAACTGCTTCTCAGATCTCTGCAGGGTAAATCCAGACAGCTAGCTATACTATCTGTCCCATCTGAGTTTTCTCTTGCAGAACTAAAACAACCTTTTGAATGTACACGTTCCACCAAGACAAGTTCCTTCCCAAGGCTATTTTGCAGTGGCACTGGGGCTCTGTCCAGCGCTTTTAGGCCTTGTCCATTCCACAAAGATGAGAATAAGGGACTCACTCAAGCAGAACCTGATTCTCCATCACACTGGAATTAAAGCACAGCTTTCCAGGGTCAGAGTCAGGTTATGGATATTATAGAAGCATTCAGATAAAGATTATTTTACTCAATACCAACAGGTACTTTGCCCAAAAGTCACATCTGGCCTCCCACTCTTGACCAGTTGAAAAAGAAATTAGCATAATCAAACAGCAAAAAATACTTCAAATATTGAACCCAAATAAAATAAAAAATGGGTAATGTGCAATTTTATTGTCACATAGATTTTTATGCAAATAACCACTAAAGCAATTACGCAGTGTTTAATAACGCATTAATGGGTGGTTTCTCCATCCCTGTGATCTGTATCCACAGAAAGTTTGCACATCGACTTTATTCCTATGGAAACCATTTTCCTATATGGCCTCTGAGCTGATGATGCTGATAAGAGGGAGCTGGCGGATAATCGTCTGGATGAAGAGGAGGCAGCAGAGGTGGAGGGATCTGATAGGGTGAAGGGATGAGGGGTTTGAGTTTGACCTGCTTAGAACAGTGATCCATAATGACAAATTTAATTAAAGAAATAAATAAATAAATTAAACTGGCATTCTACAAAAAGGGGCTTACTTGGAAAAGCAGATGGCCCAACTGTGTCGCTTTGTTACCCGAACAAGGCACTATTTTTGCGCAGTGCTTATTTAATTTTTTTCACCACACAGCGCTATAACATATATTTTGTGTTTGATTGC
Organism: Percina caprodes; assembly: GCA_013375575.1. Taxonomy (NCBI): domain Eukaryota; kingdom Metazoa; phylum Chordata; class Actinopteri; order Perciformes; family Percidae; genus Percina; species Percina caprodes. The sequence continues at coordinate 1,222,651 of JABXJD010000005.1, read as the reverse complement.
TGAGGCGTTTTTCAAAAGTCCCTTTCATAAAAAATATCTTTTTCAATTGTGCCCTCTAGGAAAGAAAACAACAAACAGACAAGAGGACTGCCTCGCAATCGAAAAAAAGAAAGCCTCTGCATATTAGCACAGAGATTCCTGATTCGAGTGTCTCTATCTTTTCCTTTTCTCTCCCCACTCTGCAGACACAAAATCACACATGGGATAGGAGAAATATATGTTTTATGCAGCTTGGGGAGACTTCTGCATAAAAGCACAAAGCAGTCATTTCTATTCATTTGTCTCTCGCTGACGGGGAAATGAAGGAGTGAAGCAGATGCTATTGCTACGTGAACAAGTTGCTTAAACAGAGAACGCATTTCTTCCTTTCAAGAAGAAGTTGGATAATTAGATGCTGAATCAAACCCCCCCACTTCCTGCCTGGAACCCATATTGTCACTCAAATGAATGACTTTGTGTGAGGCAGGAACATGGCAAAAAAATATACAAATCTTCTGCTGTACACTGACATTTGTTTAGGAAAAAAAAGGGAAGCAGAGCATTCAAATAGAAGTGGAAATTGTACATTCAGAGCTAAAATAAATGCATTGATGATGTGAAGAAAAGTGCTGGAGGCAACATACTGCCATGAAGCAGATCAAGTTCTGACATTTTGTCTAATGTGAAATGCTGCCAAGGAACAGTGGGTGGAATGTTGTGACCTTTTATCAGTGGGAGTGATAGAATGACCCAAGATTATAGATAGAATAATCTTGAGATACTGCAATGTTTTTTACAACACAAAGCTGTGACCTATCCCTACGTGTATCCCTGTTTGTAATCACCTCCCACTCTGTCTGATGTGTGTGTGTGTGTGTGTGTGTGTGTGTGTGTGTGTGTGTGTGTGTGTGTGTGTGTGTGTGTGTGTGTGTGTGTGTGTGTGTGTGTGTGTGAGCATGAAGGCTGCTGACCTTCTGACACATCTGTTGTGTGTAGCAGCAGCATAGTGACGCTATTCACAGGTGTTTGTGAGTTTACAGGTGGATTCTCCTTTGAAGGTTAAACAGGCAATGCTTCAGCAAATTCTCTCAAGGGTTAGAAGAAGTTAGTCTGCCATACGTTGAGTGAGGTGAATGTATCCGTGGGTGTGTGTGTGTGTGTGTGTGTGTGTGTGTGTGTGTGTGTGTGTGTGTGTGGCTTAATAGCTTTGCTGCAGGTTGTAACAGATGGCTACTAATGGAAGTTCATAGATCTGAATGACAGGGGCCAGGGGATTGGGGAGGAGATTATGGGAGGGGATGTGTGATTCAGTGCATGTGTGCGTGCATGCATCCATGTGTTGGGAGTGTGTCTACCTCTGTACATATGCACAATTAATGTGTGGCTCACCAAAAAAGTGGACCAACTAGTGTATCCATGTGTGTGTGTGTTGGGTTAAAGAAGATACATGTTAAACAGAAATTTCACCCACACTAAAGATGCAGCCATAAGAATAACAATATCTGTCGGTCGATCGGTGAACCACTTTGGTCCAGAGTGAAATATCTCAATTATTGAATGGATTGTCCTGGAATTCATGGTCCCTATAGGGATCTAAATCTACCTGATGAAATTTTGTACAGACATTCAGTGTTCCCAGAATTTAATGATCCTGACTTCCTTCTCCAGCGCCACCATAAAGTTGACATGTGTTCCCAGATGGGCTAATTGTAATGACTTTGATGATCTTTTTTATCATGAGTTCAAAATCTTGATTGGTCCAATACATGGTTATATGACCAAATACTGACCATTCCCATCAGCCGGTGAACATAGTAAACATGAACTGGATGGTAATGGGAAGTCAAACTTGTACTGTCATTTCTGTAGTTCTCAACTCTCAATCTGGGATCAATCCAATTCAGAAATTGCTTTGTACTGTTTGCTTACACAATAAAGAGCCAGACTATGACTGACAATATATAAAAATGAAATAATAAATACAGTCCTTAAGCTATGTTTGTCACACATCAATGATCATCAGGTGTAATGAAAACACAGCAGAGACATTTCAAATATCAAACATCTTCCTCTGTTACAATATTGCATCCAAATTAATTTTTTAATGTATTTTGCACTTGTGAAAGAAATGCCAAAACATAATTTTGAAGGAACAGAACGAAAGCCTAAAGGCATAGGTAAAAGATACCACAAATGGTGTTATGTCCTCAGGAACCAAATGGAATCTCTTTGAACTACACTGACATAAATTTGGCTTTTGCCAATCAGTGCATGCTCCAAGTTGTAGAGTTTTCTTTTCTATTTTTACCCAACTAGAGCTCGGCCTACTTTCCCTCTACTTCCCTGATGGGACCTGAGAGTTATAACTGCCTCTCCAAAGGCCTATAGGAAATGAAAAACCAAATTACTTTGTTAGAGTCTCACTGTGGTGGTAGTGGTGGGAGGGCTGGGGTTGTTTTATGTAGTTATGTCTTCTACAACAGCATATAAAAATGTTCCACACATGTTAAAACTCTGACTGCTGATTGGGTTCATTAGTTATTCAAACCATCTGACCTCCCCACAGTACTGCTCAGACACACTCATAATGAAACCCTTGTAATTCATTAAGCTCCCTAAATGAACACAAGCCATATTGAGGGGTGCTCGCTGGTACGGAGTGGCTTGCCATGCCTCGGGGAGGTTAATAGTAAGTGTGTGGATCAAGTTTTAATGCTATGATGAGGGCAGGGTTGGACTTTAGCTGACTGACATCAGAAGAATGATGGGTTAGAGGAGGAAAATAAACCACAATGGTGTAAAAAAATGTATATAAATGTATATAAATGATATAAAGGTATGTTTTGTGTCCATGCAGACTTCATTAAACATTAAGTGCTTATAATCATGATAGAAGATGAAATATCCAAACATACAGTACCTGGAATAAAATAAACTTCTATGCTACAAAACTACTTTAATACTAATGGTAATTATGATCATAGCACGTACGCTTCCACATATTCCCGCAAAAATTCACTTAAATGTCGCCCCAGAATGAGGTGTGAGGGGTGCGGGGGTGAAGGTAAATCTCGCTCCCTCTGAAAAAGAGACACGACTCCTTCATTTGTCACCGCGTCATGCCAACAGGAGGAATATAATCACTTGCTGCTGGTGGTGTAACTCATTGTGTTCACACCAGCTGCTGTCGTACTGCTGCTGTTGGGAAATAAAGAAACTTAATATTCAAGTGATTAAGAAAGCTTGGCAGAAGAGCTCCTTTAAGGGGTGTACTATAGAGTATTTATCGATTTACTGGCACAGCAGTCAACAAACAACACAGGGCAGCGCTGGCTAACTGATTGAAAAGAATCGCCAGTTGCCGTATAAAAATCAGTAACCAGCCCCACATTAGACAAAGGACATCTTCACTTTACTAATCCTCCAGCTCAAGTACACTCTGCCACTGAGGGCCAATCCAGATCCGACTGACAGCCCTCACTACTCACAACAGCTTCACAGTGGTGCGATAGCAGGAGCATCATTTATAGGGCTGGTGGCCCTTTAAAAGACTGAGGGCTGAATTTAGCGGTTATAAATTGGTTATTTGTGCCGGATGCCTGTTCAATTAAAGCCAGTTACTGAGGCTTCTGAGAGCTCGCTGGGATGACGACTCAAGCCATCAACCACACAGTCCAAGGAGGTGGTTATACTCCCAATGTTACTGCAGTAACAATCATTACAAATGTTGCTTTATTGTAGTAGTTGTTGTTTTTAACTAACAACTGTACCAAGTATGACTAATCATTAAAAAACAACAGTAGAGCTTTAGATAGATCAGTATGGATAGTAGATAGATGATCAAAGCTGCATTCCCCTCATGGAAACAGTGTGTGAAATCAAAAGTTTCACACTACACAGCTAATTCTTCAGGGTGTGAATAGTCAATGAGGGTTGGGTATTCTGTGACAATCATCCTAAGTTAACAGGAGGTTGGCTGGTTCAGCTTTGGGGTGGTTATTCAGAAGAAGTAAATGTAATGCTTGCTGATCTGGCCAATACTTGCTAAGTTATAAGAACACTTACTAGTGTCAAAATGACAAGGTAATGAGGAAGCAAAGTAGGTGCATGACCAACAGCTTATTGCTACAATTTAGCAGTTTGATAACTGTTCAATGTCTGCTATAATTTCCTCAATTTCTTTAGTGGAGACATTTTTCTAAGCACTGTAAATTGTCTGTATAGTGCAGGTGAGCTCAGAGTGAACAAGTTGCTAAGTAGTAGATCTTAATGTTCACACCGGTGCCAACACGTGCGTGCTCACACTTTTAGTATGTTTGTCGGCTGTGCGTGCCACGCACAACAGCCTGTGTCGCAGTGAATTATAAATGGATGTAACGTGATGACAGATGACTCAGAGCGGCCCGTCCCTCCCCATCCCTGACCCAGCTGTGTCGTCTTGGTTTCCACAGTCAGGAGGAGATGGAGGCCCACGCAGCCTGATTGATTAATTCTGTCAAGCACACTTTTGCTGTCCCTGCACAGTGTCCGGTCTGAGCTCTCCTGCAATCTCTCACAATCACTATCAGCATGACTGCAAAAGTCACAGAACATCTCCGTCATTCCCAAATAAGAATCTGCCCACAGGCTACCATTTTTTTCAATTCGCTTTTTGTTCTTTTGCAATCAAACAAGCCTGCTTGTCATGTTCATTTGTAGTTTTAAAAATCTCCAAGAAGCCCAGTTGACTTTTCATTTTTGATACATACTGTATGGTGTAACACATTACTTATATTGTAAGTTCTGAACCAGAAAAATCCCCAAAATAATTTTTTTAATTTGACAAATCTAACCTAACTTAACTCAAGGTCCCCTTACTAGTGTTCAATAGCTCAGTTAGGTATCTCCATGACAACTAAGCAATTCCCTCTGCTTAGGAGGAAAGTGAGAAGATGTTGAAAGTTCCTGAAAAAGTAGAAAAAGTGGACCTTGAGTTTTGGAATAGATAACTTATTTACTTTCTTGCCAAGAGGTCGATGAGAAGGTTGATACCACTCTCATATCTGTACATTCAAAATGAAGCCAGCAGCCTTAGCTTGGCATAGCATAGCATAGCATAGTGACTGGAAAAGGAGAAAAAACTAGCCTGACTGTCTAAAGTTGATACAGTAGTAGCATCTTTCAATTTTGCGAAGTCATAGGTGCTCAGAGGCTTTTCCAACGTCAACAGTGAATTTCCTTTTATTTTGAAGTTACATATACTTGAATGGTCTAAATGGTGATACATAAAAGGTAATAAAAGCAACAAACAAACAGGCCAGACAGACAGAGAGAAAAAGAGAGTGATATTAAATTATGTGGGGAAATATTTGGTCTGACCTATATTGTTTCAAGAGAGACAAGATTAAAAAAGACCAACGTTTGCAGGCTGTGACATATCTTCACAATACATCAGGGAAGCGGGCTGGACTGGGTACAAAAACTCCTTCAGTGTAACAGTGTTTCCTCACTCACTCATTTCCTTAGCTGTAATATTGAAATAATATTCAACCAGGCCTCGTCCCTTCTCCTACCGGTTTCATCTCAATGGTTTGACCCTGCAACCATCTCAATATGCCACCTAGTAGTGTGCTGTGTATCCATCAAGCAGGGAGCAGCCCAGAGGCAGCCATCCTTCAGCCTTTAAGTGGTATTGGAATAGTATTGAGATCTGTGTAATTGGATTAGACCAACCTTAGTCCCCTCTCTATTCCACCAGTCCCCTCTGTGAAATCATAACTTAAGAGCTTTCACAATGGTAGTTTTGCTGTGCAACAGCTGATGGGAATGTAACGTGATCCTTGTCTGTAGCACCTAGCCTCATCTTCCCTCCCTGAGGTGGGAAAATCCCAGCAGCGGCCTGACTGACAGCTTGGCTCTGCCTGGCTTTGACTGACAGCGTACAGGATGTTGTACAGCCCAAGACGGTTCTGAAAGGTCCAACTGATCTCAGGCCTCTGTGGCGATCATATGGAGCATTACAAAGAGGAGCACAGGAGAGGCTCAGATCAGTCTGGGAGGTCTATCACACCGGTTTGGCTTTATTCACATGACAGGTTACGCGGAGGGCTGTGTTCTCTGTGGCTGCTCAGGCTTAAAAGGCCTGTCAGACAGACACTTGTGTATCATCGCTCAGGTGTTAACCTGTTGCTCTGATAGCACAGACACATAGGAAGACACAGTGAAAGTACAAAGAAGCACATGCAGACTGTTGCATATGATGTGTGTATGCACACAAACACTCACAGAGCTTCTGCTACCAGCACAGCAGAGATGGCAAAAGTACTGACTTCCCGTACTCAAGTAGAAGTACAGATACTTGTGTTAAAAAATACTCTGGTAAAAGTAGAAGTACTGATTTAACTTCTTTACTCAAGTAAAAGTAACAAAGTAGAGGCTTGGAAATTTACTTAAAGTATAAAAGTAAAAGTAGCCTTGCGAAAGCAAGCTGAGAAACTTCAGTAGACATGGAGAAAAAGGCTCTTTAAATGCCATTGCCTACATTTTTTTTGTCTGCCAACAGGCCTAAAACATCCCATATATGATTATTGTGATAGAGACTGGGACTCCAGGTTAATAAGATTCTGACTGAGCAGCAAGATATGAATTCATTTGTGATTCTGTGAGAATTCACAGATCTAGTGTCCCTTTTTTAATCTTCTTCTTAACATTTAAAGGAATCTACATGTATATGTGTGGGCTTAAATCTGGCTTCTGAAAAGAAAATAAAGGACAAAATATGAATGACTAAACTGACATTAATTAAGAAGTTCCCTATATTTTAGAATTACGCAGTACATTGGCCAGGAGTCATTCTTGATGCACAGTCTACTATCTCAAACATCTCTCTTAGATAAGGCCGAGGATGATGGGAATCTAACGAGCTGTCTCGTAGTGGTGCATCAAGTGCAACATACAGTAGCCTACTGTATTGACAATTAGATTGAATTCAGAATTGATGACTAAAACAATAATAATGGTAACTCAAGTGAAATGATTTGGAACTTGTTAGTGAGGACTAGATTAGGACTGGATTTAAAGCTGATTCTGGTTTCTAACTTCGACCAAGGTGTGTCTGTTAGAACACGGATGGAGACAACTTCTCTCTGTTGATGCTTTATTACAACCAAGCATCAGTACAAACACGGCGTGGGTAGCTATGGCTGTGTGTGTGTGTGTGTGTGTGTGTGTGTGTGTGTTTGTGTTTCTGCAAATAAATAAATCCAACACACAGAAAACCTGGTGATAAGTTACTGTATGTAACTAGCTAACTAAATTCATCAACCCTCCAGTGGAGTTGTCATCTGCAACCCACAGGGCCACTGAAATAAGCTAAAATGTTGAACATCAGAGGAAGCATTCCTGAATCACCCAATATTTCAACCTGACTCTAGAAAACAAATATTTATATGAAGTGTCCAGCGGCAACATACAAGCCTGTCAGCCTACCGGGGTTTGAGTTACATTTGAATTTTGGCACAGACCTGAGAATCAGATCATTGTTTGAGAAGACGGCTGGAGCCAGAGGCAAGAAAGAGAGAGCAGACAAGGACATAGAGTGGAAGAGATTAAGACAAGGGAAGGAAAAAAATAAACGTGGAGGCAAAAGCAGCATCCATTTTATTTCGGTAAGGGGAACTTTCAGTACATTGCACTTTGAATTATATTTTATAGACATTCATATTATAGTTATATAGTCTTTTTCGATATTGGCTTTATGAAAGCAAGCACACACTGCTGCATTAGTTATGTCTAATGATGTGATTATACCTGAAATGAAGTATACAAACAGTATATGGCATGCAACAGTCTTTTCTGATTGTTGCACGCCAAAACTGTATCTTGCAGTAATAGCCCCAGCTAAACTGTGAGTATGGGCAGGTAAGAAAGGGAAAACTCAGCAACTGCATTTTTGTTTTTCACCCCTTTCCAAATAAGCAGAGTATTTAAATGATTAAAATGTGTTGCTAATTTAGGAATTAAGGCTAAAGCAACTAAATCCAGAGCGTTAAGAAATGCATCCCTCCCCACTTTATGTCAGTAACTGAGTATTTAGAGTCAATGTGTATTTTTTCATTAGTAATATGAACATGAATTACAACGAATCACCTTGAGCAGTTTTTAAATAGGCTGCAGAAGAATAATTTATTTTTCCACACATTTCCACTTTTTTATGTGGCAAGGAATATTCAGGACTAAATAACCATTACAGGGGGTAGAAACGGGCCGGAATATAAAACGCTGTCAATACTGTGCTGAGCGGAGTTTGAGACCTTCTTATCTACCGACTCTATTAATACATGACTTTCAGTCCCCCTCCCCGTAGGAATAATAAGTCCACATGAATATATTCGCCAACAGTCTTGATTTTTTTTGTTTTAGTAGACAAAATCAATCCTAATCTGCCTAAATGAAACATATTAACTTCTTGCATACTTTTTGTTCAGGTTTATATACTATAATGACTCTGTTTCTTTGCATTGCTCGTTCTCTTTTGCAATTGTATCACTCTTTTCCTCTCTTTTTTGTTTTTTCTTTCGATTTTTTCCCCAGTCTTTTTCTCCTCCAACTGCCAACTCCCCCCATGCTCCCTTTTTCCTTCTCTCCCGCTTGCTGCTCATTTTTAAATCTATGAATTTCTGAACATCATTTTCTTGATTTTTCCACGCCCCAGGGAGACATTCTCATTCCAGCCCTTCTCTTTTTTCACCTCATTTCCTCCCTCCTGAGTGAATCTCTCAGACAGGATGTGAGGTGACAGTGTGGCCCATGGAGGTTAGGGTGGGTTTGGTTGTGGTGTGTGCGTGTGCGTGTGTGTGTGCGCGTGTGTGTGTGTTTCCAAAAAAATGGGGGTGGGTGGATTGTCAGTGCCCTTCCAAATCCAATCCTGCACATGACCACGGGAGACGTACAGTAACGCTTTTCCCCCTTTCAGGATCCAAGCTGTAGAATTAACCGTGCCTTAGAGAGACTTCTACTCCTTGGCACGAATGAGCCTCATCCCACAAGACCTTATGCTCTTAAAAGATATACACTCCTGCCCCTTTAAAAGGTTTCAACTGTGTTAAAATCTATCAATGCTTTCGCCTTGAGTGACCATATCAAGACAGAAACAGGGTGGCTAAAGTCCCTCAGTCGCTCTCAACCTTTAAATAAGGTGCTTTGTGGATGAATTTCAAATTATGCCTTGCATGTACTCAGCATACACTGATAAAACTGACAAAAGTGTTCAGAAGTGTAAGCCAAAGATTTCTGTGACATGAATGCTTTTATAATTTGTATGTACTGTATGATAAAGAGAAAATACACAAATCTGACTGCAAGGCAAGGTTTGCATTATACATCTTAAAAGCATATTACAGCCTCAACAATTTCAGTGTATGTGTGTTGCTTATACACAATAAAGATGATCACAGTGATAAAAAGGAATCAGTGTGTGTAAATGTGTGTGCAGCTATATGTGTATATGTGCATTGAATTGCATCAAATTGAATTAAATTGAATGTGGGTGGAGATGATGAGAATCGCTCAACTGATTAAAAGGAGTGCCTCACTGCCATTGTGGGGGCAAAAATAAATTCAGATTAAAAAATACAAATTATTATCAGGTAATATTGCAAATATATGCTCTCACTATGTTCTGTCATATTAAGTGTGAAGATAATCTGAACAAGTAAGACAGACCACTAGACAGGGTGCAACATTTTGATTTTAGAATCCACATTTCCGGTATTAAATACAGATATACAATATACAAATGCTCTTTATCTCTGGCTTCTGAAAATTAAAAATTGATTGGGTATACTTTTCTCATTTCCCTCCTTGTCACTCATCTTTTCTTCCCCCTCTCTTCTTCTCTAAAGGGTTAGAGGTTCCCCACTGTGAGAGCGAAACTAATTTTTGACTAATCAAGGGGCTGTCTGAGCAGAACGCTGGTAATAATAATACTCAAAAATGTAGGACCTTTGAAATAAACATTGTTCCGATGCATTGCTCAAACTATCTTTTAGTATATATATATATGGCAATGTAAAGAAAAGAATCCTCCAAACTTGCGCTGGTTAAATTCCATTTACCAATTCTCCATTTTATTTTCTTCTCTCATTGTATTTTAACATTAAGTTACAGTACACTGCTTTCTACAAGAGTTAAAGGAAGGAATAAGCATGATCTCTTTCCATCAAAACACTCCCAACAAACTGCTGCTAATAACTCATCTTGTAGATGGCAAACTACCTGCACACCATTTTTCTGTTCTATTTTGAACTACTTATCATTAAAGTTGTTGTTGCTCTGTCTGTACCTTGTTATTGCCCGGCCCAACCCTGACTTCCAGCTTAACTTAACTTAGTATTTGTTAGTTAGTGTTAAAAAGTGTTAATACTAGTTTCAAACCCTTATTGTTTTGTTTGCTCTTTTACTATAGATATCTTCTTTCTTTACTATGTATCATTACTATATATAAATATATAAAGACAACATAAGTAAGATTAGGTTAAATAGTTTAAAAAGAATATTGTTTAGACAACGGATTACACCAACGCTAACCCTATTAAACATAAATAAAGTACAGTGTGAACATAAGCAGCAGCAGTGAATAAATAGCTGAAACATGTCAGACTACAATGATGTTGGACTGTGATTATGATTATGTGATTACTGCACATAATACCTACATTACCGAGATGTGATTACAGAGATGTGATATGGAAATATATGTTGTGAGACCAGTTTGACACTTCTAGTGTATAACACTAGGGTAAGGAGTAAGGAGTTATATAGTTTGATGGCCACAGGCAAGAACAACCTCCTGTAGCGCTCTGCTGTGCATCGTGGTTGTATGAGTCTCTCACTGAAGATGATACCCATCTCAGCAAACATAAGCAGAATATTCTTCTTAAAAAGTCTTACAAATATTTTTTTAAAGATTGCACAAAATCAGAGCATAGAGAATGTAATGATGTGTAGTGTGTGTGCTGTGTTTTACATATCTTATAGTGCATATTTGTACACAGATGCATCATCCTCTTACCTCTAAGGCTTTCCTCTTACTGTTGAGCAGCTTGGAGATGTCCCGTGCCACTCTCTCCACCAAGTCCTTGGGGTTGTTTCTCTTGATTTCAAACTGGCTCTTCTTCTCATTATAAATCTGCAGATGGAGAACACGGGGAATCAGAGGTCAAATTACCGTGCCATTAGTTTAATTAAGAAAACCACAGAGGAGCTGTTTGATTATTCTCAAGGTAGTACACAAGATGGTAAACATTTACTGTAGAGCAGACAGTATGCAGCCTGTCGTTTTACCCATACGCCTCAGCACTGTAGCAGCATTAAACACAGAACAGAGCCCTAATGGCAAAGCACTTAGCTAGCCAGCTGCAGTCTGGCAGTCAGGATCAAATTAAATAAACGCAAACTCCAGCAGATCCTCACTGCTGGGTAAACATCTTGTACCTCCACAATAACTCCTTTGGAACTAACATAAGCAGCCTTATTCACAGCTTAGTGACAACACATTTGTGATTTAATCCAAAGGGTTACTGAAAGCTATCCTAAATCAAACATGCCGGCAAATTTTGGTTACCTATGAAAGGACCATAATCCCCTAGATTAAGTGCAAGTATGAATTACATTTTTAATCAGAAACAGCAATATATCAAACACTTTTACTGGGGCGTTACCAGAATGAAATAAGGTAAGACCAATTAAACAGACACGGACCACACAAAAACAAGTAAGAGAAATGTGTTTGGGATGCACAAGGGACTATGATGTTTGGAAAGTTGGGGCATCCAGAGGCAGAACGGCAGATGCTTGGACCGCTGACAGGAACGTACTTGGGAGATTAGTCTGCTACCCCTGAAAGAATTGTGAAGGCTGACTCAGAGGCCTATGCTCTATAGAATCTGTAGTCTACAACAGAGCACCACCCAAGGGATAACCACTTATCCTGCTGCCCTAAAACAGTGCAAGACCCACTTTCACACCGTAACACCATTTTGTATAGTTCTTCTGAAGAAAACCCAGGAAAAGCCTGTTGGTTGCTGAATATTTTTAGGCAATTAGGGTCTTTGTACATCTTAAATGTGTGTTCGGTCTGCTGCTGGTAGCACTCTGTCTCTGCTCTGTCTGTCCTTAATTGCAGGAGTGAAGCCTGGTGTGAGGGAGTCAGGGTTCCAGCTGCAGCTCATCTACTCTAATTACCTCTGCTTCAAATACCCGGTCAACCGACCACTCTTCGTCAGATCATAGTCAAGATGACCACGTTAGTCTCTCTGCTGACTCTACCCGTTTGTACTAGTTTTTGTGATGCTTGCTTATAGTGATTATTCTTTGTCTGCCACAGTTCGGTGAACCTGACTCCTGCTGCCACTTTACTCCTGCTATCCACACTGGATCTCTGGATATTTGGACATGGACCCTCAGAAACACAGTACCACACACGTTCTGTACCCTGGATTCTCACTGGATTTTGGACTTGACTTTTCCCTGTTGCATCCCCTACCCTGGACATTGGAACACCTTGTTTAAACTATAATTTTTGTCACCATATTGTTTGCATTTGGGTTCAACCTAGTTCCACGCCTAACAATGTGAGGCTCAAAATGCTGCATTTACTCAAGGTTATGTGACTAGTTAATTGCACTTTGACGTATTATAAACTAATTTTTTTAATCAATCATTCACTCAAGTAATTGCAGACACTTTAAACCTTTCTTACATGATATGATGAAATGCATGCAAAGTGAAGGGTGTCTTAGGGGACCTCTGACCCTTATTAACACCCCTGAAGATGTTAACATCAGATTTTTCTATTTATCCATATTGTAAAATGTATGGTCATGTTTAAACATTGAGAGGTGAATAGTAATGACAGGCAGCTGATGTTGCCCATATTGCTGGAGGTACCAGCACTGGCTGTAAATCTGCACATTATACATGTAATACACGCAAAATAACACATTCTTAACTCCATAGTTCTCATTTTTGGAAAACAAAGTTTGTAAGCGGTGGATTTCAAGTTCCTGTTTTCTCAGCCATGCCTGAGATTGGTGCTCTCATTAACAGCAGACTGTTAATGAAATCATTGGTTTTTCAGCACACATCTGATAATCAAATATGCTGACCTTTAGAAAGTTTCTCAGGGCTTTTGTTTCACTTCTTCTGTGGTTCAAAACATGATTATTAAAAATATATATTTTTTAATTAAAGCTCTTCTCAGGCCTGAGTAATATGCCAACCATAGAGTAAATTGATAACACAAATTGACTAAAAATATGTCTAGTCCAACATTATCTAGTAAAACATAGATTTAAAACTGTGTGTCACACAGAGAACTGATATAATCACAACGTGTGAGTAAGGCTGCAACAAATCTCGGGGAAGAAGGTATAGTATAATGGTCAAACATACCGCATAAATAGATTTTTATTAATGTTCATTTCATGTCAATTAGACCGAAAATATCTGGAATATGCTGTTTTTATTTCAATGTTGAGAAGCAGTGGTTCATTGTGTTTGTTCCATACCAAATGATGTCGCTAGTTGGTCTTCATTTGCCAAAGTGACACAACCAGATGTAACCATTCCTTCTGAAATGCACACGGTGACTTTCATTCCAGTTACAGAGATTACTATTTACAAATGAAGACTTTGCAGTTAGATAAAGTAAAGCTTGACTGTCTGCATCAATTGTTGTATGTATTGGTCTACTGTAGCGTGAGGATAATTACAACCAATAATCTGTGAAGCAATGCTTTCTTAAGTGTCAAACAACTGGGGACACCCTATACTTATCTTTGATTTTTAGTCATTGAATGAGACTCATACTACACAGTTTGACAACAAAATGCAAGTAATAATAATAATAATAATAGTAATGTACTAAAAAAAGTAAAGGATAGAGGTACTGTAAAAACAAAACACCTGTGGTCTGCACATTCTGCAAAACAAACTGGAGGTGAGTATTCGCAGTACTGCCTGCCAGCCTCCTGCAGGGCCACTACTATTTGTGGGGTGATCAGTTGGGTCCGTTCACAATGAGCAAGTCATTGTTTATATTTATCATGTGATTAAGTTAAGTAATCATTGTGGCCTTTCAGTCACTATCTAGGATGTTTGAGATTTAATCCCCACACATGACAGCATCCACGTCAATTAGATCAAACCTGATTGAAATCAGCACATCGCCTGATTCTGAAGTCTCATGATTGAATGTTTATAAACCAAATCTTTTCATATTTGGCAAAGTAACAATCTCTTGATTTGGCATGAAATATTATGTCTGTGGGATTGATGTGTTGATGTGCAGCAATTAGGAAAAGAAAACACTGCCGTCCATTCGATCCGTCTCTGTCAAGCTGAAGGCTGGGCAGGCAGCCAGAGGCAGTTTCCCTCCATTGGCCCACTGAGCAGGCAAACCTGGCCCCAGAAGCTTAGACCATGCCAATGGAGCACTCTGACGAGATTGCCTGGTGTCTTATTTTGGCCGCCCTCTGAGGGATAAGGGATCCTGCTTAGTTTCAAACAACACTTTAAACTACTTCTCAAAGTGAAATGTGAAGGTGAAGCCTGCATACTCTATCATGATGCAACAAAAAGACATCTTATTAAATATTTTTTGATGAGTAAGACAGGTAGTTCAATCATTTTAGTTTTGTTTCTATGAGGTAGTCTGCAATGCAATTCAACAGTCCATGCACGCACACACACACTTGCACACAAAGGAATTACTCATCACCCCTCAGTTCTAAATGAGGCTCAGACCTGAGTCCAATAATCACATGAGTATTTACGCACATGAAAATCCCAACACATTTGCACATACACACACAGTTACACACACCGTGACACACACCATTTCAGAGGGCTTTTTCCTCGAGGTGGAAGAAGACATTAATGGAATCTTATTAAACCATAAAACAAGAGCGAAGTTTTCTCCGCTCCATTGACGGACTACAAACCCCTGACTCTTTTAAGTGCATTTTTCAAGTCAATTTAAAAACCATGTCAAATTTGTTTTTAAATCAATATTCATTCCCTTAATGTGTGATAGTGCTCTCTGGCTCTGCCTCTCTCTGGAAGATTCATGGCTCTCTCTAGGACATTACAGGCAGAGCCTTCACTACTCTGAGCTTAAACCAAACGCAAAAGACAAAGAAAGAGATCAATAAGACCCATATTGCCACATGTGGGGATTCCAAAATATATATTTATTTGTACTAAAACACAGCAAGGTTCACTTTTGTTTTTGTAAAACCCTTTGCAGGAAAAAAAGGAGCTGAGGGAGTTTTCAGGGGAAAAAATGTCCAATAACTTCCATTACTGTCCTTCATTCTCCCTCTATATTTGAAATCATTCTAATGCACTGTATTATGATGTAGTCCCTGCTACTACAATCATCAAAGAGCCTTATTTAGAAATATGCTGCTTAATTACCTCCTTAACGCATACAGCCAGCAAACCATTGACAAATTAAGTCAACCACTGTGGTTCAAAATGTATAAAAATAAGCTTCAATTCAGACACTGTACTGTAAATGCAGGCCAGCACCTAGGTCTCAAATAAAAGCAGAGTCACTATTAAACTGATTCATACAATATCAATAATAGGCAAAAACTACAGATTACAGTTTATTTCCTATTGACATGTATTGATTCAAGAGCTATGACGAGATCTTGCGATCTAAAAACGTGAAAATTGTTCTCGTTGAGGTGAAACATCGTCTTGCGATATCAGTACAGAAGTGCAGAATTACATCTACTGAGGACCAATTCACGTTAAATCAAGCTGTGCCAAATTTTGGTACCTGGGAGCGTAAAAGCGTGAGCTTCTTTTTCTCTCTGTCACAGAGAGCAGAGCTCAACTCTGATGCACACACACGCAGAGTTGCGGTGCAGACGAAGCAAACTACAGCAAACCTCTGCAGCTTGTTTAAGTCACAGTGAGTCACAACAATGCCAGTAAATTTGTTGCAAGTGTGGTTAGAGTTTTCAAAACTGTACGCAGGGTTTGCTGCAATATAATATAATGGCGAGATCGCAGAGTAGTTACCTTTAGACTTCAGAGACAGACAGGCACAAGAGCGTCCTCTATGCCTTGGTGACTGACTGACCGGCTGGAGGTTGTAGGGCAAGGCAACTTTATTTATGTACATTTCAGCAACAAGGTCATTCAAAGTGTTTTACATAATATTAAAGAGCAATTAAAAGTGATCATGAAAATAAACAGCTAAAATAGAATAAGATACAAATACAAGAATAAAAGTTACATTGCAGTGTAAGAAATTAATAATTATTTGAATTTGAATAGGCTGTAGGGGTGGGAGGGGAGAAGAGGGTGTTTTCTTTTGTGTGGTATGTAAAATGTTCTAAATAAATAACAAAATGTTCTAAGTAAATAGGAATTATTTTACAACTGAAATACATTTTTTGTTACTACAGAGGGCAATTGTTGTTGGGTACTCATTGCAGGTATTGGTAAAAATGTGAACGTAACTAACCCTACTCGTCACTTTTAAATCGTTTGTGTGCCAGCATTTTAAATTCTTAGGGGAAACGATGCAGTTATTTGGTCTGAGGAGTTATACAGGAGAGAAGCCATTTGACTTTGTGGCAAAAACTTTCACAGTGCTCGTTTTTCATTTTTTGACCTTCGATTGCATAAAAGACAATTTTTCCGGTCATATTTTGTCATTTATATAATACGTTTTCTTAAAAATAGAGAAATCTTGTCTCGCCTTGTGAAGCCAATATTGTATACCGTCTCGTCACATGAGCCGAGTGTCTTGCCACACCCTTAATGGATTCTGTTACACATTACATTACCTTCTACACTGTTTGCCAGAGGACAGAAAATTAAACCCAACAGGAATCACCTCTCAATATAACTTTGTGCCAAACGTTCCATATTGAGATACTGTTTTGTGGTATATAGTTCTATCTAAATGATTAAGATTCAATTTAACCAAAATCTTTCCCAGCATATTATCTTGAATATGTCACAATGTTGAGGTTTTGTTGTACTAAAAACACACAATTTGAACAATTTCGATTAAATTGTCTTTCGATACTTAGGAGTTATAAGTGGTGCAGTCCTGCTTTATCCAATTGAGACAGCTAACCAAGATTTTCCTCTGCTGACTTAGAAAATGTCATTCATGCTTTTATCGCCTCAAGACTTGAATTCTGCAACACACTTTATTCTGGTATCAGTAGGCAAAACATCCAAAGACGGCAGTTTATACAAAACACTGTTGCCAGGCTTATAACTCACACTAAGAGAAGTGACCACATCACACCAATCCTTGCTGCCCTTCACCGGTTACCTGCGAGTTTTAGAATTAATTTTAAGATTCTAAAATCTCAACTTGTCAACAAAGGTGACCAGATTTTGCTGTCCGGGCCCTTCAGCTGTGGAACTCCCTGCCTGTAAAACTCAGGCTAGCAAACTCAGTAACATCTCTTTTTAAGACTCACTTTTTTATTATGGCTTTTCTTAACCAATGCTATTTGTTGTAAATAATTACATTAGTGTATATTGTTATATCTTAAGTTCTACATTCTGGATCTTATTTACCTCTATATTTTATTGTAAAGCACTTCATAGCTTTGTTTTTAAAGGTGCAATGTAAATAAAGCTATTATTATTATTATTATTATTATTATTATTATTATTATTATGTCCACGTAATGACCACTACATTTACAATAGTCTAACTGATGGCAGATCAGTATCATATACCTGAGCTGGCATGGGCAACTGTGTAACTGTAAGAGTAACTGGGCATGACAGCAGTGTACTGTATCCACCTACACAGTTTGTTCTCTCCAGTGACCTATGTCTATTGTATATTGTGTACTGCCAGATAAACAGCAATGGTATCAGTTTCCATTTTGTATGGGAAACACTAGATCAGCCTAAGGAAAGTCAGTTTTGCTCTTTTCATCACTCTACATGGACTAATAAAAATACAAAGAGAGACAAATAAAGATGGACAGTACTGTAGGGTGCTCATCTCTCTGACAGGTTGGCCATTAAAAGCTCCCGTAACCGGCAGATGAGGTCCCTGTCCATTCTGGGAGAAGATTGAGCTGTGCTGTCAACCAGACAGAGCTCCAGCCCAGAAAGTAGCAGCCGGCCAATGTGAATTAGGTTGGAGGAGCACTGGGTGCAGACCGACAGCACGTGGTAATGCTGGCCACGATAGGCCTGAGGAGCTTTAAATCCCCTTTAGCTAGAGGTTGGAGATGAGTGACCATCATCGCTGAAGGGCCATAACCACATCAGCCTGCCTGAAATTATATTTGAGGGCTTTAGAGCTTGACTCACTCCAAGGTAATGGGACAGCTGCAGGAGAAAACCAAGCACTGTGTCAGGAAACTTTACTCAGAATCATATGCAGTGTTTGAGCTGAGGCAAACCACTTGTATGTACTTGTAATAGAAATAAACAGCAACAGTAAAAAAAAAAAAACTTACAGAAGTAATAAAGAAACATGCTTATTGTTTAGAAAAATGTAAAACAATCTTGCTATTAAGAGCAAATTGTATTCACGTAGTTGTCTGATGTACAGTGCAGCAAACTTGCTATCCAACTACACTCACCTATAGGATTATACTAATACTGTGTTTGACCCACTTTCGCCTTCAGAACTGCCTTAATTCTACGTGGCATTGATTTAACAAGGTGCTGAAAGCATTCTTTAGAAATGTTGGCCCATATTGATAGGATAGCATCTTGCAGTTGATGGAGATTTGTGGGATGCACATCCAGGGCACGAAGCTCCCGTTCCACCACATCCCAAAGATGCTCTATTGGGTTGAGATCTGGTGACTGTGGGGGCCATTTTAGTACAGTGAACTCATTGTCATGTTCAAGAAACCAATTAGAAATGATTTGAGCTTTGTGACATGGTGCATTATCCTGCTGGAAGTAGCCATCAGAGGATGGGTACATGGTGGCCATAAAGGGATGGACATGGTCAGAAACAATGCTCAGGTAGGCCGTGGCATTTAAACGATGCCCAATTGGCACTAAGAGACCTGTGTGCCAAGAAAGTGTGCCAAGAAAACATCCCCCACACCATTACACCACCACTACCAGCCTGCACAGTGGTAACAAGGCATGATGGATCCATGTTCTCATTCTGTTTACGCCAAATTCTGACTCTACCATCTGAATGTCTCAACAGAAATTGAGACTCATCAGACCAGGCAACATTTTTCCAGTCTTCAACTGTCCAATTTTGGTGAGTTTTTGCAAATTGTAGCCTCTTTTTCCTATTTGTAGTGGAGATGAGTGGTACCCGGTGGGGTCTTCTGCTGTTGTAGCCCATCCGCCTCAAGGTTGTGCGTGTTGTGGCTTCACAAATGCTTTGCTGCATACCTCGGTTGTAACGAGTGGTTATTTCAGTCAAAGTTGCTCTTCTATCAGCTTGAATCAGTCGGCCCATTCTCCTCTGACCTCTAGCATCAACAAGGCATTTTTGCCCACAGGACTGCCGCATACTGGATGTTTTTCCCTTTTCACACCATTCTTTGTAAACCCTAGAAATGGTTGTGCGTGAAAATCCCAGTAACTGAGCAGATTGTGAAATACTCAGACCGGCCCGTCTAGCACCAACAACCATGCCACGCTCAAAATTGCTTAAATCACCTTTCTTACCCATTCTGACATTCAGTTTGGAGTTCAGGAGATTGTCTTGACCAGGACCACACCCCTAAATGCATTGAAGCAACTGCCATGTGATTGGTTGATTAGATAATTGCATTAATGAGAAATCGAACAGGTGTTCCTAATAATCCTTTAGGTGAGTGTACATCTCTGGAGATAAGTACTGTAGCTCAAACTGGTACTGGTGGCAGTACTTAAGTAACTGCCTTCACAGCGTCCCCACAATAGTGCAAACAAGCTATTCTAAAGGGAACCAGTCAAATACCCACCAATGTCTTCATTTATTTACTTGAAAACATTTTTGATTGAAAGATTATGGGCAAGGTTACAACCTATTTATATTATACACATGTCAGCTCTAAGTAGCATTTTACAATATAAAAACAACAACAACAACAAACAACTCGAAAAAGGGAATAAAAAGGATGTGACTGTTTTGAGGTGCCTGTCCTTTTTGTAAAGAGAAATGGTAATTCATGGATTGGAAAGGCTGTGGAGCAAATTAACAGTGTTAATCAGTTATGTTATTGGCTCAAGGCTGTGACGCCTGGACAGCTTTCTGTGTAGGCCTGTCATTCTCAGAGGAAAAGAGAAGAGGTGGCTCTGCAGAGTGCCACTGACGGCCAATCCAACCTTATGCCGCTAACGCTCACACAGGACACGACAGAAGTAACTATGCCAATCCCGACCAATATGCTTGATCTGGCAGTCAGGACAGTGAAGTACACACTGAAAAATACACACACACACACACACACACACACACACACACACAGCAGCAAATGCACACGTGTGTAAACTCGCATTCACGCCCTCTGTGCAGCTCATACATGTCACCCATACTCACATTCTCATCATTAGCCATGATGACTGGTTCCAGTGTGCCAAGCTCTGAGTGTCACTGTAAACACACAGATGGGAAGACAGAGGGTGGCGAGACTCCAGAAAATCACTGTTAAAAAGTGCTATGCAGATTCAGCTGGCTCCCAACCCTCATTACACAAGTCAATCCCCATACTCAAAAAATTCACAGAATAGGAATTTCAAAACCAACTAGTGTTATCGCACAAAGCTGGATTTTTTTTCAAAATGTCCTCCTGTCATCAACGCAGCAAGAGAAAAGTCAAAACCGTAAAAATGATAACAAATTAAAAAGATTTCCGTCTGCTTCTGCCACTTTGTATAGAGTATAGACTTATTTGTTGACTTTTTCGCTATGTTAGCTGGTAGTACTGATGTTTTTTGGTTGTGTTGATGTTATTGTCCCTTTGCCTGTGTCTGAGAGAAAGGACTGCTTATCTTTCTGTGAAGTCAGCCACAATAGGCCGCGTCTGGTTGCTGCAGCGCGGAGGCTGACAGAGACAGATGTCACATCATTAAGGAATATTAGTGGGCTCTGCCGAGCAGACCCGGCTTCAACGGGCCCCAGGAAGAGTTCAATAAGAGAAACACATAGGGAGCAGCAGCCCCTCAGAGGAGCTCGATAAGACACAACACACCAGAAGCCTCTCTTAGTTCAATAGGACTGGAAGCCTCCAGAGGAGTCCAGTCAGATGCAGAAAAAGCAGAAACATTGACTGCTATTGTGAAGCTAGAGGTTTTCTGTCCAAATGTGACAGAAGACTAAAAGCGACTTTGAGTCCATGAAAAGCGCTATATAAATTATTATTATTATTTTATTATTATTATTAAAAACAAGAAAATCAGTGTGTCAGAAACGGACAACATGTATATAGCTAATCTGCCACCTACTTTGATGGCATATCCTCCCTCTGACTGTCTACCAGGGCTTGGCACTCTATCATGCCAACAGGAAAAAAAATCCAAGACAAGAAATGTGACGCCTGATTTGCATTTAGCAAAAAATAAAAAATAAAAAATTATTCAGCACATTGGCCGCTCGATTATCTAACCATAGCATAGCAAACATTACTAGTGAAGTCTGCCGAGCTCTGGATTCATCCTCATGTCAAAGCATGGGGCTCTGTATTTAGAGTGTTTGGTGGGAGGTGTGTCTTTTTTTGTCTAAAACAAAGAGCGAAAGTGTAAAGAAAACAATGTTTTATGTGCTCTAACATAAGCTGCGATCCTCAACTCTGGTCTTTGATGCTGTCAGAGGTAGGCTAACGTTAGCAGCTCTGTCTTTACTGCATTTGGGGAAGTTTACACTCCAGCAACCACATCCAACGTTACCAGAGCTTATGTGTGATTGGTTAGCACTCATCCGACATGCAACAATTACTATGGAGTTAAGCTTTTATTTGAGAAAAGAACACAGAATGGCACTGAAATCATTCCTATAAAAGTAAGATGCATTTGGAGTTTTGCCGACCAGATACGGAAAAGGATTACTCCATCAACTAGCGTTGCTCTGGTTGGTTGTAGCGCTATAAGACAAAACTTTTTACCCCGGCCCTCGGATCGAGCCCTGCCAATGGTGAGTTCCTATATACTATAACTTTAGCCTGCTAAAGAAACAGACATGATTCCAACAGGCAACACAGGCTGCATCCGCGCACTCATCAAACAAAGGCTGGGCTAAATATTTACATACACCCTGTGGGGAGAGTTCGAGATTAGAGAGAGAAAGAAACAGAAAGATGACATGGAGGGGGGAGGGGGGTAGAGTGGGTTGGCGTCTGTAACATTATCAGAGGGATTGTCAGCTGGTGATACAAACAGGTCTGAACAGAAAAAGATTATTTACTCATACACAACCACAACCACACACACGTGAACAAACACCCCACAGAGACAGGACTTTGCATACACTCAGCCTTGCCTAATCTCCTCGCTGAAATAGCATTTTCACCTGCAGGTGCTGTACAGTCCTATTCAAATATGATCGGTGTATTTAAACTTGCTGTCTTCACTGCTTTATTCCATCTTACCATCATCCTAAGTGATGTGATGATCATGTTCATCCAGAGCTCACTTCTGTCACACTATACAAGATCTAAAGGCTTTTGGAAGTGCCTGTAATTGTAGTTTTAGTGATCGCCACGGCTTGGAGATTCAAAATCAAAGAGCCGTGACTGATTCATCATCGCAGTCCAGTTTAACTGACCAAGAGACAATGAAGATCCTTAGTAAAACTGACCTTGAACACCGTGTCTTCCATCATCATTCATCCACTTCTACTCTCGAACGAGCGGATAAAAAAAATTGGACTCTCCTAACAGATAAAGCATGCCAATATGACAGTGTGAGAGGGGATATTCACTAAGCCAAGCCACAGACGGCGCTAACCTACAGGCAAACTAGACCAGCTGGACAGATGGAGCCCACAGCGATCTTTTAACTGCCCAGTTTTGTATATATTCATTAATTAGCCCTGTCAGCAGAACCAAAGGGTAATGCAGAAGAGGTGTGTGATCGCAGGATAGAACAGGACTTGCTAGGTGAAAACCAGCCAGCCAGTTGGCAACTCTCAGACAAAAGGATTCATAGTAAGTGACTTGTTGGAGCGAGGAAGGATGAAGGGAATGTGGGGCAGCCTCTCCCCTGCTCCTCTCCTCCCTTCCATCCTCAGTCAGGGTATTTGTCTTTTAGACAGAGATAAACTGCAGCCTATTTATTAACTCGCTGATGGTAGGGAATTGTTTTTCCCTTCCACTAGGTTTTCTCAAATGGACAGCCGCAAAAATATCCTCACTATAATTCTTCCCTACACTATTTCTCTTATTTTCTTGACTTCCTTAACCCCCTCCCCACCTCCACTCGCTTTTCAATATTTTATGTAGCTCTAAAACAGCCTGTATATTGTCACAGTAATGTCTCAAGTGGAGGCTGCTGTATATCAAAAAACATGATTATCTGGATTTCTTATCCCCATCCTGTCGCATTAAGTCACAACAGTAGCAAAATATGTGAATTCATGTGATGAATGTGTGTCTATGTTTGTATGAGTGTAAACACCGGGGGAAAGGTGGAGAAGATGAGCTCAAGCTAGCAACACCCTCTCTGTGGCCATCTCATGACATCTTTAGATCAGGAAATCAACTCACCAACCTTCTGCTGAGTCTGCTAGCCTCCCTGCTCAAAGTTTTCAAATATAAACATCAGAGTGAACACAGAGAAAAAGGTAAGGATGGATATCAGCTACAACATATGGGTGCAACCCCTTGCTGGTCCATGTATCAAGCAAGACTGTCTCTGCGTTAATCTCCATCTCTACATCAGAGGAGGCATCGAGTGTTGAGGAATTAAACACCAACTTCAACCTCTCTGCTGGGCACAATGCTAGCCAGTGTGTGGATGACAGACGATAAGCTGTGTGTCCTCCGTGCCTACATCGATTTCCAGTGGGATGCTGGGAGCTGTGGTGTCCGTTCACCGAAACTTGGCAGGATCCTGGAGTGCTGGTGCCATTCAACCGGGTGACTTTTTTTCTGTGTGCCAATCTGATGGCCACATTTTGCTTCAAGATGAATCATGCACAAGTTGAAGGAGCTGATGGGATAGCATTTCACTAGAATTGTACAATTTTTATGTGACAGACAAAAATTCATTGATTGTGGGCATACATGTACATCATTTCTTGGGGTATGTGTGCTCCTTGTTTCTGTATCTAAAAGACCTCTAATGTGTGAAACTGAGCCCATTATGTTTTTTATATGCAGGAATTTGTCATTGCATGGTTGTGTGTGCGCGTGTGTATGTGTGTGTGTGTGTGTGTGTGTGTGTGTGTGTGTGTGTATCAGTGTCTGAGTGGGCTGTGGAGGTCCTCCTGCTGAGGAGACAGAGCCCCAGGGGGTTTCTCTCTCCATAGCATCTCCTCCACTTCCTCCTCATTTGACTAATTACTGCGCCACTTCCACGCTACTGATGAAGCCTGGCACATGTCCATCACCCTAACTGTGAGCTTGGCTTGTTTCAGTCTATTGATACAAATGGCTAGCAAAACACTGTCTCATCTTGTGCGCTCTCCTAATTTTAAAAATGATATGCAAAAAAAAAGTTGTACGGTGCAGCCTCTTAGTAATGTTAAAGCTAAGACAGTGTTTTCATTTCATTATGTTTTTGAATTAAAATTATCCAATTGCATTATTTTTGGTTTGCAGCTGACTGCACACACTCTACTAACTAACATTGGGCCTAGGTCATGCGTGCCAGAAAGTAAAGACACTGCTGCTCTTTCACGGCATCTGTCTGTCCTCTTCGGCAGCTCCTATCCTCTCATCTTTTACACAAACGCTAAATCTGTCTCATTCTGCATATATTGCTGCTCCACACATCTGACCATCTCTGCCAAGCTTTAGCAACTACGCTTAAACTATTTTCGTCTTTCCGTTTTCACTGTGTTTAAAATTATACATTTAAAAAAATACTGCTTCTCTGGCAGCTGTACTTCTCCTCTTAACTCAACCTGTTAACTCTGTAAATAAGACAAGTCATCTTAAATCTCCCACGCTAAGTTCCCTTTTATAAAACATCAGTAAATATGAAATGAATAATGAGCTGAGAGTAAGCAACGTGCAGAGCCAGTCGTGCTCGGATCAGCTATAATTTGGAGAAGAGATTTCATGGAGGTATTAGAGCAACAGAGGTCAATGAGGTGTTATTATATAATTCAAATGGGGGGAATCACATGCTTAGGATGCACAGCAGAGGAATACAGGGCTCATTATCCAAACATACAACACTTTGTTTAACAACACTGAACACCGGAAATAAAACCTGTCTGAATTTGTCTGAAAGATTTTCAAGAATCAAGAATTGTAATTTTCCTGATTCTAAATTCCATTCAGCTTACATGTTACTTACATTACATTTTACCTTAAGTATCGGTAGCAATTTGGGGTTCAGTGACTTGATCAAGAACACTTCAACATGTGGCCAGGAGAACTTTGGAAATCAGACCAGCAACCTTACCATTAATGGTCATCCCATTCAACCGCCTAAATGACAACTTCCTAGGAGCAATCTGGCACCTGTCTCCTGTTTCAAAAGAACGTTTGTTTTGGAAAACTCCAGGAACAAAGAAATCTTTGCCAGGAACAAATGGAAATCTGTTAATGTAATTTTATATTTCAAGAAAAAATTGTGAATGTCTAACAATAAGATCAATTAACTTGTAAAGATGTGTTTTGCAGTGACACATTTAAATAGCAGATTCACTCAGTCTCTAAATAGTCTCAGTCTCTTTAAAGTAGCTCCCAAATTAAATAGAATTTTTTTAACACTGGATTCTAGTGTAACATGTCACTGGGCAAGTTAAGGTTTGCGTCCGACTCTGCAGGCCAGGCAAATACCTCAGTGACAGTTGCTATGACAGCCATTTTGTTCTGGCCCACTTATCTCTGTCTTACCACAGGCAGAACAGTGCAGAGAGGGAGAAATCCAAAGACAATTTAAACTCACAGTGTAGATTACATTTCAAACCTCTCAGACTGAATATTTAACCCTCTTGCCTTTCGATAAGCGATAGGGGGATTTTCACTGACTCAGGAACTCAATTTAACCTCCTCTCTGAGACATGAGGCTGCCGAAATGTCCAATAGGCATGCCCCTGGGGATGGCCGAACTCCATCCTCCCTCCTCCCCAATCTCTGACACTACCAGTGGCTGTCTGCTGGGCCTGATAGAGAGCAACTCCGTGCTAAGTCATTAAACACAGAGCCTAGCCTAATTACACACAGCCAGCCCCTCATGTCAACAGGGTCACTGCTCTTAGAAGTGACAACATTATTGGAACAGCTACACAAACCCTGGTTGAGAGATATGGGATGCAGGTGACATCTTCAGCTGCTATGTGTATGCCTTTGCCCTCAAAAACAATTCATATGTCCCCCTGCTAAAAGAAGTCAACATTGGCTGCATCCTTTCCCCACAAAAACGTTCAGGCTTGTCCAGGTTTGCAACGACACACTAAACTGGACAAGCTCTCAATGGAAAGGGGGATAGTTCTCCATATTGAACATCACAGCGACGCTTTTACAGCATGCCAATTCCTGCCAAACTGGTTGTTTCCATGGAAACGTAGCACATAATGACCGATAACTGAGAACAACCTGGGAAGAAAAAAAAGAGTTGAGAGCGAGGGAGAAAGAGAAAGAAAAAGACACTGACAGAGATGGAGAGAGAAAGACGGAGATCTTATGGAACAAAAGAAGCAATTTAGTATCGGAGGACAGCGTGAAGCCTGATTATGTCGTCAGTGTAAATGATCATTAATTTCCTTCTGTCCAGCTGGGCCAGATTAATGCCTACCCATTCTGCACTGTAGAAAGAGAGCCAGGGCTTAACCACTTCAATGTGCACCCCCGCAACAGCAACCATAGCCTTAATAAAATACTGAGCTTGGACCACACCAACACCCATGAATGGATATAATAAAAAAACACTTTTCAGCAGCACAATATGTATTATAACTCAACTTATAAATAAATAAAAAGTCAACAATCAACAATGAATACAATAAAGTAACATGAGCAACATTGCAATTTTAGCAAAAGCTCATGCCTTCAAGCTACATTTATATTAATACTTGAATTTAGCACTTAACTAACAGTTATGCATTAAATACGTATGCCCAAGTCTGACATCTATGGCCAGGATGTGTTAACACTCCAGTAAAAGCTGGACTCGTATCACAATACAATCAATAAAAAATATATATATTAAATTTTAAGGAAGTCTGTTGTTAATCCATCCAGTGGCAGAATAACAGGAAGTGACAATAAAACACAATCCATCACAACAGCACCACAAACGACAACCACAAGAGGAAACTGAACACTTTAAATATAATATCTAGTGTGCAGGTGCACTAGTTCATCGATCTGATTTGTCTGGAGGTTATTTGAATATAACATCTAATGTTAAAATAATGTGTTTCTGTTCAGGAATGACACAAACAGAATGCAAGTGATGTCATTTCTTTGTTAAAACTATTGTTTCAAACCAATGTTCAGCCCTTCTCTATAGTTTTAATTCCTATAATGAATAATATCTAAGTCTTATCTTATAATAATAATCTTAATTATCTTAACTAGCAGGAAGAAAATTATTGAGTGCACGGGCAACAGGAAATATTTGAGGCAGGCTTGTCCATGGGTCCATGTCCATTAGTCTTGAAAGCCCATGCTAATTCCTCTCTGAGCGCGATTTTTAAATATTTGACTAAAAAGATATGTGTGCAGCATGTCAAACCCTCACTCCACAGACTCCAGGTCAGAGGTAAAATACCCTGTGTGATCACAAATCAGATGAGAGCAAACACATAGCCAATGTGTGCTTTGTTGTCTCTTTTTCTCAGTCACTGGTTTCCATATAACCGGGTCTGATCAGAACCAGCATGCTGTTTGGCTTCTGAAAGCCCGCAATTCCACGCTTCTGAGAATGCTGATGTGATTATTCATAAAGTAAGCAATTATACATCCATTAAACCTGCAGATACAAAACCCATTCCAAACTAAACCCATTCCAAAAATCAGGGTTGACTGACAACTCATCAACAATTCAGGTCCTTAAGATCTGAGGACAAAATGTTTGGCAGAAACAAAAGTTGACCCCTAAAGGTTTTTGACAGCTTCTATGTCGGATAAACTTATTTCCAAAATACATTCCCTTAATAAGAACACTGCAATAGATGGGGAAGAAAAACAACCAATACAAACATAAAATACATGACAATCTTCTGATTTCCTTACAAACTGTTAAATACACTGTAGCCTTATAAACTTATAAAATAACTGACTCTCAAGATCATGCAATACACATCAGAACTGACCATACTGATAACTGGCAATTTTTGATCAGTATTCTAGGCCCATTGAAGTAATGTAACTCATGACATTTTAAACAACATGTAGTATAAGACCTAACACATGTAGTTAATGCAAAAAAATCATGACAGGCAGCTTTTATGCTCTTAGTTTTAACATCCTTGGCTTTGTTTACTGCAATATACATTTTCATAGTAGGTAATTTCCTCAAACAGGCAGAACCATGTTAACCAAAGAAATTCTATTTGCTTATTAAAAAAGGCCTAATAGACTAATGCCAAGTGTCAATACACTGTAGAAGTCTTGTTAGCTTTTGTACATACTATGAATTTTCATTTGTTCAGATAATACTATTGTCCTTCATTACTTTCCAATAAGACATGTTCAACTGATTGTAACTGATTACATTGTAAGTAAGTACTCATGTTGTGTGTTTACCTGTTTTATGAAGTGTGTAATTAAGTTGTCTGTGCCCTAACGTTAAACGGGTAATGATGGGCTCCTCCTTGCGGTCTCTACCCCACAGCCTTTTGTAAAGCCGTCTTCTTGCTTCACTGCCTTCCTTCTTGGTACATTTATGGCATATAAACTACTGGTATGAGTCCTAACTTAAGCTTTACTTTGTGGAGCTATCAACAATTTCATTGCATTCCACACTCACATGCATATGAATATACAGTAAGTTTGAAAAAACAAGTGGAATTGGAAAAATAGTTAAACAAACTAACATTGATCATTTAATAAAATTCTGCACATTATCCAGTGAACTTGAGAAATGTTCTTTTTTTCATATATTAAGTGTTTACCAATCAGAGGCAAGCAGGACAAAAAACATCTCATGATTTCAGTTGCCTTTCCTAGCCTAACATTTCTCCCAAAAACTCTTACTTCATGAGATAATATTGCTTGCCATCTTTTTTTTAACAGAAACTCAGTTTTGATGAGACACAGTTTAGAACAACAAATTCACAGCACAAAGAGACAGCTTCAGTTCCCCAAAGTTGTGTGGCATAAAAAGAAGACAACATTCAAGAATGAGCTGTCGCTCAGCATTTATACAAAGTGTGCAACAATCAATCCCTTGAACATGCTGGGTTCTCTTTGAAAAGCTCTACAAACACACTACTAAAATAGAGATCAATGCAGGGCCGTGCTTACTATGTTATCATACAACACACAAACCACACACGCTGGGTCCTAACGACAGCTTTCTACTCGTAAAAAAAATAGAGTAAAAAAGCTTTGACACATTTTACACAACCTTTCAGAATCAAGGCTAAGACCCCGAGTAATGAGCGCATACATATATATATATATATATATATATATATATATATATATATATATATATATATATATAAATATCACACCTATAGGGTCTTTTATTTCACAATAAAGCACTGCTGTAATATTCAATATATCAACAAAGGAATTCACAAAACAAACAATTACGCTGCAGTACAATTAAGGGTTTGCTACATTGTTGTACAAAAATCCCAATGTCAAAACAATCCACAGGTTGCCAAAGCTTCCTCTAGTCCCTAGTGGAAGATAATCAAGGCAATTTGCATAAAGTAACAGTGACATGAGTGACTAACATAAATGTAAGAAAACATTTATTACAGTGAAGAAATAAGTTATGAAGAAAATAAACAAAAGTATTAATAATAATATAAAATAATTGGACATTGTGAGAAAACCAACCAGTATATTGAAATGTTAAATGTTAGATGTAACCCCGGTAGCATGGCACAGAGCTGCAGAGACATACTGATGAAATATGTCCCGGATTGAACATTTATGTCTCATATGTATGCTTGAGTGTTTGTGTGTTTCAGAAATATCTGAGGAAGGGGTACTGCGAACCAGCCTGACTGATGGCTGAAAGGAATGATCCTCTTTAGAGCCAGAAAGTTTACGCTTTGGTGCATAAATTTGCAAAGCTACAATACAAAGGAAAATGTTTCATGAAATTCTCCTTCAAGCTGTAAGTTTCAATTTCCACTTAGGGAGTCTGTCACTGTGATTTCTTTATGTCTGTTAGAAAAAAGCCAGACACAAGAGTCTAACCGTGGCTCTTACCTGAGTTGCATATTTTCTCCTCATTTATTAGATTATTCTTCGGTACTGCAGGATAATGGGAAGCAGAATGTGGTCATTTAAACACAATGAAGAAGTAATATCAATGAGTTACATGTTCCATTGGGTCTCCAGTTCCAGACTAATTTGCACTTAAACAAATTCCAACTGCATCTCAGGTAGTAGTCTACGTTTTAACAATCAAGACCAAATAACTGAAAGGTAGTTTTATGTCTTTTAGCATGTTTTTGTCCATACCAGCTTGATTAATTGTTAATTATCTGGGGTTAATTGGGGTGATTCATTACTGCCCTCCCACTAATGCTGTAAATGAAACCCTTTATACAAACTTTTACTTTGCAAAAGGCATAAATAACATCATGAACATTGTTTCTAGCATCACATTTATATTTAATGTAACTTACCATTATTTTTTTTAAGTGCAAGTACAGATACGATGGTCACCTAAGATACACAGAATTAATATTCAGTAACTGGACCTTCAACTGAACCCATCTGTTTATTGTCAGTGATGAAAGCCCTCAGTTATTGACACTATTTATTGACCAATGCAGTCTAAAATAGTAAAGCAAAGAAAAATTTCATGTTACAAACCTAAAGTAAAATTTTATTATTTTTTCCTAAGCCATTATCCGTAGGAGTTGTGTTATTATGCTTGATGTGCACTTCTACTGGCATGGTATATGGTCACTGTTTGTAGTTGTAGTTTGGTTGCATTGGCAATCATTATCGTTAATTGCAATGATGATTATCGCAATCATTTATTGTTGTGACAACATTTCTCTTAGAGGAGTTTGCGGTTTCCTTGCTCTTAATCTGCTGCAGAAAGCCTAATAATGCAGAATCCTTTTTTTAGGACTAAATCTTGCTCCTGCCACTATTTTAAAAATTCAAAACAACTGGTTGTAGGATAATTATTACAACAGTATTTCACTTTTGAGTGTTGCATCTAGTTTCCATAGGTATATTTGTGTGTTTATCCATATGCCTGCAAGTAGGTGCAACAGAACAGTGGTGATCATATGAGTGACATCCATGCAGGAAACTAATCAAATTGGATTTGGACTAGGTTTAAAAAAATCTACCTTCATCATTCTAAACAAGTGAAAATTGTCTGCTGACAAACTGATGCATACTTTTGGCACATTTTCTATGTGAGTTATATTTAAGTATGTCGTATACACAGAGAGAGAAGCACACCGATGACCTCAGCCTTAGCTATCAACTCACACAGAGTCTGTAGAGTTGAGTCACACACAGAGCTGTGACTAAAAGCTGCTAATTTGAGTGCAGCAGTCCACTAGATACAGACTCTAGCTGTGTTAGATGCATGCCTTTGAGAGAATAGTCAACCATATCTTAATGGCATAAGAGCCATAGAAAAGAAAGGTGTTGGTGGAGCTGAGGTGCTGAGTGGCGTCCCAGCAGAGGGCTTCACAATTCTACACATTTAAAAGTAAATTTAACATTACAAACCCTTTGAGGCCATGCAGGGTTAACACCATTGGCAGATGAGACTGTTTGCAACCCCCAATACATACAAACAATCCCCTGAGCCCCCTTCAGTGCCAATATATCCTCACAAATACACCACACTAGTGGGCAAAAAAAGGGATTTTTCATGTCACTACACATACAGTATGTCTCCTTTATGATATAAGGCCGTAAGTGAATCTTTTTCTCATGTTCTCATGTGCACAGACATACACCTACACACACACACACACACACACACACACACACACACACACACACACACACCTTGCTACACTCTTGGATACTTGAGTTTGTATTACATTATGAGGCGCAATCAGTCCTAGATGGACTATTTATTATCCTCATTGGAAGCTAAACCCTATCTAATACAAACAGCTTTATCCCTTTTTCCCCCACTCTGCAGACCTGGAACGTCATCTTTATTTGGAGCAGCTACAAACACGCACACAATGTACAAATGCACCAAGATCAGTTCAGCTGAGTGCAACTGAATAATTCATATGGAGGAAAATGTACAACAAGCCTTCATTATGGGCATAGACAAATGTTCTTTTCTGTGTGGTACAAGAACTAGGGGACGGATCTTAACTAAAAATGCCACTGTATAAGCAATGACCCATTACCAGTTTATTGACATGCAGAAATAAATTACATACATAATCAGTCTGAATTTAACTCTGCAAGGCTATAAAGTAATTGCCTTCTACAGAACTCTTAAAAGAATGTAATTTGACAAACTTCAAGTCTCCATGTGGTAGCTTATGCGCTCCGTCAGATCTAGGGCTGTACCGAATAGTTTTAAAGCCTCAAATCTTCATTGATGGCGTTGATATTCAAATTCTAAATCAACATTCCTTTTATTGCATGTATATTCTATTGAATGTACATATTCTATTTAAACCTTGTATTTCTGCATGGTTGCAGATGAAGATTAGAATAGACTAATATAATATTCAGTGGTGCGTAGAAATGTTTCTGAACCAAAGAGAGGCTGCGTGGTGGTGTAGCGTGACTGTTTCACTAGTTAAGGCTACGATCCTATAGGTGGCTCTAGTAAATTACTTAAGTCATTACAAAGAAGATTATTTTGGGTTATGTATCTGTATTCACTTGGTTCTCAATCTTATTTTTAATTTAGGGTGAGGGCATCATAAAGCCTAACGACATTCAAAGCTGTATTCGAAAACCTCAATAGAAGCTTCAAATAGAAAGAAATGACATTCAATACAGCCCTAGAATGATTTTAAATGATGTTGGGTAATGGAGAACTATTAGTGCCAATCATTAGCTCATTTTAAATTCTATTTGCAGAAAGGGACTCTTATTTGTAGTCAACATGATGACAGGGACATTGTGTCATTAACTTGATCGCTTGGGTTATTAAGTGCAAATCTATGTTATTTCTTAGAGCCATACTCTTCATCCAGTAGAAAAAAAGATTATGGACAATTTAGAAATGCTGTCCTTTCAATTGGGTAAAATGAGTTGTGGCTGAAAATATAAAATAACATAACTCATATATCATTTAAAATAGATGAAGATCCACCCAGTAGTAACTGATGGTCCTACTGACAATGTATGAAGTATGTTTGGTTCCATTTGTACAGTATATATAGTTTTAGAATTCTTGCCCTTTAAACTTAACTAACTCAAGGTCCACTTACAATACTAGCATTTTCCAGAGATTTCCACCATATCACACAGTCTTTATCTGCTCAATTATTTTTCTAAAGACATTCCACCATGTCACAATAGGAAAAGTACAGGTGTAAACATTCCAGACATGACAAAAATATACCATTTTGAAACATGTACCATGTACAAAAAAAAAAGGCAACAACCAAACATTAGATGATATTTTGTTTAAAGAGCATCCACTTATTTTAAGTAGTTTTACAGTCT
Organism: Percina caprodes; assembly: GCA_013375575.1. NCBI lineage: Eukaryota > Metazoa > Chordata > Actinopteri > Perciformes > Percidae > Percina > Percina caprodes. Next base: position 1,188,752 of record JABXJD010000005.1, on the reverse strand, counting down.
TCGGTATGAACAACAGTGTGAATGTACTAACACACAATACTACAAGTACAAGGGGGAAAGCATGGTGAATTTGTATGTAACAGTTGTCCTATACTGTGTTACATTTAACCATCATGTACTTAGAAAGTGTATGCTAAATAACCATGGTAAATGACCTACAGAGTGTGGTTGTGTGTGGGTGCAGGTAACACAGTAGGATGAGGTACGGTCTCAGTGGATTACTGAACAACTCCTAAAGGAGACAATAAGAGGCTCTCAGGGGGAGGAGCAGGGAGAGGCCAGATTAATGAAATATGAATGTGTTTACTGAATAGCTGCTATGGCAGCCTACCAATGGTTGGAAGATATTAAAAATACACAGTGCAGCTGATGGCTTTACCTACACTGCAGTGACCCCCAACCATTTTCAGACGACGCTCTAATCAGCATACAACTCATAGCAATCACCCGCAGAAAATGATCATCATCATACTCTTCATCACCGTTTCCATCCTCGCCATCGCCGCCTGTTCATCTACATCATGGCTTTCATCATGTAACAGCAACGAGCCACTGCAGGAAATTGAAGTTGGCCAGATCAATAAATACAATATAAAATTAAATTAGCTGCCAGGATGAGGTGAAAATGTGAAAATGAGTGTTTGGAGGCAAAGGGAGAGGTAACACTATCCAGTCAAAACAATCAATAACAAAAAACGGTTGGACACACAGGCAGACAATATGGTGAGACCACCGCAATCTGTTATGGTTTTAAAAGTGAGTTAAAAGAGGTGAGGCACATATGCTTTGATGTGTGTACCTGTGGGTGTGTGTGACCATGGAATAATTTCTGCAATGTCTAATCAAGGTGAAAGGGAGCCGGCATTTGCAAGAGGGCTGTAATGAAAACACAACTGACCTGCTTTAATAAGAAGAAGATGATACCCGCACTTTGCCCACACTTTCTCAGAGACACAGAACACCTTCAATTCACCTGCAACGACACACAGCACCACCACCTGCAAACAGATCCGAATGTATCTTTGCTCTTTTGAAGTTTTATCTTTCTTAGCGAGGGATGGCAATTCGGTGCTTGCGTGGCAAAACTCCATCTGTTCATTTCAATATGAATGGACATGTAAGTTTGGTGCTGCTGGAGCAGCAGGGATGTGAAATTGAGGATGGCATGCAGAGCGGCCCCAAAACCCAGGGTTAATTCAAACCGCCTTTGATGTCTGTCTGTGTGTGAAATGAACTGGTGGTCCAGAGTTCACATAAACACATGCCGTGCACACATACACGGCGTGCACCCAATACACAGGTGTTTTCATCCCACTGAAAAACTCAAGAGACCACTCGTGTAGCCATATGTATCCAAACAAACAGGAAATACCTCAGCTCATATCCCATACTGTATAGCACTAAAACAACAATAAAAGTTCAACGTTACAGTGTCAATTAGTCTTAAATCCACTGGCCTCTTCAGAATTTAACTTCTGAGCATCTCCAGACATCCACTCATATGCCATCCACATCCACATGATAATGGAAGCTAAGCTGCCTGGAGGCAAAAACAGACTGCTGGCTTACACACACAATGCCTATGTAAAGCAGGTACTGCAGCTGTACAGCAAAAATAGTCACAATGAACATATCAGTTTGATTCTCAGTAGTCGGCAATTTTCATTAAAAAAAATTATTCTCAAACAATTTTCAAGATTGATTTCAGCATTCCCAAAGGTCCACAGCCTTGCGATTAATGTGTTCATATTGCATTTAGCTTGCATTTAATTAGACTGTCATTTACAAATACATGCAACAAGATGGTAATTATAGCCAGTGTTAATTTAAACAGCACTGTTATTTAACTGAAACAATGGACCACCACATCTAAACTGGCAAAGAAAAAAGTTAACAGGAAGTCAGTCTGAGTGCCAGAATTATTAATAAAAACATTCTGCACTTGGATTTCAGTTTACTGGACAAGCTGTTAAGTTAGAAGTCCGGCCAATTATACAGAGCCAACCACAGTTGCCATGAATACAAACAATGGGCTTATGTTAGCATTAATCATTGATTTGTTTTTGTGGTAGCATACTTTTAAACCTATTTGAAAGTGAAGCTGTTATTAAAATAACACAGCAGCATAAACAACATGCTGGATTGGGGAAAAGTTGTTGCTTCAATTTGATAAGTATCAAAAAGATGAACAGTTTTAGTTTGAAAAATGAAACTATAATATTGGTTGGGGGAATGGAAATGCTTTTCATTATTTTTCAATTTGACTGTGAAGCACACACGCACACGCACGCACACACACACGTACGCGCACACACACACACTGTTGGGTTAATTCTGCCCTTCTAGATTCTTTCAGGAAGAAGGGTTCAAGTCCGTAGGTTGGATAAAAGAACGTTTATTCATATGGGGTATATACACTCACCGGCCACTTTATTAGGTACACCTGTCCAACTGCTCGTTAACACTTAATTTCTAAGCAGCCAATCACATGGCGGCAACTCAGTGCATTTAGGCATGTAGACATGGTCAAGAGAATCTCCTGCAGTTCAAACCGAGCATCAGTATGGGGAAGAAAGGTGATTTGAGTGACTTTGAACGTGGCATGATTGTTGGTGCCAGAAGGGCTGGTCTGAGTATTTCAGAAACTGCTAATCTACTGGGATTTTCACGCACAACCATCTCTAGGGTTTACAGAGAATGGTCCGAAAAAGAAAAAACATCCAGTGAGCGGCAGTTCTGTGGGCGGAAATGCCTTGTTGATGCCAGAGGTCAGAGGAGAATGGCCAGACTGGTTCGAGCTGATAGAAGGGCAACAGTGACTCAAATAACCACCCGTTACAACCAAGGTGGGCAGAAGAGCATCTCTGAACGCACAGTACGTCGAACTTTGAGGCAGATGGGCTACAGCAGCAGAAGACCACATCGGGTGCCACTCCTTTCAGCTAAGAACAGGAAACTGAGACTACAATTTGCACAAGCTCATCGAAATTGGACAATAGAAGATTGGAAAAACGTTGCCTGGTCTGATGAGTCTCGATTTCTGCTGCGACAGTCGGATGGTAGGGTCAGAATTTGGCGTCTACAACATCAAAGCATGGATCCATCCTGCCTTGTATCAACGGTTCAGGCTGGTGGTGGTGGTGTCATGGTGTGGGAATATTTTCTTGGCACTCTTTGGGCCCCTTGGTACCAATTGAGCATCGTTGCAACGCCACAGCCTACCTGAGTATTGTTGCTGACCATGTCCATCCCTTTATGACCATAATGTACCCAACTTCTGATGGCTACTTTCAGCAGGATAATGCGCCATGTCATAAAGCTGGAATCATCACAGACTGGTTTCTTGAACATGACAATGAGTTCGCTGTACTCAAATGGCCTCCACAGTCACCAGATCTCAATCCAATAGAGCATCTTTGGGATGTGGTGGAACGGGAGATTCGCATCATGGATGTGCAGCCGACAAATCTGCGGCAACTGTGTGATGCCATCATGTCAATATGGACCAAACTCCCTGAGGAATGCTTCCAGCACCTTGTTGAATCTATGCCACGAAGAATTGAGGCAGTTCTGAAGGCAAAAGGGGGTCCAACCCGTTACTAGCATGGGGTACCTAATAAAGTGGCCAGTGAGTGTATATATTCCAGAGACAAAGTTACAGAGAATATGCATCCATAGCGCTCCCAAGTTTGTCTAACCCGCTAGCCCTTCCTGCATGATTTTTGTCGATTGGCCTGCACAATAGATAACAGGTCTCAGACTGCTACTGGAGAGGCCCTTTACCCAAACACAAGACGTGTCCCTAACCACCCTTGGCCCTGCTTTTCAGACTCAACACACTCGGCAGAGCTATGGTTGGACACATTGTACCAAAACAACCTATGATAAGGTCACAGTCAACTATAAACTACATGCTTCTTATTCAGAAGTGTACCCAATAATCACACTGAAACCAAGCAGACTATGTGTAATGCTTTAGCTCTTTTACCTGAAAATCTAATGAATTTAACACATATGATTAATAATGCACTACATGAATATGTTTATAAGCACACATGATTTGAATACATTTAATTCCAACAACACACACACACCGAAGGCAATAGGTGTTCTTTTTGTCTCTAATCAGTCTAACGTGTGATAGTGTGGGTTTTAGCCGTTTTACTACATTTTGCTTTGAGCTCCATTAATAATTTATACTAGCCTGCATTTATTAGACTCTTCCAGGTCTATAAGTTCTGATGGTCAAAAAAGGGCAACAGAATAACCTATCCTTGTATTTTTTTGTAAGACAGATGATGACTGAATGAGCAGAGTTCTGATTGTATCAGTTCAAGCAATATGGCATATTTGGCAAATGAATTGCTGTACATTTATAGACTGGGTAAACCCAGGCTGATCTGCCGGCGATTTGATTTTGCCCTGCAATCTTAAAAGATTGAGCTTGGTCTGGTGATAGCCAGACTGGTACATTTATGTTTGCAATGTAACTTCTCTAAATCATGTTTATATACAAGTAATTTGTTTAGTCAAATAGGTTTTGAGTGAAAACCTAGAAGATGACTGGATTAGTATACGTTCATGGGCTATGTTTTTTCTGATAAAGAACATACTAATTTGTACCACTCGCAATTTGTAAAGAGGTAGTTGGGGTAAACAAACCACAGGACTTTGGAGTGTGGTTAGGTTTAGAAACAGTCTGATTTAGGGTAAGAGGGATCATGCTTACTGTTAAAGTGCCTATATTATGCTCATTTTCAGATCCATAACTATAATTTGAGGTTGTACCAGAATAGGTTTACATGGTTTACATATTGTTATTGTCCTGCACATTGCTGTGTATCCTGTTTTCCCCTGTGTGTTTAGGTCTCTGTTTGAGCTACAGAGTGAGACATCTCACGTCAATACTATCTTTGTTGGGAGTCGCACATGCGCAGTAGCTAGGTAAGATCCCATCAGCTAGATAACTCTTTCTCCAACTTTGGTCAGTACAAGGCAGGATTAGCTGGGAGACTTCTTCTAAACATGGGCGCAATTGTTGAATACCTGCAGAACAGGGACATGGAAGTAGTTCTTATGTAGATTATGGTAAACTAGGGTGTGTGGTAGTAGTGTTTTGCCATTGAGAACAATCTAGCATGCTAGTGCTAGCATGTGCTACAGTTAGCCACCTTGTCTCGGCTAGTTACGTAGAAAGCCGTGTAAATTTAAATAACTCAACCAGAGACTCAAGGCAAAGGACATTCAGAAACATATATCTCACTCAAAACAGGATAAATAGCTTTTTTTTCCAAGTTTGTATGCGTGTGGAAGCATCAGAGACACAAAATAACATAATTCAGTTGGCAATACATTTTTTCTCAAAATGAATTTGCTGTTGAAAATGTGTGGTATACACATGTAATTTCTAGGAGACAAGGTTTGTATACTGAATGGATGAACTGTATGTGTTTGCAAATATATGTTTGCATTAATGCACATGCATGAGTGTATGTGTAATGCAGCAATTGTAGTGGTGGAGCACAAATCCCATCAAACAACAAAGTCCTGGGAAAAGGACCAGAGGCAGAGATGAGAGTGAGACCAGTTCAATGCCAAAGAAGAGGGCGGATAGACTGTGGAGGGAGGGGGAGCTTCTCTTCCAGGTTTTATGGAGAACAAGGCAGAAGACACTAGGATCTTTTTTAAAGATTTTTTTTGGGGCATTTAGGCCTTTATTTTGACAGGACAGCTGAAGATATGAAAGGGGAGAGAGACAGGAAACAAACCCGCAGCCGCTGCGTTGAGGAGTAAATCTTTATATATGGGAGCACGCTCTACCAACTGAGCTATCCAAGCGCCAGTAGGTAGGACTTCTGAAGAGCCCCCTTTTAGATGGCAGTAGAGTCCTTCCTGCCTACATGATCAAAAATTGAAAAGCTTTTCTAGGACTTCCACAGTACCTTGGCGTTTGAGAACCACCCACTACTGAGGCAAGCCAATTAAAGTTATTCAGAACTGTGACCAATCAACCACAGATTAGTGCAGGTGGAGAAGGAGAAGAAGAAGAGGACAAAACCTCTGAGACTTGAGCACACCCAAACTCTCTCACGTGCACAACCAGCTGTAAAAGTACAAATACATTTAGTTCACAATGGAAAATAAAGGCAGAACCTACCACTTCACACACAGAGTAGCGCTTCCTCTGCAGTGGAATAAATAAAGCACTTCACACCTGGAATTTTCTAGGGCATCACGCCACTCTACATTACCACTGCAACCCACTCAGGAAACTGTACCCGTTTTTCTCTGTTCTCTCTATCAAGCACAGATAGTGCCAAAGACACGTCATGCACTCTCTGAAACATCAAACAGAAGACGGCTGAAAATTGCACAAGCATGCGCACACACACATTGCAAATAATAGTATGGAGAGACGGAGACAAGGAGAAAAGATTTGCAGCGTAGGCAAAATAAAGCATCTTCCTCTGACAGGGCTGGAGATTTAGCAGACCTCTAATCCTATTTTGACACATAATGCTATATTGTCTTCCTTTACACAAGTGCAAGGCCTGCTTTTCTCCCCTCAAAAAGCCACTAGTAGCATGAATGCATCTGCTTTTTGTTTTCCTTGAATTCATCAAGCAACAATTAGTTACACAAGTAACAGCCCCAAATATACCACAGTGAATGTCAGAGATTCAGAGACTCTGACCATTTCTGTTTGTTCTGTGCTGACACTAAAGGGGCTGTTTCCCCCCAGTGGGCATTTACAGCTCCATCCTGGTTATTCACTGCACTGTGTAGCACTGTGTAGCACTGTGTCTTCAAAGCCTTCTTTATTGATTTCAGTCAGCGGGCTTTACTCTGAGACTGAGCAGTTAAAACCTGAAGAAAGTCAAAAACAAACACTTTTGTTTCAAGGCAGAGATGTCTAGGAATGGACAAATCAGCTGAGGGTCTTAAAATAAAAGATGACAGATTACCTAATTAACAGAATCATACCAACGGAAATAATTTGAGGATTGTTTTGAAATTCATATCATTATAAGGTTTGCTGTTAAATTTCAGTTCAAAATATGTTACAATTGTGGAGGTTTTGCAATGGCTCAGCACCACAAAAACTTTTCTAGATGTTGGGTAGAATATCAGCAGTTATTATTGTTTAAAAAATAACACTATATTAAAACTGAAGACAGGGCACTGACACTAGGTTTTCTTAACTGTTACAATTTCACTGCAAAGCTATTCAAGTAATTCCTTCTCACAGCAACCTGGGGATATCTGCATGCACGGCTGCACTCTGCAGATATATGTATTTTCATTTATATAAACACCGCTAACCAGTGCCAGGCTATCATGCCGGGGAGCTGAGGAATCCTTGTAACCTGTCCCAGTGTCAGAAAACCAATAAAAAAGGCAAAAAAATAAATAGTGTGCATTTATGTGCCCTTCTGTTCTCCTGTCAGCCCAGAGGAGTCTGAGCCTGGGAGTAATGGTGCTGACCAGCTCTCACATTGCTTAACGTTCAGCTTGCTACTGGGTTTATGTGCCTCTAATGTCCACGGTTATTTTGTTGTGTGTTTTATTTTTTATTTTTGTTTGGGGTAAATACACAGTAAATGCTAGACCCTGCACACAGATAGAGAAATGTGAGTTACACAAGGGTTCCAAACTAATTAAAAAGTGGTTTGCTAGCAGACCATGTTTAAGCTTTCATGGTCTTGATGACCGCTCTTTCCCAGGACTGGCACATGGGATGTTTGAATAGGATGTAGGCAGGTTTAAAATTTGACAGTACACCCACAAGGACACAGCAATGTATGGATAATAACTAGGATGCACAATTAATTTTTGATTATCATGCATCATACTTTAGCAATGCGTGAAAAGCCGCAGCCCGCTCATCGTTTGAATGGGGCCACAGGGTGGGGGCAAACAACACAGGGTCAAATTAATTGAAGATCTGTGGAATTTGTTTTCCCAAGTTCTCAAAAAAGGATATCAAGAAAATCATTGTTTTGTAGTGCAAATAACAAAAGCATCTTTTTTTCCCTGAAACGATACCCATCCCTAATCATAATTTGAAATCCCCGGGGTTAATAATGACTAATTTTAATCAGTTATAACTAAAGTGTGTTTAGTATCAATCTTGCTTCAATGGTGGAATATCAAGTGCTTCCAGTGCATGTCATCAACAACAAATTATACATATTCATAGGCAGACATATGCTGACATTATTTTCAGATAAAGAACAAACAACTATCACTATATAAGAGGAAATTAACAGCTCAAATGAGTATAGGAGTTAAAAAAAATTCAGAACATAAAAAATGTTTCCGTTCTTAAAAGGCTTCATTGTACTAAAAATTTTAGTTTTTACACCAGCATGACAAGACAGGGTTTACTGCTGTCGTAGATGTGCTAAAATACCAGTTATTATGTATTCATTAAAGGTGCTCTAAGCAATGTTGGGTGAAGTTACTTCTTGTTAACATTCAAAGTATTTTCAAACAAAACAAGACTAGCTTGCCCCTCCTTCCTCCTCATCCCGCCCCCTCCCTTCTGTGCTTCCACGCACTAACCCCCCACCCTCACCCCCAAATCCTTCTTGTTGGTAATTGGCTGGAACACTGTTTGTGTATGCTTTGTGGTGCAGGTGGGCGCAGTTCATTTTTGTTGCCGTTTTTTGAGACGTTTTTTACAATGTATTCTGGGGACAGGCAGCTCGTGGATAGTGAGGAGAGGTTTGCTGATTGTGACAACAAATGTTATAGCCTAAAATACGCGTGACATCGCTTAGAGCACCTTTAAGGTTAACATAAAGACCTCAATAACACTAAACGGAGGTGTGTATTGATGCATGCTACACAATGACTGAGGGATACTTAGGATGAGCAGTCAGGAGAGAAAAGTGGAGCTGGAGAGTAAATTATCCATCCTGCAGAAATAGCCTGTGATGTTTCACACAGCCAGATAACAAGCTGCTGTTGTGTAGGTCCAGGCCAGAAGATGGAGAGGAAGGGAAGGGGAAGGGAAGGGGAGGGAGGGAGAAGAGTTGAGAGAGGAGCTCTCGCTCTCTCTCTCCTTTAAAGGTAACTTTTCATTGTGGGAGGAGGAGCCTTCAACTCTTCCTGTAAACTATCTACAGGCTGAAGGAGCTATTAAATCAAGGAACAAATGGCACTGATCAGCCCTCACATCATCATACACTGATGGATCAGCACAAGGGGAGGGGGGGGAGAAGCTTTAGCTTTAGTAAGTGGGGAGGGGGGTTGTGGAGTGAGAGCAAGGGTGATGTCTAGTATAGAGCTTGGCATTTGAGACAGATTATTGGAAATGTCTGTGGTCAGCAATAGTGAGTAAATCCATCAGTGCACTTTTTAGGAGATATCTGTTTGTTGGGGTCGGCTGTCTTGGCTGTGAGCAACCTTCTTTTTCTAGAAAGCAAGAGGGAGGTTTGCAGAAGTTTGAGAGACATTTAGAATTGTGTTCAGCTTGCATTCAATATCTCCTTCAAGTCCTAAAAACATACCTGTACAGATCAAATTAAACCACAGGCTTCAGCAATGTCAACGTAAAAAAAGAAGACACACAGAAAACACTAGAGGCAAGAAGGTCTGTGTTGAACTGATATAAACCTGGTGCTAACATGAGGTCAGCAAGCAAACTGTGTTGACCACACAGCCCAAAGAGACTCACAGAGTGAAGGGCAAACCTAAAACCTAAAAGAAAGAGATCAAAATAATACTTGGTGAAGTAAAAGATTTTAGCTCATATGAAAACTGGATAAATCCCACACCCATTAATTGGCCCTCTGTCTTTCCGCCCTGTCTCCACGTGTGGGTATATTGATCAGGATGTACGACGGCATCAGGTTTACAGTGACCAAGAGCAGCAAATAGCAAGAGGAGAGGGCGTGGAGATCCTTAGAGTGCAGACCTGCAGAGTGCCAGGCTAAACCAAGGGGTTCTGGTGCAGTCATGTATGCACCAGGTTAATTATTATCATGCTAATTAGACTCATCTTATGAAATGAATTTGAGAGAGTTCAACATATGTTGCATAGCATCGCCATTTAAGAAGCTTGCTGAATTAAACTCTGTGTGCATGTGTGTGCTTATTGCAAGTTTGCAAGTGTCGTGGTGAAAAATAACTAATTACATTATACTCATGTACTGTACAAAAGTTCATTGTATATTTCCATTTTATACTATTACTCCACTACATTTCAGGGAAATAGTGTTCTTTAAAATACAATGTATTGTTTAACATTAACCTGAAGTTCCAAACCTTTTGGGCTTCTGACTCCTAAAAAGCAGCATCTAATTAGGACTCCCTGTCATGTTTCAGATGTCAAAGAGTTTGTAGTAGTTCCACCAAAAACAGACTCCCCTTTTAATTAGCCTAATAGTCTGAGAGTCTCATTCAATAACTCCTCATGGCCCACAGAGGTGAAATTATCCAAAATTTTACAAAAGAGTATAGACTAGAGAAAAGTCCAAAAACTGAATACATAATTTGTGCAGCAGAACTATTTATATTCTTACCTACCACACAACCATTTAGATCTTGTGACCCACTGGCGGGGGGCCTGACCCATAGGTTGGGAACCACCGGACTAAACTACCTAACTGTATAGTAAGTAGTTAAAACTAGCTCCACTTTAGCTACAATAATAAAATGCTACTTACATAGTAATCTAATAATGTCAGTTGACAATTATTTATCAGTTGCTGGGGCTATTCTGCTTCAGAATGAGTAGTTTTACTTTTGATACTTTAAGTACATTTAGCTGATAACAGTTCTGTACTTTTACATAAGGGATTCAAGATCTGCTACTTTTACCATCTGAATACTTGTTCCACCATAGGTATATGAGCATCTCTATGTAGTTATCTTACAGATACAGTACAGTGAACATGTTTCCACCTGGTGTCTAAATATGTCCATAAAAAAGAAAATATATATAATATATGTATCTCTGATGAACCATCAAATCACAGTAATGACAGTATGTGGGTGTAGCTGCACTGCTCATGTGTGCCTATTAAAACTGTTATGAATAAGCCAGAGGATATGGAAACAATGCCAGTGTCGACCGCCACCTCTCATCACTACATACTGTAACACATCAAACACAGCAGCACACAGGATAATGAAGAGGATAAGGACTATAAACAGCATCCATCTGCACACATTTAAATTTACCAATTCTTGTCCATCCCTTCTATCATTTCATCCATCTTAAGTAGTTGGCCTATAAATATACTCACTAAACCGCCTGAACATCCATCTCAATTGTCAATCCATTCTTCATCCTTTCTCTCTCTAAACACCCCCCCCCACCCCGCTCTAAAAGCCGCCCACTCTCCTCGTCTATCCACACTCCACACTCTTCCATTCGAAACTTCCAACTGCCCTGATACATCACTCCCCCTCTATCTTCCTCCATCTATCACTCCCCCGCTGAAGAAAACATCTTGACCAAACCTGGCCAGAATATATTAGAATTTGATTTTAAACATTTAAATAACTTGAGTTTTATTTATTTTTGGCATGAAACACATACAAAACGTGGTACATCCCTGTGTAGTTTCTGAAGTTGACCAATTTTAAACACATTCTGCTATTTTTGTGCTGCCCCGTCTCTGCCTTTCTGTCTCTTTCACCAGCTACCTAGCTTGTCAGAAAAAATAAAATATCAACTGAGAATAACTGAACAGACCACATTATATTCAACTTACTTACTTGTCTCTTTCCATGTAAGACAAACTCAAAAATAATTTGCACACACTTTAAATTTTTTTTTTGTCTGTGAGAATAAACTGCGCATGAAGAGAAAGGGGGCGCAGAGGGAGGCAATCTTGTTACCAGCCGGCATAGCCCTGGGAAGATTTCTATCAGACACACGTATAGAGAGAGGCATCCATTTAGAAAATGGCTTTTCTAGGCATGCTGGGCCATTTAGCACACCCTGTGACGACTCCTGTTTGGGGCCATGATAAATGTTCTTTCACACGCGCTCTCCGCACACTGTCAGGCCAGTATACACATGTACACACAACCATATGGGCACCCTACACAAGATATAACTGTGATGGACAGAATATTTTTAGTAAGGCTAAAACAATTCCTTAAGTTACTTGATTACTACAAAATGATTGATGATGATGTTTAATCAATATAACTACATAGAGCGCACTGTGTTTCACATGTGAAGAAGATGTGGGTATGATCTTGTACCACCCCGACTCTACGCCAGATCAGGTTACACAAGTTATACCCAGCGCCTACCCAGGGTCTTGAACTGGCTGAATTCAAGTTACTAAAAAAATGACAGCTACTGTAACTTGGAATATTGAATATATTGAATTTCTCAGACCACAAATGAGACAAGAGTTTGTTAGCTAGCACACCCAGCAGCACCTCCGCCGCACTCAATAAAATAAAATGTAGCTTTTGTTTAAAAAGGAAATTAAATGGCACTCGGATAGCTATGGAACTAGATTTGATTTTTTTATTACATGTGAGAAAATAAATATTTGACAGAAAAAGTTATCACACTGATGTGAGCATTTTATAAGAGGAATAAAGTATTTGAGAGAAAACGTTTTTATACCAATAGCAAAAAATAATAATATTTGAGCCTAAAAAATAAATATAAATTTTAAATTTTAAAAATGATTTAATAATTATTTATTATCTCTCTCAAATTACTTTTTTAAACTCTCAAATATATATTTTTTGCTATCAGTGTGAAAAAATAAAAAATAATAGGTTTGTTCAAGATGTACTGCTGCCTGTAAAGTGGACGAGAGCAAGCGGCAGCAGCCAAGGGCGGTGACAAAAATCTGCGGTAAAGTCAGACAGTTTCCAGCCGATTTCAGGCTGAACAGGAAGTGGTGAGATTCCGATTTAATAAAATATAATCAGACCCCCATATCAGCTGGTACACAGTCTCTAGTTGTTTTAATTATGACAGAGTAACTCTCAAAATGCTCTACATGCGATCTGTTGCTGATTTTAATTAACAACAGACTGTAGATGGTCCGTGATCTGAACAGGTTTAAAATCCCTCAGATTAAAAAACAATAAAAAGTTTATATAAAAGGTCATCATGTTAAGTCGTTTGTGAACTAATCAGCTGTTAGATCAACTGAGAGGCCGGCGTTTCCCAGCATGCTCTGGGTCCGCCTGGGTCTTGCAGTCGGTGAAAAGCAACTGCGCTGCCTGCGTCTCAGAACTGCGGCCGCCTTGCTCTCGTGAGATTATCGTTGCCTGCGTGTGCATTACGTCAGAGCAAGTCGGGATCAAGTCGGACACAAATCTAACCGGCATGCAACGGGCCGTGATCGCCGGTGATCGATTCTGCGCAGACCTGGCTCATCTCAAACGAGCCTAGTGCAGTTGCTTTTCACCAACTGCAAGACTCAGGCGGACCCAGAGCATGCTGGGAAAAGCTGATTGGTTAACAATCAACTCAACATGATGACGTTTTGAATAAACTTTTTATTAATTTTGAATTGGTTGGATTTTAATTTCTATTTGTCTGATTTAAAAAGTTATTCTGTACAGAACACATGTGTGGCTGATAGTAACATTTAGAAGTCAGAGAGACTAAATCCGTTCAGATCCCGGATCATCGTCTGTTGTTAATTAAAATCAGCAACAGATCGCATGTAGAGCATTTTGACAGCTACTCTGTCATAATTAAAATAACTAGAGACTGTGGACAAGCTGATATGTGGGTCTGATAACATTTTATTAAACCAGAATCGCACCACAGTGTTTCTGTCACTTCCTGTTCAGCCTGAAGGCTGCAGGAAATGGCTGGAAACTGTCCGACTTGACTGCGGCCCCCGCTGCTGCCGCCTGCTCTTGTCCTCTTTACAGGCGAGGCGTAGTTCATCTTGAACGAGCCTATTGTCACCGGCATAGATGCACTGCCTTAGTCGAACGCGGAAGCTAGCGTTAGCTAATTAGCAGCCAGCCCACTTCTAAATAAATACCTTTTAATTATCTTAACACTTTTTAACAGTCAAACTGAAACACTGGCGGTGAGCTTCAGGTCCTGCGGCCACAGACGGGCCACCACCAGTGGGGATCGGCCAGCGTAGAAACATTGCTAAAAAGCTTCGCTGCCGACCTCGACCTGATCAGAGCTCCAGCGGGACACGGATCCCCACACCCGGAAGCAGCGGCACATCCTCCGGCCATGACCGGCTGATGTTGTACCCACATTTTGCATTCCTGCCAAGAATTGCACCCGCTTGGGCAGCAACAATAATTTCTGCTGAATAATGCATCTCTTTGCAGCCAAGACTTGCATCCAGGTAGCAAGGAAATGATAATTAAACATTGATGTCTCTAAACGTTCTTAAATTATAATCATCATTGATGAACATGACAAAGAAATGTATATAGCCTAGCTTTTAAACAGTAGCTACTTTGCCTTATAAAATCATTATTTTCCCTTGTGGATGCAATTCTCGGCAGGGATGCAGCACTTGGCACGCGTGATGGCGGTCCGTCTGTAGCTGCAGGACCTGGCGCTCAACGCCAGTGTTTCAGTTTGACTGTTAAAAAGTGTTTAGATAACTAAAAGGTATTTATTTATAAGCGGGCTGGTTGGTTAGTTCGTATACGCTAGCTTGCTATTCCATCAACAATGGCGGTGAGCTCCACGGGGGTTGTGCCGCTGCTGCAGGGTGCGAGGCTCTCCGTGTCCCGCCGGGGCTATATTTGAGAGTTTAACCCTTGTGTTGTCTTCCCATCAAAATTAACACTTTTTTTACGCTTTCTATACATGTTTTTAACTTTTTCCTCACGTTTTTGTCCTGTTTTTGTTTGTCACTTTTTTTGACGTTTTCAACACTACATAACACTAACTTATTAACTTTAGTTTTACAGTTATTTAAGGAATTTGTGGTCAACAAACATCATTTATAGGAAATTATACCTAATGGTTAAGTTAGAAAAGCAGAAATTTGGAAATATTTAGACTAAAATTAAAGGAACGTATGTTGATGGATAATCACAGACTGGAATATGTCAGCTTTTACTCAATACTATTTTAAAACCACTTAAATTTATTCAAATGCTATAAAATTGAATAAGACACCCCAACATGAATGCAAGTAGAGATTTGTACTTGCCAAAGAGCGTTGTGTGGAATCAATCATGTTATTTTGGGTAATTACAATTTGGTAGTTAAAAAGAACATTGATATAGGAAAACGGGTCAATTTGACCTGAGGACAATATGAGGGTTAAAAAAGTATTCTAAGAGAGATTTTTTTTCTCAGAAATAATTTGAAAAATTTCAAATTTATATGTAAACTTTTTTTTTATCTCAAATATTATTTTTTGTTGCTATTGGTATGAAAACTTTGTCTCTCATATATATTTTTTTCTCTCATAAAATTCTTTTTTGCTATCGTGATAACTTTTTCTCTCAAACATTTTTTTTCTCTCAGATCATTTATTTTCTGATAATGTATTAAAGAAACAAATCTAGCTCCATAGATAGCTCAGTTTGTAGAGCAGTTGCCCATTTATACAGGTTTACCCCTTGATGCAGCAGGTTCGACTCCAACCTGCTGCCCTTTGCTGCATGTCATTCCCCCTCTCTCTCCTTACTTATCCTTGGCTGTCCTGTCAAATAAATAATTAATTTAGTAAATAAATTAAATAATTAAATAAATAATAGTTTAGTTATATAGTTAATTAATTGTTCATTTTAAGAGACCTGACTTATTTTCTTTTTTGAATATTTATTATTGCTCTTTAATAAAGCAAAAGTATTTCTTATCTGATTACTCGATTGATTAATTGATGAAATAATCGCAAGTTGCACCCCTAAATGTGAAAATCACTAACAAAGTCTGCATGTACTATGAGTTGTATCATATATCTAGTAACGATTTTGTGACTTTCCGGTGAAACAATGCCTCTCCAAGTTTAGTGATTTAGTGAGAAACCCTTAAAAATGATTTGTCACCCAGCTTAAATCAAGATTCTTTTTCATAGTTGGTGAAATTGAGATTTTGAAGATACCAAATTTTTTTTAATCAGACAGCAACAAAATGCTTTCACCTTGAAATCATATGTAACATTAGTTTAGAAGTCTACTGTCAAAATCCAGATTCATCAGTCAGAATACTGAGAACATACTTGCAAAACTGTGAAAGGCAAATATTTTGATGGGTAAACATTCTCTGTTATGTCTTGTTTACACTGGATGAGTGTTAAAAATCACCCTCTCACTATCA